>BRZY01000007.1:1844000-2457000 GCA_030159175.1 Glycyrrhiza uralensis
GAGAGGTAAGTAATTAAAACCTGACTACGAATTATTCGATTATCGAGGATTGAATTTGGGTAGTAACCTATCCCTTTAAATGAAATATATTAACTATTTGTGCTCAACCTCATAGTTACCATTTTTTCTTTTGGGTTCTCCTCTTTCAATTTTCTCTTTCCAGAACACTCCTCTTCTATAAATAGACAGAATAATAGAGAGGTGTGTTATGTTTTTACTAGGGTTCTCAGTTCTCACTCATCACCCCTCTTCCCCAAAAAAAAAAAATCAGCATCAACCAATTGACGAAAGCAAGCAATTGCAGCTAGCAACAACACAGAGAGGATCAACTCATAAATATTCATAGCAACAGAGTAGAGAGAGAGTAGCTATAGCTACTAGCTAGCTAGGTGAGGTGTTTTGTTTTGAAGAAGGAGATAGAGAGAGTTAAATAAAATTGGAGAGAATTAATGGTGAGAGAGATGATGGGGGGAACATATTACTCATCAACAACATCATCATCAGGAGGAGGGTGTGGTGGTGATGGGGGAGACATGATGAATATTGAGAAACCTGCATGGCTAGAGAGGCTTATGGCTGAAACATTCTTTGGGGATTGTGGGGTCCACAGGAATCGAAGGAAGAACGAGAAGAACATCTTTTGCTTGCACTGTTGCCTTAGCATCTGCCCCCACTGCTTCCCTTCCCACCGCTCTCACCCTCTCCTCCAGGTACTATATCAATTTCAAATTTTCATTTAGCTTTGTGGTTCTTTTTGGTGACGTACTCTTTTGTGTATATAAAAGAAAAACAATTCCATCAATTGATTCAATTCAATTCTCTTTAGGCTTTGGTTTCATATATATCACCCATTTTTTTTTTATATATCGATCATGCTAGATAAAATAATTGGGTTTTAAATTGTTTTGTTTTCCTAATGCAAAAAAGGTGCCATTTTTAATTGTTTGCTATTTATTTAATTTATAAAGTGACTGATTAATTCCTTTGATCTCGATCTCTTCTTCTTTTTTTTTCTTCTCTCTTTATGTCTTTCTGCTTGTCAACTTCAATTGATATAAAAGGGCAATTGGGAATTCACGTGATGGTGGTGTTTGCAAGTTGACTCTTTTGCTTGTTTCATCTTTCTATGTTATTGTCTCCCCTAATTGTTTGGTGGGTATTTGGAAATTCTTGGGTTTTTACCTGTTTCCTATCTAGTCCTTTTTTCTTCAATTTTGATTAATTCCTCAGCCTGTTATTGTTTGCTCTTTTAATTTCCTTTGGAGATCGTCTTCTTCTGCCTACAGCTGGTTAAATTGATCAGATGCTGCAGCTATTGATTTGTCTGGATCTCTCTGGATTTTGTTAAAATTCTCTCTTTAAATTCATTTTCAAATTAATGGCCTTCTTTGATTATATTTTCAAGAAAACATTGAAGATAATAGTTTAATCTCAGCTTCTCATTTCTGATGAATTTTAAAGCAATTAAATTTAATTACCTCACTGAAATCTCCTTCCTATGGATTTTTGTAATCTGTGTGAGAAGAACAATGAAAAGAGAAAAAAATAATAAAAAAAGAGTGAGCTTATATTTTTGTTTCCCTCAGATAAGGAAATGAAGGAGTAAGAAGAGTTATCAAGTTGAAACTCATGGTTGAATTTGGTCCATGCAATTTCTCTTTTGAATATCCTCCAAAATTCTGTCAATGGGGTCACAGGGTTCTTTCTGGTATAGATTCTTTTCCCTATTTTTGGTTGAACATGTGTACTCTATTAGTTTAACCGTGGAGACTAATCTCTCAAAGAAATAAGATTTGCTTAAGGGGTTGATCTCTTCCAACAGATACTATTTTATATATTGTCTGGGGATCAAACCCCGGATATCATACTTAAGAGACCTGGATACCTATATTTTTATATTATTTAAAAAAAAACAACTTTAATTTTTTTTTTGTTTTCTAAAGGTAAAGAAGCCTGTTCTCTTGTAGTAGAGTAATTGTCTAATTGAATTCACCAGTATTGTCTCGTTGTATTTGGTGTTCCCCCCATATTTATGTTTATGCATATTTATATATGGTTTCCATAAGGGTTTCACCATAGGTCTTCCTTGATTCCCACTTTTTGGTTTTGGTTTCTTTCCCATTGATGGAAGATCTCTTTTTTATCCATTTCTCCCTGCAAAGGTTTCTCAGCTGTTCCTTTCATTGAAATTTGAAAGCGAAAAGTTTGACCCAAACTGATTCCCAATCCCATGTTGTGTCGCTTTTATTTAATTATTATATTTGTACAGTAACCCACCACTTCTCCTAAATTATTCTTTTCACTTCACACACGTCATTTAATTTTGTATCTATGTTGGAATTTTTTATAGGTCAATTGGTTAGTAATTATTGAATTAGTTATTAGAAGGTAGAGGAGAAGGGTTAGAATCTCGATACTTTAACTTATACTATTTTATATTCATTGACTCAACAAAGTGAGTCACCGGTGTGGGACATATACTTTGGAATTGATAGAAGGTTCACAGCAGGAAGGGTGGTTGCCTAACTGTACCTCGTTTAATAAGATTTTCATTTATAACTCCTTAGTCTTACACAATTTACCCTTTTGCCTTCAAAATGAAAAAAAAAATGCTGCATTTCATTAATTATGCTAGTAACTATTGATAGTTAAGTTTGCCCCTACAGGGGGAAAAAAACAAGAGAGAAAGAAGGAAACTAGAAACTTGAGCTAACTTTGTTGATATAAAAATGGAAAGTACTTGTTTTTATTTTATTTTTTACTCATGAGCTCATTTTGTATCCTTTGTTTGACTAACCAATAATAATGGGAGGTTTAATTTCTTACTATGGTACGCAGGTGCGAAGGTATGTTTACCACGACGTGATTCGATTGGGTGATCTGGAAAAGCTCATTGATTGTTCCAATATTCAGGTACAGAGAAAATTATGAAAATTAGAAAACAAATGAAAAATGTTTATTGGTTTTATAAGAGTTGTTTTGGTATTTAGCCTTTTTTTAAAAGGTAAATGAATAAAAATAGTACAAAAGGTACTTTAGTCCATATACAAACTGTATTTGACAACACAATAATCAAAAGGGATTAACCTAACCGAGCAAAACGAAACCTATCGGGTTAAGATGCCAATCTGAATACAAATAGAAAGTACAAGAAGATTTTGCTAAAAATTTCTTATGTTTTAGCCTTTAGTTGTCGGATATAATTTTATGTTTTAATGTTGATTGGATTATTAAATATAATTAATAATTAACAAAAGAGTTAATTATATTGACACCAATTCTAAAAGTTGTCATGCTCATAGTTTTAGTAATTTTTTTAAAATGTGAATTTAATAAATTTATCAATTGAATTGAAATTTCTAATTAAATAAATTAATTCTACACAATTTTATATAATTTAAAAAATAATTTAATACTTCATTGAGTTATTTTATTTTAAGGTATGATATGCTATATAAAATATAGATAAATATTTATTAATGTCTAATTTATTTGAAATTTTGTTTATAGGATCGATTATTAAGAAAACAAAATATGATTTAGCAGTTGAGTATAAATTTAAATTTCAGAAAATGTTATTGAATATGAAAATATGAAAATTCTAACACTCGATCGACATCAACAAATTTTTATTCTTTAATAGTACTAATACCTCTTTGTTGTTTATTTTTTTAATAAAAAAAAAGAAGAATAATCGAAGTTATGGGACTGAAATTTAAGTTATTCCTTGTTTGTATTGGATGGCAGCCATATACTATTAACAGTGCCAAAGTAATATTCTTAAATCAGAGGCCACAATCAAGGGCATGCAAAGGCGCTTCCAATGCTTGCTTCACTTGTGACAGGATTCTTCAGGAGCCATTTCATTTCTGTTCTCTTTCATGCAAGGTTTGTTCTCATTTCCCAGTCTCTTTTTTTTGTTGTCTCAATTTACACAAACAATTTTCATCCTAAAAGGAACAAAAAGTTTAATTCTATATCTTTCTTTTTGCATAATATATAACATAAAAGGTGTGACTCTCAACACAGCAGTTAGAGAATTAAAAATAAAAAATATTTGTTGAAAAATGTAATATTTAACTTAGTACAATTAATTAAATAAATTACATTGTTGTAAAATGAAAAAAAAATCATTTTTTTTCTTGGTAACATTACTTGGTATAGAAATGTTTCATGCACAGAAACCTCACTAGGGGGAACATGGATCATTTGATGCGAGGAACAAAAAAGTAAGAAAGAGAACAAAAATAAAGAAGTGGATACTCATTGTAGGAAATGAGTATGACACAGGTGAAATTTGTGAGGACCCTTGTTTGGTAAATAAAATTACCTACTTGATATTACCATTTATAAAACTGATAAAAGTACTGTTTTCTTTTTAACAGCTTTAAGTCACTATAAAAAAAATTCATTTCCTCATCTTATTTATAGGAAAACGGGATTTGAGCGATACCATGCGTATAAAAAATTGTATTTTAATATCAGAAATGACTTTTCTTTACTAGAGAGATTTATATCAATTTTTTATAAATGATCTTTTTTTTGGTAACAAAAAAAAAAGATCATTTATAAATGATCTTTTTGAAATTTAGTTACTCTATACATTAATGAATTAGCTTTTTTTTTTCCAAAAACATAAATGACAAAAAAATTAGAAACAATAATAAAACCTGCTTCGAAATCGTTAAAATACATAATGCAAAATATTTTTAGGCTGTATCCTTAGTAGCTATGGCTTATTTTGAATCTTCAATTGTGATACTATAATGGAATTGAGGATTAAATTTCGATATTTTTATATCATTATTCAAGAATTTAATTACGATTTATACTATCTATAAAAGTTATAGTAATTTAATCGTGTTCTATAACGTTATTAATGAAAATTAATTTTTCTAATCACTTTCACCACAAGTTAGTACGTGATTAAGTAATAAGTATAAAACGTGATTGTTTAATTAAAATAAATTCATTATTTAATTATAGCAGTATATGAGGATTTAACTATAAACTCATATTTTATAATAAAAATTAAAATTAGACTAAAAAATAAATAATATATATATATATATATATATGTGTGTGTGTGTGTGTGTTTACAGACTTAAAATGTAATTCTTTTTCTTTATAAAATTTAATTTTTATTCATTATTAATTGTTGACGTGACAATTTTATAATACTATCAAACTTCATATTAATATGTTGTTAATTTATTGAATAATTAAATTAACAATTAACTTTACATAAAATACCAAACTCATTAACTACATTAGCTAGCCCATCATTTCACTAAATGCCAATTTTCATGACATATCATGATAAATATTATTTATTCTGTCCTAAAATAAGTGTATTTTAAAGTTTTTTATATAGATTAAAAAAATAATTAAATTAATAACAATTAATAATAATTTTACCAAATTTATTTTATCATTTATATTGCTTAGAAATCCACACAACACTCTAAATAGCATTAATTTGGGATAAAATTAAAATAAAACAATCAATGATTTATTAAATACATAAAACAACATTTATTTTGAAACAAATTTACTTTATTAAAAAGAATATTTATTTTAAAATAGAAAAAATAACTTACTCTAATCACATTGATTAAGGAATAAATAAATAAAAAATAATTCATTGGAAAGTGTAATTTTGAAGTTATCAATATAATAGTGCCGTATTTTTTATTTTTTGTTCTCAAGGGAATTCTTTTTTATGCCAAAATAAAGTAATAATTTTATCACGAAAAATTGATTTTTTTTATACATATCACGAAATATTGATTGATTGCAAATGTACAACACATGAAAACAAAATGTTGTTAAATAATATAATATAATAAATTAATAAATCACTGCAGGTTGATTACATGGTGTACGAGGGTCAAAGCTTGTCCAGCATTTTACATCGATTCGATGAATCTGACTTTGCAATTTCGCAATTCGAGGGTCTAAGAGTCGATGGCTCTGAGGTAATTGATGAAGATACCCATATTACCCCTACTTCCTCTCATTACTCCAACACTGAGGCCACCAGCTATAACGTAAATTCACACGAACCCCACAACACGACCAAGAAGAATAAGGCCAATAGGTTCCTCCCTGGGATCGTCCTCTCTCTTGGCAGCAGAAGAAAAGGTGCTCCTCATAGGGCCCCTCTCTCCTAGATCAATCAATTATTACTATCATATAATAATTATAATAAAAATAGTAAATTCTAATTAATAATGTATTATTAGTTAGTATAAAGCTATGGCCAAATAAGAATTTGAGTTTTATTTTATTATTTATGTCATTTATGTGTATGAAAAGAAAAAAAAAACAACCATATGCGGTATGTGCTCTCCAGCGTGTTTGGAACTCCGGTGGAAAGGCCTTCACCGCACGGTAATTCTAAAACTACAAGAGATAGCTTATGTGGTGAAGGTGTGTCGGGATGTGAGAAAGCTTCACTTCCAAACACACACTTTTCCTTATATGCTTTTAAAGGTGTGGTTATTAGTTTTATAAGAGTTGTTTTATGAGTGAAGTTATATGGTATGTGCATGCAAAGCTAGCTAAGATTTTCCATTATCATCTTGGATGGTTTGTTGAAACCACCAATTTTGTATTGGATGGTATGGAAATTTGGCGTATGTAGTGTCTGCGGAGATATGTTGTTGTATGAATAGAAATTAAAGTACATTATTCTCTCTTATCTTTATATGATTTTCATTTTGTTTTTTAATTAGAATTATAAATTAAATAAGTTTCTACCACGAGATATTTTAAGTGTATTTTTGGTCTGAAGTATGAGTTGTCATTTAAATGTGTTTTTTGTTGTTGTCCTAGATTCTGTTATGGCTTTGGGCTAGACATCCTAGTGCCTAAGGGATCCTACTTTGGGGCTCAGAGTCAGAGGGGAAAGGAAAAGGAGAATGAGAATTTTTTTTCTTAAATATGTTTGCAGTACTTTATATTTGATTAAAATTTATTTTTAGTTTTTTTAAAATTTGAGAGTATTTTTTTAGTCTTAAATTTTATAAAAATATATTATATTTAGTTCTTTATCAGACTCCGTTAAGTTTATAATTACTTATATAACAAACAATGTTAGATGTAAGCACTTGTCGTGTGCCTCATTTATCTTAATTAGCGTTTTAAGTAGGTTCAACAGTCAAAAAAAGAACAGGGAAGGGAGAGAGGCAGGAGCGATATATTTAGACCATTAAACCCATTTAGGACATCAGTTAGGATAAGTGAGACACATAACACGTGCTTACGTGTAATGTTACTTGTCACGTAAGTAATTACAAACTTAATGGAGTCCGATCAAGAACTAAATGTGGCATATTTTTATAAAATTGAGAACTAAAAAAATACTCTTAAAATTTGAGAGATTAAAAATAAATTTTATTCAAATATAAAAAACCAAAAATATATTTAAGTCAATTTTTTTTTATCTGGAATGTTGAACTTCTTATTAGAACCTTAAACAAATATTTTATTCATGTGAGATGTACAAATGGGACCGAATGAAATCACAACAAATTATGTTTTAGCTTGCGCAAGTAAAGTGACATTTTATTTGAGTAAATGGGCAAATTGCTCCCTGAAAGATGCAGTCTTTTGCAAGTAGGTCCCTGAAAGATGGAAATAAAAAAATCCGTCCCTGAAAGATACCTCTCGCTGTCAAATAGGTCCCTGACGTCATTTTTGACATTATTAGGGGTTATTTTGAAATTTTAAAAATTTAGATAGATGAAAAAAAAATAAGAGCACTCATTCTTTCCCCCACACAATCCCCCACCCCCACCCCCCTCTCTCTCTCCACCGCCTCTCACTCTTCTCTCTCACCCTCTTCCTCTTCACCACCACCACCTCTCACAACTCCCTCACCTCCTTCTTCTTCCCCCCTTCCCCCTTCACCACCACCTTTCCATTCCTCAAATCTCCACCACCACCATCACCATTAACAACACGGTTCTCTCTCTCCCCTATCTATCTCTCTTTATGTTCGTGTATTGGTGGGTGCCATACTCGGCCATGCCTTTGTTTTTTGTGTTTTGCTGCATGTAATTGGGTGGTGGTGGAGAAGGGAAGGAATGGGGTGGTGGTGGTGGAGATTTGAGGAATGGGAAGGTGGTGGTGAAGGGGGAAGGGGGGAAGAAGGAGGAGGTGAGGGAGTTGTGAGAGATGGTGGTGGTGAAGAGGAAGAGGGTGAGAGAGAAGAGTGAGAGGCGGTGGAGAGAGAGAGGGGGGGTGGGGGATTGCGTGGGGGAAAGAATGAGTGCTCTTATTTTTTTTTATCCATCTAAATTTTTAAAATTTCAAAATAACCCCTAATAATGTCAAAAATGACGTCAGGGACCTATTTGACAGCGAGAGGTATCTTTCAGGGACGGATTTTTTTATTTTCATCTTTCGGGGACCTACTTGCAAAAAATCGCATCTTTCAGGGGGCAATTTGCCCATTTACTCCATTTTATTTTGTTGGCTGAAGTGAGAGACAAAAATGTAAAACATGCATGTATATTTCTTTTAACAAGGAATTTTAGCAACACATTTTTAAGACATTTTTAATACACACTTTAATATTTTTTTTTATAAATCAAATTGTATTAAAACAAGATTGAAAGTACATGGTGTGCCCAATTTCACTATACACTTTAATAATTAGTAATATCAATTTGATTATTATATAAATAAATCGGTTTTTTAATTGTGCACTGATTATATAGATCCTAATAATATAAAAAGAATGTTTTAAAAGAGGTGTGTTTCTACCGTTCTTTTTTAGATAATTTTTTATAATCAAAATATGTATTAGAAACAGATAGTACAATGAGTACTTTAATCCGTTTACAAAGTAACAAGTTTAAAATTCATCTACAATTACATTCTATTGGATTGAAACACCAATTTTTTTTTTTGACAAGAACAAACTCATAACATTTCATTCATAATGGTTTCAGCAATACAAGAGGGAGGGTGATGAAAAGTTTGTGGCATATCTGCCAAAGTATTCCTATGAGCTAAAACATGAGCAACCATATTGGCTCTTCTAGAAACAAACACTACATGAAAATTAGGATAATTAGCTAAAACGGCGTTATAATTATTAAGAATAATGCCCAACTCAGAAGGATCAAAACAGAATTTATTGATACGGTCAACCACAACCTTACAATCCAACTCAAAGATAACCCGGTTATAAGGAAGCGATGTAGCCCACTTGACAGCATGTAGAAGTCCGAGAGCTTCCCCTTCAGCAGCAGTTAAGTGACCAGCCACATTGGATACATGTGTCAAGAGAAAATTTTCACCACTACTATCACGTACACACCATCCAAAGCCCGCGCGCCTTTGATCTAGTAGAATTAATGCCCACATCCACATTGATCTTTACATAACCATGAGGTGGTTTCTTCCAAGCATGACAGTAGGTGGTGGTTTCCTGAGGAGCAACATTGGAAACTCGTTGCTTGTTGGGTCCTTGGAGCGAGCTTATCACAAAGGAGTCTATACCCAGACTTCACCGAGTAGAGGCCATTGGGGGTGCAATTCCAGATTAATTTGTCCTCTTGGTCACAATTAATAATGGGTACTTGTGTAACTCGCATGACATCCTCGGCATTCAAAATAGCATTCAAGAGGTCCATGTTCCATCCACATCGGTCAACAGAGCGAAGATCTTGCACTGTAAGCATTTCAGATCCAGCAATGGGAGTGGATTAGAGCGTTTTGCTTGCATCACGTAACCACAGTTGACTCCAAATATTAATCTTGCTCCCATCACCAACACGCCAACGTAAACCTTCCTTTAGAATGGGTTGGGAACTCAACACACTACGCCAACGGCAGCTGGGGTTATGTCCCAATTTAGCCTCAAGAAAATCAACATTAAGAAAGTACTTAGCTTTAAATACCCGCGTTACCAGAGCATTTGGGTCATCAATAAACTTGTAGCCCTGCTTGGCTAGGAGAGCTAGATTGAAAGCTTGCAAGGCTCGGAAACCCATACCACCGTCTTCCTTCCTCATAGAGAGCTCAGAGCTTATCCCAAGAAAGCCACTTGATACCTTTACTTGTCCCATTGCTTGAACCCCACCAAAAAGAGTTGAGCATTTTTTGAAGCTCATCACAGAAATTTTGTGGTAGCAAATAGATGCTCATGCAATAGAATGGGATAGCTTGTGCCATCGATTTAATAAGGACCTCACGACCCGCTCTTATAAACTTTTGCTACTCCAAGAGTGAATCCGCTTCAAGACTCTATCCTTGATAAAAGAGAAAACACCTTTTTTATCCCGGCCCACCAAGGATGGAAAACCCAAATATTTCCCCGTTCCCATGGTGATGCGAACGTCAAGGACTTGGGCGAGATGGTGCTTGTCTCCCTCATGGACATTTCTGCTAAAAAATACTTCGGACTTGTGCATATTAATATATTACCCAGAAGCACGGGCATAAGTCTCTAGCACCTTCCTCATAGTCTGGGCTTCCTCCACATCTGCTCGAAAAAAAAAAGAAACAATCATAAGCAAAAAGGAGATGTGAAAGAACGGGGGCATCTCTACAAATTTTCACACCATGCAAAGCACCCCTTTGTTCCTCCTTCTTAATGAGAGTAGAGAGCCCCTCAGCACAAATAAGGAAAAGATAAGGTGACAAAGGTCGCCTTGTCTTAGTCCCCTAGAAGGGAGAATAGGCCCCACACAATCTTGGTTCACAGTGACTGAATAATTAACAGATCTGACACATAGCATAATCCACCTTACCCATGCACTTGGCGTCAAAACCCATTTTAAGCATCATGCAATGAAGATATCCCCAATCGACTCTATCATAAGCTTTACTAATATCAATTTTTAAAGCAACATCCCCAGACGACCTTTTGTCTTACATCTCATAAAATGAATCACCTCTGTTGCCAACAAAGCATTATCAAGGATAGATCTCCCTTCGATAAAAGCAAACTGTTCAATGGAAATGCATTTAGGGAGAACTACTTTCAACCGATTGGCCAACACTTTAGCAACAATTTTATAAACCACATTACATAGTGAAATTGGCCTAAGGTCCTTCATGCTAGTACGTTTGTCACACTTTGGGATGAGGACAATATTGGTATTATTCAAAGAGCTTGGGAGCATACCTTCTTCAAGCCAGGAGCAAGATGCCTGAAAAACATCCTTTCCACATAAAGACCAGAAACGCTGGTAAAAGGCAGGGTTCAAACCATCCGGTCCCGGGGCCTTATCTGGGTGCATTTGAAACAAAGCGGTGCGGAACTCCTCCTCCTGGAATGGTCGAAGAAGATCATTATTGTCCTCCATAGACACCATACATTGTACTCCATCAACAACCTCATTATAAGCACCACTTTGACTAGCAAATAAGGTTTGAAAATAATTTTGAGCAAGAGTGCGCAACCCTTCACGGGTGTCCACCTCCAAGCCCCTATCATCACAAAGTTTATCAACCTTATTTACCTTTTTCCTAGAGGAAGCAGCAACATGAAAAAAATGGGTGTTTTTATCACTGTCTCTCATCCAATGAGCTTTTGCCCATTGTCTCCAATAGCAATCCTCCTGGTAAAGGAGAGTATTTAACCTCTCTTTGGTGGTCAGAAATGCTCGTATGTTACGCTCATTGTTGCTCCCACGGAGATCCTCCAAAGCTGTCTTACAATCATTAATTTCCTTCCAGAAACGCATGCGGATCCTATGGCCCCATCTCACTAGTTCACCCGTACACAAAGCAATCTTCTCAACCAGCTCAATATCACCACCCCTTGGCCAATGTTCATGAACAACCTCATTCAGCTCTGGCTCATTGAGCCACATGTTCTCAAACTTAAACCGTTTAACAAAAGGAACTCGCACCTGTGGCTCGGTGTCCAACAGAATAGGAGAGTGATATGAGGTTGTAGAAAGAAGGTTCGAAAGCTTAGCATGAGGGAAAATATGCCACCACCCCGCAGTGCCAAAAGCACGATCAAGGCGCTCTTCAATCCAACCAAGAGACCCATGATGCTTGGCCCAAGTATATGGGTGACCTTCTAATGTAATCTCCAGCAACCCACTGTCAACAAGAGACCTCCAGAACCCATTCTTAAGCCAAGTTGGATAGATAGCACTACCCCTCTTCTCATCGTCGCCAAGGAGGTTGTTGAAATCACCGATAATACACCAAGGCGCAGGGGAGGTCACAACCAGGCTTCTAATAAGATCCCAAGAGTGCCGTCGCCTAGCTCTTTCTGAGTAGCCATAAAAACCAGTTAGCCTCCAGACCCCTCTATTATTGTCAATGATCTCCAAGTTTACAAAATTTTGGGCGTAACCTGTGATAGAACAATCCACCGTGGCCCTCCATAAAATTGCAATACCCCCACTCCTTCCACGACAATCTACAACAAAACAGTTCTGAAAACCAATCTAAACACGATATTCTTCAATTCTCCTAGTAGTAACCAAGGTCTCAAAAAGAACCAAAACATCCAGCCTCTGGCACCGAATGAGGTCCTTTAGTGTAGGAACTGCTCGCGGGTTACCCAGGCCCCGACAGTTCCAACTTATAATTTTCATTGTTCCCAGCGGGCCTGGGGACCAGGACCTGCCAATAAAAAATGACCAGCCATTTCATCACTTGTACCTCCAGCCAATGGATTAAACACGACGGTGTATTCAGCATGCATGCCATGATCCACAACCGGTTGCTTCTCTGCCCATCTATGCTTCTTCTCGTTTTGGGCCTCCTCCTCAGTTAAAAATGGGCCACTAGATACGATGGGACTATTAGCAATAAGTGCCCCGTGAGTAGTAACGGGACCCACTGCATGTTGAAATCGTTGTGGACTTTCTCTCTCCATAATCATTATCCCACGTTGCATGTCGTTACCAAGATCGCGGGAATCTTGCATGGATTGCGGACGTTGCTAATTTTCTGCGTTTGGGCTGCGTGGACATGCTGCAGCGCCGCCATGGGATCGAGCTGCTTCACTGGAAGGTCTGCTGTCTCTCAGTCATCTGTTACCCACCGTTCTTCCCCGCCTAACCTCTACACGGAGCTCCACCCCCCATCCACGAGCACCATCGTCAACCCCCTTGGCAAACAGGTCATCACAATATTGTTCAACATGTCCAAGTAGGCCACAAATGAAACAAAAACTTGTAAGCTTTTCATACTTAAACTGAACGAGGCACCAATCCCCACCCTCCATTCTGACTTTACGGTTCTTCTTCAGCGGTTGACGTACATCTACCTTCACATGGATACGCATGTAAGTGCGCCAAACACAAGAGTCATTGCTGGGATCGTAATCTAGGAATTCTCCAATGTAGTTGCCAAGGGTCCTCCCTACGAACTCAGACATGAAGCCAATAGGTAGGTTGTGAATCTGGATCCAGAAATCCACATGATTCAGTGCAATCTCCTAGAGTGGCACCCCCATCCTCATTCTTCCTAGCACAAGAATGTGATTGTCAAAAGTCCACGAGCCCCCCCAACACCTTCTCTATATCAATCTTATGAAAAAACTGGAAGAGAAACATCCCTGGAGAAAATTCTCTTATAGAGACCCCTTTTAATGGGCGCCAGACCTTCGCCATATGTTCTTTCATCATATGTGAGCGAATAGTACGATCAGTGAGGAACCATCCATCTAAGCATAACTGGACATCCACGTCTGCCCCACACTGTCCTGCTCTGCTGAAAGTCACTCCATCATCATCCTCCAAGGAAAGCGAGTCCATGTTGATAGCCATGAATACGGTTGAAAACACCAAGAAAAGAAAACAGCCGCCTCTCAAGTCAACGACAGAAAACCTAGTACATCTCAAAACGAGAGAAAACCTGCTTCACTCTAATTTCTTTTCTTTTATTTGGATTTTGAAACACCAATATGAATAACTAAAATCTATATATATATATTTTTTTAAAAGCCAAAATTAATTAAACAGGATCGAAAGCACAAGAAGTGCCCAGACCACAAACTAATACAAAATAATGTATATGGATGAATTACCAACACTCTACGAACACTACAACTTCCACCTTCTAAAGACATAGGCTCCCAAATCATTACCTATCTATCTCTATAAAATGAAAATTTAATAAGTATTTTTTCAATAACCTATATGGTTTTAAAGAAGACTTTCATACCCAAAAATCTTCAATAACCCATCAATGTCAAAGGGAAAAAATCCCCATTAATATGATATCCTCCCTATTAATAAACCTATATATGGCATAGGTACCTGTGTCAACACCTGACAGAAATCAAGTAGCAGGCTTCCTTGAAACATAATCATATTCCTTTTTTTTATAACAAAAACATAATCATACTCAAACCACAATGACCAGATTATTGCATTCCAAATTAAATATTTAACCTTGTATAATCTTTTTCCTCTAAAGAAAAAATCACACCGCTTATAATGTTGATAATGATCTTTAGATAATTAAATGTGTATAAGGTAGGACTTCATTTTGTTGTCAAGCTTTAGCACCACTTATGCATAAGTTTGGTAATGAATAGTTAATAAATATTTCATTTTACTTCTGAAAAACTCCCTTATAATTAGCTATTTATATCAACATTATAGATATTTTCAGGAAAGAGTTTTATATTAAAATCTTAGGCCAGAAGGGTTCGAGGATAATTACAGTCATAGTAGTATTTTGTTTTTTTATTTTTTTGAACATTAGTCATAGTAGCTTTACTTTTCTATTATTCTTCCCCGTGATTCCTCGTAAAGAGATATCAAATTAGAACTGGACGACCTAAAATCAACCACCCCTATATATGAGCTTGACCTATATTAATTATTAAGTTTTTTCTTCTCCTCAAAGACCTATATTTAGTGTTAAAAGCTAAAAAGTTACATACAGTTTACTCCGGTCTCCACAGTTGACGTATAAAGCATTCGACTTGAAAGAAGTGTGGAATCAAATTCTTCCCATAAATTATAGGTAAAATTACACTTTTATTAGTTATTTTTATTTTTAATTTGCTCTTTTATCTTTTTTTTAACAAGATATTTTCTTACTTTTAAAACTAAGTATAACTAATCCTTTTTTAACACAATCAAGCTTGAATACAGGCTGAAATAGACCACCAAATTAAATACTCAAATGGATCATGAAGAGACAATATGAATAAAGATAAAGACAATATACATGCTTATGACAATGAAAAGGTAATTAAAAAATATAAATGACTACTTTGTTAAAAAAAAGGACCAAATTGGAAAAAAAAAATAACTTAAGGGGTCACAAAATAACTAATTTTGACTAAATTATAATTTAGCTTTCTTTGACAGTGATGTCCATGAGTGGCTTCGGTCCAATTCGGTTCCTAATATAAGGCATGGTTGGCATTTAGAGTTTGGCATTGCCTTGTGGTTGATTTGGTATTATAGAAACCAGAACATTTTGATTCACGCAAGATATGTTAATGGGCATCTTAATTATTTCATGCTTATTGAAGTTAACTCTTCATTGTCAAATGCTTGCTTTTCCTCATGCCATGGGAGAAAAGCGCTTTTCCTTATTTGTTTTGGGATAGAGGTATTCAAACATGTGTGGATTGAATCAGACTCTTATATTGTTGTGGTTTCATTGATTTTGAAAGGTTGCCCTCCTACTCATCATGCATGTACTATGGAGCAGGTATTTAAACACCATTAGGAACTTTATGACATGGTCTTAGATAGAACACTTTATGTTTCACACACTTTTAGAGGAGGAAATAAAGTATATCTGACTAGTTAGCAACATATGGGCTTTCTATGCTGGGTGGATTTATGTATTTTCCATCTCTAAGTATGGGTTACATCCAATCAACTTGGTACAACATGGGTGGTAGATATGCAGGTTCCTTCGGAGTTTGATCCCCGTATATATAGAAGAACATCTGTTGAGAGATGTCAATCCCAGGGGTGGAACTTTGTTAGGATAGGGGGTGCGCGGGTGGCCATGCAGGCCCCCCCCCCCAAAACTGTTTTAATTTGTTTTCATATATATATATATATAACATGGGATAAAATAAAATAGGGAGATTAAAAATTTAAAATATGTAATCTGTATAGTAAAAATAAGAGAAAAGCTTTTGTGAAAAATATTTATATTAAAAGGGAGATTGTTGCAAATTTTAGTTTTGATTCAATTATTGATGATTTCAAGTCACTTATAGAGCATAGAGCAGCACTTTAAGATAACTTTTAGTAATTTAAATTTTTTATTTATATTTTGTAACTTATATTTTAGATATATAATATGATATTACATATTTGATTTTCATTTGGTAATATTTTGTCCCTCCCAAAATTTTCGTCCAAGCTCTGTCACCGGTCAACCTTTTAAATGGATTTCAGTACTTCGAGGGAATAGTCATCACAGTTGCACCTAGAGGATACACAGGTTCATCCAAAAACCTACGAGTTGCATCCGATTGCTGTGGTAGGATATGGTTGGGGTCTGTTTTTCTGGTAGGGTTGTTTTAGTTGTTTAATGGCCTTCTCTATAAAGCCAAAAAAAAATATTCTTGATTTTTAAAATTAGCGAGACTCTAAGAATATTGTATAATTTGTTAATGGCTTTTTTTTAATAGAAACAATCTTATACATTCCAAAGCTCATAGGTCCAACATTACAAACAAATAATGAAGGAAAAAATATAGCCACTAGGAAAGTGAATAGTTGATGATCTACCTGCATTTTTTTTAATTTTATTTTTGACAAAGTAAATCAACAACTATGATAATAGATTTCATCAATCAAATGACGTCTAATATTACACTAACAGCAGTCACAATAGGAAATAGCTACAGGCTACAACAGAGAATCCAGGTCCTCCAATATTGATTCCACGGCCTTTCATTTCTACTTTTCCAAAGACTCACAATATTATACAGAATTGTGCTCACATAGCCTCATCTATATATGCTTGCAAACCCGAAAAAATAGGTCTCGAAAAGAATCAGCAACATTCAACACAAGCTCCAAGATGTCCCAAATCCGAGTCTGTATCCAACATTGTGTTTTCCAATCCCCTACTACATAAAACACATATTGATGAGTACTTCATTCCTTTCCCTTGCAGCCCACACTACTTATTATTAAATTAAATAAATATAATAGTATAGCTAAAAAGTTATATAATAATTAAATGACAGATAAATTAGAATAATTTTTTATTCCAAAACTCAGAAAGATATTGAGGTAGTAATGTTGATCCCAAATTTCAAAAACTTCTATGGTAAAACATTGACGCACAACTCAATAACATGGTTTGTTATCCTTCCTTAACTGTTTCCCTTTGATTCCATGTCTAGAGAATGTATTGTAAGTTGCAACGTCCTTTGTGATTGTTGTGGGGATTAACATTATGTGATGGTTTTATTTTTGGGTCAACATTTATGATTTATGTGATGGTTAAGAAATTCAGAAATTGTGTCTCTCGTGTGGTTGGAGCCGAGTTGGCCTATCCATTTTTTTTTGGTCAATAAGTTGGCCTATCCATTTATAATGGGCCTATTGGTTCTTGGGCTCATTACATCTCAATCCAGATCGTATTTTTTTGTTGACAGCAATCCTGATCGTATTATACTTTGATTCTAACATATTTTGTGCATGTGTTTTCCCCTATATATACACAAAGGAGGGTGATTATTCTGTTAAGACAGGGCACTATGAAGCTAAGAGGGCTGGCCCACAGGCTGGTTTGGGGCCTTTGGTATCGGAAGGCGTTTCAAAAGACGTTTGGAGTGGAATCTGGAATGCAAAAATTCCTCATTGAAGCATTTTATGTGGAAGGTGTGTCAGAATATTCTATCGGTTAAGGAGAATTTGTTTAAGAAGAGGATTTTTCAAACTAGCATATGTCCTATTTGCAACATGGAAGCCGAATCGATTGAGCATCTGTTCTTCCTCTGTGAGTGGGTTAGACCGATTTGGTTTGGAATGCAGTTACAGGTTCTGCCTAGACGGGAGGATATTACTAGCTTTCATGTTTGGCTCAGCAAGAGGTTCTTGGATTTTAAACAGAACCCTGCTAGTAGGGTTTTTGCTACCACTGCTATTATTTGCACTTTATGGACCATTTGGAAGAATAGGAATTTATTTGTTTTTGAAGACCAGGCTGTTAATCCTATGAATGCCTTGATGCAAGCAAACGGTATTACATCTGAGTACTATAATTTTGCTTTGTCTCAAGCTCCTACATCTAACCATATATCTAGGCAAAATAGTGGCAATCAGATATGGAGACCTCCCCTTGAGGATTCAATCAAAATCAATGTTGATGCTAGTTTCAGTTCAGGAAAAAGAAAAGGGTGTGCAAGTATTACTGCAAGGGATAAAATAGGTTTGATTATTTTTGAAATTACCAAAGTTTTTGCAGTAACTTCCCCGCTGCTTGCTGAAACCTTTGCCCTTCGCGAAGCTGTAGCTGTCTCCTTGAACCTTGGTGTTACACGAGTCATACTGGAGAGTGACAACCTGGATCTGGTACAGGCCTGCAGAGGTGAAATCAAAATTGGTGTCATCAATAGCTTGGTTAAGGATATTCTTCATTTTAAATGTCAATTTCAAAGTTGCAGTTTTACTTGGGTACCGCGAGGTGGGAACAAAGTTGCTCACCATATTGCTGCTCTGAATATGCAGGATCTTCTCCCTCTTCATTGGAGATGGTATATGCCTCCTTCTCTTCAAAGCCTGGTTAACAGTGACAGAGCATATTAGGGAGGTTGCAGTACCTTGATTTTTGTGTGTTGTTAGATGCTTATCACCTTCGGGGTTTGGCTTGGATCTGAACGGTCAATTGATCTATGGGTTAGCCTTTTCTGATTTGTTGTTTTATTCCTTGTTGTTTCGGCTCCACTGGGTTCTTAAGGTGTGCTGTTTTTTTTCCTAGTTGTGTGGCTTTTCTTCTTTTGGGGTTGTTTTTGTAACGCTCCGTTTTCCCACAAGGAACGTCACGTGAAAAACTAATATTTAATGCGGAAAAACATCTTTCATAAATTAAAGTTACCAAAATTGGTGGCTAATTTTTTTTTTGAAGAATCTTAAACGAAAAGATTTCTCACATCACACTTAGCCATCCTGAAACTCAGAAGAAAAGAAACATCATACATGTATATATATATATATATCATCATGTCAAAATATACAAGTCTTGCATCCGCAAGAATAGTTTGAAACCACAACATAGTGGCCAAAATACATTATCATAACGTAAAGAAAATAAAGTGATAAATCTAAACCTAAGAAAACTGTAAATCAAAAAATGTGTCAAATACACGACACTGAACATGAACATCCCAAACCTAGGCTGGTCGCTAACAGACAACCCACAACCTAGCACTAGACACCCCCACCACTACTACCTAAGACGATGCCGTCTCCTCGGGGTCCTCCTCCTCTTCAGATATCTCAATGAGTACCCGCTCTGGCTCATCTCGAACCTTCCTCTTCCCCCTCTCTGCGTGTCCCGACGGTCCGACAGGAGTGTCAGAAGAGCAGCGTACGAAACGGCCATACGGTGGAACGTAAGGAACGGAAAGCGTTGGTATCCCTGTCGCTGGTGGTGAAGCTGGTGTCACTGATGGAGCCATCCTCGGTAGACAATCTCACGGCAAGGTGCTCTTCCTCGGAGTGAGACGCGTGCGGCGAAACATGCAACGATACTCCCGAGCGGACCCGGTTACCCGTGAGGGTAAAGGTCTCTCCTCCGCCTGAGTCTCTCGCCTCGGCTGCTCCACCGGTGCCTCGGGTGCGGCTGCCAGCCAGCTGCGCATCCTCTCGAGTGGAATGTGAACGTCCAAAACCATATCGCGCTCCAGAACCTCTTCGGGGCCCAGCACCCCTCCTCTAGTCCTGACCACGTGTCCACACACAGTGGCCCATTGGGAGATGGGATCATAAGTCCATCCCCCTCCCTCGAACTCGGCCTTAAGGGGCCGGAAGCTCTCCCTCACGCGGGCTACTAGAGGTCTCATCTACGCGTAACGTACATACAGATACAGGAAAATATGCAAGGGTGAATTTCTTTTCACAAGTTGAAATCCACTGAAAGGTTGCATATGAAAAATAAAATACTACATAATACATTCCAAGAATATATTTATATAGAGTTACTCTTTCGCAAATCTTTTAGCTAAGCTATTCAATCATCAACAAGAGACAAATCATCAAGGTAAACACACAGTCAAGCACACACATAACATTCTAGCATAATGCATGTCACTTCAATATCTCTTTTCATACACCGGTGCACTGCTCCATGGAGACTTTTCTTCCTCAACTAAGTAGAGCGATGTGGCGGAATCGTATACCTATCATTAATGCAAACTGACCTTCACTCTTGGCCATTGTTTGTCATTTATTTGGTACAGACCCATTGTGCTACGTCGTACACCCCATCTCAAATAAGGCAGCCGGTCAGGATCATCCAAGCCGGGTACACTACTTTTCTCGGCACAAGGGGATTCACCGCAAGACCATTGAGAATTTCGTAACCTGGATGCCCTCAAAGACTTATAGTCAGACCATACTTATTTACAATCCCCGCATAGGATTGTGTGCTCTCATCATAGCAATAAATGCTAGCCTGGCCAAAGCCAATATCTCAAATGCATATGACAGTATATTTGCAACCACAATCAATTCGGTCCCTCGCCTTAGGGTTTTTCGTCGCCACGTGTTAGCTTTCACCCAACACCGTGTAATATATTTGTCCTTAAGACTTTTATCTTCGCCACGTATTGGTTCTCTTCCAATACCGTGTAATATTATTGTCCTTAAGACTTTTATCCTCGCCACGTATTGGTTCTCTTCCAATACCGTGTAATATTATTGTTTAAACCCTATAAGTTTTTAGAAGAAATTCCTCTTTGAATTCTTAAGTTTTCTTTTAACTCTAAAATCTTTAAACTTCATTTGTTTTAATAAAAGAATTATCTTTTATCTAAAACCCACTTTACTAATTTTATTCCCACTTATTCATCATAAAAAGATTTAATTAAAACTTAATTAAATTCCTTGATAATTTTACTTAAAATCTTTTACCTTAAGTATTTGTAATTCTGACCCCTTAAGAAGTTCAGTTCCTGCGTCCAGTCTCTGCGTCCAGTTTCTGCGTCCAGTTCATGCGTCCAGTTTCTGCGTCCAGTTCCTGCGTCCAATTTTCTGCGTCCAGTTTCTGCGTCCAGTCTGCGTCTAGTTTCAACGTCCAGTTTCAGCGTCCAGTTTGCGTCCAGTTTCTGCGTCCAATTTTCTGCGTCCAGTCTGCGTCCAGTTTTAGCGTCCAATTTCTGCGTCCAGTTTCTACGTCCAGTTTATGCGTCCAATTTTCAGCGTCCAATTTCTGCGTCCAATTTCTGCGTCTAGTTTCTGCGTCCAATTTCTGCGTCCAGTCTTCATGTTTTCTACCCCCGAACTTTTATAACATTATATTTTTGGCCCAAATTGCCTAGACTTTCGATTTCATGCCCAGAATTCCATAATTTTGTATTCTTGAAATTTATCCAATTAAGTGTTATCTTGAATCCTCATTAATTTCTTTGTTTTCATTTGTAAAACTTTTTCATTAAAGTTTTTAAACTCTCTTCCCACGCTTAATCAAATCTCATCAATCCAATCCCAATCAAAGTATATGAAATACACATTAATCAATATACATCAATTAGGCAATAACACAATCAAGCCATAAATCAACACACATCATGAATATGACATTAAATCATACTTCGTCAAACACACACTTGGACATCCGAAATCACCCCAAAGCATATGATTTTTTCCAACAACACATAGGCTCATAAAAATTATCATGCCTCAACCAAAAATAATATTTTTGCTCATATACATATACATGTAAAAATACATATTACTAAAGAATGATTCCTCATTCAAACACCCAATATGAAAACTCAAGTCTTTGAGTTTTTCATGAACATACAACATAAACCACACACATACACATCTTTCCCAACTTATTGAGAAAATCCCCTTACCTCTTGAAGACAATGAAAATGGGCTAGCTCCAAAATCACCTCCTTCACACCACACCAACACCAAGTGGTCTACTCAACACCTTGATGTTCCCACACTTAGAAAAATTTACCTTTTACAAAATACACCAAAATACAACCATAGAAATATGAGTTTTATGAAAACCAAGAAACTCTAAAGAGTAGAAATTTGAGAAGATGAATACTTACTCAAATCTTGAAAGAAAATAGATCCAAGGTAGTTTTCCAAGCTTGTAGGTTCCAATGGAGTGAACCTAAACAAAGGAAAAACTTATTTTTAGTGAAATGAAGAACTCAAGCTTTCATGAAAACATGAAAGTGGTGGAAATGAAAAAATGAAAGAAGTTTATGGATTAGAATGATGATCCAAACCTTTTTTGTGAAGCTTGGGTATGGAAAATCTCACTATAACTTGGTCTTTTTTGTGTATGGAAAAAGCTTGGGAATGGAGAGAAAATGGTGAAGCTCTTGATTCAAGTGGAGAAGATGAAGTAAAAATGAATTTCTCTCTCCCTTTCCCACACAAGAAACTCGGCTGAGCAAGGAAGGTATGGGGGAGGTATGGGCTTGCATGCTTTGGTGGTTGGGAGCCATACCTCTCTCACCTAATTTTGGAAAAATTCAAAAATCAACCCCTAATTGACCATTTGACTTTTGAAAGAATTTTTAGAGTTGAATCAGCCCCCTTATGCGCCCAGCTGACCAGAAAAATGGTGGGATTAAGTCCCATCAAGTTAGGGTTTAATCGGTAGTTCGAAGTGGTAAAACCGCGTAGTTTTCGAACCCCTTTTTAGATAAATATTTTTCTAAAATGAGTAAAATCATGAGAAATGAATTTTATGATTTGAATATGTCATAGAAAAATTTAGAAACTCAAAACTAAATTTTTGGACTATTTTTCATGTCCCGGTTGCGCTCGATTTACCCGTAAAGCACCAAACGCGGGTAAAATAAAGTTTTTCTGAAAAATTTCCAGAAAATTTCTAAAAATCACAAATATTATAAGAACCAGTTTTGGTTCATTAAAAATTTATTTTGGTGTAAAAATGACCTCTGGAAAAATACTAAACTCGTCCCGCCTTTCGCGAGAATGCGGTTATCGTAAAAACTCAGTTTTGCGAACTCTATCACTATAAACCCTTCAAAAATAAACCTAAGATATAAATATTATTATTTATACCTTAAAATCACAAAATCATTAATTAAATAATTTTAATTAATTTAAAACAGATTAAAAATAAATAAAAACTATATATAAAAAAAACAGAGTGTTACAGTTTTCCTCTTACTTGATCTACCAATATCCATGAAAGTTTTCTGCCTTTGTCTCTGCCTCATGGTGGTCGCTTTTTGCTCTTGGAGTGTGGTTATGTGGGAATTTCTATGGAGTTTGCTCTGTTTTTTGACTCTTGGATGCCTCATTATGTTGTCTTGGAGCCAAATGAGTTGCCTTGGACGTGGTGGTCTTAGTCTCAGAAGTTGTTGGATTTTTTTGGTTTGGTGGTGGTCCTGTGTTTGTCTTAATGTGCCTTGTCCTTCTACTTGGTTTTTGTGGTTGGTTCAACGGTGCATTATTGAACTTTGACTATCTTTGCAATGCTTTTTTGGTCTGGTACTATCCTTTCAAGGTTGTATCAGTTGTTATTTTTTTTTGGTCAATAAGAAGTAGTTTATAGCACGAGTAACACCCAGCCATATGACATCTACAGTAAGGAAGACAGCATATGCAGAGTCATAGAAAGTACAACACTACAAACCAAGACACGCTGTGTAACACCCTCTTTCCCGGGGGCATTACACTTAAGTAACCAACTCAAATGCGGAAAATAACTTTCATTAAGTCTGGTTTTCTTTCGGAAAAATATTGACAAACTTGTTTAATTTTCACAAATGGATTTTCGTTGTTATTTTTTCTAAAGATATTAAAAATAAACATAAATAATTCAACACTCAACATATAAGAATAAAATGTAGTTACTGGATACAATTTACATCTTTCTTTATAAATCAGTGTTTGGAAATAATACATCATATAAGAAACTTTTCCTTTCCAAAAGAGTACTGACTCTCTATGCTGGTCAAGCACTAAGAACTTCTGCAAGAAGCTCTAATGAGAAAACTCTAACACAAAACTAAGACTCGCCCGTCCTTCCACTAGGTTAACTCATCTTTAGAGTACGCACCAATCCTCGAGTCCTGACAGGTCCACCCAGCTAGTGGTCCATCTATACGAATCATGTTCCAAAGAGCACAAAACATATAGGAAAGGGTGAAAAATCCTCATACACAAGTTATTAAAACATAGTGACACAATTTAGAGAAAATAAATCATGCTTAGCAAACATATGATGCAGAATAAACATAAATCACATCGAACAAATACACCTACAGTGCTATACTCATTCTCAAAAGAAATCACATTCACAAACCACCTCTCTAGCATAGGTCACACAGACACCAGTCACACAGACCACAATTTCCAACTTCACACAGAAATAACACCGTTTCACACAGAAACATATCATAAGATTTCAATATATATATATATATATATATATATATATCCATACAAAACACTTCTATTGGCCATTTCTTGATAACAGATTCGACACACAGTCACGAGCACGTAGCCCGCACTCCATGGAGATTCTTTTTCACATAGCACGAAATGTCACTTAATATTTCCAAGAGCACATAGCTCTTCCCACATAGCACGAAATGTCACTTAGCATTTCCAAGAGGACACAGCTCTTCTCACACGGCATTTGACACACAACCCTTTTCAAACAGCACGAAATGTCACTTAGCATTTCCAGAGCGCACAACTCTCTCATAGCACACAACATTTAATGGCACACAGCTTATGGCACATAGCCTTCCACACATCACAAAACATTTTCTCGAATCACACAGCACTTACATTCCACAGTATTTAGGTCACACAGACTTTATACCACACAGTATTCATATCACACAGTATTTATTTATCTTTCCTCATTGACACATAGTCCCACAATCTCTTCGCACCATCCATTACTCAACCTCCCTAGCACATAGTTCTCGCTTCATTTATACTTTATTCTAAAATTTCCTTTTAAATGCTAGATTCATTACTCTTAAAATCCTAAACCTATATTTTATTCCTTTTTCACTTTTATACCCTTCTCTTTCTCATAATTAATATAAGTCACCTAACTCTGTTATGCAAAAAGACACATACATTGAACATACAAAGCAATTATCTCAAGCATTGTTAAGCTTTGGTTTCTCTTGTAATTTAATTAACTTCTTCTCTAGGTTATCTCTTGCACCATCCCCTATAACTTTCTCTCTTGGTTATAGCATTCTCCTCTCTTATTACATTCTCAATCTCCTTGTACTTATTCACAATCAACATGCCTCTTCTTCTTCTTTAATTAATACCTTTTAATTAAACTTTGTCTCTTTACTAAAAAGCATTAAATCAATGTTTAAGTTCAAAAATAACTTAACTAAAATATTTGCCAACCTTTAGATTCAAAAATGACATTTTTATCTTAAACATATTTGTTTAAAAAGCTGAAAAAGATGATTTTCGCAAAATCGTGGGCTGTTTTATAAATCAAGATCTAGAATTGTTCACAGGCGCGAGAATTGTCACACCCGCGGTGCAGACGGTTCTGTCCCCTGTTTTCTCCAGATTCACAGCTTCGAAAATATACACACCCAAGGCATGACTGGAATTCGAATTTCACCAAAATAAGCCATTTAGAATTATTCTTAACATGATTTAGTTTAATTAGATCCAATTACACATAAGAACATACTCTTGACTTAATTCAAGAACTCAATAATTATATTCAATCACAACCCACCATATTTTCAACCATGATCCAAGATTAAAATCATGTCACCAAACTTACGAAAATAATTACAACAACAACCACTCAATTAATTCAAATCAAATCATAGAGCCAAGGTCATCATACCCACAACATAGAGCAAGATCATCACACATAACCCAATATTTTTCCACTTCCAAAAGCAACTCACATCAAAGGCAAACTAATCTTAATCGCACAAAGTTCAAGCAAGCCAAACTCATCATCAAGTTAATCTTTCATAACAAGGCTACATAAGAAGTTACCTATTAAGCATAAGCACATCTCTTGAGTTATTCCAATACCATAGGAACAAAAGGGTACATAACATAATAATCAACATGCTCTCTAAATAAACTTACAAGTTCCTTGCACAAAACCACCATCAACATAGCACATATATGTCAACTAAGCCTTAATAACCATGTATAAGCAAATTTCCGCTTACCTTGCCTTCCTTTAGCTTGAATATGGACAACCCTAACTCCTTGGTCTTCTATCCCCCCCTTGAAGATCACCTTCCAAATCAACATATCATACCAAAAATTCAAGGTAAGCTTTCATATCTTTCAAGAAAAATCTTTAGAACTTCAAGAGGAACTTAAGATGAAATTTCCCCAAATCAAACCCTAGGCTCATGAACCCTAAAGAGATGGTACCAAAACTTAATCCATGAAGCTCTTACCTTCTCCTATCTCCCTTGATGCTTGTGGATTAAAAATCAAGAAGAAAAGCTTGAGAAAACTTAGAAATTTTTGGAAGAAAAGCTAGAGAGAAAATATGATAAGTGTTCTTGGTTCAAGAGGCAAATGGATGAAATGAATGAGTTTGGATCTCTCTCCCTCTCCCCTTGTGCTGGCTGGGTCGAGCTCCCTCTCTCCCTTGGGGTTCTTGGACAATTTTTCCCTTTAGCCATCATTACATTAAAGATATTTTTGTAAAATAATTATTTAGAATTTTTCTCATTGGATAAGAAATATGAGTCATAAAATTCATGAAGTTTCCAAGCTTTTCCACAGCCTTCTAGGGCGGCCCAGTTGGTGCGAGAGTGGGGTAAAAATATTTTTCACTTTTAACCATGGTAAACGGTAACTTACAGGTAATAAAGTGCGGTAACTTTTGAGTTTCATATTAAAAATTGTCCAAAAATAACCTATTGAGGTAAAAACTCTCATGAATCTTAAAATAAGTCCTAGGCCATGAAATAAGGTGCCACAAAGGTCTTAGTTCATAAAAATGAAGTTTAGAAGTATTACGATAATTTTTCGATTTTACCGTAACCCGTAAATTAGGGTTAAAATAAACTTTCTCAAAAAAATCCCAGAAAATTTCTAAAAATCATAAATATTGTAAAAACACCATTGGTTACTTTTTTGGTTCATTTTGGATCATTTTCCAAGTTTCTGACACTCACCTGTTCCCACGTTTACGCTATTCATAGTCTCCAGGGACCAAAACTGCAATTCTTTATTTGCTATTCTAAAAATTTCCAAAATAATTTTTAAAATTCTAAAATAATATAAAAACCTTATTTGGACCCTCAAAAATATTTCTCAACTTGTTTTGGTCTCCAAACCCACTCATAGTTCAATCTACTCAAACTACAAGGACCAAAACAGTAACATTCCTATCTGTTTCTCAGAAAATTCCTAAATAAATTTCTAAAATCCTCAAATATTATACAATCACTATTGGTATCCTCAAATCATTTTTTTGACTCCAATTAGGGTTTCTATATCATTACATTCTTATTCTAACAGTCAAATCGTCTACAGATTTTTACGTTTGACTTTTCACGTTAGCACTAAACCATTATTATTCTCTTCGAAATCTAATATTAACGATAATCCTCCTTTCTGAACACTCTGTCTCTTAGAGTGAAAATTTGGGACGTTATAGTGTTTGTTTCTTTGCATTTGGGCTTCTTGTTGCCTTGGACACTTGGGTTTGGCCTTTTATCGTTGGAAGGCTCCTTTCCCAAAAAAAGAAAAAGAAAAAAATAACAAAATGGAAAGGGCAAAAGTGTGAACCTGGTGTGTGTTTGAGTGGGGTAGGAAACAGACGGTGAGCTGAGAGATTGGGGCTCCTTTTAAGTCTCAAAGAGAGGGGTAAACAGAGGGTTGGGAAACACTTTGTGAGCAGAGTTTTGGAGCTCCTTTTAAGCTGCAAAGAGAGGGATAAACAGAGGATTATTAACATTTTTTTCTAGTTTTTTCTGTTTCAGGGACTGGTGTCTTATCAGGTGTTTTGGTTTTGAGTTGGTGAATGGGTTCTCCTATGTTGGACTACATATTTGTTTTGTGTCTTGGCTTTTTTCTTCGGTTTTTTGACACTACTCACATAGTTTAGCAATTTTTGGAAAGGTATGGAGAGCTTCTTTGCTGCTTCATGGTCAACTATGGATGCTTTTTCTTCTCTGGTTTTTATGCTTAGTGGAGCTTTTGGAAGACTTTTGGGTTCATTTAATGGGTCTTGGTCTTTTCTTGACTGAGTGAAGTAGTGGTGCCCACATGTGTTTGGTCCTTTCCTGTACATCCTAGAATTGTTGGAATATTTGGGTGGTTGTGTCCCTTGCCTTTACGTTTTTGTTGGCTTTATTTCGGTTGGTGTGTTGCTTTATTTCGGTTTTGTTTGTTTTGTTTATTCCTTAACTTTTCTGTTAGCTTTAATTATGGTTGGTGGAGTTTAGTTGTCTCTTTAGTTTCAGTTGCGCATTTAAGCTTGATGCTGTATAAGTTGATCTCAGCCTACTGGCTTTCCTCTGTATTGATCTTGGACTTGGTCCACTTAATGAAATGCAGTATTTTTTGACAAAAAAAAAATACACAATGTACTTTCATACCTACATTTAAAAAAATTTGGTGAAGGAAAAGACCAAATTACCTCCATCTTATTGTGAGTTTTTTTCAATTTTCCTGATTGTACAAAAATTATAATTCTGGAAGTGAAATTTTGCATTATAGAAATATTATTTTTGATACATATTATTTTTGATAGACAAATAATATTACTGATAAAATTTCAAGCAAAATAAAAAAATCCAATTCCCATCTCTAGACCCTATTATCATGTCTTACAAAATTCTTCAAAATTTGTCAAAATTTCACTAATTTTTTAACTTTTAAATATTTAAAATTATTTCATATATCTCAAACTCAAATTCACCACAAAGCCCAATTAAGAGTATTAGATTAAAAATTTTACAGGAATCATATTTATTTACTTTTTAAAATAAAGAGATTTAATTGACTAAAAACAAACTAAAGAGACTAACACAATCTAAACTAAAAGGACTAAAAAGAATGTAATTAAAGAGATACATCAACCATCAGATAGTCTTAGGGGTGACAAAATGGATTGGGTACGATGAGCCAATGCGCCTAACCCATTTTTTGACGGGTCGGGTTGATGTTATCAACCGCCTGACCCGGTTTGGTCAGGTGGTCAGGCGAGTTAATTTTCTTGTAAATTTTTTAAAATTTTGGATAAGTTTTGATGGGCCAACCCACATGCCCGTTAACCCACGTAAAATGGCATGAGTGCATTTTTTGCCCCACTTTCTCGCCCGTCCCATTTAAGGCAGGTCAAAAGTGGGCCGATCTATTTTGCCATCCATATATATTCTACTTGATACAAACCCAATTACAATATGGACCATAATCGTGAAAAAAAAATCCAGTGATGACATGGTAAAAACTCCAAAATCCCAAAAAAGAGAAAAATCTTGCGTAGGCCATTTGCTCATTTGATTTCCCCTCGTCACATCCATTTCTCTCTCACCCCATCCCAAACCCAAACACGTCTCTTCCCTTGTGTGCACACACTCAATTCAAACACTGATTTTTTCTTTGACAAAAAAAAACACTTATTTTTTTCAGTCAAAAATTTAAAATTACATTCCTGTTATGAACGATCATCTTCTTAAGAGGGTTTTGCTTACACTCTCACTTCCTCCTTTCTCTTCTTCTTCTTCTTCATATCTCTGAGATTCTTCGTTTCTGAGGTATGTGGGTTCTTCTTCTTGTGCCCTCCACTTTTTGGAATACTGGGCTCATCATATTATCGTTAACGTTAATTCTTTATTTATTTATTTATTTATTTTTCCAGTTTTTGATAATTTGATTGTTGGAGTTGTTAATGATGGACCCTTTTAGCTAAAGTGTTTATATTTACAATGTTATCTCTGTGTGTGTGGGTGTGTGTATCCACCAATTGGACTGAGACTTGCTTACAATTTCACAAGTTTTCAGATAAAAGCTTGTACCGATTGCATCTTTGTTCTTATTTCTTGTTCATATGTGTCTGTCTGTCTCTGTGTTAAAGCAAATGTGTATGGATCAATGGTTTATTAGTGAAGTTAAAGAAATCAATTGTGTCACTTGTACATCCAGAGCTTCTTTTAATTGTTGATATTGTATTGGGTTATGCAGTCACTTGGCTCTTGTAGATTTATTTATCTTATTTTCTTGTAAAATTGTCATGAGTTTCTCCTGTTGAATGGCTTGATGGAAGAATAATTGACACCAGCTGATAAATTTTCATTATATAGCATTAGATTAAGTTCATTATGTATTTATGTTTATGTTTTGATTCACCAAGAAAGGAGAGAAACAAAGAATTTGTAGTTTATGGGGGAACTTTAATGTGCTGCGCATCTTATTCTCGTGGCTATATTCATGTCGAAGACTCAAAGGTTGCACTCTAAGTTCTGAATTTGGCTTCTTGCATGATCTGTCCTTCTGATCATTCTGCCGAGTTTTTGTTCTTCTACAGCTTGTTAGTTGTTACCTTTCATAACTAGAAATTTCTCAAGGGCACAATTTATGTAGATGATTTGTGTGTGTAGAGTATAGAATATAGACTGAATTTACTGTGTTGGGTTGTGTGATACGAAATTAGTTGACAGTATAGACTGAATTTACTGTGTTGGTTTTGGTAATAAGAAATTAGTTGACAATCACAAATGGTATGTATACAATATTTCTTTTCTTGCTAATCACAGAAATAATCGGTGTTTAGTAACCAATATTTTGGATACTCTTCTTGATACAGATGGCAACATCATTGGCATGTCTCGTTGGGAGTGGTTTATCTGCAAAGAGTAATAAAATAACTCTTGGCAAGGATGTAAATGGGAGATCTCTCCTCTTTTCTCAGCGACTTTCTTCATTGATTAGGGCATCAAAGACGGTATCAGTAAAGGCATCCTCGGATCAAAGGAAACATGAAGGGAGAAGAGGATTTCTGAAATCGTTGAATGTGGCAATTGGCTTACCAACATTATTAGGAAATGCGAAAGCTTATGCTGATGAACAAGGGGTTTCCTCCTCCAAAATGTCTTATTCTAGGTTTCTTGAGTATTTGGACAAGGGCAGGGTTAAAAAAGTGGATCTGTTTGAGAATGGAACTATAGCCATTGTAGAGGCTGTTTCTCCTGAGCTGGGTAACAGGGTGCAGCGAGTGCGAGTTCAACTTCCTGGACTTAGCCAAGAACTCCTTCAGAAATTCAGGGAAAAGAACATTGACTTTGCAGCTCATAACGCCCAAGAAGAGTCAGATTCTTTGTTTTCTAACCTGATTGGAAATCTGGCTTTCCCTCTAATTGTGATTGGAGGATTGTTCCTTCTCTCGAGACGATCATCCGGAGGGATGGGAGGTCCCAATGGCTCTGGCTTTCCTTTTGCTTTTGGTCAATCTAAAGCCAAATTTCAAATGGAACCAAATACTGGAGTGACATTTGATGATGTTGCTGGGGTAGATGAAGCCAAGCAGGATTTTATGGAGGTGGTGGAATTCCTGAAAAAACCTGAGAGGTTCACTGCTGTTGGGGCTCGCATACCGAAAGGGGTTCTTCTTGTTGGTCCCCCAGGGACTGGGAAGACGCTATTAGCCAAGGCTATTGCTGGTGAAGCAGGTGTCCCATTTTTCTCAATCTCAGGTTCTGAGTTTGTCGAGATGTTTGTTGGTGTTGGTGCTTCTCGAGTCCGTGATTTATTCAAGAAGGCCAAAGACAATGCTCCTTGCATTGTTTTTGTCGATGAAATCGATGCCGTTGGAAGGCAGCGAGGTACTGGAATTGGTGGAGGGAATGATGAAAGAGAACAGACCCTCAACCAACTTTTGACTGAAATGGATGGGTTTGAGGGGAATACTGGTATCATTGTCATTGCAGCAACTAACAGGGCTGACATTCTTGACTCTGCTTTATTGAGACCAGGACGGTTTGATAGACAGGTAAGATTAATATTTGGAGATACTTTGCATTTATTAATGAGTAAATCTCTAAACTTAGTGCTTTTGCAGGTAACGGTTGATATTCCAGACATACGGGGAAGGACTGAAATCCTAAAGGTTCATGGTAGCAATAAAAAGTTTGATGCTGATGTTTCTCTTGAGGTAGTTGCAATGAGGACACCTGGCTTCAGTGGAGCTGATCTTGCAAACCTCTTGAATGAAGCTGCTATATTAGCTGGTCGGCGTGGAAAGACAGAAATTTCATCCAAAGAGATTGATGATTCTATTGATAGGATTGTGGCGGGAATGGAAGGAACAGTGATGACGGATGGGAAGAGCAAAAGTTTAGTGGCATATCATGAAGTTGGGCATGCCATTTGTGGGTAAGTCAGAAATTAAGCTGTAGTTTTGTATCTTTCAAGTAAAAGTTGTGTGAGATTGCATTGTAAGCAAGATGTTGTTGCCTTCATGAATTCATGTTACACTTGTATACGAGCACAATCCAGGAAAAAAAAAAAACAGTGGTTCCGATTTAGGAGCAATTCTGAATAAGTTATTCTGAAATATCAATTTGCACTTGCAGAACTTTGACTCCTGGTCATGATGCTGTACAAAAGGTAACCCTAGTTCCTCGCGGGCAAGCTCGGGGTCTTACTTGGTTCATTCCTTCTGATGACCCAACTCTGATCTCCAAACAACAACTCTTGGCAAGAATTGTTGGTGGGCTAGGTGGCAGAGCTGCTGAGGAAATTATTTTTGGAGAGCCTGAGGTTACAACTGGAGCAGCTGGTGATTTGCAGCAAATAACCAGTTTGGCTAAACAGGTCCTTGTTTATTCACATTATTTTCTGTTGTGTCCTGATATGTCTCCCTCATTTTCTTTTCATTTTTTTTTTGTTTTGGTGGGGATGAATATTATTAGTCCTTGTTTTGATGGTAATTTAATCTCAATTTGGTTGTATTTTCTGATGGCATTGAGTGTTTTTGATAGCTCAAATTGATTGGTGAGACCTGAAATGAGATCACACCATGTCAAAAGATTTCTTTAATGCTTGAAAACTAGAAATTTTTGGCTTTAAGTGAAAGAATGAAAATTTCCATTTTGAAGGAATGAATTTTTAATTTCTGTTATAAAAATTCCCTCTTTTCATTTTCTTACCTTATCCTTTTGATTACAACCCTGTCACACCTGTGCTTCAATAAATTGTAAATGATACTCTTGCAGATGGTAACCACATTTGGAATGTCTGATATTGGTCCTTGGTCACTTATGGACACCTCGGCTCAAAGTTCTGATATCATCATGAGAATGATGGCAAGAAACTCAATGTCAGAAAAGCTTGCTGAAGACATCGATGCTGCTGTCAAGAGGATCTCGGATGAAGCATATGCAATCGCGTTGAGCCATATAAGGAACAACCGCGAGGCCATGGATAAGATTGTGGAAGTCTTACTGGAGAAGGAGACAATGACCGGAGATGAATTCCGAGCTCTCCTGTCCGAGTTTGTTGAAATTCCACCTGAAAATCGGGCACCTCCTTCAACTCCCTCACCAGTAGCTGTTTGAATTGCCTATTTGTCACTGCAATTAATCTAGTTTAGCTCTCTTACATACTCAGTTTTTCTGAATTTGTATAATATTTGTAATATCCCCTTTACCCCAAATTCTTTAATCACAAAAGATCCTAGCTTGCTTCTCTCCTTCCCCCCCCCCCCCCCCCCCTTGTGTTCACAATAGAAAATATGTTCCTTCACAGTGTCAGTTAGTACATAATGTAACTCAAGTGAACAATAATAAGAAAGTATTCATACCTATTTCATCATTGTGCTGGTGACTACATGTTTAGTTTGAGTGTAAATGCTTTGTGCATGTGAGTTCTCTCGTTTTGGGCTCCATAGTAAAGGATGGCACACTTAATATTGTTGGGGTAAGCATGAGTTGAAATGGTGGTAATGATAAGATTGGGGGTATCATAGTGATATTTCAAGTGTTGATAGAGACACAGTGTAGGCTATGGAAGGAACAGGAATAGAGAGTTTTTTTATTTGGTGGATTCATTCTCAAATTGGTCGTTCGTATCTATGTAATTTCATCTAATAATAGTCTTGCAGGGAAAATATTTTCTCCATTTTTTTCCTCTTTATTTCTTTTATTACTATATTTTTGGGAGAAATAAATCATACTTTCTGTTATGTGTGTACAATCTCCATTTTATTTATTTTCCCAAAAACATAGTGATTGAGAAAATGGAGAGAAAAAAATGGAAATAATCTTTTTCTGTGTTTGAAAGAGTGTATTAGAGAATGTTATTGGTATTTCTCTTGTCATCAAAATCAAATAATTCAAGTGTGGTATAGACATTTTTTTTCTCCATAAATTGGATTTATACCGTAGGTTGTTTCATGAGTGGACCAGACCAACTTTAAGTGGTGTAGGACTGATCCCACGTTGTCCCTTGAATGGACCACAGGCAAAATAAATGTTAGGTGATACAGAATGATGTTTCGTGGGAGACGCTCGAAATTATTAACAAGGCACCTAGAAGGTGGGAAGGCAAGGCTGTAGAGGATTTAATTTTGGCACTTGGCACACCTCTTAGGCTGCAGGTGTGTGCAAGAAATGGAGTCTCTTTGGATAAATAATTTATTTAAGTATTTATGGTATAAATGTTTATTATATAAGTTATTTTGATAATCGAAGAGATAATGTGATGAAATTGATTTCATATAAGTTGTAAATTGTTTTGATAAACTATTCTGGAGAGCTTATGAAAATAAATCCAAAAACAACTTATGAGCAAGTTATAAGCTATTTTTATAAGCTCTGTCAAATACTATCACAAGTACTTATATCAATAAATAAGCGTTGGATAAACCAATCCAAATAGGCCCATGCTTAAGGAGAGGAGTGAACACTTGAAGCCGCAATCAAATTCTTAGATCTAAGACTAATTTCTTACTACCTTTGTCCGTTTATATAAGACTTATTTAATTAATTCACAGCAATTAAGTAATAATATTAAACTTATTAACAATTTATTTTATTTTCCCAAACTTATTCCTTAAATTTGTTAACACGATTGATAAGAGTGCTTCATAGATATACCACATATTTGGATACTTTATGTTACACAAAATTATATATTTGGTCCTTTAACTTAATTTTTTTATTCAATTTGGTCATTTATTTTTTTTTTTAATAAAATAGTTCCTTATGTTTTAAAAATAAGGTTAAATAGTCCTTTTGTAACATTTTTACAAAAGGATGTTAAATAGTCCTTATGTAACACAATCAAGCATGTATATAGGTTAAAATAGACTAGTAAAATGCTTGTACAGATCAAAATATATCAGTATGAGGCTATATGGACAAAGATAGAGACATTATGCATATATATGACAATGAAAAAGTAAATAAAAAAACATAAGAGATCAATTTAAAGCAAAAAAAAATTATGAAACCAAATTAAAACCAACAATTAAGTTAAGATACCAAATGATTAATTTTGCCCTTCATGTTAATTAGAAGCCACCATAAACTGGATTTGACCCCTCTAAGGTGAGTAAAGTGTAAACTAAGTAATCTTAGTCATTAATGAGAAAATCAAGGGATGATATTTCAACATATCCATAATTTGTTATACATATACTTATAATATCAATCATTGATTTAAAAATCAATAATTGAGATTAATTATTTTACACTTTAAAATAAATTACTCACTTTAAAGAAGCAAGAAACTTATATCGTGTATAGGCAAAGTTGTCACTTTCATTCTGTGTGTTTTTGGGGCACCTGCTCAAATTTTTTCTTTTATTGTAATACAATATTCAAATTTTGCGGCAGTACTGTCGCAATCTTTTATTTATTTCAATGTCTATTAGCGGCGGCTGGATTAATCGCCACAAACTTTGCTACGATGCTTCAAATAGCGGTAACTAAGCAATCAATGGGGAAAAAAAAATCTGCTATAGTTACGCTTCAATGAATAACTTTATATTGATAGTATTTGTCAAAATTGAGATAAGATGATAGTATCATCCAATCCATTGGTGGATTTTGGAATGAAATCCAAACAACTACTACACACACAATCAATTCACAAAAAAGTATCAACATTTACTTATATCACTTAATTTTTTTTAGAATATGAAATTAACCAAATCAATTGTTGCTTTTTTGGTAAAGAATTGTTGGTTGAAAATTCTTATAAAATAGATCAAGTTTACAAAATTTGATACAAATTGCAAATGATGTGATACTTCATCGCATTATTTTATTTTTAACATATATGTTTTTTTTTAAAAATGTATAATTAGGCATAGAAATAGGCTAGGCCGAATAAAGCTTTGGCTAAAATAGGCCTAGCCTGTTTAAAATTCTAGATGCCAAAGCCTAGCCTATGACCTATAAGAGGCTTTTTTTTTTAGGTTTGGCTTGACTTTTTTTAAAGTCTGACTTGGTCTGTTAGCCTATTTAAAAGTCTTATTCCTATTAAGACATTCAAATTGGTCATACGACCTATTCCTAGATAGACTTATGGGTTAAAAAAACTCAATGCATAACAAATAACAAATTATAAACAAATTGTAGTCTTACTTTTTTATAAGATAAATTTTTTCATTGTAACTTTTAAGTCTATTTTTGAATAAGATCTCTAAATAGGATATGTAGGTTATAACTTTATCCTTAAATAAGCTTTAGAGACTTTAATTTTTATGTAAGTTAACATGTTTAGATATTTAAAAAGGTATAGAAGTATATTATTTTTAAAAATATAATATGATAATAATACTATAAAATAAAATTATGATTTGTATTTACTTAAATAGGCCGGCCTGTTAGGCTTAAAAGACTTTTCAAATGGCCTAAGTCTAGTCTTTTTAGCTAAATAGGCTTTTATAAAAGCCTTGACCTGATGTATTTCATAAAAAAGTCTGGCCTGGCCTAAGCCTAATGTAGGCTAGGCCGTAGGCCCCTGTCGAGCGGCCTAGCCTACTTCCATCCCTATGTATAATATGTTATTTAAAATATTAGCAAATATCCATTATCCCATGTATGTGTGTGTGTATGTAGAGCTGGCAAAACGGACTTTCGGGCTGGCCCGAGCTTGGCCCGCATCGGGGCTCGGACTTTATCGGGCCGGGCCAAAAAAGTCCAGATTGAAAACGGGCTCAAATTTGTGTGTCTGAGTCCTCTATTTTTTGGGTTTTTATTGGCTCGGGCTCGGGCTTTAGTGTATTTTTTGGGCCGGCCCGCTTCCGGGCTCGGGGCTTTATCGGACCGGGCCAAAAAGGTCCGGATTGAAAACGGACTCAAATCCATGTGTCCGAACCCTTTATTTTTTGGGCTTTTTCGACTTGGCCCGACGACCCGGCCCATTTTGCCAACATTATGTGTATGTATATAGGGTTTAGGGTATATTTAGTCTAAACCAGGGTATCCCCGCGCGCGTGTGCATTCCCATGGAATGAGTTTGAACCCAGAACCTCTGGTTAAATTGGGAAAGACTTGTGTCATCTCACCCAAGCCCCCAATAGTTTTATATATATATAATCATGAATATAATATCACATAATTTGTATGTCGCCAGAAAAAAAAATTGATGCTTAAGCATCAATTTTAAAAAAGTCTATGTTATATACTCTAAATTATCATCCTTATATTATATATATACACACAATCGTGAGAATGAGTCATCTGCATTATCATTATTGGTTTCTTTTGTTGAGTTCTTAAAATTATTATTATTATTATTATTATTATTACAATCAAGGTTTGTGAGGTAATTGTCAACTAACTCCTCCTTTTATATACTATATCATACCAATCATGATTCATATAAGATCAGTATGATTCATATAATCTATCATTGACATTTGACAATAGCATCAGGCAGCACGACCTTGTGTTTTCAGGACAGCGTCACCTATTAAAAAAACAAATATAACAAATATATAATAATACAATAACAAAGATAAAAATAGGTTGGAAATCGAACTTATCCCATTCAGGTCCCTTTCATTTCATAGAATAAGTGAGTGTACCCCAAAACTATAGTCTATACAATAATAGTACTTTTTAATATACGAAATATAAAATATAATTGGATCCAAAAAAAAATATAAAATATAATTATATACGAAATTATGCTGCACCTCACCTTCCCTTGAACCGTTAACATCTCCCCTTTGTCTCTTCTGTGATCGGTTATTATTTATTATTTTGTTATGCTTGCAAAAAAATATATCGTACTAGGTAGCAGAACTGCAGTGTATAGTAATTTGATAATTTAAAAAATGAACTTACTGACAGTAATGACTAATGAGAGAGATATAAAAATAAAAATAAAAAAATTTAATTAATATACACCGACAATATAAAAAAAATATCGTACAGACATTCAATCATATTTTATTATATAAATTTTTGTACAAATATTTTAAAAATTATTATTATGAGTTGGAAGTTAGAACTACAATAGAATATGATTGGATGCTTTTGTTTTTTGTTTTTTACATTATACGATTAGATGTCTGTATAATTATTTTTACAGTACAGTAATTAAACTCAAAATAAAATAAGTCGTTAGTAAAGAAGTATTTATTCTATTAATAATACACCAACAAGTGGTTCAGTCAGTGGATCCCATTTCTCTCTCTCTATGTTCAGTTGGTTGTATTAGTATATCATGTTATTTTCTCTTTCATGTTCAGAGATTTTTTGTCTCTTATGTTCAGTGTTTCCGTTACCCTCTTGAATTTCTCTTCCACAAGAACCGAACTTTGAAGAGTTGTGTTTGTGGGAATTTGGTTCTGTGGCTGACACCAAACTGTACTACTTCTGCTGATAAACACAATTCTGGGTCATGACAAGGTACCAGGTTGTGGTTGTGTGACAGTTGAGGTGAGGCTTGAATTTCATCTAGATAGAGAAAATTTTTGAATTTACATTTCTGGGGTTTATTATATTTTTAAATTTGAGATTATTAGATTGGTTACTTGCAGGTTGAACTAGTTCTAATCTTGAACTAGTTCAGCTTCAGCTATAAGCTTTCTGTTTCATAAAAAAAAAGCTATAAGCTTTCTGTTGACCATTTTGAATCAAATTCTCTTTTTGTAATTAACAAGCTTTGCTGAAAAACAAAATTTTAGTTCTATTCATCTTATTCTTGTTTCTCTAGTCAGATTATATGTTGATTCTAGAAATTGGGTTTGTGAATTTAATTTTGTTCCCCCATAGATGGCATGGCTGTTGATGGAAACCTGTCTCAGTGAAATCTTCTACTTTGATTGCCTTTCCAAGATTTTATAGGTTAGTTTGAGTAGGTGGTTTTAAAGCTGTTGATTCTACTAGTTTTCTGATTAGTTAGTTAACATGTTAGTTAGTTACCACCAAAAAATCTGTATGTTCTACAGCCTCTTTAATCAGTATCTTTTACTAGAGTTTATCTCTTTCTCAAGCTCTTCAAGTTTTTCTCCCCTTCGCTCATGGCTTCTGATTCCTAAGATGGTATAAGTGTTGGAAGTCCCACATTGGATGGTCAGGGGGCCTGTGCGGTGTTTATATAGCTGGGGGAGTCTCCACCTTTCAAGTTGATTTTGAGGGGCGGATGTGAGCCTCAGCTAAATTTTAAGAATAAGAGCTCCATATATAGGTGGAGCTCACCACTTTTGCCCGCAAAGTTTTTTAAATTGCAGCCGTAGTAGCGGTTGCAATTATTAAATTGCGGCTGATGCAACCATAATTGCGGTTGTGGTGCAGCCACATAGACCTAAAAAACATTGACGTTGCGGCCGCGATTGCAGTTGCAAACCGCAATTTAAAACTGTCTGCTTGTCTTCACTGTTCCATCACAATATCATGAGTTCACTTTTGTGTGTATTTGTGTTTATGTGTCTGTATTTGTTTGTTTTGGTATCTACTTAAGTTCTTGTTGTTCTGTTACTAACGTTTCCCATGTATTTTTCGCGAGGGGTAGATACGCTGAGGACAAGGGGTATCGGACAGCACTTTTAGAAGTTGGAAGTTATTGAACTGCCGGAGCTCTAAATGGATTCATCATTGGAGATTGATGATGAAAGTAATAACAAAGGTAGTATGTGGGATTTGGAGCAGAAACTTGACCAGCCAATGGATGAAGAAGCAGGAAAGCTCAGAAATATGTACAGAGAAAAAGTATGATGCAACTCCTTTTATCATTCTTGCTCTTGCTGAATTCCATTTTTTTTGTTTATTTAGGAAAGTGCAATTCATTATGCCTAATTAGCTGTCTTTATTATTTAATTGACAGAATTGAATACTTGTAATGGTGATTTGTCGATATCCGATTCAATTTTAAAATTTTTAATTAATGTAGCTTTCCTTAATCTCTTATTCCAGCCTACTACTCTTTGAATGCAGATATCACATTTTATCTTGAATAACAAGGCATTTAGTGATATGTTATTTAGGTAGTTGCATCATTATAGTAGATATGTTCATTTGATACATGCAATTTTGCAAATGATTGCGTGTCTAAAAGCCACTATAAAAAATGTTGGTTAGAATTATGAATGTGGAATCTAAATTTTTGATTTACCCCTATTTCTTGTTAATTATTTTTCCAGCACTAAATGAATATCCTATATTGTTAACAGTAGTCAAAGACCAAGTCTCTTTTAAATTTAAGCTTAGATGGAAGCACATAAATGGTTTTATCTCTTTAACAAATTTCCTCACATAAGAGCTTTTTGGGCTTGGAGTGTGGACAAGTTACTAGCCTATTTTACCGTGTACTAAAATTCAACTTAATTATAAAGAAATGGGGTGGCAAGGATCCATCTCGTGACCACTTGGTCATAGAGGCTTTGATATGATGATAAGCTGTTAGGAGTATTGGAGAAAAAATTAAAGTCTCACATCGACTATAGATAAGGTCTAAATAGAGAATATATAGTAAAGACACCTCTCACCTTACAAGCTGGTTTTGTGGGGATGAGTTGATTCTTGATATAGTAGTAGAGGCTTACTAATAAAGTGGTGGCCTCAATCTAAGCTTAAGCTTTTAGCAGAGTTGGTTCTTGACATGGTATCGATGATCGAAGCTTAATTAAGTTATTAGGTGGAGTTGAACTGTGAAGACACCAAGCATTAGACTTCTGAGCAATTGTTGATAGAAGCTCTTAAGCCAAGTTAAGGTCCAACTCTCCTATAAACTCAAGCTATCAGGTGGTGCTTGAATGGTTTTATATTTTTAACAACAGCAACAAAGACTTTATTTGCCCAAGAAAGACCTTTGCTCTAAATTTCATCCTGGACCATGAATTTGAAACAAATCTGTTAATATCCCTTCAAATTCAAATACTTATAAGAAATTCAAGTCTGTATCTATGTTGAGGTGACTAAGAAATCCATACTATTACATGTCTGTTAAGTGATTTTAAGGCTGGATTTCTTTGTCTTTCTGATTCTCTTAAATATATCCAATAATAATATATTATCTTAGCTACTGGAATTTGGTGTATCATTCCTCATTGATGTTATTTTGATCCAGAAGATTTCTTCACTGTTGCTTCTGAGGCTTGCATATCAGAGTCTTGGTGTAGTTTACGGAGATTTGGGCACTTCCCCTTTATACGTTTTCTACAACACATTTCCTCATGGAGTTAAAGATCCGGAGGATGTGATTGGAGCACTTTCTTTGATCATATACTCTCTCACTCTTGTGCCACTGCTCAAATATGTTTTCATTGTATTAAGAGCAAATGACAATGGTCAAGGTATATATTGCTTTGCTTGTTTTTGTTAATTAGGATTTTTATGATTGGAGTAAGGAAGTACTGAGTGATGTACCATAACTTTACATTGTGATAATCTGCTTCATTTCTTTTAATGATATTCTCTGCGAATAAGATTCCCATAGGATACTTTCTGCGTAATAAAGATTTTCATCTTATATGATTAATGCCTAAGAGATCCAAATCTGAAAAGGGATGGATATCTTTATATCAGAAAATTCCCCCTTCCTTTATTCCTTTCCTGGATTGTTGGAGGAATTTTGTTATTCACAATTACAATATGTTGTTGGTGTATAACTTAGTTTAGTCTAGAGTTCATGAGCAAGCTATCTTTTTAGGCGTAGTCGTGTGAGACTGGTCATAGCCGTTGGATATAATGATTTTATATCAAAATGAATCTCTGCCACTTAAATATAAAATAATTAGGCTTTAATATGTTTTTGGTCCCTCTAAATATTGACGTTTTGAATTTAGTTCCTCTAAAAAAAGTCAAAGTTTTTTGGTCCCTCAAGAAATCAATTTTTTGATTTAGGTCCCTCTTTTGCGTTGACTGCTGACATGGCACACTGAGGTCCCTGTAAAAATGCTGACATGACTTACATGCAGAAGGACTAAAATCAAAACTTAATATTTTGAGGGACTAAAATCAAAACTTAATATATTTAGAGGGACTAAAATCAAAACTTAATATATTTAGAAGGACCATTTCAGAATTTTTACAGGGACCTCAATGTGTCATATTAGCGGTCAACGCCAAAGAGGGACCTAAATTAAAAAATTGATTTCTTGAGGGACCAAAAAACTTTAACTTTTTTTAGAGGGACTAAATTCAAAACGCCGATATTTAGAGGGACCAAAAACATGTTAAACCCAAATAATTATATCCAATGGCCATAACTAGGTCTCTCACCCTAGTCTGGGCCATCTTTTTAAATAAAGATTGAAGTGGATCTGTCTAACAACTAAGTAAAGCACACTAGTATTTCCATATATGGAGTATTGAACATGTGTGTCTGTTGACACTGCTGAGGTGCAACTAAGTTTTACCAAACTTACATTACATCTTTGGAGCAGGTGGAACATTGGCTCTTTATTCCTTGCTCTGCCGACACGCAAATATAAGAACCATTCCGAACCAGCATCGTACGGATGAAGAGCTAACAACATATAGTCGGACTACCTTCCATGAAAGGTCATTTGCTGCAAAAACCAAAAGATGGTTAGAGAAAAAATTCATTAAAAAAAGCATTCTTATGCTTGTCCTTGTTGGTACCTGCATGGTGATTGGAGATGGGATTCTTACCCCAGCTATATCTGGTATATATGCTTTCTGTCTGAAGCTGATTTTCTTGTTCCTATTTATTTGTTATGTTTCTGTAAATGCAAACTTTCTTGCTAAGTTTCCATTTACCCATGTAGGTTATCTGTCAATCAATTTATATGCTTCAATATTTTATGTGTCAAATTTGTGCAAACTTACCAAACTGTGAAGGGAAACTGTAAAATTATTTTGAGATGAGTAAAAAAGGACAGTGACAAGAATACAACTTGAAATTGGTAGGATTTTGCATGATCTTATAGGTTACTGCATGCTAAATGACCTTGGGAAGGGCCTAGAATACATTATTTATAAAACATGTCTTCTTTCTTCCCTTTTTTATTTTTATCTTTTGAGGGGTGAGGTTCTTTTATATATATTCATAAAAGAAAATATATTATAAAAACTTACTTTAAGGCCTGTTTGGTTTGAAAAAACATTTTTCTGTTTTTCTGTTTTTCTTGTTTTTAAATATTTGTACAAGAAATAATGAAAACTAGAATACAAATATTTAAAATCAGGAAACAAGGAGTAAATAATGTGGTATTTTTTGTAATTATTAAGGAATACATAAAATGAAATCGAAATCATTTTTTGAAATCAAACAAGTCCTTTTTATGGATGATTTAGAGACTAATCTATTTTAGTTCTTTTATTTCATTTATCCATTACCTATACTGTATTGCTTATGGCTCCAGACAAAAATATTTTGCTACAATTGGCTCTTTTTTTTTCTTATGTATATACTTAGGTACTTCTCCAGTTAATTCAAGATATTCATTACAAAATCTTCTGTTGTAGTTTTATCTGCTGCTGGTGGCATCAAGGTAAATCACCCTGATGTGGATAGCGGTATGATCCTACACCTGTAACATTGCATTTTTCTTCTGTTTCTTCTACCATTGTATATACAAGTATTGTAGTTTCAAATTCTTTGTTTAGTCTTGAAAAAGGATTGTTTTTCACCCTTTTTTTTTTCCTGGTGTTACAGGAGTAGTTGTTGTGGTTGCTGTTGTAATATTAGTTGGATTATTCAGCATGCAACATTATGGTACAGATAGAGTTGGTTGGCTCTTTGCTCCAATTGTCCTGCTTTGGCTTCTCTTAATTGGAGGCATTGGTATATTCAACATCTGGAACTATGGCGGCGGTGTCCTAAAAGCCTTTTCACCCGTGTACGTGTATCGGTATCTAAGAAGGGGAGGTATTGACCGTTGGACTTCCCTCGGTGGCATCTTGCTCAGCATAACAGGTACATTCAGTTTCATAACTGTTGATTTTTCAATCTTTCAAAAACATCAATGATGTGAACAATTAATTCAAATTAGAAAACTTTTGATGGTTGATTTCAGGGACAGAGGCTCTTTTTGCTGATCTAGCCCATTTTCCAGTCTCATCTGTACAGATTGCATTTACTCTAGTTGTGTTTCCTTGCCTTCTTTTAGCCTATTCTGGACAAGCTGCTTACCTGGTGAATAACTTGGGTCATTCACAAGATGCTTTTTATCGTTCTATTCCAGGTTTGTTATATCTGTCACAAGATGCATCACGAACACACGAAACACATTGATACCGCTTCACCTGGCACAAAACATTAGAACACAATAGGAAACCCGAGGCGTGAAGTCACTGTTCTAAATGATTTATCTTTCAGTTTCCTATGGAATCGTGTTCTAAAGGATTTATCTTTCAATTTCAACCGTGTTCGACATTGAAATTTCTATTTGTGGTTGCACCTGTGGTGTTTAGAATATGATCAACAACTATACTGCCACATTCTTATTACAAACTTCATTATTGCTGGAAGTACTATATTTCTCTTTGCTTTCTCTTCCCTATGTTGTTGCCACATTCTTAAAACCTGACGCGAAAGTTTGTGTACCGTCTGTGTGAATGCTATGATTCCACATTTCGACTTGCTTACCTTACTTCTTAATTTTGCCTATCATCTTTGGAGATAAAGCTATTGCAGGATGTACTTTTGTTTTCTTCATGCAGTAATTTTTTATCTGTTAGATGTTGATTATCCTTAGTTCTGCTTCAGGAAAAATATACTGGCCAGTATTTGTTGTTGCAACAGCAGCAGCAGTAGTTGCAAGCCAGGCCACAATAACAGCGACGTTTTCGATCATTAAGCAAGCCCTTGCTCATGGCTGTTTCCCAAGAGTCAAAGTTGTACATACATCAAAGAAGTTCCTTGGCCAGATATATATTCCAGATATCAATTGGGTCCTTATGGTTCTTTGCATTGCTGTTACTGCTGGATTTAAAAACCAAAGCCAGATTGGAAATGCATATGGTATGTTTTTCCCTTGCTGAATGTTGTGAGGCACAATTTTCATGCTTTTCTTTTTTATAAGAAAGAAATTTATTAGAAACGAGAGAAGTACTACTCAAAACAATATGCAACTTAAGAACTATATAACATATGTAATTGTCATTGTAATGACAGGTACTGCTGTTGTGATAGTCATGCTGGTTACAACATTGCTCATGATTTTGATCATGATATTAGTTTGGCACTGCCATTGGATTCTCGTCGTCGTGTTCACTGGCTTATCATTGATTGTGGAATGCACATACTTCTCCGCCGTACTCTTCAAAATCGATCAGGGTGGGTGGGCTCCCCTTGCAATTGCTGGAGTATTTCTTCTCATCATGTATGTCTGGCATTATGGTACGGTGAAGCGCTACGAGTTTGAAATGCATAGCAAGGTTTCAATGGCATGGATTCTTGGGCTTGGTCCAAGTTTAGGACTTGTTCGTGTCCCGGGAATTGGGCTAGTCTATTCGGAGCTCGCAAGTGGAGTGCCCCACATCTTTTCTCACTTCATTACCAACCTCCCAGCCATCCATTCTGTTGTTGTTTTTGTATGTGTGAAGTACCTTCCTGTCTACACCGTCCCAGAAGAAGAACGGTTCCTTGTCAAGCGGATAGGCCCAAAGAATTTCCACATGTTCCGGTGCGTGGCGCGGTATGGATACAAAGACCTGCATAAGAAAGACGATGATTTTGAGAAGAAACTCTTCCATAACCTTTTCATGTTTGTTCGGCTCGAGTCCATGATGGAAGGTTGCTCAGATTCAGAAGAATACAGCTTATATGGACAACAAACGGAACAATCAAGAGATGGCCTGTTGAATAACAACAATGGAAACACGGCTTTATTGAATGTGGATTTGTCGATTTCATCGGTGGATTCAATAGTACCGGCGAGATCCCCATCGCAAGTGCATGTTTCCATTATGAGCAGCCAGACCGAGGTTGACGAACTTGAATTCTTAAACAACTGTAGGGATGCTGGGGTGGTTCACATACTAGGAAACACAGTTGTGAGGGCAAGCAGGGAATCAAGATTCTACAAGAAAATAGCTGTTGATTATATATATGCATTTCTTAGGAAGATATGCAGGGAAAATAGTGTGATCTTCAATATTCCTCATGAGAGTCTCTTAAATGTTGGTCAAATTTTCTATGTATAGCCCCCTTTCCCTTTTCTTGCTCTTCTCTTTGGCCAGATAGCAATAAGATTTATCATTTTGACTTCCATTTTGTGAATTAAAACGTTGGTCAGCTTTTCTGTGTATAGAGCAATAGCCCCATTCCCTTCTCTTTGGTCCCATGATTAGTAAGATTTATCATTTGTGACAGCCATTTTGTGCTCAATTGAACATATGTAGCATATGAACAATAAATACCTTTGGTATCATGGTAATCATTTTTCCATTTGAAGTAAACGTATGTATTCAGAAGAATGGCTTTGGGCAATTATCTGCCGAAAGCAGAAATTTCACTAAATGACTTCCAATTTCCAAATGCATAATTAACTTGTTCTTCACTTCTAAACCTTTGTTCAACTCTAGATCACTTTTATAATAGCATGCTGCCTACGTCCCTATAATTACATCTCTTCGGTTTGGGGTTAGTCGGATCCGGATCCCCTACTACAGTACAGCCTTTGCAACTGAGATCTCATCTATTGCATCAATCCAACGATCGTGAGTGTTATATTCTCGGCCATTGGATTATTCCAACGGCTGAGATTTCTACTGTAGATATTGAATTGCAACAGAAAATCTCGGCTCAGGTGTGTTTGCTTTAGCTAATCTTTCCCTTGTGGGTTCATTTTACTGCACATAACATCATTTTTATTCTGACTATGCACATTCTCCACAATCACAGTTTATCCTATTATTTCCAAATTACCAGAATGCTTAGTTCCTTGAAGATATCTCATAATACCGTTTTAATTGTCTTCCAATGTTTCATTTGTGGGTTACTTTCTTATCTTCCCAACATTCCTATTCTGAATGCAATGTGAGGTTTGTATGAATGGTTGGAACTCAAATTTAATATTGAAACTAGATATGGACCGCGCGTTGCGTGGTTGAATTTGATTTTTTTATTATTTTATAAATATTATTAGTTATATTATTATAGATAATTATAGAGATGAATAGTTGTAATAGTTGATTATTTGTTTCAATTGTTATAAGCAAAGTTTATTATTAGTTAAGGGAGAAGTAGATAGACGTGTTTTTTGGTAAATTAAATGCTTAATATTTTGATAATCAATATTATTGAGAAGTTTTTGTCAATTTTTATTTTTATTTATTTTTGACTTATTCATATTGTTGGATTTTTTTTACGGTCATTGATTTGTCAATGATAATGTGTTATTTAATTTTTTTAATTTTAATTGCAATTTTTCAATTTAGAACAGGTCATGTTATTTGTGTAAAGAGATATTGAGTTGAAATGTTGACTACTTTTGACTTTGTTTAGATAATTGTCAAGTCATAAATGAATAAAACATTGAAGATATTTGCATTTTTTATTTTAAAAAGAAAATTCATAAGATTAATAAAGCATTTGACATTTTGTATTTAGAATAGTGAAGATGTATTCATTTGGATAATTTAAACCAATTGTAGTACGCAATATTTTCTAGTAAAGTTTTGTAAAAATGTTGACATTTTTTAATTCTTTTTCGGTTGTGTTGCATTTTGTACTCTGTTTTTCATGTGAGGATGTTATATCAACTGCTTTAGTAGTGTATTGTCTCTTTAGCCTGCTCTTGAAAACCAGTTGTCCTTGTGTTGATTCTTCTTTGGGAGAAATGAATTCCTTATTGCAGTAATAAAACAATATCAGTAGTGGATTTGAAAACAACATTTGATTTTTGTTTTTGAATTCTATTACCTAATTGATTGGTTTATTGCAAGATTACATTTGGAGAATATTATTTGGGACAAAAGTCCTTGTAACTGTAATTTTGTGAACCTTTTTTCAAGTTGTGGTCCTAATAATTGTGGGAATTGCTGTTACAAGAAAGTTTAACATTTATGGTAAAAAAATAGTTAAAAAATAGGTGCAAATAATTGGCCAAATTATAAAAAATAATAGGAGTGACATGTCTCAATTTTGATGGATAATGGTTTATTTTGATTACTTAAGTGGTAACGTCACAGATCTCGCTTCTAAAATTATATAATATGAATAGATAGATATTGATTGTATTTGTAACTATGAAATTTGAGCTGAGGGATTGAGACTTGAGAGCTTGTGAGTCTATCACTTTGGCGGCGGGACTCACTCTCTTTGGTTTAAATTTCTGACAATAATTTAAATTTTTTGTACATCCACGCTAACTTGTCTATAAATTAGGCGGCGGGACTATCAAATCAAATTGTAACATTTTTAAAGAATGTAGCAAGAAAATCAACTAATAATGATTTTAATATGAGTATATTGTAACCCATAAATGGAAATTCTTAAATACTACTAATCTTAATCACAAACAAACTAAAATGTAACGTTAATTTGCATTTGAAAAAAAAAAGAATATAAAATTATTGTCGAAAAAATCAAATTGAATTATAATACAATTCAGGTCAAAACCCAGTCAACACCATCTTACTGTGAAAATGTGAAAAGCATATAATTAACTCCGGAAGTCCAATGATCTAGAGCAAAATTGAATTTAGCTGTGGGTTCCATACTTACCTCTAATCAATTAATTAATCCAAATATCCAGTAGCTGATACGCGCATTAAAGTTATCTCTACCGAAGATGCACCTCAAATAGAAAGAAAAAAATAGGGAAGCTCCGAATGTTAAAGCCTCAAACAATATAATATATATCATCGGACAGAATTTAAGCATTCCACCTGGCCAGCTCATTGCAAAATATATAAGCCTGCTATTACAATTGAAGAATCAAATTTATATAACACTTCTAAGATTAACCAAGTCAATAGGGTGAAAACGTGACACAATTTTCAGGAGAGGGCACTAGCTAGCTATATATACACACACACATGTAAGGCATAACCATATAATAAATGTGACAGAAAAAAAAGAGTGAAAACATTAGTGACCAAAGTTTTTGTCATTATTTCCACAGTTGCGCGTGGAGGATACCTGAATTCACCTTTATTAAACAGAAAAGGGTAAATATTAAGATGGAGCAAGAGAAAGAGAAAAGCGGAGAAGAAGTGAAGTACCGCGGTGTAAGGAGGAGGCCATGGGGGAAGTATGGGGCAGAGATTAGAGACCCAACAAAGGCTTCGGGAAGGCAATGGCTAGGGACATTTGATACAGCAGATGAAGCAGCTAGAGCTTATGATCGTGCAGCCATTGCTTTGAGGGGTTCTCTTGCAATTCTTAATTTTCCTGATGAATACTATTCTCATCTCCCACATGTGTCATCATCAACTACTACTACTACTATTTCAATTCGAAGTTCTTCTACACAGCAGAGAGAGGTTATTGAGTTTGAGTATTTGGATAACAAGGTGTTGGAAGATCTTCTTGGGTCAACAGAAGAAGAAGAGAAGAAAAGGAATGAAGACTAAGAGCTAATGAACCATTTGTTTCTGGCACTCCTCTTTCCATTGTTTCCCACTTAATTTACATATATTAATGGCAAAATTACTCTTTTTATCCCTTAAGTAAATTTTGATTTTCAATTTGGTCCCTTATGATTTATAAACAAGCTTAAATAGTCATTTTTTTAGCAAAGTCAAGCTTGTATACAATCTGGAATAAACCAACAAAATGTTCAAATGGACCAAGATTAGATTATGTCCACAAAAATAGAAACAATATACATGTATATAATAATGAAAAAGTAAGTAAAAAACAAAATATAAGGGATTACTTTATTACAAAAAGATATAAGTGACTAAATTGAAAACATAATTAACTTAAGGGGTCAAATGACCAATTTTCCTATATTAATATAACTCTAAACTTGTATCTTCACTCTTCAGTATTTCAGAGTTCTGATTTATCTTCGAAAATCTTCATTCCTTTTGGGGTCTTGAGGAGCTTTTCAAATATTTTCTTTTTTATTTTAGGTTTAATTACACTTTTAGTCTCCTAGATATTGTTAATGTGCAATTTTAATCTCCCACATTTCAATTGTGCCAATTGAATCCCCCATGTTTCTCAATTGTTGCAATTGGATCCCTCTATTAATTTTTCATCTAATTTTAAATGGTGTTATCCTATGTGGCAAGTGGCTCAGTGACATGGCAGTAACTTGGCCAAGCTGACACAAGTGACATGGCAAAATTTGTGACACGTCATGTTTCTTTACACGTCAGCCCTCCCTCCACCCACTCTCTCTCCTCACACACACCTCTCTCTCTCTTCTACCCAAAAACCGCTTCTGTCCCTCCTCCCCCCTCAGCCCAAAACAATCTGCGCGATTTCTAGCCATGGCGCTGTGATTGGATTTTGCTTAAGAGTTTCGTTGTCTTCTCCACTGCTGTTTTGAGACGAACAGTTCCAAGACCAGTGGTTGCACCTTCTGGATTAAGTTCTAGATCTGTTTCCCCTTTCTCTACAAGACCAAGCCCCCTCGTTTGGCTACACCCTATTCCAACAACATCGAATCTTTCCTTCTCGAAAAGTATTGCTGATAGTTTTTTTTTTATGCAACTACTTTTGTAATAATAATAATGACGCAACTTAGCATGAGATCTGAAACACTCAGAACACCTCTCAGTGACGAGCTTTACACATAACAGTGCAGACAAACATCCCATTGATGATGTCAAGGAAAAGTTCAGAACTTTCTAACCAATCTCAAATAAAATTGAAGGGAAATTCATAATACATAATACTACTCCTAAGACGAAATCAACCTTCATTTTCAATTAGAGACGAACAAAAAAAAATATTCACACAGACTGAGATTTCATTTCGGAGAGAAGTGGAGACGAGACGACCCAAAAATACACAATTAGTTATAGTTTTGTTTTGGATTTTTAGGTAAATAATAAAATTTTATATATGTGGAGATATAGTGATATGATATCACACACAGAGAGCACCGACTTGGACAAGTTTGGGGACGAGGTTGCCGCTGAAATGGAGGGCGATGAGGGACTTGTGACCGACGCAAGAGCCACCAACGATGACGGAGGGGGCGCGACTGCAGAGGGAGGAGGCGGAGCCGAGGTGGAGGTCGTCGGAGGAGTGGGGGAGGGCAGCGATCTCTTGGTTGCCGAATTTGATGATGGTGGGGTTGACGCCAATGGTGTGTGAGTCTGTGAGAGGAGAGAGGGTGGGTGGAGGGAGAGCTGATGTGTCACAAACTTCGCCACATCACTTGTGCCAATTTGGCCAAGTTACTGTCATGTTATTAGAGCTGGGTATGCAAACCGGCCTCCCCATTTAGGCCCAGTATGCAAAAGTCTACAATATAAATGGGGCGAGTCGGCCCATATTGCAAAATAAATGGGCTGAGAAATATAGGTCTGTCCTCGCACCGCATGAGCCTGTGGGCTAACAGCCCGGCCCGTGATTAAAAAATCTAAAAAATTAAAAAAAATGAAAAAATCCTCCCACCGATGGCTCAGTTGGTAATGTAATGGGATGGACATCCAAAGGGCGAGGCTTCCCTCCAAAATCCCCCCTTTAGACCAAAAAAGGAAAAAAAAAAGTTAATACAGACTCGTTCACACCTGGGGGAAATTTCACACCCCAGGTGTGAATATGTCAGACAAAGTTTGTAACTATTTCTTCCAAAAACAGATTCGTTCACACCTAGAGAAATATTCATACCTTGGGTGTGATTACGTCAAACATGTTGTATCCTCACGAACGAAGTGATTTCAACAAAACATATGATATTTCAAATTCCAAAACTATGTTTATTTATATTCCAGAGTAGCAACACAATTATAATAAAAGAGATAAATCCAACAAAATATATCAAGTTTTACAAATTAAATAGACTTATTTGTAAAAAATCCAATTTTAAAAAAACCCACAGGCCAATCTGCAAGCTCATGGATAAATTCCGTTTAATCCGCGGTTTATAGAACTGGGCTAAAAAGGCCTGCAAATAAATGGTCTTTGATTTTTAGTGTCTGTAGCCCGCGCGGGCTGCAGGTTAAATGAGCCGCCCGCAGGCCTTGACCCATATATCCAACTCTACTTGTCATCGAGTCGTTTGCCACATAGGACAACACCGTTTTAAAATTAGATAAAAAATTAACAGAAGAACCCAATTGCAACAATTAAAAAATTTAAAAGATCCATTTGGTACAATTGAAACGTAAGAGACTAAAAAACCTGGAAGTATTCATGTATCAGGCTTTCCTCAACCGTTGCCCAACCCGATAAAATGTCTTTAATTTGGGTTGGGTCTACAAATTTTTTGCCAAATCCAAACCAAACCAACCCAATAAAAAAGGTCATTGGTAAATACACCCACCATTTTTTTCCATCCACCTCACTTGTTACTATTCAAAAATTTTAATACCAAAATACCCTTTTATACTACCGGAAATTCGAATTTCCGGTAGTTCTAAAATTCAATTATTGAATTTTAGAACTACCGGAAATTCGAATTTCCGGTAGTTATAAAAGTTTAATTTTACAACTACCGGAAATTCGAATTTCCGGTAGTTGTAAAATTAAACTTTTATAACTACCGAAAATTTGAATTTCCGGTAAATTTTTAATATTTTTTTAGAAATTCAAATTTTCGGTAGTTATAAAAATTGAAATTTTGTGCTACCGGAAATTCGAGTTTCCGGTAGTTCAAAATTTGAACTTTTGAACTACCGGAAACTCGAATTTCCGGTAGTTCAAAATTGAAAATTTACACTACCGAAAATTCTAGTTTCCGGTAGTTTCATGAAATTTTGCACTACCGGAAACTCGAATTTCCGGCATAAATTTAAATTTTTGAACTACTGGAAATTCGAGTTTCCGGTAGTGCAAAATTTCAAATTTTGTACTACCGGAAACTCGAGTTTCCGGTAGCAGTGGGGTGTATGCGAGAAAATACAAAAAAACAAAAAAAGGGTATTTTTGTATTTTTACATTGATCTGACTTTTAAGTGGGGTGGATGGCAAAAAAGAGGGGGTGTATTTACCAATCCCCATAAAAAATAGGTTGATTTGGATCAAATCAATTATGTCCAACTCTGAAAAAATTGGTTTTATGCATTGCGAGTTACTCGTACCCAAGGACATTGTTGTGCTAAAATGATATAAAAAATTTGTACCATATCAACGGATCAGATAATCAAGTTTGTGGGTTCAAAATTTAAAACCCGTTACCCAAACAAAACCAACTTGTGTTTGTTTGAGTCAATTCGGGTTAAACAGTAAACCCAATCAGAGAACAAACCCAAATAGTTCAAGTTGACTCAAGTCATCAAGTTACCAAAGTTTGTAGTAAAAAAAAAAGTTACCAAAGTTGTACGTGTATGATACTAAAATCGTACAATAAAGGTAGCAAAACCAATAAAGACTCAGATCCGGAAACCCATCAAAATTATTCATCCTTGAAAAATCAAGCTCCTACTCGTTTGTCCAAGAAAGAAACCATCCATGCAAAAAACTATCAGACAACTTGGTTATCGAGTTATGACAAAATAAAAAACAAAAACTTGGTTATTGAGTGATGTATGCATATCTGAATGAACATAAATGTAAATAGTAGCATAAAATTTAAAAAATAAAAGTAAAATAATATACAAAAGGTACCCGTCATTTTTCCTCCAAGCGCCTTAGCACTGAATCGGCAAAGTTCTGTTGCCTACAAATGATGCATGATAACCAATAAGTAACATGACACATAAGAGTTAAAAGAATCTAATACACATGACAGGTATATATGTAAATTTCTAACAAAGTCAAACAGCACTAGACATTTTGCTTCAAAAAAAAAAAAAGCACTAGACATTAATCAAATATACTATAGTATTTAACCAATCCTATTTGTAATGCGGAAACATTAAATATTGTTAAGTGCTAACACTAAATTTTGACAAAAATTCAAAGTTTCAACTAACACATTTGATACATCAATCCAGTAGTTGTTCCTCCAAACAACTCTGACCAAATGCTTCAATCATCAGAAAATAATGCTTAGGTGAATATAATATGATCCCCAACAGTACTAAGGAGAGCCCGTAACCATTTAAGAAACCAAAATAGCGTTAAAATTGATAATCCTAATGATAGCATTTATGTCACGGGTGATATATGACAGCACAGTGGATAAATTGTAGTCTGTTTGGTTTGAGACCATTTTCTATTTACATTTCCTGTTTTTTACTTTTAATAAGTTACAAAATTGTCATATTATCATCAATTTGTTTTCTGTTTTTAAAGATTTGCATAGGAAACAGTGAAAATAATCATTTTTTTTTGTTTTCATTATTTCCTGTCATTTTAAAACAGATTGAAGACAATATGACAATTTTGTAATTAATTAAAAGTAAAAATAGGAATGAAAACAGGAAACGGTCTTTCAAACCAAACAAGCCCTTAGAAAATTAAACTTACTTTCTTTCTCTATGCTTTGGGCTAGGACGAGAATACTTCAGATATCCATCCCAAGGAACCATTTTAAGGCCAGCACGATGTGAGATTATGTCTCTAACCCTGCATAATTAAAACAAAATCCACACCATTTCAACACCAAGAGAAAGCCAAACACAAACCTCTCTCCTACATTTGGGATCAAGATTATTTACCTCTCCGCAAACTCGATTGGTGTCTCTCCTGGCTTCAGATTTTGTGGCTCCAAGTACCAAACATCACAAACAACAGCCCAAGAGGTCATTAGCTGCAACAGATGCGTAGTGAATGACTGCCTGCAAATGCATGAAATGCAGAATCTGTATTACAGCAATAAACAGTGAGCATGGTGGAAATAATTTAACATGAGAAACATCATCTTACTTTCGACTATTCCAGAAAGCATCTACAAAAATTTTGTTGTACTTGATTGCAACTGGGCAAACTGTGCAGCCAAGTTCAAATGCACCCTAAACACCATTAAAATTTAGAAGGCTTCAATAAAAGTTTCTGTAGAATAGGAGGAACAGGAATAGAAGTCAATGGGTACAGAATAACAGGAGAACAAGAAAGAAAAAGCTATTCCATAAATAAAAAGGGTGGCCCAATGCATCATGCTCTTATCATGTGGGGACGGTCTAGGAGGGTAAACGCACACAGCCTTACGTACCCTTGCAAGCGGAGAGGCTATTTTCAGATTCGAACCCGTGACCCTTAGGTCACAACCTTACTGTTGCGCCAAGGCTCGCCCTCTATTCAGTAAATATGATAACATAACTGCAATTTACATTGACTGCAACTGCAAATAATTCACATACCTTCTTGAACATGACTGTATAGTGATTATTTACACAAGTTCCTTCAGGAAATATGAGAAGAGGATTGTTGTCAGCTCCCTGGACATGATCCCTCAACCTTAAACATGAATAACCATGTAAGTAAAAAGGAATTAGATAACGAGATATGTTTTCTTATGTCTTTATTTGTACTAACTTCCTTGCCACAATTTCTCGATCCTTTGCCTCTGATCGATTGAACCAGATACATCCTACACTCTCCAAAATGGTGCTTTGCAACAATCCTGCACAGTAGCTAGAATTTTAAATAAAATTCATAAATAAGTTTTGTTAAGATAAATTATGATAATGACTCAAACATTATGAAGCTATAAGTATCTTTAAATAATCCCTGATTTTTCTTCATGAGCCCTAGTCTTCCTGACAGCCATTTAAAGTAAATTGCCTAACAGCAAAAGATAGAGTGCATAAGAACAAAGGGCATGAGCCTATCGTTTTCCCCTCATTTATTGGGTGAAGTCCGTGAACATTTCAAATTCTCTTAGCTAAAAAATCTGAGTGCAATCAAATAAACACTTGTTAGATGATATGAAAACATCTTATAATAAAAAGGGTGGCCCAGTGCACGAGGCTCCTACTATGTGAGGTCTGGGGAGGGTAGATGTACACAAACTTACCCTGCAAGTGGAGAGGCTGTTTCCAGATTCAAACTTGTGACCCTCAAGTCATCACAAGACAACAACCTTACCGTTGCGCCAAGGTTCTTATAATATCTTAACATTATCTTAAAGTATCTAAAGTTATCCCTTAAGATTAGTTTCTTATCTTAGAATATCTTAAATTATCTCATAGAATTGATTTTCATGTTTCTTAGTTATTAATCATGATTTGTTTCCCGGTTTGATTTGAATTAGGAGTCTAGTATTAGTATAAATAAGGTTAGTGCGGTGTATTTTATATCATCAATATATCAAACCATAATCATGATTCAAAGGCCTTACTCCTTTCTCTCCTTATCTAAAACCTTATGACTTCAACAACACCAATATACGAATGCTTAGAACATAAAGCTTCTTATCAATGCTGAAGACATGCTCTGCATATAATATTCCACACATGATGGCTCTAGATTCTTACCAACCCATCCGGGATGCTTCTGCATGATAACAGCAAAAGCAGTCATCTGTTCTAAGACAATGAAATCAATCATGGAAGTGTGGTTGGCCACAAAAACCTGTTAAATAAATGAAGGGAAAGCTCAGATTAGTAATTAGTAATAAATAACATTTATTATCACATGACATGTATATATATAAATAAGGATAATAAGACAACATTAATAAATATTAGACAAAACCTGTTTTGGTCGCCTGCTGGGCCTTGGCCCATGGTACTTGACAACCCCAGTCCAAGAGGCAACAAAAAAACTGCACATCATCTCTACCAAAGACCTCTGAAGGAAGCAAACAATTTAAATACATTTAATTTGATGAACAAAAGTTTAATGTGCTGAAGTTAATACCATGTACTCCACGGCATACAGCATCCGTTAATCATGTAAATCATTATAATCTTTCACATTTTGCTAGCAAAGAAATTAGAAAAACGATGAAACCCATAGGTTGACGACACCATAAATTCCATCCTTAAAAACCATATTTTGATTGCACACCAACAAATACATACCGTGCTTTTAACCTAACCCAAGCTAAAGAAACTTATTCAATGGTCACTGCTAACCGCTTTTGGTCCCAAATCTAAGGGTATACATGACAAATTTACATTATATCCACCAAAAGATTGGCCAAAACTAGTTCTATGGAACTTTGACAATAAAAAAGACACCTTCTGCACTGGTGGTTTTCGTTGATTTAAAATGCAGTCATTCAACAATCTTTTCCTTTTGCAACTAACCTGACTATTAATTGGATATCAATCAATATTCTTATTCCAAGAGAAAATCCTTCATCTTTGATAGTAAAAATAAAAGCAAAAAGTAAGGCAAATGGCATGTTTTCCCCACTAGGTGAGGCAAAATGAATTGAAACCAGATAATAGACACTTCAAAACCAAATCAAGCTAAAATTCATTACAATACTAAAATAAAAGTATACGAGGAGATACCAAAATTTGGACACAACCTGATGTTTATATGCCTTATTTTAAGAAACAATATTAGTATTAGCATATCATACAAATACAAATGCTGATATATAGTGTCATTAAGACAACTAAGAACCAGAACTTTATTATGCTGTAAGATAAGCTGAATAAAAAATTTAAAATCCTACAAGGTCATTTATATTTCATGCTGTTAGAATGGAATGTAGTTTTAGTATTACCTTTCCCTTTCAGCATACTTTTATATAAAAAAAAAAGCAGTTTTTGTAGAGTGTAAGAAAAGAGACAGATAAAAATATATATAATAGGAAAAGATGGAATGAAGCAAGAACAAGTTGAATATGCACCTCAATATTTCTCCTCAACCTGTCATGTCCTTTCAATAGGAAGTGCACTGGAATGAAGGATGAAAGAAATATTATCCATCCTATTGTTAACACTAGAACCCTGCAGGGTCAATTAGGAAGGCACCACTTTGTCAGAAAAGATGACAGTAAAGGAACTCATTAACATGGAAAGCAGCAGAGAGAGAGAGAGAGAGAGAGGGAGGCAGGGAGGGAGGGAGAGGGAGAGGGAGAGGGAGACAAATGGGCCAAATACAAAAGCTGAATTAGAAGGTGAAAGTTGAAAGTTGAAGTTCAAATCATATTCTAAAAGTTATATTTTCCTTAAATACTACCAATCTCAGTGCTTAATTACACAAGAAAAAACAAAGCATCTAAAATCAGCCAGGAAGGCCCTATCACAGCCACATTTAATGGTTATTGTATAATGCATAGCATTAGGAATAAGCTAACCTTGAAGGGAACAGAATCAAATATCGAACCACAACTCCAAAACACCACAAAGGAAACAAATAAATATTCCAATTCCACGGCTCTGGAGGATTTGACTTGAAACATCTCGTGAATGTGTCCTGTCCAACAGAAAAAGTTCTGAACAGGTGAGCAAACTACCAAAGCCTAGCCAAGATGAAAAAAGGGTTCTTAAATATACATCAGAACAAGACAATATCTCTATAGATTACATATACATACGTACACACACACACACATACACATACAAATATGTGCGCACACTGACAAATATATATAATCGATATTGAGAGGGTTGGCACAGATGGTTGGATCCTCCGCTCGCACTAGCTATGACTTGGGTTCAAATCCTGAATTCCCCCATGGGTAGGCTATACGTAAATTCTACTATAAATTCTTATTGAGATTGGTGATTCTCCTTGGCCTTGCATAGAGATGTGCCTCCACTAATCTAAATTTTAACACTACCAAAATAAAATTTAAAATACAATTTTGCTGATTATCAGCAATAACCTAAACAAACATGAGACTGAAACAGAGAGGCTGAGAGATGAGGACATTTGGGGCAGCAGAACAGTGCACAGTTGTAAAAGATGGAGAACTCATTGTGTTTGGCATTAATTTCTCTCTATAATTATGTCATCACAATCAGTTCTCTGAAAGATAATAGTTAATACATCAAAACCACAAAAACAAGAAAACATCGAATAAAAGATGAGGGAAGAAAGCTTACATCTACAATAGCACCTGCTGCCTCAGATAAAGTTGGAGAAATATCGAGCAAGTCATGCCTGGAAAAAAAAATTACAGAAGAAAGGAGAAAAACTAGTAATATTAAAATGACAACTACAACTCAATTGTTCAAAATTCAGGGTTTTAAATTGCGGTTCGCAACATTGATTGTGGCAGCAACATCAAGGATTTAAGAGTCTCCAAAACTGCATCACAACCGCAATTGCGGCTGCATCGGTCATATTTGTCTGCAATTTCTTGCAATATTAAGGTTTTTGGAGTTTCCAAAATCAAAACCACGGCCGCAATTTAAAACCGATTCCAATCAGATAAAGTGAAGAAAATATTGCCTCTTTTTCATTTCCCACTTACGTTTGGCAACCAAATAAGAAACAGAACAAACAAAATATGGAAAATTGAAGAGAAGGCATACATACAGGCGAAGCTTTCCACGAGGTTCTTGCTGAATGGTGCATCCTGAAGGGAGGTAATCCTCAATGTTGAGTCGATCAAGATCCAGTTCAGAACTCGAAGACTTGAGTGTTCCAGTGCTATTCATCAGTGCTGTTGTGCTATCACTTCTTCCGGTGATTTCTCAGAAGGAAAGGTGAGGTTAAAGTAGATTTTTGATTGACTCGATAGAACCCTTAAAAAAATTGAAATTTCAGTCACATTTAATTTCCAAAGGAATAGTCAACCATAATTTTCACGACATTTGGAAGAGAAAAAAAAAATCGCCAATTAGTGTTGCACTAAGCTGTGAATGGGAGTTCACAGGTTCGGGTCGCCTGAACCCAATCTGACCCAAATCGGACCAATCCGGTTTTCACGGATTTTTGCGTTGTTTGGGTAGAATCTAAACCAAACCGATTGGACCAGTCATGGTTTTGGTTCGGGTGACAGGTTTCAATTTTTGAACCCGTGAACCCGTCTACCCGAATCGATGATGTGGCATATATTTTATTATAAAAAATTCTTACCCTAACCTAATTACACGAGAGAGAGAGAGAGAGAGAGAGAGATATTTGAGCCACCAAATAACAATTTAGCCTTGGTGTCTTCATCTCGTGGTTCCTCCCTTCCTCTGGTTTTTAGCCAACCACCACCGCATCTCCAAAGTCAATAGGCTACCGCTGCACCTCCTTCCAGCCACCACGTCCTAAGGCCTTTGCTCGGGTGTTCTTCATCTCCTAAGGCCACCGACCCTGCCGAGTTCATCTTCTTTGTGGATCACCGTGTCGGCGTCGTTGTAGTTATTAGTCCAACTTCGACCTCTCTCCGCACCACCACTATTCTGCCGTAGAAGAGGGTGATGCCATCGTCGACGGCGAGACGTCCATTCTGTTGTTGAAAAAGCTGCAATCCTACATTGGTGCTGCTGCCGTCAAACGCGGTGCAACCACCAGCCGCGTCGCTGCACGTTGGTCTCCTCTCTTTGCTGTGCAGTGGCCCTTTTAGGGATCAGGGTTCCAACTTTTATTTGTCATTTTTTAGTTATATTAGTTTTTTTTTTGGTCAACAATTTTTTTTGGTCAAATTGGTCAACATTTAGTTATATTAGTTTTTTTTTTGTTAAGTAAAAGCGATATCATTAGGATGGATAAAACCCAGCCATACGGCATCTATAGTAAGAAAAACAGCATATACAGAATCCCAATAAATACACACTACAAAGCAAGGCTCAAGCCCATATTTTTTCTTCTACATCTACTAAAAGGCCCATTCCCGTTCCCGTTCCCTTTCCCTTTTTTCTGGTTTTCCTAAAATTTTAGAAGGTGACCCGATTTATTGACCAAAAAAAAAAAAGAAGGTGACCCGATTTGAACCAACATGTTCTTAAGCGGGTTGGTTCGGTTCGGATTTGGTTGAAAAATTTATGAAATCCAATCTAACCCAACCTATTCTATTTGGTCAGTTAGGATAACGAATTTGCACAAATTCGATCCAAATCGACCCGTGAACGGTCCTAGGCTTGTGATTAGATAACAACTTATTTCCTTTCAAAAAAGTTGTGATTAGATAGCAAAATAATTCAAGATATAATTTTAATAATAATTATTTTATTGTATTATTATTTACTAATACATTGATTAATTACCACAAATATAATTGTGGTAATTATTAATTAATTTAAATAATCCCAAAACCCTAAAATCACTCAAACCCTAAAACCACAAACCACTTAATACTATAAACCACTTTAACAAAACCTAAAACTGCTAAAATCAAACGGAAAAAAAATCATGGTGAGAAGTCTTTTTTGGGGGAGAAGACTTCCCATAAGTAATTTTGAAAAAATAATTAAAATAATAGTGAGAAGTCAGATTTGGAGGAGGCAACTTCCCATTGAAAATTTTGAAAAAAAATAAAACAATGGTAAAAAATCTCTTTTGGGAAAAGAAACTTCTCACTTAAAAAAATAATAGTAGATTGTTAATTAATCTGAAAATTGTGATATTTTTCAAATCAAATTTTAGAAAGGTGATTGATTCCAAAAAAAAGCCTAAATACAATACCCCTAATATATAGCATGGTATGTTTTTTTGTTGAGTGGGAAGTTAAATTTTCCATTGAATGTCCCTGCGGAACTTTGTTTTCTTGGAATAGTAAGTAATTGATTGATCGATTGGTGGGTCCTTCTAGGATAGGACAACTCAAAAACGTCCTACTAATGCGAAAGTCTCTTTTACCTGTGTTAATAAGTTATCCCGGTTTCTAAGATATTATGTTTTTCTTTTTCTCCCCAATTAAAGTTTTAAAATTAAAAAACCAACCACCTCAATCAAATCGATTCTTGTTTCCTCTCCAATAAAGTTTTCTTCCCAACTTGTTTTCTCCATCTTCTTCTTCTTACTTCCAACCATGGTGTTTCTGCAGATGAAGCTTACCTTCATCTTTCGCGTTGATTTAGAATCCAAGCCTTCTATTTTCCCCAACCACTACCATTGGTACACCTCTGAGTTCAACAGACCCGCATCCTGCACGTGTACGACACCATTTTCCACGGCTTCTCCGCCGTGCTCATGCGGCAATTAGTGGCTTCCATAAGCCAGCACCCTTCCGTCCTCGCCGTCTTCGAGGGCCGTCGCCGTCAGCTTCACACCACTCACCGTCAGCGTCGGAGCTTCTCCGATTTGAACCTGGGACCCATTCCTCGATCGCGGCTTGAAAAGGGGTTTGCAAGACCCGGGGGGGGGGGGGGGGTCAAGTTTTCACCCAGAAACTGCAACCGGAAGCTAATCGGTGCCAGATTCTTCTCCAAAGGTCACGAAGCAGGTGCTAGTTCTTTGGGTCCATATGCCTAAAAGGGTGTGCTTAGTTTTACAGTACAATTGCTTAATTGTCTCTGTTATTGTTGTGCGCCACATCTCACCATATGCCTGGTCCTATTAGTTTGATTTGGATGTTGTGGTCCATTTGTCTATTTGATGGGTTGTATTTTTCAGCTAATCTGTGAATACCTTATGCTGCAGTTTCATATTATCTTTAATTCAATTGTTTTGCTATTTTTTTTTCAAAAAAAAAAAAACACCCCAATTGCATAACGTGTTCATGTGGTATGAACGGATTTCGAGTCATACTCAATTTAATAAATTAAGTGATCAATGGGTTAATAAAGCAACTATTTACTGTGATCGATTGGTTATGGAAATGGTGCGCAATCGCATAGCAGAAATAAAGAACATCAACTTGCCATTTTCACAATTCCAGGGTCAGCTATATTTGCAAATATCAAGAAATCTTTGCTTAACCCATCTAACAGGTTGTGGGTAACAAATCCCAGCCATTTAATATTTTATTTTATAAATCTATGGTAAATAGAGACTTTCCTATTGGTAGGAAGTTTTTGAGTTGTCCTGCTCTAGACGGACCCTCGATGGGTATAGAGCCATAGGCAGAGTACTTTTAGAAGTTATTGCTCATTGGTTTTGTTTGCTATATTTAATTTTCTGTACATGTATTAATTCACAATATTGACATTGCCAATCAATTGAATAATTCTAAATTTTTTTATTTTTTATTTCTATAAATTTTTTTAATTATTAAATAGAAAAAATATTAAATATTTTTTATGTTTTTAAAATATTAATTATATTTTTTTATTTTATAAAATAATAAAAAGATATATAAAAGAATTTATAAAAAAATATAATATTTCTTGGTAAATTGTTGTTGCATTGAAGTGTGGAGCTATCAAGTCAATTTTTTTTTGGCTTAATTGTAGTTTTGGTCCCTTATCTTTTGCGAATGTGCAATTTTGGTCCCTCGTCTTTTAAACGAGCCAATTGGGTCCCCTATATTTTAAAAGTGTGCAATTTTGGTCTAACCGTCACTTTCACTAACCTCATTTGCTGACTTGGACAAACAGTACTGACTAGGAAGAGTGAGCTAGCATCCTACATGGCATAACAGTCTTGAGTCAGCATTTTTACATGCTCCACGTGCCAAGCACGTGAATGTCTCTTTCCACAAGTCACGATCAGATAAGAGGATTAGGGCACATGAAAGAGACATTCACGTGCTTGACACGTGGAACACTTAAAAATGCTGACTCAAGGTTGTTATGCCATGTAGGATGTCAGTTCACTCTTCCTAGTCAACACCGTTTGTCCAGGTCAGCAAACGGGGTTAGTGAAGTGATGGTTGGACCAAAATTGCACACTTTTAAAACATAGAGGGCCCAATTGGCTCGTTTAAAAGATAAGGGACCAAAATTGCACATTCGCGAAAGATAAGAAACCAAAACTACAATTAAGCCTTTTTTTTTTACATACCAGGTCACAGTTTGACGTACAGTCAGTATGGTCAGAAATTTATAGTCCCTCAATCCTTTTGTTTTTGTTGGTTTAACATATTAATATATAGATTAAGAAATACTCTTTCCAATTCAAAACTATAGTTGTTTTGGTCTTTTATTTTTATTTTAAATTATTGTAGCTTTACAATTTTAAAGTATTATTGATTATTTTTTTCATCTATATCCTTATTTAATAACTACTAGTGAGAGTAGTTGACATTATTAATAATATAGATATTTGTAGATAATTTGTCATAAATACTCTTATATTAAATAAGGACATTTTAGTCTATCTATAACTATATTTTACTTTCATTAAATATTTTTTAATCTGTGTGCATTAACCTTAAAGTACTATAATTTTAAAACGGATGAAGTAATTAATTGAGTAAATTTTAGACTTAAATATTTATATTTCTTATTTTTATATTTTCTATATTTTTAACTATTTTAATTATGAGTTTAATTTATATATTCTATCGGTGTAAAAGAGCTCTACACTACCATCCAATTAGATTTCATGATTTTGCCATGTCATTATATTCATTAAAATATTTTTTTGTCACCATTTTATTGATACGAAATATCTACCAATTTTGCCGAATATTTATTAAAATATGTTAATTGAAGTAAATAAAAATTTGAAAACCCTAAAAATATTCCTAATTATGCTCCGCTCGTTCTATCTTTGCGTCTTGCCCCATGTCATCTCTCTATTTGCCATGTTGTGCTCTTCTGCGTGATTTCTACGGTTTGCAGGTGAGACGGGGAATTCGTATTTTACGGAAGAATCCGATAAAACCCAGTTCTCAAGAGCTGGGAATCCAACAAATTAGAATGGAATCCGGTGCAAAAGAGATGATGAAAGTAGAGAGAATTAGAGTTTTAGAGATGAGAATGTATTTCTGAAATGTGAGTTAATTTTTATTCAAGGCAATTGTCATGGCTATATAGCTCAGGTAGTTACAAAGTAATACATGAGAATATTCTAGAGATCTTTTCACTCACAAATGACACCTCACCAAAAACAAATAACAAACTAAAAGTAAAAACATGCTGACAAAGCACATTAGTTTGGGAAATGAAATTATAAAATTAGGTAAAGATTAGAGCATGATAAAATACTGTAACAATACCCTCCGATCCCCTTCAAGCACATCCTTGTCCTCAAGGATGAAAGAGAAGAACTTTTGGAAAGGATCATAGTTAAACTCCCAAGTGCCATGCTTAGGAGGTAAAGCCTTCCATTTGACCAGAATTTTAGCTGCAAAACAGCCCCCTTGTAGATCATCTTCCTATGCAAAACAGCCACAATCTCATTATGTTGAAGGACTAGCAAAGATCTGTTCAGTAAAGGGTGGAAAGTAGCCGAAGAATTTTCTGTACACACTCTCACCATAGGCACTTGGAACATGTATCCTTGAATATCCAAGACTGCATCATCAATGTAAGCTGGATAAGGTGTAGCAAGCATGTAAATGATTTGGGCAAAAAGATAAACTAATAGTGTGTTTGGATGGGGTAATTTAAGAAAGTAATGTATTTTAAGTGAGAAATTAAAATACCTCAATTTAAATTGATGTATTTGGATAAAAAAAAATGTGTAAGAATTTAAAATGATGTAATTTTTTAGAGTATTTTTTAACGACTAATTAATTTGAGGAATTTGAAATGACATCAAAATTGTGAGAATTCTAAATTCCTTTGTTTTTGTCTCGCTAGCCCTCTCTCTCTCAAAAATTCGTTTTCGTTTCTCTCCCGATTGTTTCTCTCTCTCTCTCCTCCCTCTCTCTCTCGATCATTCGCGACTCGCTCTCTCCCTCCCTCTCCCTCAATCATTCGTGACTTGCTCTCTCTCACTCACTCCCACTCCCTCCCTCTCCCTCTCTCTCGCTACCATTCTCTCCCTCCCTCCCTCTCTCGCTGTTTCTCTCTCTCCCCTTTCTCTCTCACTCTTTCTCCCCCTTTCTCCCTCTCTCTTTCTCTCTCTTTCTCTGTTACATTTTAGTTTTCATTTCTTTGTCTAGATCGATTCTTTAGATAAGACAGATATATTGATTTAGAATACAAGGAATGACTCTACCCAGTAATACAACAAAATGTAACTAGAGTAGTATAATATTAACAAAATGAACCATAAAAAGTAGTAAACATTAGTTCACGTCATAATTCAAAACTAAGAAAAGCAGAAGAATAATCCTAATTAAACATAAGATAACCACTGCTACTTGGGTTTGTCGCCTTCACACTGGGGGTGTCAAGTTTTTCACAGCCGGGAACTTCTCTGGACTATACTCTACGCTTTTGCACTTGGGTCTGACGCCTTTACACCTGGGATGTGAATTTCTCCACAAGTGTGAACTTTTCTGGATTGTATTTCGCTTTTTCGCACAAACAACTTTACACCGGGCGTGGGAATTTCTCCACAATTGGGATCCGATCTGGATTGTACTATGCATTTTCGCATTTGGGTCTGACGCTTTCACACTGGGGATGAGAATTTATCCACAGTTGTGAACTCCTCTGGATCGTACTCTGCACTTTAGCATTTGGGCCTGACGCTTACTCACCCGGGTAGGAATTTTTCCGCAGCTGTGAACCACTCTGGCTTTTACTCTGGAGTTTCGCACTTTGGTCTGACGTACTCACACCAGGGATGGGATTTCTTTCACAATTGTGAATGGTTCTGACTTTGCGTCTTGTGTTTTTGATTAATTGGGAGAATCTTGTCTTTGTTGTGGAAATTTTTGGGCGTGCTGTAAATGATAGATAGGGTCTGGAGTGCCAATCACTACGCCAGATTTTATCTATTATAGCACTCCATTCGTAGCGTTTTCTATGTAAAGCGCTACAAAATATGACACGGAGCTATTCTGTAGCGCTTTATATAGAAAACGCTATAGTTGGTGTTCTATCTCTGACTTTCTGTAGCGCTTTCAAGAGAAAGCGCTACAGAAAATATTTATTTTAAAAATTATAAAAATAAAAAAATTATTTTTAGTTTCTGTAGAGCTTTACTTGGAAAGTGCTACAAATGTTCAATAAAAATTATCCAAACCAGCGAAACCCACCTCAGTTTACCGCGTGAAATATTTTTTGCTCTTTCTCTCTCTCTCTCTCAATTTCAAGTTTCATCAGATCCCTCTCACTGCCACTCTCTCACTCTCATTCAAACGTTACACAGCCGTCGTCCCTCACCTCCTCGTCTCTCTCACTCTCTGCCACTCTCACTTCCACAGCCGCATCGCCGTCCGTCGCGAAGCCAAGTCACAAAGTCAGTTCTCCGACGCCTCTGTTCAGCCGCAGTCACCAGAACCTCTCGCGCGTCGTTCTGGTTATTTGGTTTACATTGTTTGTCCTTTGTTCGCCTCTTCTTCTGATGGCCTCCTTGTTGTAACAACTTGGCCAATAACTTGAATTCACCACTTAGATTCTGGTTGTGACTTAGAACTAGTGATTTTTGATCTTTAAGAAAGAATAGCAAGAAAGGATTGTTCTTATTTTAACAAGAACAAGTGAGCAGAATAAGAACAAGTGAACAAAATGGAAGTGAAGAATAAGAGTTCTTGTTATAACAAGCAAACAAGAGAGCAGATTATAAGGCAAGGAACAAGAAGAATGGATGGGAGGCAAGGGGCGCCACCTTGGTCTAATCCAAGACAAGGATAAGCCTATGGAAATTAGGATCACCACAAGAAAGGATTCTTGGTAAGATCAAAGTCTGGTTCAATCCAGAACCAAAGAGTAAGGACTCAATTACACAAGGTAATATTTTTGCTCAAAATCAAAGTTGTATTTCCATGTGCCATGCACCCCTTTATATAGGGAGGGGGCTGGTCTGATTTACAAGTGCAGACTTGGACTATGCCTTTCAAGGCTTATAAGGAATCCTAGACACTCTTAAAGGAGCATTAACAAGCAATTATATGGTTGTCTACCAGCCCTCTTCTTAGGCGCATAAATACTAGGATCCTAGGCTAGTTTTAACAAGCATTTACAACCAGTTATGTGGCTGCTCCCTAGCTCACTAATGATAGAAGGAATCCTAAGAAGAACAATGAAAATGGCTGCTGTCCAGCCTTCACATGTGCGCCCCACAAGGTTGCTTCTCTTTGATTGTTCTTCAAGTCCCCTCCTAATGGTGCAAGGAATCCTAAGAAGGCCAATTGATTTGGCTGTTGTTCAGTCATCAAGTGCAGCGCCCCACTCTTCATAATGCAGCCACCATTTTGATTGAAATTAAACATGTGGCTGTTACACTTTTATTGTGATGTTGGAGCATTCATGTCTTGGTCTTGATTGCTATGAATTCTTTGTCTTGTGTAACTCCTTCTTGCCTTGATGTGATCTGATTCACTTTGTCTTCCTTGACTTCATTTAAGCGCCCACCATGCAGCCTTCATTAAGTCCCTCTTGCTTTTATTCAAGCAACCACTTAAAGTGGATTAAACACACCAAAAATTAAACAAGGAATTAAACAACTTAGTGCTTTGGTCCCAAATAAATCAATTGGTCACATGCACTTTATTTAAAACAAAATAACATGGCAGGTTCATGAGTGTTGCGCCTCCTCCATGGCTTGGATGACAAGCATGGTCTTTGGTGCAATTACTCTTTTGTCCATGTTGGAAATTGCCTTAGTCATGAATTGGACTAAGCCTTCTTGGACCCTTCTTGACATTGCCCTAGTCATTGGGCCTCCTAGGCTTTGAATGGCTTCTTGGACCTCCATGTCCTCATCATCTTCCTCGTCGGATGAAGCCAGATCTTCTCCTCGACATTGTCGTCGATGAAGCCAGATCTTCTCCTCCGCTTCTTCTGCGTGCGAGTGTTGGTGCTTCTTCTGCGTGCCAACCGATTGAGAGATTTATGGTAACAGTAACTATTGTTTTAATTATTGTTTTCATGAAACTCACCACCGCATGGAATTGGTTTGGTTCTTCATAGGATTCCAAGACAAAAATAGGTTAACTCACCACCTTTCGGCTTTTGCGCGTGAAAGAGTTACCGCCTTGGGCAAATACTTCGTGTGTTTCAATAAGTGATGTTATCCAGGTAGTAAATGATGTTTATGTTGATTATTTTAATTTAACCTACTTTGTTCTTGCTACACTATCTTGAATTGAATGTGTTATCCAGCTTTCAAGCATTTGGTAAGAATAAGTATGCACACACTATGCATATGCAGTGCTTCAAGAGAAAGCTTAGACTGTTTGTGTGATTGGTTTTGGAATTATTTTTCACAAAAGCACACACATGTTGAATCGCATAAGTATATTTATTTATCTATCTGGCAAAAATTGGAACTGTTTTGTTGATTTATTTCGGTGCTTATCACTGGTAGGGGGATATTCTAGTTGCTATCCTTTCAAACTACAAGGTAGACATTGACTGGTTGATTCCTGGTGAGTTTTTTTTTTTGGTTCAGGTTGTTCTGATTAACTCCTTCTTGCTTGTTCCTTTTTCTTCTTTCCCTAATTTCCCTGGCTTGTATTCTGACTTGCATTTTGTCCTTGACACACTGCTCTGAGATGCTGCACTAATTTATTGAAAATGTTCAGAAGTTGGTCTTTCTTTGTCATATTTTGAAATTGCTGGCCACAGTTGGGTTGTTAATTCTTTTCTCTGCTCCACTCTTCTCTTACTAGTCACTAGTTACTAATATATTATATTATAATGTAATATAATAAAAAAACCCAGCTCCACAGAGCATGCTCTGTCTTATTCTATGAGGAAAAATATATTATTGTACTTTACATATTAACATAGACAAAAGGGGCTAATGATTTTATCTCATTGTAATGAGTTTATCTCTTCCAATATTTTCTTGGTGTAGCATGTCCAACACTTTCAAAAGTGCCACATGTAACATCCGTTTTTTGTGACTAATTTGTTATTTTCGTCTTATATGAATTCTTGCGATATAATTATTTTGAGTTTTATTTCTAGCTTAAAAATAATATTTAAATGGGTACGATTAAGAATACTTCTGAAAATGGTTGATTTTCAGCTTCTGTTAGGGTTAATTACAACGTCTGTTTCTTTGCGTTTTTCGTTCTTTTTCTATTTTATATGAATTTTTGTTCCAAAAATGTTGTGTGATTTACTTTTAGCTTAAAATTAGTAATAAAATACATGTATTCTAAAATACTTCTGAAACGGTATCTTTTCAATCAAAATCGAGCATTTTTACAGAAAACTGTTTACGTCTAACTGACGGAAAGTGTTTTAAATATCTTGAGTGTTTTAAAACAATTCAATAAATAAAATTCCTTCACAAAAGTTGGTTCTTTTATTATTTTAGATTTTCTGGAATTTTTCTGGAATTTTTGGAAAACTTTCGAAAAATACCAAAAACTACGCTACCCGGGGGCGTTTAAACGCAAAAACCTTGTTTAACAGGTATAATTTTCGTGACAAAGGTCCATAAGAATTTTATATTTTATTTTTAATTATTTATTTCATGATTTTTAAAATTATTTATGTGCAAGTTTTGAAAATCTTTTTTTCTGCATTTTTCGGGTATATACCTGCGAAACGATGAAAACCGAAGAGTTTGCACTATCTATAAATTTCAAAAATGAGTGCCACGGAATTATTTAGGCTTGTCATGGCATTTTCTAGCATTCTCATTGGTTCTCATCATTTTAATTAGTTATTTCAATTTTTGATTTATGAAAAGACCAAAATACCCTTGATTTTTACCCTTTTTCATCCAAACCCTAGGGGTATTTTTGGAAAATCACATCCCTCTTCTCCCAGCTCATTCTGGCCGCCATTCTCATGTCAAGTGGGGGAAGATATTTATCCAAGTTGCTTATGAGTCATAGGTGTTGGCCAATGGGGTTTTAAATAATTAATTTTGGTTTTTTCTTTAATTAAATCATGGTTAAATTAAACCAAACCATGGTTGGTCTTAACCCCACCCCCTTGCACGAAATTTTCCCTATAAATAGGGGGGGTTACTCTTCATTTTCTTCACCATCAACTTGAAGAGAAATCTCACTTCAAATCCTTTTTCTTTCCTTTGGTTTTCTTAAGTTTCCTTTGGTTTTTCTAACCAAACTTTTGAGTTTTTGTTCTAGTGTTCTTGGCTTGTTCTTCATTGTTCTTGAGGCTAAGGTATGGGGAATTTCTTTCCAAGTTAGTTTGATCTTTATTTTGTTGAGTTTTTAAGTTTTGGGTGTTTATGCTTTAAATAAATTGTTATTTATTTGTAAAATTGTTTTAAAATTATACTATGTCTTATTTTTATTTTAAAATGTGATTTTTCAAATAGTAAAGTTATAATGCCCAAATTCATTATAAAGTTTAATAATTGTACCGTTACGCTGGCGAAATTTTATCGATAAAAGGTTTGATCACCCAGCGGGCTATGCCTCCGTGATCAACAAATTTAAATACACTTAAATACGCTAAACTAGTGTTTTTCTTCCATTTCCATGTTCTTTTTGAAAATATATATACACAGGCTGACTGGGTAAAATAATTTAATAGTAATGGGTTCTCGGTGAACTCTACTGTTAAGTTATTTGGTAGAAATTCCTGGTTTGGAGTTCTGTTGCATATAAAAACTTGTGATTTTTACTGTTTATATACAGACTGATGATGGGTAAAGGTAGTTCATTTGTATGGATCTGTCTAGGAAAGACAAAGGTCTTTGAAGGAGCCCAAAAGCTTACCGAGATCTTTCCTGGGAACCATACCGGTGCGCTATTTTTCCTATCTTAATAAGTTTGTATATACGTGGCGAAGATTACTTGATTAGCTTCCAAAAGGTTTTTCCAAAAAGAATGAACTTAAGTAATAATTCCCGTTAATATTATTCTGGTTAAGCTCGTTACCGCGTTTGACTCTATTACAGTATAATTATTATTAAAATAAATAAGTACAGCCGAAAAGAGTAATAAAACGGTTAAGTTTTCAAGAGTATTTCTGTGTTAATAGGATAAGTGTATTTTGTGTGGTTTTGTATTATGAGAGATAATACAGTAAAACAGAGAAGGTTTTACAAGAGAAACCAAAGTGATATTATGCAATGTTTGAGTTATTATTTGCATAAAGGTTTTTGAGCTTACAACCTAGAGGACGGGTTGAGAATAGAGTCTGGTTGGGCTACAATTGCCTTCTGGGATTATCCAGGTTTCGAAAATCTCAATAGCCTTGCATGGCGATAGCCCTTGAGCTGAGACGAGTCGTATACCCGGCTTGGATAAATCTGACTGACGGACCTATTTCATGATATGGTTGAGATGCGCATTACTAAATGTTTATCCAGAAAATCTGAGTGATATCTGGGTATTCTATTAGGTCTTGTCGCAGGCCTATCGCTCAATGGAGTTTGGTGGGAAAAGTCTCCTTGGAGCAGCACACCGGTGTATTATTGAAGAGATTGAAGTGACATGCATCTGTATTTCTGACTGAGTGTGATTTTCTTCTGAGTTGTGATGTGTGTGTCTTGTTCTGTGTTTTCTGTACTTCTTTGAAAGTGATATATTCTGTGTTTGTCTGTACTCCTTTGAAAGTTATGTCTTCTGTGTTTATTTGTGCTTTTGTTAAAAGGTGATACGTTCTGTACTTGACTGTCATTGACATAAGGTGATGTGTTCTGTGACAAAAGATATATATCTGTGTTTATGAGATTCTGATAGTATACTGTATATATGTATGTTTATTCTCTGTGATATCATTCTTAACTTGTGCTAGTTTTTCACCCTGCCTACTTTCCATGTTTTGTCCATATGTGGTTGAGTAGATGATATTTCTGAGGATTAGATCGGGTACGGTTCGGAGATCTGGTAACCATCCTTTCAAGGTAGAGGAGCGGAAGATCTACTCTGACTTGCAGGAGAGAAGGATGAGGGACATACCAGTTCTAGAAGCACCATTCATATCGTTTTACGGAAGGCGTAGGAAGGATGCGTCTACTGTTATACTTACGGACGCGGACAGTTAATCCGAGTAGATGTTAGAGATTGAACCTGGCTTTTATATTACTTAGTAGCTTTTAATTCCTGTTATTTACTTACATTTTCTTTTAGTTTTCTTAGAGCCTTCTACAGCTTTTTGATATACAGTAGTTTGTAGGAAAGCTCCACGCTTGTACTGAGGCAAGCTTTTGGGTTAAATATATGACGAGGTATTTTTACCTCAGTGTTCTTTACTATTTATCATTGCAAAAATTTTACTCTCATTTTTGGAAACATAACTCAATCTTATATAAAGGTTCTTAGAAATATTTTACGAAAATGTTGGTTACTATGGTGTGATATCCTTTTTGGAGAAAGGGTGTTGCACCACATGTGCTAGTTATTCATGTAGAGAGTGATGAGAGGGTGAATTACATGAAGGTTTGTCCCATATCTACTTTATTTGGCTAGCTAGCTGCTTTGCGAGATTGAATCTATAAGTCTATTTACCATTAATTTGCTACTTCTATAATTGTTAGAGAAACAGACCTGCAAACTGGATTCTGCACAAACCTATTTTAAGTTTTGAAACTTAGAAGTTTGAAAATGAACCATAAAACAAAAGATAAGCACATCATTATGTTTCAGTTCTGTTTCAAGCCATACTATTAATCCATGATTGCAAGTTGCAGAACAAAATAGCTTATATAGATCATCCTATTGAAAGGTAACGTAGAGAATGCATCTTCTCTCAAAAGAACTCTAAAAGTATAACTAGGAAAAAAATGCACTCACTTGATTGAATGGGCGTGTTCTTGCTTGCATTTTCCATTGCAGTTGCAACTATTAATCACTTTCACTTCCAGGTATATCTCCAGGTTACCACATATATAGTCAAACTAATTATTTCATTGTTTATCACCATGCTCGCATTTTGACTTGGTCGTATTGTCAATGGTGCTGCACAACAGTGAGATACGGGTGAATAAATTGTCAGAAAAAAGAAAGAAAGAAAGAATTTGGACTAAGGTAGAGGATTCTCATCACGCCTATGCATGCACAATTTAATTTCAGTTGGTATGTTTCATATCTTTAAGGTAGTCTTACATTTTTTTCAAGAAGAATTTTCGAGTGGTTTTATGAATATTTTTCAAAAAGTTTGATGAAGCTAAAAATGCTTTGCAGGTAAATGAGGTTATTGTGTTGTGATTTTGATGCCAGTCTAAAATGAAAATTACCTAATTTCACCAATAAGCTTAGGTCTTATCTACTACTTGAGTAAACAATATGATAAAGGACAATAAAATACAAACAAGAAGTATTGTGCAAGCATAACTTTTGTTCTTCTTTCTCTGTTTCACTATATAGTAGAAATGTTTGAAGAGTTCTGGCAAAATACGGGATGATATATAGCATGCATAAACATTGATGGTAAATTTGTTTAGTTCCTAATGATGATTAAGTCTTCATTTTCTAGAATGAGCTTTCAACTTTGACCCTAATTCAAGTTAAGTAGATACAAAATCTGAAACAAGTTTATTTTGTTTGTTTGCTTTTGGGTTTTGTGAATAGCATTGCTATCTACATGCCTACATAAAGGAAGCTCAAATTTTCATGTGGTGTGACTTTAAGATACTTTTATTTTTCAACGGTTGTCTTAGAGATCTTGAATTTTTATTGCAAGGTTTGTTGGATAATGTGATTGTGATATTACCTTCTTGTATGAAACTTAGGCTCTGTGAATGTATTATGTGTTGTGGATGTGTGCTATGGATGTTGCCGATCATTTTTTGACTAAATTGAAGCGATCACAGCTGATTAAAAGACATTGAGGTTTCTGTCTGAGGTAGGTGTTATAGCTCAAGTTTTTAATCCTAATATTGCCAAGTTTATTGGTTGTGAGCCTCCAGGGCCGGGGATGTTGAAGCATATATCTATTATTCCTAGCACACAAAATTAGAGCTGGCATATTTGGGATTTTGCTATTTGTTTAACATGGGATTGCAATATTTTGTCATCAAGTTAATACTCGTGTTTGGCTTTTTTTCATGTTATACTGGAGTTGCTATATTGATTTATAATCCTAGAAGATGAAATATATCGAAGAGAATCGGGTGTCAACTTGTACACGTATCTATTTCTCAACCTGATAAAACTGTTGGTGGCAAAGCTACTAAAATTACTACCCAAGTGTCCGATAGGTACGTTGCTGGTTATTTTTCAAATTGTGTTTAACATTGTCATTTTTTATTCATATTTTATAAATGTAGTGTGATTCCTGTATTTAATTATTCTACCGAAAAGTTTCTAAACAACCTTGGTTTATCAACTGATACATTACTTGCAAAACCTCTTGCCAACGCTGTTTTAGGTAAATGTTCTTTCAGAATTTCTCCATATCCTTTCCTTACAATAGTATTCTTCAATGTAACAAATCCTTTTTCTTAAATATTTTTCTCTGATATGTGAAAATGTTATTTCCAAGACAGAGAAGATTACTTATGATTTCCATGTCTTTTAAACCTATGCATTTCAATGAAACTAGCAAGTGTATCTGTTGTTGTATGAATGATGCTCTTACCTTGGTGACTGGACTGAATTTTGGATAATTGAGGAGTAAAAAAAATAAAAAATATTAAAAAATAATAATACATATAGCACTTGTTAAAGAAAGCGCTACGAAATGCTGATTTTGGAGACTTGATATAGCGCTTGTTAAAGAAAGCGCTACATCAAGTTGAGCAGCCTTAAAACGTGTATTGTTGAACTCGATGTAGCGCTTTCCCAAACAAGCGCTACAATAAGATAGTTTTTGTAGCGCTTTTAAAAACGCTATAAAAAGTGTCTATCCCTTTTATGACTATTGGGTTTATAGCGCATGAAAAGCGCTACAGAAAGCAAAAATAAAGCGCTACAAAAGTATTTTTTGGCGTAGTGAATTTAGTTGAGATATTTTTCCCTATAGGATGCATTTGGACGCTAGCTCTATTTATATAACAGTAGGAGCTCGATCGAATTTTGTACAAGACAAACACTTTGTTCTTTTTTAAGTACCTAAATCTGTGCATAACTTGTGTTCTGATATAGTTGTTTTCTATTTAATAATATTTTTTGTTTATCCAAAAAAAAAAGATAACCACTATTAATTGAAGGACATTGAAGTATTTTCTATTTTTGTCCACATCAATTTTAACTCACTAACTTTGGCTTATCAAAAAAAAAATTAACTCGCTAACTTTAAAATCTTGCAACTTAGTATGAAAAACCCGAAATGAAGACATTAATGGTTTTATGTTTTCCTATTGAAATTGGAAAGGGCATCTCTGAGTAAAGCATATCTGAACTAGAAGAATTAGTAGAAGGAAATACGGGACAAATTAAAAATATCAAACAGTGATTGTTCTGAGTTTAAATCCTAGAAATCTGTTGTGGGTAGTTGGATTTGTCATAGGGTATAAAAGAGAGCCCTTATAAGGAATCTAGCTAGTAGCTACTCTCATAGTAATTACGACCACTATCACATAAACACGTTAAAACATTTATTTGGTAGCAACACAAACTTCTTAACAACCAGTGTAAAGCATTGGGCCAGCCCACTTGAAGTGTTTGTTAGTGTGTACGGGAGAGAGGGAGAGAGCAAGCACGAGAGAGGGAGGGAGAGGGAGAAAGAGAGCAAGAGGGAGATGGAGGGAGAGAGTAGGAGGGAGAGGGAGAGGTTTTTTAGAGAGTGAGAGGGGGAGGGAGAGAGACTGCGAGAGGGAGGGAGGGAGAGAGAGCAAGAGAGAGTAATCGAGAAGGGGAGAGAGGGAGTGCAAGAGGGAGGGGGCTAGCAAGAGAGAGAGAGAGAGGGAGCGGTTTTTCATAGAACGGGAGAGAGAGAGGGGGGATAGTTAACAAAAAAATATCTCACGCAAATTATGAAAAAATTTATTTATTATATCCAAACAAAAAATGTTAAGAATAAATAAATTTAATTACTCTATCCAAACAAAAAATTAAATTCAATTGAAGCAACTGAATTCCCAAAAATTGTAAATCTCTTGTAATCTTGAATTGCTCTATCCAAGACAGTTCCCTTTTGCAGTAGTGCAAAAGGCTTCTCAAAACTATAAGCATATATGTTGCCCCAAAAATTCTCTTGTAATTTCCTTGCAACAAAAACGTCACAGGCTCACAAGGGGTGCTAAATCCTTTGATCCTAAGAATACCAGTCCAGAACAGTATTTTTGTTTCTACAATTGTCCCATCTTTACTCAAGTCAAACAAAAAATATGGCAAATATTTGCAAGACTTGATTTCAGCAATTCCCTTGCTTAAATTGAAAAGGCCTAGAGCAGATAACAGCAAGTCGCACACAACTTTCTTGCATCCTGGCTTGTTCAGCATGTAAGTTCCACCACACACACCACACTCAATTTTGTAAATGCCTGAGGCAACTCTCCCAGTCCATAATAGTGGATATATGTAAGGTGAACCTCCTTGAAAACGTGGGACGCTGCATAAATCTTAATTCTGTCCATATATAAAATCCTTGGCTGGTTCATCCAAGTAATATTATCATCAAAATTAAGAGCCAAGGCATGACCAATATATATCAATTATAGCATCTTCCAACCGATATCTCGATATTAGCTGCCTTGCTGTCACTTGGTTTAAAACTAGTCCTTCATGAGATGTGGGATCATTTGCTCCATAATCTTGGACATAACTGAAGAACTTCCTAGCATGGCACTTCTCAAATAGTCTCATTAAGGGTGACATCAGTGCTTCAATATCTGTTTCTGGGGCTTTGTAAATCTTTCCCTTATTATACACAAAGATTCCATCAACAGCTTGAAAGTTTACATACCTCGTAATATCTGTGTGGATGAAAACATGGACCAAAGCTCCACTAGCCCTAACAAACTTAGGTATCATATCAACAATATGTAATCGCTGCTTGAGATAAATTGAAATGCATATGAGCTTCCAAACACATTTACAGTTTCTTCTTTACTCTTCCATTGATGGAAAAACATGACCGTAAGCGAGAATAGGGGTGAGCCGTCAAAACAATAGAAAGGGAAATATGGCAAAAAACAAAAAATTAGAATATATTTTACTGAAAAATTTTATTTTTATTTTTTAAAAGAATATTTTCTAATGGTGTTAAGTTAAATGGACAAAATTGTATATTTTAAAATAAAAGGAGAGGAAAGTGTAATGTTTGCATCTCTTATGGGAGGGTAGTGTATTTTACTCTATTATTTATCAAAAACTAAAATTAAAAGAAAAATTGTTTTATAACACTAAAAATGGTTGGATATATTCAGATAAGAACGCGATTAATGTTGAAAAAGATGTGAGAAATTGGGAGATATAAGATTTAATGCGAGTTAATTAATCTAATGGAAAATATATATAAAATCCGTAAACATACACAAATTCATTTATCCAAAATAAAATCAAAAGAAATATAGTTTTGCGATCTAATAATTTACAGGAACAAAAATACTTGGATGAAACTCGTAAGTAAATAATATTTTATTTATCAAAAAATAAAATTAAATGAGAAATAATTTTGCAACATGAGAATTTATAGGAACAAAAAGGTTTGAATGAAACCTATAAGTAAAGACTATTTTATTTATTAAAAAATAAAATTAAAAAAAATGGTTTTACAACATTAAAAATGGCCAAATAAGATTTTGTCATATTGAGGAAAGAAAGTGATTTTAGAAATAGTGTTTGAGGAAATGTTTTATAAGTTAACTTTTATTCTTTTACAGGCTGACATTGCATAGAGGAAAGAGATGTAGGCTGACATTGCATAGAGGAAGGAGATGTCTCCAAGTATGGAGGATGTTCATTTTGAGGAGGCTCAGAGTCGGGGTCAAAAATAATTCTTTGTAATATTTTTTGGACTAAGTATTTCTTGTGCTTTTAGTCTTATTTAATGCAATTTAATTTTAAAAAAAAGGAAACAGTATTTACTGCAACCTTTACAAGACAAATGGAAACAATCTCTACTACCTGTTCGCTAAGAATTTAAAAAATAAAAATAAAAAAGCGAGTTTCACCAGAAAGGGATAATTATAAGATTGATGCTATATCATGGGAATTGAGAGTTGTACAAATTGCATGAAAGAGAGTCATGCAGAAACCAATTATGATGTAGGCTCCAGGCGCGACTTAGGTAGACTTTAGGCCAGCATACCTCCTAATTGCAATGGAGGGAAAGTGGGAAAGCAATTATGTTTTAGTGACAATATTACAAGAGGGCCAGAGGGGAAAACAGAGAGGATTTGTTTTTTATGATCCAAAAGCCAAGTTTTATTCACACTGATTTTTGCAATAAAAATTCGTAAGATTCAGCATTATTCTCCTAAAAAGTTATAATAAATTGATTTTTCTATCGTATGGTGATAGAATTAATATGTAATAGGTGGCGTTTGTGATGCACAAACACATAAATTTGTACATGATGCACAAATGATGTAAATGTATTTCAGTCCTTTTAATGTCAATCAATTAATATTTTTCTACGTGACAAGCTCGTATTGTTTGTCTCAATCACGACATTCACTTTCTTTTTGACGAAGCGATCACGTAATTCACGTGACTTTAATTTCTTGATTTTAAACACTATTGGGATATTGACATGTGCATTCACACGGGTTTACAAGTTACATTGGTTTTTGTATATGATATAAAAAAATTTATTAATATAGTAATAATTAATTAAATGTATGATATACTCTAAATTAATAAAATTAAAAATAAGTATAACTTTTTTTTTATAAAAAAAATAAGAATAACTTTAAAACATGAATAAAAATAAGAATAACTTTGTTCTCTAAAGAAGTATAGAAACTTGAAAACATGAATTAAATTTTTAAATAAATACCATTTTATTTATAAAAAATAAGATTAAAATAATAATTTGTAACCTAATAATTTACCAAAAAAATGAATTAAATCCATAAATAAATACTAATTTATTTATAAAAATTAAAAGGTAATATTTATATTTAGCGATTAGGATCATCTGTCTCTCTTATCAATTTTCATTGCTGTTGATGCTTTCCATTATTTCATCCTCCTGCTCCCCCCCTATGTCTTCCTTTCTCTATCTATTTTTCTGAAAATGTTCACAGCAAATAAATAGGAGCTTAAAAGAATGGGTCCTATATTTGTTTTCTGGTTTTAGGCGACACAAAGGATAAAAAAAACTGCACAATTAAATAATCCACATAAAAATTGGTCAAAATCATAAACCAAAAATCAACAACACCATGAACAATCCGATCATGCATGGTAGCGCTGTGAGCAATGATGATGGGCTGGATTGTAGTCTGCGAAAATCACACCAGTGATAGGGTTCATACCTTGGGTATGAAACTGCAGTGCCTGACGGAAGAAAACTCTTCGCATTCACATCTGTGAGGGAAACACCACCCTGGATGTGAACGGTTCTGCTTCTGACTTATGTAATTTACCAACTGCTGCCATGCTTGAGAACGTTTTTACAACCCGGTTGTGAGAAAACTGTTTCTGACCATTACTGTATTTGGACTATGTTAAATTTCTAAGTTGGAGTTTTGAATTAGAAATATGTAATTTCGGCATCCATTTGTATATGATTTTGAAAGACATAAGGAACGGTTGTGACTAATTATTCAAAAATTGTAAACGAATTTCTAGGAAAAACGTAGATTATTTTTAAGAATATACCTGTATAACACGGAAAATTATAGAATCAAAATGAAGAAATAGATTTCGGATGGTGGTGCATTGTCTCAACATATTTCTGGACTTCAAGTGTAGATGGAACTTTCAAAGTTTCACGTGTCAATCAACCAATCAGCAATGAAAAGAAGTGTGTGCTTCTCTTGGGATTAATTGACTCAGATAAACACCTGACATCACATTCAAATTGGGAACATAAGGAAGAATGAGGCCTTTCTGGAGATAAACCTGTCCCAACTTAATTTGATGGGTAAGGAGTGTTCAATGTTATTTTGAGTGGGGGGAATTGGCTTAACAACTGCACAAAGAATTTACCCACACTTGAAATAAATTTGAAGGAAGAACGGTTATTAGCAGTTTACTATGCTTTCCCGTTTTAAATCTAATGCGCCAACCATTTTCCATTTGTTAATGGCAATTATAGACACTATTTACTATAGTTTCCGATTATTCTAATAGCAATTAGTAGGGGCAAAATGGGGTTAAGAAAAGGCTACACCAAAAGTTTGAATCCCCATTATATATTGTTATAGATTATAGATTATAGATATATTGTTATAGATTATAGATTAAATTAAAAATATAAATATAAATCTTTGTGAGTGATGAAAACAAGAATAATAACCCAACAAATTTTTTTCCAATTAGCTGATGTTTCTCCTCATCATGGCTTGATGGTTGCTCTTAAAGACTCCTTCATTGCGACAGTGAACTTCATCTTGGCAGTGAAGTCCAATTTCTTTGGTGGGTGGCACTCAAACTCCTGCACCATGGTCATAACCAACCAGGGCATATCTTTTCTCCCAACCCAAAACGACATTATCTTCACGTTAATCTAATAAATTAGGGAAAATTACAATTTTCCCCCTTGAGATAAACTGAAATGCATATGAGCTTCCAAACACATTTACAGTTTCTTCTTTACTCCTCCATTGATGGAAAAACATGACCGTAAGCGAGAATAGGGATTAGGGTGAGCCGTCAAAACAATAGAAAGGGTAATATGGTAAAAAAAATTAGAATATATTTTAACTGAAAAATTTTATTTTTGTTTTTTAAAAGAATATTTGCTAATAGTATTAAGTTAAATGGACTAAATTGTATACTTTAAAATAAAAGGGGAGAGAAGTGTAATAGTTACATCTCTTATGGGAGAGTAGTATATTTTACTCTATTATTTATCAAAAACTAAAATAAAAAGAAAAATTGTTTTATAACACTAAAAATGGTTGGATACAATATTGTCTTATATAATCAGATAAGAATGCAATTAATGTTGAAAAAGATGTGAGAAATTGAGAGATGTAAAATTTAACGCGTGTTAATCTAATGGAAAAATATCTATAAAATCCGTAAACGTACACTAATTCATTTATCCAAAATAAAATCAAAAGAAATATAGTTTTGCGATCTAATAATTTACGGGAACAAAAATACTTGGATGAAATTCGTAAGCAAATAATATTTTATTTATCAAAAAATAAAATTAAATGAGAAATAATTTTACAACCTGAGAATTTATGAAAACAAAAAGGCTTGAATGAAACCTAAAAGTAAAGACTATTTTATTTATTAAAAAACATTAAAAGAAAAACTGTTTTACAACGTTAAAAATGGCCTAATAAGATTTTGTCATAATGGGAAAAGAAAGTGATTTTAGAAATAGTGTTTACTAGTTACTGGGGACATGTTTTATAAGTTAATTTTTATTCTTTTATAGGCTTACATTGCATAGAGGAAGGAGATATTTTTGAGTATGGAAGATGTTCATTTTGAGGAGGCTCAGAGTTGGAGTCATAAACAATTTTTTGTAATATTTTTTAGACTTAGTACTTCTTATGCTTTTAGCCTTATTTAATGTAATTTGGTTTTAAAAAAAAAAAAAGAAATAGTGTGTTACTGCAACCTTTACAAGACAAATGGAAACAACCTCTACTATCTATTCGTTTAGAATTTAAAAAATAAAAATAAAAAAAATGAGTATCACTAGAAAGGGATAATTATAAGATTGATACTATATCATAGAATTGAGATTTGAGAGTTGTACAAATTGCATGAAAGAGAGTCATGCAGAAACCAATTATGGTGTAGGCTCCACGCGCAACTTAGGTAGACTTTAGACCAGCAAACCACCTAATTGCAATGGAGGGAAAGTGGGAAACCATTTATGTTTTAGTATTGATCCAATAGCCAAGTTTTTATTCATACTGATTTTTGCAATAAAAATTCATAAGATTCAGCATTATTCTCCTAAAAAGTTATAATAAATGGATTATTCTATCATATGGTGATAGAATTAATACGTAATAGGTGGCGCGCGTTTGTGATGCACGAACACATAAATTTGTACATGGTGCACAAATGATGTAAATACAGTAGATTTCTGTCCTTTTAATGTCAATCAATTAATATTCTTCTACGTGACAAGCTCGTATTGTTTGTCTCAATCACGACATTCACTTTCTTTTTGACGAAGCGATCACGTAATTCACGTGACTTTAATTTGTTGATTTTAGACACTACTAAGACATTGGCCTGTGCATTCACACGGGTTTGTATGTAATATTGGTTTTTATACATGATATAAAATAATTTATTAATATAGTAGTAACTAAATTAATGTATGATATACTCTAAATTAATAAAATTAAAAATAAGAATAATTTTGTTCTCTAAAAAAGTATAGAAACTTGAAAACATGAATTAAATTTTTAAATAAATATTATTTTATTTATAAAAAATAAGATTAAAATAATAATTTGCAACCTGATAATTTATCCAAAAAAATGAATAAAATTCATAAACAAATATTAATTTATTTATAAAAAATAATTTTACAATCTGATAATTTACACGAACAAAAAATTTTGAATAAATCTCAAAAAATTTATTCATAAAAAAATAAAATTTAATAAAAAATAATCATGTAACCTGAAAATTTACTTAAATAAAAAAACTTGAATGAAATCTATATCAAACGCTATATTATTTAGAGTAAAATACAACTTTTTTCTCCAAAAGATGCTAATATTATAGCCCCTCCAGCTTGTAAATGTAGATTCCCCACCCTCCGGTGATAAAAATATAGCACAAGTTAGTTCATTTTTTAACTTTCTGTTAATTCTTAATTAACTCCGGTTAGATAATAATTTCCCTATTCTCACTTCTCTCACCATCTTCTCTTCGTTGGTTCCTTTGTCATCGAGTTTTCATTGTGTAACAGCCACCATGTCTCAATGCTTCCAAGCTGTGTGATTCACCGATTCCTGCAAGTCAGCGATGCAAGTCCTCGATGCAAGTCCTCCTCAAGAAAGGGTAATAAATTAAGGATGATGGAATTAACACTGATCAACTGTATGCCTCAACCACAAACATTAAATATATACATTAAATTAAAAATTAAAATACAAATCTTTGTGAGTGATGAAAACAAGAATAATAACCCAACAATTTTTTTTCCAATTATGCTGATGTTTCTCCTGATCATGGCTTGATGGTTGCTCTTAAAGACTCCTTCATTGTGACAGTGAACTTTATCTTGTCAGTGAAGTCCAATTTCGTCGGTGCGTGGCACTCAAACTCCTGCACCATGGTCATAGCCAAACCAGGGCATATCTTTTCTCCCAACCCGAAACGACATTATCTTCATGTTAATCTAATGAGAAATAATTTTGCAACCTGAGAATTTATGGGAACAAAAAGACTTGAATGAAACCTATAAGTAAAGAGTATTTTATTTATTAAAAAATAAAATTAAAAAAAACTGTTTCACAACATTAAAAATGGCCAAATAAGTTTTTGTCATATTGAGAAAAGAATGCAATGTGAAATTTAACACGTGTTTTGATCGGTTCAATTTTCTTAAAAAGGTAATAAATAGATAGATAGAGGATAAACAACCTCTTTAGTCACTTAGAGTGTCAGGTGGTGTCACTTTGGTATCTGACAAATATGAAATTAAATAAACGTCCTCAACTGTCAGTCGTTAGTCACTTAATCCCTGAAAGTAATTACTTACTGTCATTTAAGTCCCTAAAAGTAATTACTTACTGTCATTTTGTCCCTGGCAGCAGAGACCAAAGTGACTAATGACACTTGAGGACACTTTTCTAATTTTGCATCTATTAGCTACCAAAGTGACACCGTCTTTCTCATGGACTAAAGTAGTTGTTTACTCATAGATAGATATTAAAAGAATAATTAATTAAATAAATCTATAATTTATCTATAATATATATAAAAACGAATCCTCTCAAGGCTAACTTTTACAAGTGTTGCTCTAGGAGCATTTTAAGGCTTAATTGGACTGATTGACTTTGAATAGACTCATTGATTGATTTGTACTGGTTGTCTTCGATATGATATTTATTGTATTGAATGGATTTTAACCCTAATATCATTTGATATTGTATTCAGATTTATCTATTGAAATTTTATTTTTTTGCTCATTTATTGTTAATATGATTTTGTTATAACAAATTGTATTTCAAGTCTGATTTGATTACTATAATAATAATAATTCTAATAATAATAATTATTAATATTATTTATATAGGATTTCAATAATATTATTAATAATAATAATAATTCTAATAATAACAATTTACCCTACACAATCTCTACCCACCCCTTCCCCCACCTCTCCCCAACCCTCGTTCAAAGGGTGCCACCTCAAACGCCGCCACTGTCACGGCCAGATATGGAAGAAAACGCGTATTGCGACTGTTTGTTTTTCATATTTGAAAGAATCGAGAACAAGAAGAAACACGGGATCAGCTGTATCCAATGTTGGCGTTTTCAGAATCTGATCATCAAAAGCCATGAGTGAAGGAGCCACTTCTGCCGGTGACAACACCCCATTTTCGCAAGCCCAATATGCAGATTCTGTTCATGTTAAAAGAACTAGTTTGTGTTGTTGTGATCTTAAAATCCTTTGTTATCTTTTTTGCCCTGTTGATTTTTTCCTTGAGCATCAAAGGGATCTGCAAATGGGTTTCATCTCCTCAAACGGAAAAGATGAACTCCGAAAATACAACACTACTGCTTCACATAAAATAAAAATAAAGAAACAAGAACTGACAGTAAATTTAATTGCTACATGCCCAAAAGAGAACTTGGCTATATATTGCATTAAAGTTCAAAAATGCTGGTAATAAATCATGCCAATGTTGGGGAGGGGAAGTAAACAACAGAGGTGAGGGACAGCGATTGCGGAGGGGAGTGGTGGTGGTAGGAATCCTATGGGGAAAGATACAAATGTTCTCATTTTTTGTTTTTAATTCATCTTAACCCTTGGTTTTAATCTAACGGTTCATAAAAACTTGCTCACATGAACCACAGCTTCCCCACCCTAGATAAATATTAGATTACATTATAATAATAATAATAATAAATAATAAGAATAATTATAATAATAGTAGAAAAATAGTTATTTTCAAAAAAAATTAAAAAGTTAAAAAATAAAAACAAAATTGATAGACTTGGGCGGAAAGTGGTGATATGGCATTGACCACTTTTTAGATAACTATAGATAATAAATCTGTATAATGTCAATCAATTAATATTTTTTGTACGTGTTGAGCTCATATTGTCTGCCATGTGGCTTTAATTTCTTGATTTTAGATTTGAAAAAAATCTTTCTTTGTATTTTTTAAATCTTTTTCTGTTTTTTTTCTCTTATTAAATATATTATATTTGACAATTTTTAAATTATAACATGCTAACATATTTTTTCTAAAAAATAAATGGGTATTATAAGTTAGCAAATTCCTGCTAATGTACACTTATTTTTTAGAAGGAGTACGTTAACAAGTTACACATTTAGTGTATTTAATAAATTTTTAATTATAACTTGTTAATTTACTTCTTCATTTAAAACAAATGGGTCTATATTAATAAATCTTATCTTATATATATATATATAAAAGAAAGTGATTTTAGAAATAGTATTTACCGGTTACTGAGGAAATATTTTATACATTAACTTTTATTCTTTTATAGACTGACATTGCATAGAGGAAAGAGATGTTTTTGAGTATGGAGGATGTTCGTTTTGAGGAAGCTCAGAGTTAGAGTTATAAATAATTCTTTGTAATATTTTTTGGATTGAATAGTGGATATTTCTTGTGTTTTTAGTTTTATTTAATGCAATTTGATTTTAAAAAAAAGGAAATAGTGTTTACCGCAACCTTTACAAGACAAATGGAAACAATCTCTACTCTCTGTTCTCAGAATTTAAAAAATAAAAAAACGAGTTTCAATAGAAAGGGATAAATAATTATAAGATTGATGCTATTTCATAGGAACTGAGAGTGCTTCACCAAAAAAAAAAAAAATAGGAACTGAGAGTGTACAAATTGCATGAAAGAGAGTCATGCAGAAACCAATTATGATGTAGGCTCCACGCGCAACTTAGGTAGACTTTAGAGTTTAGACCGGCATACTTCCTAATTGCAATGGAGGGAAACCAATTATGTTTTAGTGACAATATTACAAGAGGGCCGGAGGGGAAAACATAGAGGATTTGTTTTTTGAGCAATGATACACATACACTTAAAAAATATATTTATTTATCTAATATTTTTCATTTCTCTTTATCTTTCTCTAACTATCACATTACATATCATATTATTTTATCACTTTTCTTTTATCTTTCTCTTTCTCTCTCTAGTGGTAGATTGACATTAAGTGTCCACCAATCATTTTTCTTATTTTTTATGATCCAATAGCCAAGTTTTTATACATACTGATTTTTGCAATAAAAATTCATAAGATTCAGCATTATTCTCCTAAAAAGTTATAATAAATTGATTTTTCTTTCATATGGTGATAGAATTAATATTCTCTCTGAACTGAAATATAAATAATAAAAAATATATCATATATGTATCTTTTTGTTTATTCTTTAATCCATAGGGAGTATGTAGTAGGTGGCGTTTGTGATGCACAGTACACATAAATTTGTACATGATGCACAAATGATGTAAATGCGGAAGATTTCTGTCCTTTTAATGTCAATCAATTAATATTCTTCTACGTGACAAGCTCGTATTGTTTGCCTCAATCACGTCATTCATTTTCTTTTTGACGAGCGATCACGTCATTCACATGGCTTTAGTTTCTTGATTTTAGACACTACTAGGACATTGACCCGTGCATTCACATGGGTCTGCAAGTCACGTTGGTTTTTATATATGATATTTTTTTTGATAAGTAAAAATTTATTAAAAAATAATAATTAAATTAAAACATAAGATATGTCTAGATTTAGCTATGAGAAAAGAATAATATTATCATCAGTACAAAAGACGAGCAATCTCCTACTGCAATACAAGAAAACTAACGTGCAAATACATCACTATAGAGAAAGATATTTCAATTAAATTAACACCTCAGATCTTATCTATCATTTACAGGACGCTAGACCCATAAGAATATCTAATTAAATCACCTTAACCTATCAAAACTACTCTGAGGCAGATCAAAACCAACCTAGCAACCTATGATATGAAATAATTTATTAATACATTAATAATTAAATGTATGATATACTCCAAATTAATAAAATTAAAAATAAGAATAATTTTGTTCTCTAAAAAGTATAGAAACTTGAAAACATGAATTGAACTTATAAATAAATACCATTTTATTTATAAAAAATTTGATTAAAATAATAGTTTTCAACCTAATAATTTACCCAAAAAAATGAATAAAATCCAAAAATAAATACTAATTTGTTTATAAAAATACAATAAAAAATAATTTTACAATCTGATAATTTACAGGAACAAAAATACTTGAATAAATATCAAAAACAAAATATTATTTTATTTATAAAAAATAAAATTAAATAAAAAATAATTTTGTAACCTAAAAATTTACTTGAACAAAAAAAATTTAAATGAAATCAATATCAAACAAGATATTATTTAGAATAAAATACAACTCCTCACCCTTTAGTGATAAAAATATAGAACAAGTTAGTTCATTTTTTAACTTTCCGTTGAGTCTTAATTAACTCCGGTGAGATAAAAAATTTATCACCAAAATACCCGTATTCTCACTTCTCTCACCATCTTCTCTTCGTTGGTTCCTTTGTCATCCAGTTGTCATTGTGTCACAGCCACCATGTTTCAATGCTTCCAAGCTGTGTGATTCACCGATTTTTGCAAGTCAGAGATGGTCCCCTATTCCTCCAAGGTCTGCGAGCAAGTCCTCCTCAAGAAAGGGTAATAAAGGATGATGGAATTAACATTGATCAATTGTATGCCCTCAACCACAAACATTATATATACATTAAACTAAAAATTAAAATATAAATCTTTGTGAGTGATGAGAACAAGAATAATAACGCATCAAAATTTTTTCAATTAAGTTGATGTTTCTCCTGATCATGGCTTGATGGTTGCTCTTAAAGACTCCTTCATTGTGACAGTGAACTTTATCTTGGCAGTGAAGTCCAATTTCTTCGGTGGGTGGCACTCAAACTCCTGCACCATGGTCATAGCCAAACCAGGGCATATCTTTTCTCCCAACCCGAAAGGCCGAAACGACATTATCTTCACGTTAATCTAATAAATTAGGGAAAATTACAATTTATCCCCTTGAGATAAACTGAAATGCATATGAGCTTCCAAACACATTTACGGTTTCTTCTTTACTCCTCCATTGATGGAAAAACATGACCGTAAGCGAGAATAGGGATTAGGGTTCACCGTCAAAACAATAGAAAGGATAATATGGTAAAAAATAATAATTTAGAATATATTTTAACTGAAAAATGATATTTTTATTTTTTAAAAGAGTACCTAACGGTGTTAAGTTAATTAATGGACTAAATTGTATATTTTAAAATAAAAAAGGTGGGGAGTGTAATAGTTACATCTCTTGTGGGAGGGGAGTGTATTTTATTCTATTATTTATTAAAAACTAAAATTAAAAGAAAAATTGTTTTATAACATTAAAAATGGTTGGATACAATATTGTCTTATATATTGAGATAAGAATGCAACCTTGAAAAAGATGTGAGAAATTGGGAGATGCAAAATTTAGCGTGTGTTAATTTAATGGAAAAATATTAATAAAATCCGTAAACGTACACTAATTCATTTTTCCAAAAAAAAATCAAAAGAAATATAGTTTTGCGATCTAATAATTTACGGGAACAAAAATATTTAGATGAAACTCGTAAGCGAATAATATTTTATTTATCAAAAAATAAAATTAAATAAAAAATAATTTTACAATATGAGAATTTATGGGAACAAATAGATTTGATTGAAACCTATAAGTAAAAACTATTTTATTTATTAAAAAATAAAATTAAAAAAAACTGTTTTACAACATTAAAAATGGCCAAATAAGATTTTGTCATATTGAGAAAATAATACAATGTGAAATTTAACACGTTTTTTTTGGATTGTAAAAAGAATACAATGTGAAATTTAACACGTGTTTTGATGGGATCAATTTTCTTAAAAAGGTAATAAATAGACAAGTAGAGAGTAAACAACCACTTTAGTCTCTGAGAGTGTCAGACAGTGTCACTCTGATCTATGACAGATATGAAACTAAATAAAGGTCATCAACTATTAGTCGTTATTCACTTTGATCCTTGAAAGTGATTATTTACTACTATTTTGGTCCCTGACGACTGGGACCAAAGTGACTAATGACAGTTGAGGACATTTTTCTAATTTTGCATCTGTCAGCGACTGAAGTGATATCGTCTAACATTCTCAGGGACCAAAGTGGCTGTTTACTCATAGATAGATAATTAAAGAATATTTAATTAGAGAAATCTATAATATATGTAAAAACGAACCCTCTGAAGACTAACTTTTACGGATGTCGCTCTGGGAGCATTTCAAGGCTTACTTGGACTGATTGGCTTTGAATAGACTTATTGATTGATTTGTATTGGTTGTGTTCGATATGATATTCATTGTATTGAATAGATTTCAGCCCTACTATCATTTGATATTGTATTCAGATTTATCTATTGAAATATTATTATTTTGCTAATTTATTGTTAATAGGATTTTGTTATAGCAAATTGTATTTCAAGTCTGATTTGATTACAATAATAATAATAATAATAATAATATTTATATAGGATTTCAATAATATTATTAACAATAATATTTGACAATTTTTTAATTATTACTTTCTAACATATTCTTTCTAAAAAATAAATGGGTATTATAGGTTAGCAAATTCCTGCTAATGTACACTCACTTATTTTTTAGAATGAGTACATTAACAAGTTACATCTTTAGTGTATTTAATAAATTTTTAGTTATAACTTGCTAACGTACTCTTTCATTTAAAACATTCGTGAACAAATCTTATATATATATAAAAGAAAGCTAAAGAGAGAATATATGTCAAAATTGATTTTAGAAATAGTGTTTACCGGTTATTGGGGAAATATTTTATAAGTTAATTAACTTTTATTCTTTTATAGGCTGACGTTGTGTCGAGGAAAGAGATGTTTCCGAGTATGGAGGATGTTTATTTTGAGGAGGCTGAGAATTGGGGTCATAAGCAATTCTTTGTAATATTTTTTGGACTAAATATTTCTTGTGTTTTTAGTCTTGTTTAATATAATTTGATTTAAAAAAAGAAAATAGTGTTTATTGCAACATTTACAAGACAAATGGAAACAACCTCTACTATCTGTTCGCTCAGAATTTAAAAAAAAAAAAAGGAGTTTCAATAGAAAGGGATAATTATAAGATTGATGCTATATCATAGGAATTGAGAGTTGTACAAATTGCATGAAAGAGAGTCACAGAAACTAATTATGATGTAGGCTCCACGCGCAATTAGGTAGACTTTAGACCAGCATACCTCCTAATTGCAATGGAGGGAAACCAATTATGTTTTAGTGACAATATTACAAGAGGGCCGGAGGGGAAAACACAGAGGATTTGTTTTTTATGATCCCATAGCCAAGTTTTTATTCATACTGATTTTTGAAATAAAAATTCATAAGATTCAGCATTATTCTCCGAAAAAGTTATGATAAATTGATTTTTCTATCACATGGTGATAGAATTAATATGTAATATGATCAACGAGACAATACAACAGTTTCTGTAGCATATATGCTTATGTTGCTAAACATATAATGTGCGCGCGTTTCATTACTCATTAGTTGACACACGCAATGGGCGCATCAAAAATACTATGCCGTTTAATTCATCATCAATTTTGCAATTATTGAGAAAGCAATGAGACTTGTAGGAAGAGGGAAAAAGAAAAGACAACACCGTAGGATATACAGTTCTATGACTTTGAGGAATAGTGGCATGATTCCTGAACTACCGTTTTGCTCAAATGACAAACTTAACAAGCCAGATCAGTCGTGTGCGTTCACTATAATTATAAAAAGCCTCTGACAAGAACTTTTTAGTGTAATTATGTGTATGAAGGGAGGTAACATATATTCCAAGAGAAAGTTTAAAGTGACACGAGATTAAGATGATAAGTGCGGGATTTTTTTTATATAAACAAAAAGAATTAAAACTGAACTGAGGCACAATATGTGCTCAATCCAAGAAACAATACAGAGTAGCATATGAGCTTAAGAAGCTCCAAACTTCCACTAAAATAATCTCCCCCGCCCCATACCAACACAGATCCCTCAATAAGTACAAGAAACCTGCCTATGTAAAAAAAGTGTTTTACAAAGTATTTCTCCAGTAGTCTATCTCAAAGGGAAACCATAACACATATCAGGTAATTTCCCAGTAATCCATCAATCTCAAAGGGGTACCTATAAAACCCTACTCTCAAAGTGCGGGTTGTTAACCACATGAAAACTTTCTTGGAAAGTTAATTACATGAATTAGTTTCTATAAAACATATTTTCAGAGATGTAAACGTACTCTATATGTAACTATTTGGATTAGCTAGTTATTCAACATTTAAAATCATTTCCAGCTCAATCATCTTATGATCCCGTGTTTTATTAAGTAATTTGTTTTCATATTGAAGGACCAAAAAACCCGACATAATCATGTTATTTTATGCTTTGCGTCATATACAGATGCTCACAAAAATATTTTTTATTATAGTGAGGTAATTAATATTTATTTATTATGATGCACACCTTTGAAGAACAGGAATTATATATGCAGGGGGAACAAAAGATAATGGGGCACCTACAGAAATCGCATATGGGGCCTAACGACTTCACACCAAGGATGAGAATTTCTCCACAATTGTGAACTGTTCTGGATGGTACTCTGCAATTTCGTAATTGGGTTTGTCGTACTCACCTCGGGGGTGTCAATTTTTTCACTGCTGTGAATTGTTTTGGATTGTACTATGTATTTTCGCAATTGGGTCTGACGTTTTCACACCCTGGGGTGGTTTTTTCTCCACACTTGTGAACTTCTCTGCTTTGAACTCTGAATTTTTGCACTTGGGTCTGACGACTTCACACTAGGTGTGGGAATTTCTCCACTATTGTGAAATGCTCTGGTCAATAGTCTGCATTTTTGTACTTGAGTTTTTCGTATTCACACTAGGGGTGGGATTTCTTTTACAATTGTGTAAGGTTCGAATATTGCTTGTTATGGTTTTGGTAGATTGGGTGGTTTTTGTTATTTCTTTTGGTGTGCTACAAATGATAAATAGGGTTTAGGGTGCCAACTTAATTGTGATGTCTTTCTCTATAGTGATGTCTTTGCACACTAACTCTTTTTAAATAACGTTGTATAGGAGCTAGCTTGGTTGATTATGTACAACAAATAATTCTTATCTATGCCGGCCCACAGTCCCATTTAATTTATCAATGAAATAAGCTTCTTCTTTTTTACGATGAAACTAGCACAGTACCCGTGCCAGTGTACCCGTGCATTCGCACGGGTCACATTAGTGTTTACATGTTTCACAACAACTTGTATATATACTAATAAATACTAAATCCATCTGTGCGGATTATTTCAATTAACATGTGAACAAAGACTCAGAAGAGTCAAAACACAATTTTAAAAAGAAAATTGACAACAAATTGCTGCATAGAAAAGTTCTCTTTGTTGAAAATTTATGTTTCACACATTTCGAGTACCCATTCTAAACCTAAAATTCCTAAACCACTTTGTTATTCACCAACTCAGATCAACGAAAAATAAGGACTACATTATCAAAATCAATGTTATTACCACTGTTATTCACCTGTCTCTTTTTCCAGTCTCAGTAACATCATTGGTAGGTTGATCTCTCTTCATTATTGAATGATTAAATTAGTTATGATCAAAACAACATGTAAAGATAAAAATAAATACTACCTCCGGTCTCAATATAAAAAACAAATACCTAATTCACCAAGACTAATAAAATATAGTTAAATGAGTTAGTTGTAATTAATATAAACTTCATTCTAAAATTCACACTAGGTGTGGGAATTTTTCCACAATTGTGAACTGCTCTGGTCATTGGCTGGTCTGCATTTTTGTACTTGAGTTTGTCGTCTTCACACTAGGGGTGGGATTTCTTTGACAATTGTGTATGGTTCTAATACTGCTTGTTATGGGTTTGGTAGATTGGGTGGTTTTTGTTATTTTTAATTTTGGCGTACTACAAATGATATATAGGGTCTAGAGTGCCAACTTAATTGTGATGTCTTTTTTTTTTGTCAAAGATGAGATTGATATTGATAAATGGTTAAACCCAGCAAATACACAGAATGAACCCTGAATACATATATCATTGACAGATATGCTATAGCTACCCGATAAACATTAAACCCCATGTTATATGCTCTGAAAAACCTATTCAGCTCTCAACTGCCTAACCAAACAGCAAAGGAAAACAACCAACAACAGCAACAACAACAACAATAAACAACAAACAGAACCAAGAGACACAACCTAACACCGAGCCTAACACACTACAGACGTGAAAAAGATACACCTGAGTGGGTTTGGCCCATTGTGATGTCTTTCTCTATAGTGATGTCTTTGCACACTAGCTCTTTTTAAATAGCGTTATATAGGAGCTAGCTCGGTTGATTATGTACAACAAATCATTGTTATCTATGCCGGCCCACAGTCCCATTTAATTTATCAATGAAATAGGCTTCTCTTTTTTGCGATGAAATAAGCTTCAATCACATAGAGACATTGGGGACATCATGTATGACGTCGTCGTCGTAATGAGGAACTTAAATGAAACTAGAAAATTCTTAAGTCTAAACGTGGGATGCAACAAATGTGAACGTATTTTTTTAAGAAAAAAATTATTAAATTGTTTTTTAGTTTAAATTAATTTGGTTTTTTTGGTAAGCAAAAAAGTATTATTGAAAAGAAAGTAATCAAATCAGAGCACAAGTTATGCAAGCTTTAGCTACTTGAAAAAGAACATGAATTGTTTGCTGTACAAAAACAGTACGCGCTCATACCGTTATTGAAATAAAGATAGCGTACAAAGACATAATTATAGATAAAGATATCCCAACAAAGATGGCACCCCAGATTCTATATATCATTTGCAGCACGTTAAAAAAAATGCCCACAAAAAGGAGAAGGTAACAAATTCACCCCCCAATCTACTGAGAAGTAAAACGTGCAATATCAGAACCAATCACAGTGGTCGAAAAAAATCACATCCCTGATGTGGAGTCGTCAGGCCCGTATTTGATGCAGACTTTCAAACCAGCGCAAAACACAGGTGTGAGAAAAATGACAGTCCCTTAATATCCTAAATTTTTAATTCAATCTCTGTAGTTCAAAAACTTTTAATTAAGTCCCTGTAATTTTTTTTTCAAAAAGTTTAATTTTTTTGAAATTCCCTATAATTTTAAAATTTTGTGATTGAACTATAGCACCATTAATAAATTTTCCATCTCAACCTCTTAGACCCTTATGCTTGTACAATTTTATTTATGCAATTAATGGTTTGAAACTCAAAATAAGATTATATAATGAGAAGAAAATGAAAATCTATTTCCAATTAATGCAATTCAGCTCACTACTAGATACTAGTACGTAATGAAGAGAGTTTTATAAATTGCTATTAACAGAAGTATTTCTACTAAGATCAAACTGCAATATCCAAACATGCTCTAAACCAACCAGTAGACCTGTATAGTCACATGATCGACCAGCACAAAAATAAAAATAAAAATTTCATTGATCAGTTAGATATATATTAAAATGAATTCAACCTCTTTAAATTATGTAGCTAGCCTTGATCATTTTATTAATTTGTGTTCACATTGCATGGCGAAATAGTGGTGACATATATAAGCAGAATACATATTCATGCTAAATTAGTTAGTAGTTGTAGAATGTACGCATTAATTAATTGATGATCCTTAGCCTGCCTTATAAAAGGGCATCAAGAGTTGGTCATTCCAACCCACAAACCACCATTTCCAATCAAACCCACAAGCCACAACCATCTAGTTATTGCATTTATATTCACAATGCCCAACAAAGCCATTTTCCGGGAATACATTGGTGTTAAACCATACCCGAATACCTTGCATGGTTTTCCGGTTGATATCATCAACCCTTACATCTCAGAGTTCCACTTCATTCTGGGCTTTGCCACAGAAGACTATGAGCTTGGAAAAGGCACAGGAAATTTCAGGCCGAATTGGAACGTTCATTATTTCAGTCCTGAAAAGGTGGAGGAACTCAAGAAGAAATATCCCAAGGTGAAGGTGGTAATAAGCATTGGAGGGCGTGACCCTATATATCCATTCAATCCCGCTGAGGGAGAGGCGACATGGGTTGCCAATGCCATAAGTTCTCTCAGAGAGATCATTGAAACCTACAAGTACTACATTGATGGCATTGATATTCACTATGAGCACATCGACTCCTGCATTAATGACTTTGCCCGTTACATGGGGGAAGTCATAGTTGGACTCAGGCAGCAATTACTCAAGGAGAAACCGGCCATCAATATTGTGGTGTCCATCGCTCCATCGGCTCGTGTCGCACCCTACTACAGGGGATTGTATCGGGATTACAATGCTGACATTGACTGGGTTGACTATCAGTTTTACAGTCACAATGTGTCCTCCAATGATGAGTTTGCGAGTCTCTATCTTCAGCAATCCGAAGACTTCGATGGCTCTAAACTCTTGGTCGGAGGCAGCACGGATCCAGCTGATGCTGCTAACATGTCGCCAGAGGTCTTCATTAAGGGCGTCATGAACCTCATCGAAAGAAATGACTCTATACTCCGGGGCGCTTTTGTTTGGAACGCCAATAACTCTGCGGTCCCCACCAGGGCCACTGAAAAACCTTTCTTTCTAGAGGAAACAATCCAAGCTCTCCTCCCTGCAGAACCTCCTCAGTGAGATTGATGATATCACTCTTATCGATGAACTATCTATCTATCTATCTATCTTTGAATTTACGGGTCACATATATATGTCGCAGACTATAGTGATCTGCTACATCTACTAAATAAGACCTGTAAGTGAGTGTGTGTTGCTAGCACTGTATACGTAAGTGCATGTTAATTTGTGTGTGTGGCTTTGTTATCTAAAAAATTATATGTTGTTGTGAGTGAACTTATTGCTTCTCTTGTATCAAAGTTAATAATAAGAAGCATTTAATTATATATTTTCCTTTCTATATATATACACTGTTAGTTCTACCACCTCAAATCGCCAGTACTCTTAGTTGTCTGGATTTCTTCTTTTTATTGTCTTGAAGAACTTCATTATATAATTAATATTTAATGATATCATGCATGAAATACTTTTTTTTTTTTAATTGTAATGGATGGGTTTGAGTAACACCTATACGCCTTTTATTAATTCAATCCTTTTGCTACTAAAATAAATGGATATCATGCATGTGCGAATATGGCTCATCTAGCTAGGTTGAGGGTGCAAGAAAATCCCTCACCAGTGTGCCACCAAAACTGACTGATACACAAAGGCAACATCGGTGGCAATATCATACTCCTATATATATAAGTCTTATAAGGACATATATAAAAATCTAGCCCTGATGGCTGATGATAAGGGCTCGCTATGCACCGAAAGTAAGGAATCTATACGATACATACTTTGCAGAGATTAAGGATAACTACTGTCATCACTTGATTAGTTGAATATAAGTACATCATATTCCGTGGTAGTTTAGATGAAATTACTCAAAATTACCCATATTATCAGGGGTGGCCTTGAACATGCGCGGGGTGAACGACTGCACAGGGCTCCATTCTTAAGGGTACCAAAATGATATAAAATTTTACTTACTATATATTAAAATAAAAAATTGCAAATGAAATAGAGATTGAATGTGTTTACTCAAAAACCTCAAATTCATAGAAAAATAGCAATGAAAATGCCTCAAAATACACAAATCCAAACCTTGAGTATGTTGAATAGTCTTTTAGGATCCATTATTTTTTTTATTGTAGATCAAGCTATTGGTTCACTTAAGAGAAGATTTGAGTAGCTTAGCACGTATGAAGATATTTTTACATTTTTGTTTGGTATTGAAAGACTTAAGTAATTCTCTTATAAGGATTTGATACTATGCTACAAAAATCTTAAAATTTATCTTAAACATGATAATTAATTCTTGTGATATTGATATTGAAATTTTATTTGAAGAATTAAAAGTCATTAGAGAGGTTTTAACAGTTGAATCAAAATCAAGCTTTATGATACTGAATTCTTTAAAGACATTTAATTATTTTTCTAATACATGCACAACTTATAGAATAATATATCTATCCATGTTATTGTTGCATCTACTGAGAGATGTTTTTTTAAATTGAAATTGTTAAAATTTTATTTGCGATCTACTATGTCTCAAGATAGATTAAATAGTTTTGATTTGATATCTATCGAAAATGATTTTTTAAAGTACCTTGATTAATTATGAAAAATTTATTTATAATTTTGCAATAAAAAATACTAAGAAAACAATACTTAAATAATTATGAGGGCATCATTTATAAAATTCGCACAGGACCCCCAAAATCCCAGAGCCGGCCCTGCATATTATGTGGACGAATAAAAGCATTACATGTGTCATATTTTATTATTATTTAAAAATGCTCTTTAGATTTTCAAAATTGGTTGAATGCCCTCTTCACTACTTCCACTCTCTCCCACTGTCATTAATTTGGTCTCCACTCTCCATTAAGCATAACACTTTGATATGAACCACGAGGGGTACATTTGTTTTTATCGGATTGTATTTGAAATTGACTTTTTGTTTTAACCAAATAAGAACAATGAAGATGAAGAGTGTGAAAGAATGGTTCTTAGAAAGTCCCCTTGCCTAGCGCCAACCCTCTTGTTAAGAAGGAGGGGAACAACAAGTTTGTTATCCAACTGATTTGGGCACTTCCAAAGGCAACTTAGGAGAAGGGCAAGGGAATAAAACAAAGACGCAAAATTTGTTGAGTTTAACGCGTAGAGAGCATGATGCACATAAGCATGGATAAAATGGTTAAACATTACGCCGAGAAAACATTTCAACAACATTTAATTTTAATTTCAATAGCACGTAAAAGCGTTGTTGAAGACTCTTGTTTAGACGCGCTCTTATCACAACGCCTACGAAGCGCTCTTACCTTCAACTTTAACATATTCTCCATTGCCCAATTTAACTTTTGAGCCGAATGAAGAATCCATGTCAATGAAAGCATCTTTATCTCCCGTCATAAGGTTGCTGCAACTGCGGTCCAAGTAAGTACCACACATTTTTATATTTTTTCAGTTGCTTTTTGACAACCAAAGATCATGTTTCCTTCACTATTTTCCGCTTCTATAAATACAATGTGTTGTTGGTTGCCAAAACGACAATCTTTCTGCATGTGCCCGAACCTTTTGCAATTATGGCATTGTGGCTTGCCTTTGTTCCAACAATCTTTCTCTTCTTGAGTGCTCTTTTGCAAATTCCACACCATTTATTTGATCCTCCACCACTTCCTTGTCCGCCATAGGAGTCTCTTCCTCGCCCTCTTCCAAATCTGCCACCTCTAGAAGACTCATCTTTTATTTTGGGTTGAAGATTTATCATTGTCATTTGTTGGATTGAATGGTCAAGATTTATAATAAAAACTAGTGTGTGAACCCGTGTGATGCATGGGGAAAAAGTAGTGGATGATATAATTTTGTATTTTTTACAATAATTTTTATAACTTAAAAAATATTATAATCAAATTTTGTTAACAATTTAATAATAACATGATTTGTTGAAACTTAAAGGTTTTCTTGTGTTTACTCCTATTAAGACATATTATAAATTTGACAATTATTCAAGATAAGTTATACAATTTATTTGAACAAAAACTGATATTATATCTGAAATATATCTCATTTGTATTATACAAAGTATCTTGAACAATCTCATAAATTGTTAATAACATTCCCTGCCTTCAGGTATAAGATTGTTGCTTTGTATAGTTTTGTTTTTAAGATTGTTGCTGTACAGTCAAATGTAGTAGTGCAAAAAAGTCATTGACCTTTATAGTAAAAATTATTGATATAATTAAGATTTGAGGCCGAGTGTGCCTGTATACCAAATACATTGATAGAATAAATAATGTGAGCAGTGATACAAAAAGTTACATTTGATATATTTAAAAACGAATTGTTACATGATAGCATTTTTTGTTTTATTGAGATACAACAAAACAAAATACACTATAGTTAACAAAATTGACAATATTTAGTAAATATATACACACCCCTAAAATTCTTATAAATATAATATAAATAAATTAAGGAGACATTTGTTTCAGGGACAAATTGAGACAAATTCCAACACCTTTTCTGCAAGGGACAAATTGAGATTCTAATATTCTTTCCCCTTGAGGTCGAAATTCAGCCGATCAATTCAATTAATTCTACTATGCAAAATTCCAATAAAATCTACATTTTTCTTTCACATTGTTTCAGGATCCTTCTTTTGTGCACCGATCTTTGACAGCATAGTATCAAGTGTCAAATTGATATTCAGCATTATCATTAGCAAGAGTAGGGATACCCCACCGAGCATAGTGTCGACCAACCACAAAATAAATCATAAGATACTCACGCAGAAAAATATATGCACAAACAAAGTAGTTAACAATTAAAAGTATTTGAAAGTTGGAATGTATCGATAAATTGAGTCCGAATTATCCAACAAACATAATTATAAAATCACACATATGTAACTATCCTTTCCCTCTTTATCTTACTATTGGTAAGTAAGTCATTTCCTTCTCATTACCTTCCATTCCCATTCATTTGAAAACGATATAAAACAGAACCTTGTATTTCTTTAAATAATCTGTGCCTAGCTCAGAACATGTACTCTTGAAAAAGCTGTTGAACCTTAAAGGAGATGATCAGATGATGGTTTGAGAATGAAGTGGTTGTATCTTTGTGGCACACAATGGGCATGTGGCCCTTGGCATATACTGTGTTTTTACTTCCAACTGGAAGGAGGTATTTAAGTCTGTTGTAAATTATTAGTGGTTGAACAATCACGTACTGCTTTGGTTCTTTCCTTCTTGGGTATAGAAAATAATTGTTCTTCATCTTATAAAGGAAAGAAAAACAAATGGCATGAGATTTTAAAACAAAAAAAAAATTTATATTCCCTACTATGGTTTACATCTACATGATAAAGTATCATATCTTATGAACAACACCACTAATAATTATTTTCAGAAAGCAAGCTTTGCTGCATAAAACCTCATTATAATTGGTAGCTTCTTGTGAAACAGGTCTTACAGCAGAAGTTAATTGTGATTTCCCCTTGAATGAAAGTAATCTATCAAGAGCTCCTAAAAATAAAAACAAAAAAATTGACAGGAAATTCTAATTCAAGTTGAGTTGGAAGAGTGAAGGGGTAAAAAAGAATGCAATGCCAAAGAAAAAGAGAAATTGATCAAAATTAAAATTAGAATACAAACCTTTTAGACCAAAGTAGGGAAAACTAAAAGCCCTTGATAAAAAAATTTATACAACAACAATAATCAACACTAAGAAAACAGATAAAGCTTAAGGAGAATCCTTAATCAGAGCTGAGATGGAATAAAAACTAATTAACATAACGTGATAACGAAATAGAATCTGAAAAATAGCATGCTCAGGAACGCAAAATGGTTGGGAGTAGTTCTAAATATTTAATAATAAAAATAATTAACCCATATTGAACCAATGATACAATATCCTTCACCCATAAAATGCAAAAAAATGCCATAGAATATCACAAAGTTACCGTTACCGCTACATCACAAAGTTAGCTGCTCATTATAAGTTATAACCTTGAGTATATATGCACCAGTCATTGTACCCGAACCTTGAGAAAGGACCTTGGGATTGAGCTTTCGAACGTTGAAATCCAATAAAAATAACCCAGAAGAACACACAATGTCAATAAGCTAAACAAACATACTCAAGCATAAGGAGTCTAATAACAACGACAACCATAGCAGGAAGTACTGGCAGAATGCGTGTGGATCTGTGTGGACAACATGCAACACAGCAGATATCAAAAGGAAGAAACCATATAGAAGACTTAAACCAAACAAAGGGAAAGGGATGGTTTAATTATAAACACTGAAAAGAAAAACAACAATGGCTCCACTAAACAAAATCAGTTGTCCCCTCCTCTCTGATGGTCGCCACTGCCGTCAACAGTTGCATTCACCACTTATACACCTAAATATGTGGCTTGCTGCTATTGTTTACAGTGCAAAAAAATTAAAAAACGAAAAGGCCTAAACTTAGATCCTCGTTTCTTCAATCTGAAAAGAAAATTAAAGCAGCAGTCAGAGAAGATAGAAGACGAAACCCACCAAAGGAGGTAAAATAAAGTAGCACAAAAAATGATATATGAAGACAAACCATCGCTTTGTGTTAGAGGATAGAAAATTTTAAAACATGAGATGGTGAACCACTTTTCGGAGCAACTAAATTAAAATTAAAATTAAAATTCAATTAACACAGTGCACTCATTTTCCCTTCCCAACACAATACCGCTGGGGTGTTTGAAATTAATGCAGACATTTTAAAATTTTAAATTTTAAAAAGAATAATTCTAAATCCTCTTACCTTTAATTCCTACAAATCCTCCTAATTATTAAATAAAAAAAATATTAAATATTTTTTATGTTTTCAAGATATTAGTAGTATTTTTTTTTACTTTATAAAATAATAGAATAATTTATAAGAGAATATAATATTTCTCTTTTAAAAATCCAATTACAAATGGCACAACCACACCCCACTTATGAAAAAAGATTGAATTAAATTAAACAAATAAAAAAAACAAAGTATTATAGGCTGGGTGCCTGGGTGCATTGAATCTCGCAATTTGGCTTTGTGACCGTCTCATTTCTCACGCTTAAGCTTGGCAATGGAGCTGAACTCGTGGTATTTATTCGAATCTGTCCCGATTTTGACGGAAAAAACCTGTTTTGATCGGGGTCAGGAACGGGTTTGGGTTTTTTCTGTATTTAAAAGCTGGGGTTGGAGTTGGGGTTGGGGAAACTAATATCCACTCCGAACTCGCCCCCGAATCTGCCCCGTACATTTATTACACTTATAATATAATATTTAATGCATTAATATTATAAAAAATTACATTTTTAATTCTTTATTTCTTCATTATTATTTGTTTAACAAAATATATTCAAAAAATGTCTTAAAAAATAGAGTATTAAATTTCTTTGATTCTATCAAAATTAAAATTCTAAAATAAAAATTTGGATTCTAAAGTACTAGGTGCAGGTGCGGGGAAACCCGACACCCACTAAGGGCGGGGATGGGTGTTGATTTTTCAACCCCAACCGAGATCGGGGGCGAGGCGGGAAAACTCGAGCAGTATCAGAGGCGGGGACGGAGAATATAAAACTCACCCCCGCCCCGCCCCGCCCCGTTGCCATGCCTACTCACGCTTCGTGCGGAAATCATTCTCACTCTTTTTTATACCCCATCCCACATTCCCACCTCTTCACCTCGCTATATATGTGCCGTTTCTTGCTTTGGGTGGTGCAATGTTTATTGTTTCTCACAACAATTTAATTGCAGACAACAATATAATTGCACATTATGCCTCTGCAATTAAAGTGTGTATTTATTTAGGTTCCAGCATTTAATATTTTAATAATTTGTTTTTTAAAAAATAAATCAAAGATTGTAAAATGAATAATTTTACCATTATACCCCTAATTTGGGCGGAAAAATAACACAGATAATGACATCAACATTCTCCTACTTTTATAATAAAGGATATTTGTTTACCTTTTTAATATTTTCTTTATATGTTTATAAGTTTATATCTTATCTCTCAATACTTCTTTCTTTTATTATTTAATTAGGTAACAATAAGGGATTAAATGATAAAATAAAAACTAATTATATATATATATACTATTCACTATTAGTGCAAAAAAAAATTTAAACAGACGTCCAATCATATATAATAATGTAGATTTTTGTACAAATATTTTAAAAAATAATGTTAAAAAGTGGCACAATGATGTAATATGATTGGATTGCACTATTAAAATAACACTTAAAAAAGAATAGAAACAATATTGTTCTTTTTTAGTAGAAGAAAAATATTGTTTTTATTTATATGTTATTTTGAGTTTAATTTTATTAAACTCAAAATAACATATAAATAGAAACAATATTTTTCTTCTCCTTAAAATAACACTTAAAAAGGAAGCTGCACAGAATTGGCAAGTCATTTGGTTCTCAACAGTTTGGGGCATTTGGATTGCTAGAAATGATATTATTTTTAATAATAAACAAGTTGCATGTGTACAAGTGGCAGAACAAGCAAAGGTATGAGCTTGGTCTTGGTTGAGAGGAAAAGCAAAGGGCTTCGTCTATCCTCTGTTAAATTGGCTACAAAATCCGTTAACTTGCTTGGGGATTACATAGACTTCGCTGCGTTCAGTAGGTGGCGGATGTGTAGTGAACTGTTTTGGAGTATAGTGGAATTCTGGGCTAAACGTTTTCACACCTGGGGCGTCACAGTTTTCACAGCTGTGGACGGTTCTGGTTTCTCCTTTGTACTTTCGCATTTGGACCTGTCGTTTTCACACTGGGGATGTCACATTTTTCACAGCTGTGGAATTCTCTGGTTTCTTCCCTGTACGTTCGCCTTTTTGGTCTGACGACTTCATACCGGGGGTGTTACGTTATTCACAGCTGTGGGCGGTTCTAGTTTCTTCGTTGTACCTTCGCTTTTGGGCCTGTCGTTTTCACACTGGGGATGTATCATTTTTCACAGCTGTGGAATGCTCTGTACATTCGCATTTGGGTCTGACGACTTCACACCGGGGGTGCAACGTTCTTCACAGATGTGGTTTTCTCTGGTTCCTCCTCTGGACCAGCGCTCTTGGGTCTGACGACGTCACACCGCGGGTGGTTTTTCCCCACAATTGTGAACCGGTCGGGATAGATTTATGTAAACTCGTTTTCTGTCTGTGTCGTCTTCACACCATGGGTGGGGTTTATTGCACAGTTGTGAATTTTTCTGCCCTTCCTTGGTGTGTTTTGATAAGTTGGGGGGGGGGGGGGGGTGACCTTTTAGCTTCTCATATGAGTTTGGCTTGCTGCAAATGATAGATAGGGTCTGTTTGGGGTGCCAACTTAGTTGTGATGCCTTTCTCTATAGTGATGCTTTTACACGCTATCTCCTTTGTATTATCGGTAAGATATCGGTCGTGTATGTACTGATAATATTATATTTCTCTTCATGTAGCTAAATTAGGACATATCTTGTGTTCTGATTTAGTTGACTTTTTCTCTATAATAAAATTTTTTGCCTTTTCAAAAAAAAAATAACACTTAAAAAAGAATAGAATCACTTACCAATATAGAAAATTATCTCCTTAATTATATTGGCTAAGTGGTATTTAAGGTGGAACATATACAATATTTTTAGAGTGGTCCAGTGGTGTACCACAAAAATTATTTGCAAATACACCCTATTTTTCTCCTTCTCTTTCAGAGCGTATATGCTCCTCTATCTCTGTCACCTCTCTTCCAAAGTGGATCTACTCCTCTATCTCCTCCGACCTCCCCCATCACCTTCATTGCCTCATTGGTCTATATATGCTCTTTCTTTTATCCAAGCACTACTAACATCATAGCTTATAATAAAAAATAGTTTAGGGTTGCCAAAATGATGAACACACTAAATGCTTCGGAGGCAAACACGTTGGAGAAGATATGCATGGTTGCAGATGGTTAGGAAGGCCGGACTAAAACACAAAAACTAATACATTTTTTCACAAATTAAGCCTAATATCAAGGAAGGTGTACTTCGGACAATATTTTAGTCCTGCAAGAGGCTGTCCATACTATGTCTAATTTGAAAGGTGGTTATATGATGCTTAAGTTGGACTTAGTGAAGGCTATCACCGGCTTGAGTTGGTCTTTATTATCTCAACCCTTGAGATTGTGCTTTCTATCGCATTTTGCTGCTAAAATTTGCCTGGGCGAATTATTATCCCTTTGCCAGGCGAATTCTTCTTGCTGCGGAGAACGGCTTTTTTACCAGAGTAGTGTAATTCATTTTCAAATTTACCGATTTGGTGTAAATTGAAATTTTTTTACCGACATAGTGCAAGTCGTATTTCCCATTGTAGACTTCACTTTGGAAGTCTACAATGGGACTATAGACTTACTATTTTATATTTTTTTATTCCATTGTAGACTTCTAGTTTTTTTTTGGCAATACATTCAAGTCGTTAATGGCATGCAGGACTTTGCTTAATCTTGTGAGAGTCTACAATGGCATGTGGGACTTCCATTTATTTCAAAAAAAAAGCTTAATTGCATTTTTGGCCCCTCAGTTTTCACATTTGTGCGAATTAGGTTCTTCAGTTTTTAATTGCGCGAATTGGGTCCCCCAGTTTCATTAACTGTTGCAATTGGGTCCCCCCAGTGAACTGACGGAGCACTGATGGAGGGACCCAATTGCAACAGTTAATGAAACCGGGGGACCTAATTCGCGCAATTAAAAACTAGGGGATCTAATTTGCGCAAATGTGAAAACTGGGGGGCTAAAAATACAATTAAGTCAAAAAAAAAATACTATGCCGAGAAAGAATTTCAATAGCATTTAATTTTGATTTCAACGGCGCGTAAAAGCGTTGTTGATGATCGCCCCGTTTTGTTTAGACGTGCTCTTACCACAACACCTACGAAGCGCTATTGCTGTCTCACATAAACCACACTCGCGTTTCCTCACGGACAACGCGCATTCAGCAAGCGCTATGTGTATCCATACATCACAATAACGGTTGCTAAAGAAACTGCTGTTGAAATATATATATGTGTGTGTGTGTGTGTGTGTGTGTGTGTGTGTGTGTGTGTATTAAAAATATTATTTTTATTACTTTTTATTCAAATGATCTTAGTCTTATTCTTGTGGTTGTGCGGGAATTATTAGCTCATGCACATATTTACACATTGATGTATTCGTTTCAAAATATGTACATGAAGTAATAATTCCTGCACAACCACAAGTAATAATCTATGGATACACACAGCGTTTGCTGCATGCGCATTTTATGTGAGGAAACGCGGGCGTGGTTTATGTGAGACAGCAACAACGCTTTGTAGGCTTGTGGTAAGAGCGCATCTAAACAACAACTGGGCAATCATCAACGCTTTTACGTGCTGTTGAAATCAAAATTAAACACTGTTGAAATACTTTTTGGGCATAGTATTTTTTCTGAAATAAATGGAAGTCCCAGATACCATTGTAGGCTCTCACAAGATTAAGCAAAGTCGTGTATGCCATTGACGACTTGGGTGTGTTGCCGAAAAAAAAACTAAAAGTCTACAATGCCATTGTAGACTTTTAATTTTTCAAATAAAAAAATATAAAATAGTGGAATTGTAGACTTCACTTTAAAAGTCTACAATGAAAAATACAACTTGTACTAAATTGGTAATTTTTTTTTCAACTTACACCAAATCGATAAATTTGAAAAGGAATTGCACTACTTTGGTCAAAAAGCAGCCAGAGAACAAAATCTGTCCAAGACAATTTTGTTGGGCGAACGGTCTCCTTCGCTGGGCGAAACTGTCAAGTCAGAATTCTGTTTCGCAATATTTCGCCTGGGCCATCAGTTGGGCGAATCCTAGGTTAATTTGACATACTTTTCATGGTGAATATGTGTTTATTGGTTTTTGCTTGATCAAATCTTTTATTGAATTATCTCTTGAATTAGCTATGATTGACAAATAGGGAATGAAATGATAATGAGTAGGATTTGGTAGTTGTGTTTATCTTCTTCTTTATGAATTCTATACCTTATAGGTTTGTATTGACATATGTGGAATCTTGAAATATTATAAGTGAAATGAATCTTGATATATGGATGAGTTGTAGATGTATGTCTTAGGTTAATTAGTGAACTTGTAATTATTATTATTATTATTATTATTAGAAGATAGTGTAATGGTAGAATAGTAACTTTGTAATAGCTTATGCTTCAAATTATATATTGGAATGTAATTGTATTTGGAAGATAAGTCGTGAACTTTCATCTAGTATGATAGTCTTGTAATATCCCAAAATTTAACTTTATGAGACAGAGTATTAATTTTTGGAAAATTAGAACTATCCTTAAGATTTTCAGATGATAAGTAATGATTTAGAACTGACGTAGAAGTTAAGACGATATTCTATGGACGTCTTTGACTACTAGAATAATTAAGTTTATAATGATATAGAAAGTTCCAATTGAATTCAGAAGAGGTAATTAAGGATTGAAATAATGACTTGATGTTATATAAAGATTTTAGAAATTAAATTTGGAATTTTAGAGAAGAGCATACGAAATATTACTGTTTTAGTCCATCTAAGATGAATCCGTAACACGTTAATTAGGAGATGGATAAATACCCAGAGACTAAAAAATGATTGAGACTACAAAGACAAATAGAGTTGATCTAGTATGAAATTAGTGGTTTCGTTTGATGTTGTAATTCAAGTGGAAATTAGTCCAAAGGTATAGATGTTCATCACAGTCTTATTTTATTTTATTTATTAATTTTAGTCACTTATATATCAATTGCATACATTTTACATCCTTTAGTGATGTGAGGGTATTTATATCTTTAAATTATTGTGTCATTGAAAACTCTACAGCTTTATGAATAATTAAATACACAAAAATCTCTCTACAGAGCAAGAGCAACTTCAAAATACTTTCTTCTCTATTTGTACATTTCCCACCTTCTTAGGCGCCAACTATGCTTTCTCTTGCATTTCTATCTATAAAAAAATTGAAGAAAAGACACACCATATCTATAAGCTTTAATTTACTTCTGTTTCTTTCGTCACATTGCGGCTTTTTTAGGAATCTATCACTGTTTCAAATTTTAATTTAGAAAATATCACTCTTTTCAGATTAATTAGCAATTTATCACTATTTTTTTAGGTGAGAAGTCTCCTCTCCCAAAAGGGACTTCTCACCATCGTTTTTTTTCTTCAAAATTTCCTATGGGAAATCCCCTCCTCTAAACTCGACTTCTCACCATTGTTTTAATTATTTTTCCAAAATTACCTATGGGAAGTCCCCTCCCCAAAAGGGACTTCTCACTATGATTTTTTTATTTTATTTTATTTTATTTTTTTCAGTTTGATTTTAGTAGTTTTAGGTTTTTGTTAGAGTGGTTTATGGTATTAAGTGGTTTGTGGTTATTTAAATTAATTAATTAATTTATTAATTCATAATTACCACAATTATATTTGTGGTAATTAATTAATGTATTAGTAAATAATAATATAATAAAATAATGAAGGGCGGCGTTGGGGGCACATGACGACTAACCTTGCAGAATGCAACAATAAAGTACTAAGGGGGACACGCAACCTTCCGATCACTGCAATTGTCCAAGCAATCTATTATAGGTTGTCTGAAACATTTGTTAAGAATGGAAGGCAAGCGGCCGCAATGATGGCATCTGGCCACATTTACATTGAAATTCTGACTAAGGCTATTGAGAAGGAACGGGCAAAAGCACATTCTCACCACGTTCATCCTTTTAACCGACAACAAAGTATTTTCTGTGTAAAAGAGACGATTAACCCATGAGAGGGGCGACCTGCAGGGACATTCAAGGTAGATCTAGATGGAAGAAAATGTGACTGTGGTAAATTTCAGGCAATACACATCCCGTGTTCACACGTCATCGCTGCTTGTTCATCAATTTCCCACGATTACATGATATATGTGTCTCCTGTGTATAAGTTGGAAAACGTCTTCAACGTTTACTGCGAAGAGTTCAGTGTGTTGCCCAACGAAAAATATTGGCCACAATATACTGGACCTCAAGTGTGCCACGATCCGCAAATGCGAAGGCTACCACGGGGTCGACCACAATCTACCCGCATTCGCACTGAGATGGATCAGGTAGAAAGGATTCGTCACAGTAAAAGGTGTGGATTGTGTCGAAATGAGGGTCATACTAGGAATAGATGTCCTAATTACCATCCTTGACATTCCACAGAGTAGTAAATGTGAATCGTTGTACTCCTTTTGAAATTTTAATCGTAATCATTTTATTGTATTATTATTTATTATTAAGGTTCTGGACCAATTTAATTATGATAATTATGAATTAATAAATTAAATAAATTAATTAATTTAAATAACCCCAAAACCCAAAAACTACCTAAACCCAAAAACCACAAACCACTTAATACCATAAACCACTCTAACAAAAACCTAAAACCACTAAAATCAAACTGAAAAAAAGAAAATAAAATAAAAAAATTATGGTGAGAAGTCCCTTTTGGGGGAGGGGACTTCCCATAGGTAATTTTGAAAAAATAATTAAAACAATGGTGAGAAGTTGGGTTTAGAGGAGGGGACTTCTCGTAGGAAATTTTGAAAAAATAAATAAAATGATGGTGAGAAGTTCCTTTTGGGGGAGGGGACTTCTCACCTAAAAAAAACAGTGGTAGATTGCTAATTAATCTAAAAATAGTGGTATTTTCCAAATTAAAATTTGAAAAAGTGGTAAATTCCTAAAAAAGCCCCACATTGCAATATATGCATACTATTATATTAACCCGTGCGTAGCACGGGGCATATTTGGCGGTATAAATGACAAAATTCACTCATAGTTACTTCATGTAAAATATGCATATATGTATATGCTCCCGATAATGCCACTCTTCTTTGTCCACCACCATCTCATATTTCTATACTTCCTCCTCCTGCAGCATTGTCAGTTGGAGGATCAATTGAAATCCAAAGCAGTGCAATTGTAATGGAAAGCAAACCTGACCACACATAAATAATTGTGGGCACCCTTCCTCTCCTACCCATTAACCCTTTAGCAAAAGGGTACATATGAGACAGCACCCAGAAGCTAAAGAAAGTGCTCCCCATGAGCTTATTCCACTGAGGGATCACACTGTACACTGTCCTCAAGAACCCAATGATAAGTGCAACAATGTTAACAATGATGATTGTGAGTGGCATGATGAAGAGACTAGTCCATTTCACAATGTAGAGATCAGCATAGACGTCATCCTCATCCTCTCCTGCTGACTTAGAAGTCAAGGTAAATGAGATCTCTATGCCTGCTACAACCTTTAACAAGCCTTGGATAACGGCAACAAGGTGCGCACTGGTTCCACCAATGACCCAAAACTGCTCGTTACGCCACCATTCTTCGAGGCCAGTGCCTGACCACTTTACTTCAAGGAGGGAGATAAGGGTGAGGCAGATAGTGATGAGCAAGAGATAGATGAGGAAAGCTACATCTAGGCCTTGTACTATGAATTGTCCTGAGAAAAGGGACATTGCAGGGATGAAACAGTACACTACTAAGAAGATGGAGGTGAAAGGGTAGATGCCAACATTGAGGTATGCAATTCTCTGTAGGAACTTGAGGCGCCTGCTTGCAAAGAAGGCATTGTTTCTTGAGAAGAAGATCTCAACCGAACCTGTTGCCCATCTTAGCACCTGGTGTAGGCGGTCGGTGAGGTTTATCGGTGCCGTGCCGCGGAAAGCATCTCTCTTTGTGATGCAATAGATAGATCTCCAACCACGGTTGTGCATCCTGTAACCAGTTACCACATCCTCTGTCACTGAACCATAAATCCAGCCTATCCTATCCCCCCATTCTGTCTTGTCCTCATACCTGCATTTAACACACAACAACTTGATTCCTAAAATATGAGCCATTGCAGAAAGATTTCTTCTTCTTCTTTAAACTTTGTTTAGGCATCAACAAAAGGAAGGTTTGATGAAAGGAAAATGCTAAACAGCCAAAAAGTGTTTTATTTATAGAAGTTATGAGATAATGAGTTGACATGATTATTAAGATAAGGATTGATGAGTAGTCCTGTCCTGTGACTCAATGTCAACCCTTGAAAAATATAGCTGAATGTATCAAAATCAGTGGATACTATTTTTTTTTCTTTTTGTCTATATAATAATAACAGATCTGACTCCTCTAAAGTAAGTAATTTACTTTATAATGTAAAATAAAGAATTTCAACTATTGATAAATAAACTAATGGTTGAATTACATATACATGCATAACAAATCATATATATATTGTAATATCAACCCGTGATTTTCTCATTAATGGTTGAAATTATTTACTTTGCTCTTTACTCACTTTAGAGAAGTCAAATCCAATGGTAACTAACACTACTCTTGTGAATGCTAAGAGAGAGAGAGAGAGAACCAAGCAAATTACCAGCATGAGATGACAGCAATTGCCTCAGCAACAGTGGGAGCATCCAATGGTGGGCGTGGATCGAGCAGTGCTCCAGGTGGCCTGCCATTCTTGACAGATTTGTGGTCGGCAAGTGGCCTTCCGTTGTACTCAGCTACAGCTATGGAATCTGTGAACATAGTTGAGTTTCCAAACTTTTGTGGGAGACCCATTTCTGAATCAGATGTCAAGGGCTGCTTGTCTTCATCATCAAGACGTGTTATCTCCTGCATTGCATTACGGTTCACCTTGGTTTTCACTCTGCCAAACACGCCCGTGTGCTCAATGAATCTCGGTGGTTCGAATCCATACAGTGCATACCTCCTAAACATGCAACCTGTCCCCACATACATTGGACCTTGGAGACCATCCAATGCTCTCATGTTTCCTGATGAATTACACATTGTTAAATGCAGGTAGATACTTTAAATGAATTTGAAATCTTACCAATATATGTAAATATTGTTAGCAATGTAACAGCGCCCAAGTGTTACATAGATGTAATTTGATTTCGTCTCATATATAAAAACACTATCTACATTTATTTAATCTAAATGAAAAGTGGATAGCTATAGGTGAAAGCTTGAATTACCATCAAAGAAGACTGTGTTATGATTTGCATATCGATCAGAGGGATCAATCCCTTCAAATCTTTGTGGAAACTGTATGTAACACACGCGATCACCACCACGGTCCATCATGAAGCACATTCCCTCCTTCAAAGCAAGGGAGTTGTAGAAGTAGTGGTCACAATCCAGATTGAGTATGAAGGGGCCATTGGACAATATAGCCGAGGCTCGAACCATGGCGTTCATGGCTCCTGCTTTCTTGTTGTGGTCATACCCTGGTCGCTTCTCTCTGGAGACATATGCAAACATTGGAATCCTGATGTCTACTCCTGTGAAATCTAGAGTTTTCTCATCTGCATGACCCATTACAGGGTCATGCTCTGGGACCTTGCTCATTATCTGTTAAGTTAAAAACATGGACATTCAGCATTTCTCCATGACCAACTTGTGAAGATGCTTTTAAAAATTTGAAAAAAAATCCAGAATTCCTACCGATTTTAAAATGAGACATAATAAATCTGGATTTGTGCAGTAAAAAAACGACACAATCACTGCAGTGAGTAAATCAAAGTCGCTGGATGAAGATCGAACAACCCATGTTCCGCATTTGCGACAAATAACATTCAACACATGTCATGATTTTTAGTGGTGGGAGTACATATTTCAGGAGCATGGTTTTAAATTGCTGCCACAACGTATAATGTCTCCACAACTACAAATGCAGTTGCATCAGCTGCATTTGTTTGCAATTTTCCTTTTATTACTCTCAAAAGAATTTACATGAAGACAAACAACATATACTATGTCGTATACCATGTCACTTGTCATGATTTAGTGAGGGCAATACATATACATATATACTACAAAAAGAGTGAAAATTTTCCAATAGCAACTTCCACTAATGAAGATAATCTGATTACCAAGTTGATGGGGGAAAGTAAGGAGAAAATATATACAGAGTACCTGCAAGATTCCAGCATGGTCACCTTTAGCATGATCAGCTGTGGGGTTGAGCCAGGTCCCTGGCCAATGAGTGCCATCAGCCATCCATGTAGCTTTAGGGACATCAATGGTCTGATCTGGGGGTAGAACTCCACCATTTTTCTCCTTGAGTAACTGCTTTTCCTTCTTCTCTTCCCTAGTGTTGTACATTTTGGTCCTTGTACGTATTACCTCAGGAAGTCCATTGATTCTCACCTTAAATTCATCATATTCTCTCTTCATCCATCTGCGGTCTTTTACAAAATCAGGCCGTTTCTTGTTCTTCGTGGGATCTTTCTTTAAGTTGAAGTAAGCGTCAGGATTCCTTGGTTCAATATTGTGTTTCCGACAAAAAGGTACCCAAATCTGTGAGCACATAGGAAATTACTTGGTGTTGTATCATAGTGAATCTAAATTGAGTAAAACTTGCCGCATGTTTTCATACAATATTTCTCACTTTTTGTTAAATTTGTCCAAGGAATTCGAATTTGTATCACATACCATTAGCCTTTCCACACAAAAGAAATCTAAATCCAATATTTTGTTTTTTGTTCACATTGGACAAATTACTTATATCTGATTCCTTTTATATTGTTTTTCCATCTTGGTAGTTCATAAAAATTATAGCAGCTTGCAAATAGCTCTAGTTTGTGAGTTTTAACTTACTGTTTTTTCTTCCTTTCAATTCTGATTTTTTTCATATCACATTTTGTGTACACCATACCCCTACATCCCCTTTTATGGTTTCTCTCCCACTTGACCAATGTTAGCAACACATTCTTTCCAACACATTCTCTATCATCGGTAAAACTCATGTGAGTCATACTAAATCATGCGAGTCTTATTTCTCATTTTGTTCTACCCATTCTAAGAGCGATAAAACCCACATGAGTGAATTTCATCCAACAAAGAAGAGTTTATTAGAAGAATGTGTTCCTAGCATTTCTCCTCCCCTTCAATTACTATATAAGAAAAGTACATCCTAGATGTGTCACCTCATGTTTTTTTATTTCTCGTCAAAATTATTTCGTTTGTTGTGTTTTTCTTACTATTTATATCAGGAAAAAATCTGTACTTTGTATGGGTCGGATCTAGTTCAACTAATAAACAAACCTCAGCAAATTTGACAGCTTCAGCCATGGCTTCAAATGTGAGAATGGCACCACCATCATCTGAGATGTAGCATGAGACCTTTTCAATTGGGTACTCTACACCAAGGATGGAAAGAATGGTGTTGGCAGTGACAAGAGGTGGCTCCTTCTCAGGGTCAGCAGTGGAAACAAAAACATCAATGCCAGGTAAATCCGACCGGCCAGTAGGATTTGAAGGAGAAGGTTGATCAAACTTGTCATGTAGAGCAGCAAGGTCTGCACTTCTGTTTATGGGGTTCAACTTGGGGAACACATCAAGAAGCCAAGAGAAAGCAAACCAAAGCTCACAGACAATTGATATTCCCCATAACCACATTGCATCATAGTTTGGGTTCCGAATTCGCCATGATAAGAAAAATGATAGAACTATTATACGGATAAAGATCAACAACCTGTTTCAAGAAAGAAAAAAAAAATATTTATAAGTAATGCAGAACTTTGTCATATACCTCCAAATATATTAGCGCATGTTTGGTTTTCAGTTACAAATATACGTTTGCTCAAAAGGAACTTTATATTTACTTTGGGTTCAAACATACTTTTGCAATTTTCCAACTAAAAATCAAACATACATGCACTTAATCTTTGATTCAAAAGTTTAAACTTGTGCATGATCATCATCAAATGCAGCAACTAAAATTAATGTAACATGTAGACCACACAGACAATTCACAATCTTACCTCCAATCAAGGCTTAGACCTTTTTTAGTACATAAAGGGTAACCTAAAACATGTTTAAAATGTAATTCTTAATTTGTCATTATAAGATTGTTTTATAGTAGTCACCAGTTTCTTCCACCATGCTATCACCAAGTTGTTGCAGTTGACAAGGTCAGAAATAGTATGTATGTTCCCAAGATTTAAAAAGAAAAAAGAAAGATTGCAATGAAGAAAAACAATAAGGTCACTATGAAATCTAACATGTAAAGTTAGAAAAGCAAATGGATTTGAAATTGGGATTGGATTCCTTAAAAGGGTATATAACAAAATTAAGCAGCCACATCCACAAGCATCTATTCATTAATCCAAAACAGAAAACAGGTTATTTTGAACACAAATCATAAAAACAGAATCCTTGTATATTGTAACAAATAAAGGATGTTCTAAACCATAAATGGGGAACAATGATGCATCATTTGTACTATAGTGCTGCAGCATATACCTATAAGGGCTGAGTATAGCTCCTGGAATTTTAATTTTCCTAGTGAGTGGTTTCCAAGGTTTGTCCATGAAATCTGACATGCTCACATTGTCATCCCCAAAAGCATTGTCATCATCCTGCCAAAAAGCATTCCCAATCCCATAAGTCCCTTTGGTCTCAAACAACCATCTGTTATGATCAAAATCTTGTGTTTGGCTCCTCAATAACATGGACTTGTTATTGTCTGAATTCAACACAGTTGACATCCTTCTATCCATTTTAGGACCACCGCCATTATTCCTATTCATTCCTTGTTGTTGAGACTCTGAGGCAAACCTTGTGGTCCCATATGATGATCCAGATGCACCACCATCTTGCTTGGAACTATTGTTATTGTTGTTATCAGATGTTCCAGGTTGATTATCTGGTGTTGGTGGCATCATGACAGTGTAATTGATGTAGTCATTATTTTGTCCTGCAAACTCACCAGACAAATCTATGTCATCATCTCTTGATAGGCTCACAACCCTGCCGCTTGACGTGCGCCGCGTAAACCTCACCGCTTGTGGTGGCCGGCCGACACCGGAGGAGGATGATTTTGGTGGTGAACCTGTCATAATCTCCTCTCAATATATATGGTGGTTGCTAATTTTTCTCTCACATTTATCTGTTTTGTTACTTGTTGGACAAAACAAAACCTTTTGAAGAGTTTCATGCAATAATGCAACTTTTTTCCCTTTTTTTTTATTCTACTATTGATGGAGGAAATTTGAGGGAGCATGAATTTTCTTTGCAAACATTAAGGTTGTTAGATTGGTTGAGAAGACCATAAACAAAGAAGAACATTGTTCTTTAGAGGAGAGAAAATCAATGGTATGAAAATGGCTTCTATGAGATCTTAGGAATTTAGAATTAATTTTTTTTTTGGTTTTTGGTAAATGAATTTAGAATTAATTCTAGCTCAGCGGATATCATCCTCCTTAATTCATGCTTGGCCTCTCTCACACTCTTGATCTCTCTCTCTCTCTCTTTCCTACCAGTTAGGTTGTTGTGTACAAACTACATGGTTTTAGGGAATTCTTGTTTTCATGGCTTACAATTACGTTCACAAAAAATTGAATCAAATTTTTAATTAAAGCTAAATTGACCTAGTACTTGCATCACTGAAAAAACAAGTAGTTATAATGCTATGGTAAGATATATACGTGCTTGTGCACTCTCAAACCATAGATAAAATGCCAATGAGAGGAAATTCCTTTTTTTTTATAGAAAAAAATTTAGATTATAGGAGGCACACTTAGTGCGAGCGGAGGGTTTGACCATCTGTGCCAACCCCATTGACAATGAGAAGAAATTCTTCAGGTACATTTGGAGGAATATATTTGTATAGTTAAATATATACTTTAACTGGATAAAGCATATTTAGAGTTTTAGATCTATTTCATACACAAAAATATTTAAATTAGTATTTACATATACTTTTAAAAATAATTGTCCATATTTTATCCAAAAAAATTGTGCATAAGTTATTTTCATGTTTATTTCAATAAATTCTTTAAAAACAAGTATTTGAAAGAACTTTTAGGTTTTTTTTTGGTCAAAGAACTTTTAGGTTTATCTTATAATATAAGCATGCACTTGTGTGGTTTTGTATAGGTCTATTCCGGCTTTTTCACCAAACTAGTGTAATTTTATTTTGAAATTACCAATTTGGTGTAGTTTCTAAAATATTTATCAAAATAGAGTAAATCATATACTACATTAACGATTTTAATTTTTTTTATTCAAAGTCGTAATGCCGTACATACGACTCCATGTTTTTATTTTTTTAACATTGTTTAAATATAAGTCGTATATCTCATATACGACTTTGCATTTTTTTAATTTTTTTTAACTTTGATGCAAGTCGTATATATGATATACGACTTTCATATAATTACTTTTTTTTAAAAAAAAAAACTAGGCAGTCATATACTAGTACGACTTTAAGTTTTATATTTTTTTAATTGTCGGCAATGTTTTTGGTTGGACATACATTTATAGTTTATCAGCTAAGGCTTTTTGTTGGATATACATTAATTGTTTATCACCTTGATGAAAATACTAAATGTTAACCGATTTAATATCATGGAAAATTAGTTTATCATGACACATATTTAATATGAATTCTTAAATTAGTTTTCATAGAACCATGAGGTTGAGCATAAGTGGTTAATTAATATGCTCCATTTAAGGGACGAATTCGGCTAGTATCCGTATTCAATCTCAGTGATGAAATAATTCGTTACCAAACTTTACTTACTTTTCTGTCGAACAAAGATTAGTTTAGGGCACATTTCTCTTAGGATACTGTGGGTATAAACCAAAAAATTAGTTTTTGTAGTACAAGTGTTTTAATTTTTTTTAAAACTTAAAAAATGATTAAAATGTTTTAAAAATTAAAGAGTAAATTACATTCCCCTCTTTTGAGAGATACAAATATTACACTATTCTCCCCTTTTGTTTTAAAATATATATTTTAGTCCATTTAACTTAATACCGTTAAATAACATCATTTAAAATGTTTGAAAATAATTTAAAAATTAAAATAAATACTAAATTATTTTTAACTTACTAAATTACCCTCTACCCACTTCGCCAGTTCTATACCCTAACCTTTGTTACCGGATCTTCAGCCTGTCATGACTCTTGATTGAAATATAATTTAGGTGTTGGCCGTCGACCAATTAGTTTGACTCCAAACACAATTGGCTTCAAATTTCTTCCTTCTTTGATATCGTTGCCTTTTGGGATGTTATGTGTGGTTCTCTATCTCTGTTGTAGTAATTTATGTTTTCCAGATCACATTTTTTTTTTCTTCAGATCACATGTAATTTATGTTTTTGATATTTTTGTAGCGACATCGTTGAATATTGAACCCCTTCCTCTCTTTTCGATGTAATCCTATTTCTATATATATAATCCTTGTTCTTTTTACAAAACAGCATCCAATTGTTCTCACTTATTGAGACAAAAAAATTAGATTTACCGATGCCTTGTTATAAAGTGGACGACAGAGGAAGAGCATAACAACTACTGGTACTCACAAAGTTGTTGCCAATCGCGCAAAGTGACTGGTTTTGGCAATTGCAGCCGCTGTTAGAGCCACAGATAGAACGAGAGAAGAGGGGAAGGGAAAGATAGAAAAAAGGGTATTTTGGTAAAAAAAATTGTTATCCAACGGAGGCTTAATGGAGGCTGACAAAAGCTTAATGGAAAAATTTAAAAATGGTTAAAGTGTATTAAATTGTTATCTACTAGGGGTAGAGAGTGTATATTTTAAAAAAAGAGGAGAGAGAAGTGTAATACTTACATCTTTCAAAGGAGGGAGATGTAATTTACTCAAAATTAAACAATACTAAAGTACATTTTAATATGAATTTCAAAATAAAATTAACAAATTTCACATATTTAAATAGAAACTTTTAAACACATTTAATTAACAAAATATATTAAAATTTAAAATTGTAACAGATTTTAAAATTAAACAACTAAAATAATTTTTCAATTATTTATTGATATATTTAAATAGAAACTTGAAAATACATTTAATTAGGTAATTATATGAAAAACTGCAATTATAACAAATTTTAAAACAAATTTTATTTAAAAATATTTTAAAAGAGAGGTATGTTTTAAGAAGCTACACTTTAACATTTTTTTTTAAAAAAGAAAAGAAAAGGTGAGTCGTATATTTGATATACGACTCACCCATTTATAAACAAAAAAATAATATTATGATATGTAGAATAAAAGCCCCGACTTGTCTTTAAGAACAAAAAAAATTATGATACAGAGTCGTATTGCTAGTATACGACTTCATGCATTTTTATAAAAAAAATTAATTTATATGCAAAGTCGTATATGAGATATATGACTTGCATTTAAACGACGTAAAAAAAAAATTAAAAACATGGAGTCGTATGTATAATATACGACTTTAAATAAAAAAATTGAAAGTCGTTAATGGGGTATACGACTTACTCTATTTTGTTAAATATTTTAAAAACTATATCAAATTGGTAATTTTAAAATAAAATTACACTAGTTTAGTGAAAAAGCCGGGCTATTCCTTAGTGGCATAAAAGATTTTGTATGGTGTGATATATGATGTCTTCTTTAATACAATTTCCAAAATCTTTCCAAAAATACAAAACCTTTGAAATTTAGCATTATTTCGTTATAAAAAAAGTAATTTCAATTTACTTTTGTTATGGGGATGAGTTCCTTATTTCCAATTTACTTCATTCTTGCTTAATTAACTTTTCTTTATCCAATGCATACTCCCTCTCTCTCATATTTTTTATAGTTTTAGTTTTTTTTTCCCAAAATTTTGATTGTTTTAGAATTTCAAGATATAAGTTATCACAATTTTTCAACTATACCCTTAGTATAATTAATAAATTTTAAATGAAGTAATAATTAAAATAGTTAACAATAATGAAAAACATGAAAACTTGTAAACTAATAAATAAAGATATTTTAGTTTAAAATTTACTCAATTAATTATTCATTAATCTGTATGCTAAAATCTTAAACCACCACAGATAACAGATGGAGAGAATCATTTACTATTACCGCTGATTCATGTTGCCTTCATTAATGTTCTGCTGCTTTTTTTCCCATCAATCTTTGAATCTATTGTATTGTTATTTTGTTCAAATTTGCACCCCCAAGTTTAAATTTCCGCTTAAAAATGAAAATTGTTGCATCAGATGTTCTATATAAGCATTCTATAATTCATATCTTGCGAAGGGGTAGTATGAGTATCTGTCATCTGCATCCTGTTTAATTACTCTTCTTTGGCCTGTTCAAAGTTCCCTTTTTCTCCAAAGATGGTTCTTTTAGATGAACAAGAAGGTTTGATGTATTAATCTCAACAACTAGGGGCTTCTGAATTTTGAAATATACAATTGTTCCAAAGCTATACAAATGAAGCATAAATAATTTATTTTTCGTATTTTATGTCTGTAAACGTAGCAAGTATGTTTCCTCTAGTGACAACTGGGTGTTTGCTTCTTCAACTATCTGAAAAAAAAGTACCATAAAGCTGCCACAGTTATATTGATTTCATAAGAACCAATTGATCCATTATAGAAAGTTGGAATAGACAGATGAACATTACCTCGAAGCCCATCTTTTGGTACAATAATTGTGCAGGCCTATTATTTCTGTCCACATGCACATATACTTGTGTCACGCCTGCTAAAATGAATCCAGGAAATGTATGGTATTCTTTTAGTCTTATTTCATGTGTCATATCAGACATAAATTATAAAAGTTACTCACAGGTATGTTAGTGCATGCTTGGTTTTCGGTTGGAAGACTACAAAAGTACATTTGAACCCAAAGTAACTATAGAGTTCCTTCTGGGCAAATGTACTTTTAGACCCAAACGTATGTTTGCAACAGAAAACCAAACATTGAGAGTTGTAGTTAGTTAGTAGTTAGGGGCTGGGATAATTAGAGTAATTTCCTTGAAGTTCTGCAGTGTTGTGATCAAGGGGATTTTCCCTATTCTTTGTGATAAGATATTGATAGGGACTTGGGTATTATGGGGTGCCTAAGTCCCACATCGAGTAGTAAAGAGTGCTCGATGGAGTACTTAAGCACTTGGTTCTTCCCTCTTGATAGCTAGCTTTTCAAGGTGAGGATTCCCCAAGTGCTTGAGCTCTTATCAATTGGTATCAGATATGAGACCCGCCCCTCCAAGGTTATCACAGGTTCTTCCCTTTCTGATGTTGTCACCCCTATTTCGGCACTACCACCCGCACAATACCCTTTGATGCGTCTACTCCCCTGCACAAAGATGATTCATCTCAGCCTCACTCTCCCACCTCTTCTTTGCTATTGAATCTTGATTGCTTGGTCATTGTTCCACCAATGTTTGATGAAGCTCTCCCTTCGCCATATTCGCCGTCAGATTTGTTTCCTTCATTTTTCTTGCTTTGCCACTGGTTTCTCCTCCACCATCAGAATTCTTTCTTTCTTTCTTCCGTCTAGAGAGTTCCCTTGTTACCCCAAATTTGGTCTTCACACACTCCTTTCAGCGCTTTGTCTCGCTTTTGTTCGTTGCCTGTCATCAGCCCGTTAGATTCTGTTTCTACCTCCACTTTCTTGCCTTCCACCTTCATCTTTGCTTCTGATTTTTGGTTCCCCTTCTGGTTCCAAGATTCCTAGCTCTCCCAATTGTTCTGTTTCTTTATTAGTTTCTGCTCTCTATGTCACTAGTCCTTGGCTCTCATTTTGAACCCAGACTGGAATATCAGGATCAAATTCTAGCTGGAATCGCTTGAGTGACACTTTCTCAAAGGTCCACCATGTCACATTCTGGTTGCTCTCTTTCCGGTAGAACCACCGTTTGAGTGCGTCCCCTCTCAATGCCATTGCAGCAGCCCATGACAGCTTTATCTCCTCATGCATTTCAATGGCCTCAAAATACTGATCTACCTTGATCAGCCACCAATAAGCCTCCTTTCCATCAAATGTTGGAATCATTTTCAAGAACGAAACGCACAGCTCCAAGATCGGACCTCTGATACCGACTGATATGAACTTGGTATATTATTACAAAGAATAGGAAGAATCCCCTTAACACAACACTGCAAAACTTCGAGGGTCTACACCCCCAACGCCGAAAACCAACTCTCACAAATGACTAGATATACCTCTCCCTCTCACCCTGCTGCTTATTTATAGGAAACATGCCTTATTTCTCTAATTATCCCAACCTCCAACTATTAACCAACTCTAACTCTCTCAACTAACATTCCTATCAGTTACTCTAACCTCAAAGTTCATTTTACCATTAGATTTTGCAGATTCAACAGCAAAATGCATCATGTTGCTTGCAATTCTCTGTCGGCGAGCTGATTTGGCGACACATAAGTTTGAAATGTAACCATATCTGCTTGGTGGTGTTCTGTTGATGCTACAAAAAAGAGGAGCCTTAACCCGTTCCTACAGGAATGACGACTAAGTCATGAAAAAAAAAATTAACACCATTAGTCTAGACAGAGCAGCAGATGAGAAAGAATTTGTAATACCCCAGGAAAAGTCTCCCCTTGCAGCAAATATCTGATATTCAAATCAAGGGTTCCTACAACATTTTTCAATATTGAGTGCTTTACATTCTTCTGCTCCTTCCTCACCTGATAAACTTGACCCCAAACACCTTAAGTTAAAGCATACTCAAGGACGATCGACAATCAAACAGTAAAAACTCAACAGGTTGTTTTATCAAGCAATAGTCAAATTAGAGCTTTAAAGTACACATATTTCAACATGAAATTCTCAACTACATCAGAATCTAAGATGAGATTGATTTACCGTGATAATGCATGTGCAGCTATCTCCATTTTGCACCTTGCACCGCCTTTTTACTGCATTAAATTCCTAAGCAATTTCGATTCTTGTCAAAATTTTCATGAAAGACACTCCACTGTCTATAGTACTCTGGCTGAGCAAAGTAATTACAAATATCAATTCCTACCTGCTCAACGAATTTCCTTTTGTAGTTATCAATATATCTGGATAAAACATAATGAGAATTAGTTGCACCCAAATTTTCATCTATTGTGAATAAACTCAATGTAGCAGAGATGATAATGCTGCGATGGATGAGTGGAAAGACTAGACGAGACAGGATTAGAAATGATAGCATCAGAGAGAGTTGGGGTGTCACCTATTGAAGAAAAGATGGTTGAAACTTGGCTTAGGTGGTATAGAAACGTATGGAGGAGACCTATAGATTCTGTAGTAAGGAGAGTAGATCAGATAGAGGGCAACCCGGTAGCTAGAGGCAGAGGAAGACATAGAAAAACTATAGGTGAAACTATTAAGAAATATTTAGAGGTCAATGGCTTTACTATTGACATGATTCATGACAGACCATTATGGCATCGAGCGATCCATGTAGCCGACCCCACCTAGTGGAATAAGGCTTATTGTTGTTGTTGTGAATCAAGTCAAATGAATTGGACCCACCACTGGTAGGGTCATTCAGATTTGTTCATGTATTCCAATGTTTACTGATTTTTTGACACTAACCATCTTGATCTGGTTTATTGCCTCTCCTTAATTCAAGTGCCATAATATGTTCTATGCATGTTTTACACAATACACCATGCTTCTGAAAAGCAAAAAATGGAACGAATTGTTTCAATTCATAAACAATTCATTCTTCAGAAATCCTTATTTATCACTCCCAAAAAGAAGTTTATGCAAGAACATCTGACCTTTGTGATGTATTCTATTTGTCCATACCTTTCATATGCCCGATTCTCCCATTGACTTTCTGCCCTTAGCCATGCTGCTGTCTACCACAGAATTCAAAACATACAAATAAATAAAAGAAAATGTTGTTTTGCAATGAAAGATTTTCCATAAAAATATGGATGAATGGTTAGTTGAATGCACCTAAGTGGAGTGTGTTTTTACTTTCAAAGCAATTCTCTCTTTGATTCCACCTATCTATTATGCATTTTTTCCTTTTGCCCTCAACTTCCTAATAAATTTTTCCTACTAAATAGCATTGCTGATAAATATAAATAATAAAAAGAGGCAAGTACTCCTTATTTAGGGTACAACAATGTTTGAGAGAGCTTATGAAAATAGTTAATGACCAGCTAATAAGCTGAATTGAACTTATTTTTATAAGCTCTCCAGATAGCTTACCAAAACAGCTTATATAAAATCAATTTAATCACATTTCATCTTCGATTAAAAAAACAGCTTATATATAAACACTTATGTCATAAACGCTTAAATAAGCTATTTATCTAAACAGACTTTTATTTTCATTTTTGTTATCCAACAGTTTATGGCATACCCAATACTCTTCATCAAGCACAGCTTCTCGAGCTACAAATTGCCCAAACTCAAACCTATTTCCTCTGACTAATTCTTGATCCGGTAGCTGCAACCGGTCAAATTGGAGACTGTTGGAGCTTAAAGTTTCCACTTTGGGAATGGGTGGCTTTGAAATCTGCACTGACAGCTCTTCCTTCTTCTTCTTCTTCAGATTACTATTATTATCATTCATTGTTGGGGAAAATTTGGAATCCATAGCCCTGTTCATGTTAAATACAGAACAAAAACAAGTTAAAAAAATCACAATCAAGCAAAAAAAAAAATTAAGGTGAAATTAAAGGAGAGAATTGAAACTCACATGGTCCATGAGGCAGCAACTATTCTTGGGAATTTGTGAGACCCAATATTGAAAAGTGAAGTATGGAATTCAAGTCTGTGAATTGGAATAGTTGACATGGGAGACATGCTTTATTTTCCTCTATAGATTGAAAAGAGCTTATTGAAACCCACAAGGAAAAAAATTGAAAAGAAAAATGAAAATATATTATGTTTTGGTATTTTCTTGTGCGTAGGAATAAGCCCTTTTTGTTGTTCCACACATAAGAGAGAATTGAAGTGAAAGAGGGTGAGATTAAAGGTAAAGAATTTGGGAGAGGAAGCATGTGTTGAAAGAAACCCCTTATGGTTTTGGCGAAGGTAGAAAATCACCCACTATTGTGTTGGTTGGTGATGATGACTTTGTCGTGCTTCTCCGACATGGAGTTCAAATCCATATTGAATGTGTCGTGTGAGCCACGACAATGGATATGCGGCGCCCACATCAAATTTATTAGTTATTTCATTTTTGAAGATTGAGATGAGACTTTGCTTTGCACCATACCATTTGTTATTTTCATTTCTATTTTTCTTTGAGTAAATAGGTAAATTGTCCCCTGAAAGATGCGGTTTTTTGCAAGTAGGTCCCTAAAAGATGGAAATAAAAAAATCTGTCTCTGAAAGATATCTCTCGCTGTTAAATAGGTCCCTGACGTCATTTTTGACATTATTAGGGGTTATTTTGAAATTTTAAAAATTTAGATGGATGAAAAAAAAATAAGAACACTCATTCTTTCCCCGACGCAATCCCCCACCCCCACCGCCCTCTCTCTCTCTCCACCGCCTCTCACTCTTCTCTTTCACCCTCTTCCTCTTCACCACCACCATCTCTCACAACTCCCTCACCTCCTTCTTCTTCCCCCCTTCCCCCTTCACCACCACCTTTCCATTCCTCAAATCTCCACCACCACCACCCCATTCCTTCCCTTCTCCACCACCACCCAATTACATGCAGCAAAACACAAAAAACAGAGGCATGGCCGAGTATGGCACCCACCAATACACGAACATAAGGAGAGATAGATAGGGGAGAGAGAGAACCGTGTTGTTAATGGTGATGGTGGTGGTGGAGATTTGAGGAATGGGAAGGTGGTGGTGAAGGGGGGAAGGGGGAAGAAGAAGGAGGTGAGGGAGTTGTGAGAGGTGATGGTGGTGAAGAGGAAGAGGGTGAGAGAGAAGAGTGAGAGGCGGTGAGAGAGAGAGAGAGGGGGTGGGGGATTGTGTGGGGGAAAGAATGAGTGCTCTTATTTTTTTTTCATCTATCTAAAATTTTAAAATTTCAAAATGACCCCTAATAATGTCAAAAATGACGTCAGGGACCTATTTGACAGCGAGAGGTATCTTTCAGGGACGGGTTTTTTTATTTCCATCTTTCAGGGACCTACTTGCAAAAGACTACATCTTTCAGGGGGCAATTTGCCCATTTACTCATTTTCCTTTTTCTCGCGTCTTAACAGATTTGGGGGTTTAACCATGACATTGAAAGTAAGTGGTTAATAACCGAACGGAGAGTGTGAGAGTGAGAGTGAGAGGAGAGAGAAAAGAGTAGAAGGAGAGAGAAAAGAGTGAGAGAGATAGAGAGAAAAACTCCTTTGCAGTGCTACAGAGGATTTGGTTCCGGTTAATAAAGAGGCGAGAATAGTACTGAATTTGATCCATAGGGATAAAATCCAAAGACTGCTTTCCTCTAAAATAAAATGAGTGAAAAAAAGACATTAAAATAACTTCTAGGGGGAACTAATACATAAATTACATAAATTGGTATGGACCAATTCCACTTTCACTATGATATCTATTTATAAAAAAGAAAGTTGCTGGGTTAGTTTTGAAATTTTTGATGAATTGAGATGTATAGTAGTAAATCAATAAAAAAAAGTAATTAATTAACCATTATATTGTGAATTTTAACTGTTTATTAAATTTCTATCATTTTTCCATTATGGTATTCATTCATGTACGTTTTCAATAACACCAATAAATAAATCAATATCTATTATTTAAAAAAATATTCATCTATCTATATCCATATCTATCTATATCTATCTATTATTAAAAAAAATTCACAAATGACATTGGTCCACATATGGAAATGTCAATTGTCATGTTGCAGGAACCATTACGGTGGTTGATGGGAAAAGGGTGTCTAGAAAACTATTTTCAAAAAATGAAAATAAGAAATAGAAACATGAAATGTTTTCACAAACCAAACGGCTACTAATGGTTTAGATTTCTGGTGTGCTTGACTTGAGCTGCAGGTTGCTGGAGTTGTGAAGTATATTTAGAGAAGGGCTCATGAAAAATATGAATATTAGAAATATCAAATAATAAGAAAACCAGTAATTAAATAAATTTATAATATCGACCAATGACTTCCAATATTTGTGAAAACAAAGGAAAATAGTCAAAATACCATGATGCATCATTTTTTTATTCTTTTCGTAGAGACAGTTATTGCTTTAATTTCAAAATTCAAAGAGAAATATTTCGACAAAAACATTTAAAGAGAAATAAATATAATGATTTTGAAAAGTAAATAGTACACGTCACAGTTAAAAATTAAAATACATTTCTATTCATCCAGTTAATTTTTGAAATTTTGAAAATAAATTTTAGGTTTAAATATGTTTTTAGTCTCTTATATTTGGCCTAAGTTTGTTTTTAGTCCTTTAAATATCAAGAATATTATTTTAGTCTTTAATTTTTTGAAAATTAGTTACTTTTGGTCTCTCGCATTGATATTTTAGTCCCTAATATTTTAAATATGTATCACAATTAGTCCCTCATATTTCAAGAAAAATGACTAATTGTGGCACATTTTCAAAATATTAAGGACTAAAATAATATTCTTGGAATATGAAGGATGAAAAATGAACATAAGTAAAACATAAAGGACCAAAAACATATTTAAGCCTAAATTTTAAATATACATATCGTTTATATTTTATTTTTATTACCACTAGGATAAATTTTGTCAACAAAATTAACTTTTCAAAACATTTTTATTTTTTTATATTTCATGAAAATACGCATAAAATATATGAGATAACTAGTAGTGTAGTTTTAAAATTTATATAAAGAGAAAGAATTTCTGTTAAAAGAATTTTCTATAAATGATAAATTATATTTAAAAATTTCAAAATGAATTTTTTTTAAATACTATATGTATTATTTATTTTTAACTAATTTTTATTATTACTAAAATAACTTTCTATAGTAGTTAACGTGCTTGAAAAACCCTGGTTGTGCATAGATTAGTTTCTATAATTGTGCATGAAAAATAACTAAATTAGGAAAAAAGGTGCTAGAGGATCAAGGCGTGTCCGTGTGTTCGAAGCACGGATAGTAACGTTCCTGTTATGTTCTGGGAAAATGTGGAGGAGCATCCACAATTCATGTTTCAACTCATTGGCTAGTTTTGGATCTCTTTCAATTCAAAAGCCGATTAATCGGCAAAAATCGTAGCTCTATTTGTTTCTCGAGCAACCTAAACCGCTGAACGCTGTGTTTATTTTCAACGCTTTGTCAGCCCGAAATAAATAATAATAGGAAAATATGCAGAAATGAAACAGAAATGTATGCTGAAAATCACCATTTATATGCCTTGCTCCGAAACTCCCGAGAGTGTCTTCTTCAACTATTTGATATTTTGGCAAAACGAATTTTGAATAGAAAAAGGTTTAAAACGATTTAATTCATTCAATTTATTAAAAATTTGAGTAGAAAATGAGAATTTAATTGAATTGTGAAGAAACTCGATATTTCTACACATACATTTATAAGTTTTTTTATAGGTAAATGTTAATAAAGTAATATATTATATCAGTAAAAGAGTTTTGGACACACAACATTTTTATCACTCTACTAGTGTTTCGATCCGTGTGATGCACGGGAAAAAAATGTGAAATATATATCCGATTTTTTCTACAAAAAACAAAATAGGTAATTTTATTAATTCTTTTTATAAAAAATAATGTCTTATTTTTAATACTATTAATTGATTATTTTTAACTTTACCCTTTTTAATTATCAAACCAATTAACAAAGAGTTCACCTCATTAATTATACTATATCACTATTAACCATTTAATGCAAAGGGTATTTTTGAAAAAAATTTAAAATTATAGCCTCATCAATGAAAATTAACAAATTTCAATGCATCCCTTGATTTTGATGATTTTGTTCTATATTTCTTATAAAAAAAAACCAGAGGTAATAGTAGGTAATTGCGAGACAAAACATCATTTAGGGTAGTGATCTTATTTACAGTGTGAAATCTAACTAAAACATCAGAGTTATGCACTCTTTCATCCCTCTCCTTCTATAGTCTGCCCAAGTATCTTGGCAAACAAACTTGTAACATATATACAAATGCAATAGAGATTCCATATTCTATATTCTATATTTCAAATAAACCTTTACAAAAATCAATACCACAAGCCCATAGCAGCAAAATATATTAACATTAAAGTTTTTTCCTCATTCACAAACCAAATGTGTGCAGTTATCTGACTAAAAAATTATTCACTGACCATGTTGGAATAGACAACTATCTTTCATAAATTTTGACTAATTTGAATATTACCTAATAGCAGGATTGTGGTTAATCCAAAATTATGCGTACAAAAATGTCATATGGGTCGACATTAGCCAAAAAAAATTTAAGAGTCTCCCATTGACAACCACTTTTCCTGACAAAATTCATACCACCCACTCTTGATATAGCACTCAGATTGTCTTCTGTCATCCCTCAACTTGAGTTGATATCTCTCCCTCTTTTCATCAATCCAAAAAGTAACTTCCTGCTGTTCCATTAAGGACCTCGCGAACAAAGTTCTTGCTATACCACAAGAACCTCAAAATTTGCAGGAATCAACTACAATTGAGAGGAAATACACTTTATTAATATTTTATCTATGAACCATGTAGTAGTAAAATTATAAATCATCAAGCATATGAGAATTGAAAAATTCAGGAGAATGAGGATTTGGTAAAAATTGAGAATTGATAATTAAGAGGGGTGAAAATAAATTTGTAAAAATATTTTTTAAATTTAAAAAAGACAATAGAGACTAAAAAGATACATTTTAAAAAAATAAAAAACTAAAAAGAGACAAATTTTTTTTGAATGACTAAAAGGGAATATTAACATATTTACAAAGACTAAAAATATATTTACCCATACTCATATCTCTAGTACAAGTATTTTTCATTGTAACGATATTTTTTTTGTCTAAATCAGGGTATCTCTCGCACATGTGCGGAAACTAATCCCTCCGAGCAGTAAGACTTTATAGGTGGCAATGTTAAGATTTTATCTCCCATAGATTAAGGGATTGTACAGCTATAGGATATAATTTGATTTCCTTGTTTATAGCCCCCTGCTATACTAATTTTTAGGCAAATCTTTTACCTAATTTGTAGCTCCATTTGTACTATAAATTCTGGTTGTATGTACTCGTCGATATATCAAAAAAATATCAATGAAATTATTCACCCTTTTTCAAGTTGGTATCACAAGCCTTGGGTTTTTTTTTCCTGAAACCCTCGCCCAAGTGTGGAACAGAGAGTGAAACCAAAATGAGTGAAAAGAATATTGAATCATCTAGAACAAAATCGATTCCAGTTGTTGTTCAGTCTGAAGGCGTTTTTAATGCAGGAATAATTCTCAATGAATCAAACTATGATGTTTGGTCGCAACTGATGGAGATGCATATTGCTGAAAGAGAGAAACTCTCTTATATTAGGGGCAAAATGAAGCAACCTGCAGAAACAGAGGATGGATATGAAAAATGGTATGCTGAAAATCAGAAAGTGAAGAGATGGCTATTGATGTCCATGACACCAGAAATTATGAAGAGGTATTTACGTATATCTACTGCCCATGAAATATAGAGTGCCCTGTCAAAGGCATTTTATGATGGAAGTGATGAATTGCAAGTCTTTGCTTTGAACCAAAAGGCTTTTGCTACTAACCAAAGTGGAAGAGCTCTATCTGAATACTATGGGGAGCTGGTTGAGATCTTTAGAGAATTAGATCATCGGGATACTGTGAACATGAAAGATCCCGATGATACAATTGTATATAAAAAGTCCATTGATCGATTAGATGGATGGTGTTTTTGAACAAGTTCGTGGAGAAATTTTATGCAGAGATCCAATTCCAGGATTAGAAGAATGTCATGGATTGATTCGTCGAGAAGCAGTACGGCATGCTACTTTGAAGGGAGAAACTAGACACTCTGAAGCTGCAGCAATGGTGACTCGAAATCGACAACGAGCAGTCAAAGGTGTAGACAAATCTGCTTACAAATGTACCCACTGCAATCAAACTGGACATACCAAGGACCGCTGCTATGAACTCGTGGGATATCCGACTGGTGGGATCATAGTCGAGCACCTAAAAAGGGGGTTCCAAGAATGCTTCAATTGTTGTTGTTTCTGAAACAAATACAGTTGATGATAATGCAAAAAGAGGCTTATCATTGGTGACAAACACAAATACTGATGGTAAGGCTTTAAGTATCTCTGCTCCTGTTTCTAATAGTATATGGATAATTGATTCTGGTGCTACAGATCACATGACTTTTGATTCTAGACAAATTGCACATCTTAGGTCCTCTTCACAAAAATCCATTTCTACTGCCAATGGTAGTGAAGCCTCAATTGTTGGGGAAGGATCTCTATCTCTCACCAACACTTTAAATCTAGACTCTGTTTTGGTTGTCCCATCTTTAGATTATAATCTTTTATCCATCTCTCAAATTACCACATCCTTATCATGTGTTGTTATTTTTTGGCCTGATTATTGTGTTTTTAAGGACATCCAAACAAAGCAGACGATTGGTTGTGGTATTAAGAGAGGGAAGTTGTATTACTTGGACTTGACATCAAAGGGTTGTAATATGCTATGTCAAACTTTGATGGTGGAAAGCTCCAAATCATAGTTACCAGGTTCGCGGTACTCGCTGGTACGTGGTACGGGTACGGGTATCGGTACGCGACCTTATGAAGTATTCAGTACGTGGGGGTATACATAGTTGGTACGCTATTTGGGTTCGCGGTACGTTATAATATATTAGTTGGTACGCGCTATTAATAAAAAATTATAAAAATTAAAATATATAAAATAAAATATAAATGGAATATTATAAACAAAAATTAACTTCAAATATTAAAATTGACAATCTCTGTAAGAGTTTCTACATATTTAAAATAAATATAAAATATAAAATGAAACACAATTTCTCTATATGCCAATATCCTTCACTACAAGAAAAATGCGATTTACCTACGGAAATTTACCCAGGGCCATGTAGTCGTAGGTAATTTTTTCATTTTCTACGGTCAAAGCCGTAGGTAAGGAGAGAGGAGAGAGAAATTTAAATTTTAAATGTACCTACAGCCAGAGCCGTAGGTAATTTCATTTTTCTTTTAAAAAAAAAGAAAAAATACATTAGCGAGGGCCCAAACCGTAGATAATATTTACTTTATTAGCTATAGCTTTTAGCCGTTGGTAGAAAGATCCTCGAATTGCGTAGCTACGGCTTAAAGCCGTACGTAGTTTAGAGACGGCCACATGGCCGTAGCTAGCGTTGATAACTGGTTGAACCCAGTAGCTTCCCCCCATTCTTTCTCGATCGCAAGCCTTTCTCGTTCTCTCTCTGCAACAAACCGCGCCTTGCCTTGCCTTGCCTTGGTCCTTTAAGTCCCACCGCGCCGTCACCGTCCTTCAAGTCCCACCGCGCCGCCATGCGTCCTTGAACCACCACCGCTCCCTCTCTGTCCTTGAAACCCCCACGCCGTTTGAACCCCCACCGTGCCTTGAACCCCCACCGCGCCATCTCTCCGTCCTTGAACACCACCGTGTTGTTGCTCCGTCAGAACGGTGAAGCTCCACCGCGCCGAAGATCGGACCATTCGGAGCCCCCCCACCGCAGCGCCTGAGCCCTCACCTCCGCGTGACTGTCTGGGTCACCACCGCCACGGCCCCATTGTAGGTATGAGCTCTCTTTCACTCTGTCTTTGTCGATCTCTCTCTCTCTCTTACTCTCTCTCTCTCTGCGAGGTGCTTCGGTGGCGGTCTCTGGCAGTCCGTCCCTGTTGCGAGGTTCTCCGGCGGTCTCTTAGTGAAGCCCGCGGCGGTCTCCCTTCCAACAGTGAGTCCCTCTTTTTTTTCCTCACACTTTGGTAACATTTGAGCTGGGGTGGGGGCTTTTTGATTGAGAGTTTTTGATTGAGGATTTTTTTTATTTTGAGCTTATAACGCGTTTTTGACTAAGAGGTTTTTATTTTGATTTGGGGATTTTTTTTATTGAGGTTTTGGTGAAACAATTGGGCCACTGAAGCAGTTTTAAGCTCAAAATCTAAGTAATGCAGCTAGGTGGGTATATGCATTGATAAGAGGAGTCTATTATCTTGAAGTCATTTGCTGCGTTGATTGAATGTGCTGGATCTTTTTGTGAATTGGACCTCTTTGTGATGGTTTGTATGATATTCTCTTATTCGATTTGGTTATGTTTGGAGCTGGTGATGGCTTTGTGTTAGTTACGTTTGTTGTTTTGTTTTGGTGGCTGTTAGCAGTTCATCTGGCACTGGTGGTTGCATATACTGTGGATGGCTTATGATGTTCTGTTTCTAGGAAGATGGTCACTAAATTTGCAGCGCATTGTGTTTGTTTTAAATTTGAACAGACAGTGTGTAGCTCTGTGGCTAGCATTTGCACTTGCATTTCCAGGTATCAATTATTGCTCTATATATATATATATACTTTTTCACTCATTTATGTATGCATGTCAATCGATCTCGTGGTTAATTTTCATTTTAATTTGTTACCTCAATTGTTGCTTCTTTGGTTGCCTTTGTTTAGTTATTGGATTTGGGTATTTATGGAACAATGCACGGGTGTTTGGTATTAAGTATTAGATTGCCAAATCAAGGTAAAGGATTGATTTTCTTTTATTATCACCTTCTGTTCAAATCAAACTGGCCATATATACTTGTTGAGTGAAATTTAACCAGTGCTTTTTAGTAGTGTCTTATATGAACGTAACTTTTATTGTATGCATTTCTCCCTTTGCTTCAGGTACTATAAGATTGGTATGATAGCAAAACAGGGCCATGAAAACTTCTTGTAGCACTGATAAGATTAAGTAGTGCCTTATGTTTTGGTCTTATTTTTTATTGGTTTTAGGATACTGATTATGTGATTAACTAATACAATACATATATCTATTATCACAATAGTGGTGTTTCTACATGAGTAATATTTAATCATTTTTACTTTGCACATCTGACCTATGTTCGTAAAATCATGCATTTAAGTGAGTATATATCACAACCTATCTTCATGTTGCATAAGTTTGTTAAGTGAGGTTACTTCTCCCTGGTGTGTATATGCTTGTCTCATTTCTATTTTTGAATCTTATTCAATTCACTTTTGACTTCATAGTTATAATACATGATTATAACTATAACTGATCAACAACTTGGTTTTAGTTGCCAATGTCATGCATCATGAAACAAAGTCATTTTTCAGTTACAAGCAGTTTGAACTAACTAGTAACTAATTTGTAGTTAAAATTATCATTGTCAATTCCCCTATGTTTTTTCCTTAACAATCGCTACTGTGTTTTTTCCTTTACCTTTTTCTACCTTTACCAGTTGCACATTATTATGAACAATGATCATGAGCTGGGGATTCCAATTCAATTTTAAACTCTATGAGAAGACATTCAGATGGTTAGTGCATTTCCACTATTGAGCAGGGAACCAAGTTACGGCTCTTGCCTCAGCCTCAGCCAAGTTAGCAGTTGCCGCCGCAGCTGGAATAGGGCCCCGATAGTGGTAACACACCGAGACTAGACGAAGATTGTAACCCTTATCAACAATAATAGATAACTTTTTAGTGTATTTTGTATTTTAGTATGTTGACATTTTATTGTATTCAACTTAGACGACATTTAGTTTATTTTTTGTTATGATATTAATTTTATTAGTTTAATTTTGTATTTCATTTGACCTTTTATGGTATTTTTAACTTGGACAACATTCGGTTTATTATGATATTAATTTTGAAATTTTCAATTATCGTCTTTATTTTAATAAAAGTTCTATATTAATAATAAATTAAAATTAATATAAATATTTAATCAATAATATGTAATTAATTAAAATAAATAAATAATTAATTAATAATAATAAAACGAATTTTAATTAATTTAATTAATAAAGAATTTAATTAATAAAGAATTTAATTAAATTTGTAATTTAAAATTTTAATTAAAAAAATTCGTGTACCTACGGCCCAGGCCGTAGGTAATTAGCCAGGGCCAAAAGCCGTAGGTAATTACCTAGGGCCTGGAGCCGTAGGTAATTACCTACGGCTCCAGGCCCTAGGTAATTACCTACGGCTTTTTAAAGAAAGCCCTCGCTAAAAAGTTGCAACGAGCAAAATACCTACCGAATTCAGGCCGTCTCTGAGCCGTAGGTAATTTTCCATTACCTACGGCTTTTTGCTTCTACCTACGGCTTTTGGCCTTGGCTAATCAACGATTTTCTTGTAGTGCTTTCCTTTGATTCTATATGGCAATTTCTCTTCTTTTTTTTTGATATAATATATGCCAATTTCTCTTATTCTAAATCTAACCTTTTCATTTTCCTTTTACTCCGTTTTTTGGTCAAATGAAAAATAAATGAAACGGCAAAGCATTTATAATAACATGTAATATATGATGATTTACCTACTCTGCATAACTTTATTTCCAGTCCACCAATTAATCAATTCAATTTACGAAGTCATATTGTACTGTATAAAATTCAAATTTTTGCACTTCTTTCCATTTTCTATTTTTTTTCAATAAAATATTATTTATAAAACCCAGTCCATAGGCCAAAAACACCTAACATCAGTCTAGCAAAAAAAAAGCCCAAACAAAAATAACCCTAAAATTTCCCTCAAATTGGTGAGTGGCTAAGTGCCTGAACGATTCACTCACTTCACTGTTCACCCAGAAAAAGTGAAAAAGGGATATGGATTCACTGCAACAAATGCACGCAGTCACTGCAGTTGCCTAAATCTGAGCTGTTCAATTAATCTAAAGCTTTATCAAATAGCCATGTAGCACATTTGCAAGCAAGCATAGTAGCACACTTTCCTCTTTCCACCCACTTCGCCCTTCGTCCCTTCTCTTCAGCCTTCGACAACCACCACCACCATGAAAAGATTCATGAACCATAAAATAAAAGATTCACCACCACTCCAACTGGTCAGCATGCAACTCCAGGGCAAACACAACAATGCCATCCGACCCGCACTCGCCTTCCAAATCGGGTCCTCCGTCCACATGGTGCTTCCTCTGCTGCCTCAGCCTCACGCGGGCCCATTGCCGTCGGCATCCGCCGGTTCGTTCCTTACGCGAATTATATGGCGAATTTGGAAGAACCAGTTCGTGAAAGTACCGCGAATTGGTACGCAAGTACCAATTCGCGGTTCCCGGGGGGAGGAGCGAATTATGTTTCTCTGCTCCAAATAGAACAAGAATAAAACTGAAGTTTGGCTATGGCATCGATGGTTGGGACATGCATCCTTTGACTATCTCAAAAAATTATTTCCTAGTTTGTTTGAAAGTCTTGATTCTTCAATTTTTCGTTGTGATGTATGTGAACTTGCAAAAAGTCATCGCACTTCATTTCCATTGACTTTAAATAAAAGTCCTCTCCCTTTCATGGTAATCCATTCAGATGTGTGGGGGCCTTCTAAAATTCCAACTTTAGGTGGCTCACGTTGGTTTGTTACTTTTATTGATGATTGTACGAGAGTGACTTGGTTGTGGTTAATGAAGTCCAAAAGTGAGGTAAACTTGTTATTTTAGAAGTTCCATAAAATGGTTAAAACTCAGTATAATGCACAAATTCAGGTTCTTCGGAGTGACAATGGAGGAGAGTATCAAAATTCTGAATTACAACAATTTTTTGAAGAAGAGGGCATTATCAATCAAACAACTTGTTCCAATACACCCCAACAAAATGGGGTTGCTGAGCGAAAAAATCATCATATGTTGGAAGTTGTTCGTGCTATATTAATAGAGGCTCATATGTCATTGTCTTTTTGGGGGGAAGCTCTTGCTTTTGCAACATATTCAATTAACCAAACCCCCTCACGATCTATTGGCTTTCAAACACCTTTCAAAGCCCTTAGTGATACTGTTATTGCCCCAACAGTTCCAAATTTACCTCCTCGTATCTTTGGATGTGTAGTGTTTGTTCATCTTCACAAACATCAGCGTAATAAATTAGCCCCTCGAGCTTTACGGTGTGTTTTTCTTGGGTATGCTATGCATCAAAAAGGATATAGGTGTTACCATCCTCCAACTCAACGCATGTTTATAATAATGGATGTGGTGTTTCATGAGGAATTAATGTATTTTTCGTCTAAGTCTGAACTGCAGGGGGAGTATCAAAAAGAATATGATCTTGCAACATGCTATGATATTCATGATACTAGTGTGATCAGTTTGGATCTTGATATCGATCCACATTTAGAAGATGAAGACGTGATTGCACCACAAATTGCAAGTCCACCAATAGAGGATGAGGAAGTAAGTGGACCACAAGCTGTGAGCCCATCAATTGAAGAGCTTGAATCCCTCATTGGGATACCACACCAATCGTCTACTGAGGATGCACTTATTTCTGAACCTGAATTGCCAAAAAAAAACTCCCAAAGCATCTCAATCGAGGTATTCCCAAACCTATATATGAACCTGAAATTTCTAGTAAAGTGAAGTATCCTATGAGTCATTATGTCTCTTTGCAAAATCTGTCATAATCAAATAAGTCATTTGCAAATCAATTATCTGCTATATCTATTCCTAATAGCATGCAGGAAGCCTTAGTTGATTCAAGGTGGAGAGAGGCTATGAATGAAGAAATGAATTCATTGCAAAAGAATGAAACATGGGAGTTGGTCGATTGCCCAAAGGGAAAGAAGCCTGTGGGGTGTCGATGGGTATACACTGTGAAGTATAAACCAGATGGTGGAATTGAACGTTTTAAGGCAAGATTGGTGGCAAAAGGATATACTCAAGCCTATGGGATTGACTACACCGAGACGTTTGCACCTACAAAATCAATATTGTTCGAGTATTATTGTCCTTAGCTGCAAACTTGGATTGGCCACTACAACAATTTGATGTAAAAAAATGCTTTTTTACATGGAGAATTATTAGAAGATGTTTATATGGAACTTCCACCAGGGTGTATGATGCTAGAAAGGCATAGCCAAAAGGTGTGTAGATTGAAGAAGTCGTTATATGGGCTGAAACAATCTCCAAGAGCATGGTTTGGAAGATTTACAAAGTCTATGATAGATTTTGGATACCATCAAAGCAACTCAGACCACACTTTATTTTTAAAGAAACAACAAGGTAAGATTACTGCCCTCATTATATATGTGGATGACATGGTGGTTACAGGGAATGATCCAGAAGAAAGAAAGGCATTGCAAGAGTACTTGTCTAGAGAATTTGAAATGAAGGATCTTGGCTCCTTGAAGTACTTTCTCGGGATCGAAGTCTCTAGATCCAAGAAAGGCATTTTCTTATCTCAAAGAAAATATGCATTAGACTTATTGTAGGAGACTGGTATGTCAGCATGCCAACCAGCCGCTTCACCAATGGAGGAAGGCTTGAAGTTGCATACTACAACAGATCAAGTACCAGTTGATAAAAGAAGATATCAGAGGCTTGTGGGCAGATTGACGTACTTAGCTCACACAAGACCAGAATTTGCTTATGCATTAAGCATTGTTAGTCAATTTATGCATGACCCCAGTGAACAACATATGAATGCTGTCATGCATATATTGAGGTATTTAAATTCTGCTCCTGGGAAAGGGATGTTGTTCACTAAAAATGGAAACCTGCAGGACATAGATGTCTATACAGATGCTGATTGGGCTGGAGCATTGGATGATAGGAGATCAACGTCAGGTTACTTCACATTTATGGGTGGCAATCTTGTTACATGGAGAAGTAAAAAGCAAAATGTCGTCGCCCGCTCAAGTGCAGAAGCTGAATTCAGAGGTTTGACACTTGGTCTTTGCGAAGCCTTATGGTTGAAACATTTTTTGGAAGATTTGGGTTACCCACCCAGGCAACCGATTCAACTTTACTGTGACAACAAAGCTGCATGCGACATTGCACATAATCCAGTCCAGCATGACCGAACAAAACATGTTGAGGTGGACAAATTTTTCATCAAGGAGAAATTAGACGCAAAGATTTTGGAGTTGCCTAAGATTCGATCTGAAGATCAATTAGCTGATATGCTTACCAAAGCAGTCTCAAGTAAGGTTTTCTTGAAGTACCTCTGCAAGTTGGGTATGGATGATATCTATGCACCAACTTGAGGGGGAGTGTTAAGATTTTATCTCCCATAGATTAAGGGATTGTACAATTATAGGATATAATCTGATTTCCTTGTTTATAGCCCCCTGCTATACTAATTTTTAGGCAAATCTTTTACCTAATTTGTAGCTCCATTTGTACTATAAATTCTGGTTGTATGTACCCATCGATATATCAGAAAAATATCAATGAAATTATTCACCCTTTTTCAAGTAAGCTCTACCATGCGAGATTTAAAGGCTGTTGTATTCCCATGACCTCGGTTTGAATCCAGAACCTCTGGTTAAACTAGGAGATACCCATATCATCTCATCGAAGCCCCCGTGGTATTTTAATGATATTTGAATACCTATTAATTTTTACCACTCATTTTGTGTGTGGAAATTTCACACCCATCTAACACTCATCTCTCTTTTCTATCATATCACCATCTATCATATTTGTTACGCATGCCTATCTCAAGGTGTTATATGGTGTATATGAGTGTCTAATTTGTTTTTTGTTTTTAAATAGGGATGACAAAACGAGCTGGTTTGCCCTAACAGCCTTAAATAGGCTGGCTCGCCCCGGTCCACTGAGAAAAATGGGCCAAAAAATGTACCCGTCCCGTTAAGAGTGGGTTGTCGGGTCGCCAGATTGGCCCGCTGACCCTCCAAAAACCCACCCCAAATTTTTTTAAAAAATAAAGTAAAAACTGTAAAAAAATATTTAAAAATTAAAAAAATGATTTCCAACCCCGACCCGCCTGCCGAGTTGGTGGACTAAGTGGGCCAGACCAAAGTGGGCGACTCTCAACCCGTCCAGCCAAAAAAGTGAGTTAGGCGAGCTGACTCCTCAGACCCAACCCATTTTGCCACCCCTATTTTTTTAATGTAGATATGGGAGTACTGAAAACTCACCACTTTCAACCTTTTTCTCTTTTTATATTTCTTTTCACATCACATCACATCACATCACATATCTTTTTCTTTCTCTTTTTTTCTTTCTTTTCTATTTATATCTCTTTCTAGGCGTGTGCTAACATTTCGGTGTCTAAAATTTATTATTTTTTGACAAAAAAAATATTTTGTCAAAATAAAATTATTATTTTTTGTGTTATATGTAAAACCCTCTATTGCTGCCTGCCGGAGAGAGAGAGAACCAAGGCGTGTCCGAAGCGCGGATACTAAATGTTCGTTCGTGTTACGTTCTGGGAAAATATGGAGGAGATTCAGATCAGCATACACAATACTACATGTTTCAACTCTTTGACAGTTTCGGATATGTCGTTCAATTCAGAACCCAATTAATCTACGCCATAAACCTTAGCTCTACGCCTCTACTTGTTGCTTAAGCAACCTTAACCGCCAACGCCGCGTTTATCTTTCAACGTTCTGTAAGCCCAAAATTAATCAACGGAAAATATGTATGAAATGAAATAGAAACGGTGCTGAAAATTAATCACCATATATGTGCATTGCTTCGAAACTCCCCTCCCCAGAGTACATATATGTGTATCATGCATGGAGCTTCTTCAATACTCAACTCATTCCAAAAAATTAATAGAGATTATTGTGTTTTTTTCTCTGATAAATTAACAAGCTTTTCAATCGATCAATCTCATATTCTCAAACTAATTGTGCATTATCATGAGTTCTCAAAACATAAGCATTCAGAAGGTTCTTTGCCCAACCACTAGGCCACCACCACCCTCTCAGACTCAGACTCAATCTGGGACTCAACTCCCAACCATTCAGAAGGTCTTTTCAAGGAGATCATCCAGAGAATAAGAAATTCACCCAACCATGCATATGGTGACTTTTCTTAATTTTTCTCCCTTAATTATTTTAAGAGTTTTTTTCTTAATTTTTCTCCCTTATTTTCAATAATAATAAATACTCCATCTGTTTCAAATCTTTGGTGTTTTAATTAGTATTTTTTTCCCAAAACTTTAATTATTTTAAAATTTTAAAAAATAATTTATTATTTTTTTAACCATATCCTTAGTATAATCTATAAGTTTTGAGTGAAATTATAATTATATTATAATATAAATATTTTAGTTTAAAATTTATTCAATTAATTATTTTTCAATCTATATTAAACCATCACTGATTTAAAACAAAGGGAGTACTTTTTTGGATTTAATTTGCTCATTACTATTCTCATTTCTCTTTCAGGCTTAAATGGAACTGATGGGACCACTCATGGAGTCATGGAAGGATTGGAAGCTGTATGCCGCATATATGCCTATATTGAATTTATTTATTTATTTATTTATTTCATTTCGATTTTTTTTATGTGTTTATTCTTCTGTATTGGAAAATATTGTACTTACTACAATTATTAGCATGCCAGTACTAATCTTTTTATTTGGAAGTCCCTTTAATTATTTGTTAAATAATTACTTTATTGTACTTGTTCTCCATGTTAAAATTAAGTAGTAATCACTGAATCATTGATGCAATTAATGACAATATTCACATTTTTTCTACCTATATTTGTTAACAACAATGATTTTTAGATACCCCACGTTTTTCCACCACCCATCTAAACCTTTATTTATTTCTATATATCTAGAACACATAGTGGTCCAAAAATCATTTTTCATTTGCTAACCATGTATTAACACAAATAAAAGCAACCATATATTTATTACTCGAAGTGGTGTTTGTGCTCTGGCTCGTTTCCTTTCCGTACATATTTTGTTTTACATTTAGTGCAATACAAAGAAAGGACAAGTAAGATTGCCGAGATACGACAAAGAAAGGACAAGTGAGACTGCCAAATCTCATTTGATAATTGATAAGTTCCATTGTTGAGAATATATAACATATAATTTTTACAAATATTCTTTCAAATTTGATAAAAAAAATTACATTAAATAAAGAAACCAGTAAATGTAATAAACAAGGAAATAAATCTTCCTTGGAACAGGCTGTGATTACTCATTAATTTCTTCTGATGGTTTATCATTGAATTTTTGCGCAGAGAAGAGGTGTTCACGATAATAAAGGATAAACAGTGAATTATTCACATAAAAAGTTAGTACAAAAAATTAAATTAAATTAAATTAAATTTAATGGGCATTTATAGATGTCTTTTCTATTTTTAAAATTTAATGTATATGGCCAAGCTGGAATTGGACCAACATGAGATATTAAGTTTACATATCTAGTATGGTATCGATAAACAAATAATTAAACTTAATAAAGATGACATATTTTATGCCTCATGTTTAATTGGGACATACGGATGAAGAGACAAAGGCTTTACGGTTATTATGGTTACAAGAAGGTTAAATTAGATTACTGATCTTCTCATAACTGGATAGCAATGATGCATTGCTAGATGCTGCTTATTGTTCAAAATGATTGATATTAGTATAGATTAATTTATTATTATTGCCAACTTTATGGGAGCCTACAAGGCCACACACATAGAGTATATTAATTGAAGAGTTATATATTTAATTAATATGATTTAATTAAATGGGAGTTATATCTAATTAAATACCATTTAATTAGAAGATATTTAGTTAAATAGGCTTATGTTAAATGTGATTTAATTAAATTAGATTTAATTAAACATGATTTAATTTAAGTTGCGCTCATAATGGATGAGCCCATCAGGGTTAGGGCAATAGAAAGGCTCCCGGTGTGAAATCGAAAGACCCAAATGTGAAAGTGCAAAGATGAAACCAGAATAGTACACAGCTGTGAAAAACGTAACACCCCCAGTGTGAAATCGTTAGACCCAAAATTCAAATATAAACCCGAACAGATCACAGTTGTCGAAAAATTCCCACCCGAAGCTTGAAAGCGTCAGACCCAAATGCGACACTGTAGAGTAGAATCCAGAGAAGTCCACAGCTGTAAAAAATGTAACACCCCAGGTGTGAATTCGAGAATACCAAATACGAATTTGCAGAGTAACAGATCACCAGTGTGGTGAAATTCCCACCCCCAATGAAATTGAACCGCACACCCAATACCCTGCCAAGCCCAAATAAGCTGTATCATAATATTCAATGCTAACTTACTTTTAAGAATAAGGAATCAGTTAAAGAGACAAGTCATATAATGGTAATTAAGTTAAACTTAATGCAACTCATTAAGCACAAAATCATAAGACAAAAGTAAAACCAAATAATAACAATTAAGCATACCAAGTAAAGTTTACTACACTCGATCTGAGCAGTCTTCAAGAACATTCTTCGCCTTCTCTAAAGGCCATACATGTAATGAACATAATTCCTGAATTCCAAAATTCCATATTTGCTCCTAAGCTTAGCCGCAGGGAAAACCCAAACCCGATCAAAACGGTTTTTCCACATCAAAGTCGGGACAGGTTCAAACAGATATCCATGGATTTGGGCCCCATTGCCAAGCTTATATAGACCACAATAGGTGTCAACACTAAGAGAGAGAAAGAAATATAAGAGAAAATGATAAGTGATATGATATAACAAAAAGAGTTAAAAAAAGATGAAAAGTGTTAATGAATAGCAACACTATATATGGGGGTTTCCAAATATATCACTACTCGAATCAAATACTTCATTTATAATCTCATAAGTGGTTGTTGAGTGCATAAAGCAAAAGAAATTGAACAAACCAATACAAAATTAAAGGTATTGTATATCTCTCATAAAGCAAGGTAATTACCATTGAGTAAAAAATCATTTTGGTCCCTGAATGTGTCAAGCGCTTTCAAATGGCTTTCATCCATCACGTGAGTTCCTGACATCACCCCTGTGACTTAACAACGTTAACAGTGATGATGTGGCATGTTATGTGCCAACTAGTCTCACATGTGTCCCTCGATGCGTCATCCACGTCAGCAAGGACCAAAATGAAGTCACTCGGAATCAAATGAAAATTGTTCACCCTTCTTCCCTTTACCTTCACCATCCCCTCTTTTTGGCCCCCTCTCCCCCACCACGACCCCTCTTGCTCTGCCTCCCCCTTCCATTCCCCCACTTCTACCCCCACACCCCCTCCCCCTCCCCTATCGCCACTGCCACCGCTACCCCTCTTGCCAGCTCCCACCTTCAACATCTCCCAACTACAACAAAGCTTCTCTCAAAGAGTCATTTCTTTGGAAGATCTCGTAGCACTACTAGAAAACCTTTAAATATTGGAGACGGAAATGAGATTATCAGAAGAAATTGGAGAAATAAATAAAATACTAGAAGAAATGAATAAAAATATATTAATAGAAAATACAAATAAAATTATAGAATACACATATATGATAATACAAAAAGGATAGAATGATATAAAAAATATAAAAGATACCTTAAATAATATAAATGAAGAAAAGGAAATTGATGAAAATAAAGATATCAAAAGAATTAAACAAATTCTTCAACAACTTCAAAATTTTTATAATATGAAGAAAATAATAGAGGTAAAACAAAAATAGGAATTAGAAGAATTAGTAAAAATAAGAGAACATAAACATATAAATTTTATTAAACCATTATCTACATGGAGGGGATAAAAGAAAAATATATAGAAAATCTAAAGAAATCAAATGATATCGAGTTGAGGAGTGGTGGTGGAGAGGGGTGGGGAGAAGGAAAAAGGACTAAATTCAAAACACACTTTTCAGAGTGACTTTGTTAAAAATTTAATATTTTCATAGGTATATGTCAAGTGACGTGTAAGCTACGTAGATTTAATGAGGTGGCACGTAGAAATTTTATAGAGTATGCCACATAAACGGTCAACTCAACATAGAGACCTAACTCAAAATAAATAAATAAATGGAGGACAAAAAACTTTGACTTTTTTTAAGAACTAAATTCAAAATTTGAATTTTTAGGAACTTTGATGTGAAGTATCATCGGCTTTGTCGAAGACTAATTTATACTGGGGAAAATGAGGTCTTCCCTCCTAACCACGTTTTTTCCATCTACAACCCGAGATATTGCTTAAGGAATCCGAGTCCAGTGCCACTCAGACCAATGCAATGTTGGTAGACTTTGCTCTTTTTCTTTTTGTTTCTTAGGATATCGATCTCCATGCACAGCTACAAAAATTAATCCCTTCGAAGATTTAGAATGATTTGCCTCTTCTAAATGGTAGACTTTGCTTTGCACCACACTATTTTTTATTTTCATTTCTATTTCTTACTTTTTTTTCTTGGGTCTTAACATATTTGGTGGTTCAATCACGAAATTGAGTGCAATAATAATGATACAAGGTTGGTACTGAATTCGATCCATAGGAATAAAATCTAAAGACTGCTTTCCTCCGAGTGGAAAAAAGACTAAAATAACTTTTAGGGTGGACTAAATCATAAATTACATAAATTCCACTTTCACTATATGGATATAATAAATTTGAAAAAGTAATGGTTCAGATTTCTGGTGTGGTGCTTGAGTTGCAGGTTGCTGGAGTTGTGAATTAGAGAAGGGCTCATGAAAAATATGAATATTAGAAATATCAAATAACAAGAAAACCAATAATTAAATAAATTTATAATATTGACCAATAACCAAAAATTTGTGAAAACAAAGGAAAATAGTCAAAATACCATGATGCATCATTTTTTTATTGTTTTCGTAGAGACAGTTATTGCTTTAATTTCAAAATTAAAAGAGAAATATTTCGACAAAAAACATTCAAAGAGAAATAAATAGAATGATTTTGAAAAGTAATCCAGTTAATTTTTGAAATTTTGAAAATAAATTTTAAATATACATATAGTTTATATTTTATTTTTATTACCACTAGGATAAATTTTGTCAACAAAATTAAATTTTCAAAACATTTTTATTTTTTATATTTCATGAAAATACGCATAAAATATATGAGATCGATAACTAGTAGTGAAGTTTTAAAATTTATATAAAGAGAAAGAATTTCTGTTAAAAGAATTTTCTATAAATGATAAATTATATTTAAAAATTTCAAAATGGATTTTTTTCAAATACTATATGCATTATTTATTTTTAACTAATTTTTATTATTACTAAAATAACTCTCTCAAGTAGTTAACGTGGTAGCTAGAGAAACCAGGGTTGCACGTGAATTAGTCTCTACAGCTACATGTAGAAGATATCTGGGTTAGAATTAGTCTCTATAGCTACATGTGGAAGATATCTTGGTTAGAATTAGGTCCTGTTTGGATAACAAGCTTATCTACTACTTATGACATAAGCTGTATAATCTACTTTTATAATCGAAGAAAAATTATAGTGAAACTTATTTTATATAAGCCATAAGCTGTTTTGATAAGCTATCCTGGGTAGCTTATGAAAAATAAGACCAAAACAGCTTATGAATCAATCATAAACTATGTTCATAAGCTCTGCATAAGCCAATCCAAACAGGCCCTTAGTCTCTATAGCTACATGTGGAGTAGGGGTGTAAATGAGCCAAGCTATTCGTGAACTATTCGGGCTCGACTCGTTAATTGCTCGCAAAAGCTCGCTCGTTTAATTAAACAAACCAAGCTCAAGCTTAAGATTGTGCTCGATTATTTAAATGAACCAAGCTCAAGCCTTGTAGGCTCGACATTAAAACCTCACGAATAACTCGGTTATATATTAATATATATATATATATATATATATATATATAATAAATTTTATACATAGAATAAATTATATATATATATATATAATATATAATGAAAAATTAAAATTACATAGATCCTACAAATTTGTTTTAAAAGGTATGATAATATTTTTATTTCCTTATTAAGTTTGTTATTAAGTTGAAATTTTAATATTTAATACTTATATATTTTTGTATTTTATGTGCTCAGGTGGACAACATTTTGAAAGAGACTATACTATCAATAAATTGATGATGGAGATTTTATCGACCTTTTTTATGGATATTATGGAAATATGTAGAACTTTATTATGTATTAATTTTGAAGTTTTCTTTTGATAGTAGTGAAGAAATTTAGTTATGAATTTTTTATTTGCTAGATTATCTAAATATAGTAGTATAGTATTTTTGAATTTCATATATCACATGTCGACTACTAATCTTTATTAAATACTAAACAAATAAAGTTTAAAATTAATTTAAGAAAAAAATTCATAAATGAACCGGCAAGTCAAGCCCAAACTTCACTTTTTTTAACAAGCTCAAACCTAAGCTTTTAATTAGACCCGTTTAAATAAATGAGTCAAATTTAAACCGCTAATTTTTTTCATAAGTCAAACTCAAATTTTAAATACTTGACTTGACTCAACTTGTTTGCGGCCCTAACGTGGAGGATATCTGGAGTAGAAAAAAAAAAAAAACCATGCTAGAGGAACGAGGCGTGTCCATCTGCCCGAAGCGTGGATAGTAACGTTGCTGTTATGTTCTGGGAAAATGTGGAGGAGCGTCCACAATTCGGACCCGGATTGGGTGCAGTCAGCAAAACGGTGCAATCATGCAGTCAGGGCCATCACAGTCGTCGGATCAAAATTGGTCGGCTCAGGATTTTAGTTTGAATTTTAAATTCAGTTTATTGTCGACCGTTCGATCAAAATAGACGGTCCAGATTGGGTGCAGTCGTCTGCGTGACTGCACCTAATCCGCGTCCCCACAATTCATGTTTCAACCCATTGATGGTTTTTGATCTCTTTCAATTCAGAAGCCGATTAATTAATCGGCAAAAACCTTAGCTCTACTTGTTTATCAAGCAACCGAAACCGCTGAACGCCGTGTTTATTTTCAGCGCTTTGTTAGCCCGAAATAAATAATAATAGGAAAATATGTAGAAATGAAACAGAAATGTATGCTGAAAATCACCATTTATATGCCTTGCTTCGAAACTCCCGAGACTGTCTTCTTCAACTATTTGGCAAAATGATTTTTTAATAGAAAAAGGTTTAAAACCATTTAATTCATTCAATTTATTAAAAATATGATTAGAAAATGAGAATTTAATTGAATTGAGAAGAACCTCCATATTTCTACACACATACATTTATAAGTTTTAGCCCGCCTTAATCGGGCTGGTCCGCCCCTAGTCTGCTGAGAAAAGAGAGCCAAAAAATACACATGTCCCGTTTAAGAGTGAATTGGTGGATCTGCAAGTTGGCTTGCTAGTGGGTTTAGGCGGGCTGGGCCGCAAAAAACCAACCCAAAAAATTTAAAAAAACCATAAAAAGTAACGTAAAATAAGAAAAAAGATTTCCAACCCAATAGGTCAAACCGACCCGTCTGCTAAGTTGGTGGGCTAAGCGGGGCAGGCGTTCTCACCCCATCCCGCCAACAAAACGAGTTAGGTGGGCTGGCTCATCAGGCCCATCCCGTTTTGCCACTCTTATTTTTTTAATGCAGATATGAGAGCACTAAACACTCATCCACTTTCAACCTCTTTCTCTTTCTATATTTCTCTTTTTATCACATTATTCATCTTTTTCTTTCTCTTTTTTCTCTCTCTTCTATTTGTATCTCTTTCTAGTTGTCTCTAAAAATTATTATTTTTTGTGTTATAATATGTAAAACCCTCAATTGCTGCCAGCAGGAGAGAGAGAAATTTTAAAAAATATATATTAATACTCCTTCTGCTTCAAAAGTTTGGTGGATTAAAGTTTTGACACACGGATTAAAAAATAATTAATTAGATAAATTTCAAATTTAAATATTCCTATTTATTATTTATCATTCTCAACTATCCTAATTATTTCTCCACTCAAAATCATTAATTATACTAAAAGTATAGTTGAAAGAAGGTGATAAATTATTTCTTGAAATCCTAAAACAATCAAAATTTTGGGACAAAAATAAAAAACTAAAATCAGCAAAGATTTAAACTGCAGAGAGTATTATGCTACGCCTAACAAGTATTAAATGCCAAGAGGAACTAAGGCGTGTCCGAAGCGCGGATACTAATGTTCCTGTTACGTTCTGGGAAAATATGGAGGAGATCAGATCAGCATACACAATACTACATGTTTCAACTCTTTGACAGTTTCAGATATGTCGTTCAATTCAGAACCCAATTAATCTGCGCCATAAACCTTAGCTCTACGCCTCTACTTGTTGCTCAAGCTATCTACCTTAACCGCCAACGCCGCGTTTATTTTTTCAACGTTCTGTAAGCTAGCCCAAAATTAATCAACGGAAAATATGTATGAAATGAAAAACGGTGCTGAAAATTAATCACCATATATGTGCATTGCTTCGAAACTCCCCTCCCTAGAGTGTATGTGTGTGCATAAATAGCATCATGCATGGAGCTTCTTCAATACTCAACCCATTCCAAAAAATTAACAGAGATTATTGTGTTCTTTTCTCTAATAAATTAACAAGCTTGTCAATCGATCAATCTCGTCTCAAACTAATTGTGCATAATCATGAGTTCTCAAAACATAACCATTCAGAAGGTTCTTTGCCCAACCACTAGGAGGCCACGACCACCCTCTCAGGCTGAGGCTCAGGCTGAGGCTGAGGCTCAGGCTCAGGCTCAGTCTGGGACTAAAATCCCAACCATTCAGGAGGTCTTTTCAAGGAGATCATATCATCAACAGAATAATAATTCCACCCAATAATAATTATTACCACCTGGTGACTTTTCTTATTTTTTCTCCAATATTTTAATTTCTTTCTTAATTTTTCCCCTTATTTTCAATATTAAACAAATACTCCCTCGGTATTAAATCTTTGGTGTGTTTTAACTTTTTCATTTCATCTCAAAATTTTGATTATTTTAAGATTTTAAAAAATAATTTATTATTTTTTTTCAACTATATATACCTTAGTATAATTAATAAGTTTTGAGTGGATTAATAATTATAATAATTCAGCTAGGCTTATACATATATATCACTTATAAGAATAAAAAAATATAAAAATTGATAAAATAATAAATAGTAACATTTTAGTTTAAAATTTACTCAGTTAATTAATTCTTAATTTTTGTAAACCATCACAGATAAAGCATGGTGAGTACTTTTTTATTTGATACAGAAAGCAGGGGGAGTACTTGATTGGATTTAATTTGCTCATTAATATTCTCATTTCCCTTTCAGGCTTATATGGAACTGATGGGACCACTCATGGAAGGATTGGAAGCTGTATGCCGCATATATACCTAAATTTTATTTATTTATTTTATTTCGATTTGTTTTTTTTTGGTAACATGTTTTTTTATGTGTTTATGTGTTTATTCTTCTGTTTTGGAAAACATTGTACTTACTACAGTTATTAGCATGCTAGTAGTAATCTTTTTATTTGTTGTTAATTAATTACTTTATTGTACTTGTACTCCGTGTTAAAAGTTGTAATCACTGAATCATTGATGCAATGACAATATTTACATTTTTTTTACCTATATTTGTTAACAACAATGATTTTTAGATACACCACTGTAAACACTCAATTTTGTCCGATTTTTTTTTATTTTTTTGAAAAAATTGGAATTGAGCCCAATGTTGTTTTTGGTTAGTTGAGAAAGAAAAATGACAAAATGGTCCATTTGGGCCCAACATTTTTTGTTCTAAAAAAGGAAAAATGTCTTTCTGGGCCTGTGGTCCATTTTTATCTAGTTTTATTTTTTTATTTCTTTTTTGGGCCAGTTGGGCCCAAAGGATTTTTGGCCAGTTTCAAAAACTATTTTTTGGGCCAGAGCCCAAGCTGATTATCCAATATTATTTTATTTATTTATTTTTTAAAAAAAGGGGTTTTCTGGGCCTGGCCCAATCCTCAACAAAAAAATGTTTTTGCAGAAAAGACAATAAAAAAAAGCAAAAAAAGAGAAAATAAAAAATGTCAACAAAGGGGACACCGCCCCTGTTGCAGCAGCCAAAACAGGGGTGGCGCCCCCAATTTCTTTCTCCCCTCCAGCAGGTTACAGGCTGCAACTTGCATGTGTGATGATGAATTGATACAAGTGGGTGAGTTGTGGTCTTTTTTTGGGTCTATAAATAGAAGAGGGAGGAGATGGAAGAGCCCAGTTATAGTTACAGACACACACACAGAGGCGCACAAAGAGTGATTGAAGCAGAGAAGAAAGAAGCAATTTGAGTGAAAAGAGAGCACAAACAGAAATTGATAATCACAATTTTTGATTATTAGTTTGAAAGAAAAATAGATTAGAGATTAGGGTGAAGCAAATAGAAGATAAGTGAGGTAAATACTATCCATTCAATTTGCTCTTGGTATGCTATACATGCTTATCATTGAATAAACCAACAAACCAGTAATAATCCCAATCTCAGTCCAGAATACATAATAGGAAAAATGCAGATAAAAAAGGAAAAACCAAAGTAGTTACAGGGACTTCATCTTCTTCTGGCTTCCATTTCCTTGTTCCCCATAGCCATTAACCTGTAAACAAAACCATTGAGTAACAAAAGAAAATCAGAAAAATCAAAGAGAAATAGAAAGAAAGAAAGAAAACAGAGAGCATAGAGAAAGGAGGAAGAAAGGGGAAGGATCCCTTTGGCCGCCGCGCCGCACCCCACTCCGCCGAGGCTGCACCCCACTCCGCTGAGGCCAAACCTGTCTCGCTTCCTCTTCGCCTTCTCTCCCCCTTTTCCACCGCGGATGGCGGCTAAAACGGCCGCTGCAAGGGCGGCCTTTCTCTCTCTCACATTTCTCCTCCCTCCGCCTCTTCTCTCTTTCGATCCGCCATGAAGCGCGGCTGAAGCCGCGCGCGACCGTCCCTCCTGTGGCGGCGCCGCTAGGCGTGCCTTCCATGGCCGCCGCGGCCTTCACCTCCCCTTCTCTGTGAGGCGGTGCCCCCCATTCTCCTTTCTCTCTCTTCGTTTCTAATTTGGGGAGACTAGGGTTCAATGTGAACCCTTTAACCCCCATTCCTCTGATCCCTTTTCTTTTTTTAATTTATTTGTTTATTTTGTCTTTTTTCGTTTTTTTATTTTTATGGGTTGATGCCCTTTTTTGTTGTTGTTGTTGTTGTTGTGTGTGGAATTTGGGCTTGGCCTAGTTTTTTTTCCCTTTATTTCGTTTTTTGGGCTCCAGCCCTCTTTTCTGTTTGTGGTGTGTTTTTGTTGTATGTGTGAGTGTGGCATTTGGGCTTGGCCCAATGCTGCGTTTTTCCTTTCTTCTGAATCCTTTTTTGAAACTGAGCCCAGTCCATCTTTGGGCTAAGTTGAGCAGGTTCCTTCTTTTTTAACATGTACATTTTGTAAATAGCCAACAATTTTTTGTGAAAAATAAAGAAAAATAAAGATTCTTTTCCTTTAGTGTTAATTAGATGTGACATCTTTTTAATGCTTTAAGATTTGGGATGTAAACTGTGACGGTTTGGTAGTCTCAAAGCTCTTTGTAAAAAAAAATTCAAAAAATCAAAATATTCAAAAGAGATTAACTTGGGTGTGACACCCCTGTTAATTTCATTTTTCCGGAAGTATGAGCCGTGACAACTCAGAAGTTCGAAATCCTTTTTCTTCAAAATTAAAACTTCTTTTTCAAAAATAAAATCAACTAACACAGAATCATTTTCTACTCAAGAACTACGTAACGTAGGAGCAAGGGCCCACCCTTGTCAAGCACAAAAATAAATTTTCTTAATTTTTCTCCTTCTCTTTCAAATTCCAAAATTTGTAAATAAATAAAAATTTCTTTTCATTTTCTGGGGTAAAATAAATACTTTAAAAGTTAACAAAAAATTTTACACGTTTAATTAGAGGTATCGTTTTTCAACAGGCGTTGTAGGGTGTTAACACATTCCCTACTCGTAATCGACTCCCGAACCTGAATCTGGTTTCGAAGACCATTTTTTTTTCTTTTTTTGGTTTTCCATTGTTTTCCCACAAAAACATTGGTGGTGACTCTTTTTTCAATTTTTGAAAAGATTCTCTCCCCGGGGATTTTTTCGGTCGCTTCAACCACATTTTTCCACCATCCAATATCTAACACCTTGATATCTTTCTATCTAGAACACAATGGTCTAAAAATCATTTTTCATTTGCTACCATATATTAACACAGATAAAAGCAATCATATACTCCCTCCGTCCCAAAGTAAATGTCTTTTTAGCAAAGTGAATTTGTCCCAAATTAAGTGTCTTTTTATGTTTCAACGAATCATCAATTATTTTATCTATTTTTACCCCATAAATACTTTGTAAAGTATTGCATCGATTTTTGAACAATATAAATAATAAGGTTAATTTGATAAAATTATTACTCTCTTTTATTTATTTATTGTTTTTCTTAATCTATTTGAAAAATAATATTAAAAAATAGAAATTTTAGAATGGATGAAGTATTTATTACTCGAAGTGGTGGTGTCCTCTCACTCGTTTCCTCTCCCTACATATTTTGTTTTACATTTACAAAGAAAGGACAAGTAAGATTGCCAAGATACAAAAATTTGACCAAATTGGTGTGATCCGAGTGAAAAGCGCGGATCGGGTTCCTTAAGCATATGATCGGGGGATCGATTCTCAGCTCATGTGTGTATAGAAATTCACCATTTGAGGGAAGCAACCCTTAAATGCGCTCCACATCCTCGAAGAGACTAGTATCCATAACGAAAAATTGAATAGCTTCCTCTCATTCAATGTTTATAGCACATAAAATACTCAAATCTCATTTGATAATTGATAAGTTCCATTGTTGAGAATACAATATAATGTTACATATATTCTTTCAAATTTTATAAGAATTACATTAAATAAAGAAAGGAAGTATAACAAACAAGGAAATAAATCTTCCTTGGAACATGCTGTGATTACTCATTAAATTTTTTTGATGGTTTATCATTGAATTTTTGTGGAGGGAGAAGTTACTCTCTCTGTCCCATAATAATTAATAGTCCTTTTAGGAAAGTAAAGATTTTCTAAAATAATTGTCATTTTATTTTTGTATGAAACATTAATTATTTTTTCCAGTTTTATCCCAAATAAATTTTCTTAAAGTGTTTCATTGGTTTTTGAACACTATGAATAATAAAGTTAATTTAGTAAAATTGCCACTCTCACTCATTCATTTATTGTATTTTTTAATTTGTGTGAAAAAACCGCAAAAGGCTATTGTTATAGGACAGAGGGAATAAATGATAAACAATGAATTATTTACATAAAAGTTAATATAAAAAATAAATTAAATATATATATATATTTAATGGGCATTAAAGTGTCTTTACTATTTTTAAAATTTAATAATAAGCATAAATATGTTTTTAATATAGGGTTGTTTTTTATTTTAGTCACTTAAAATAAAGTTAATTAATACTTCTTAATTAGTTCCTTAAATTTTTCTTTTAGCCCGTAGAGTGAGTTGACCCATTGAGATGATAAGGTGACACACTTATGGCTCAATCATCATTACATGCATGTCACCAAACCCCCCTCCCTCTCCTCCCACTACGCCAGAAACGCATTACAACAATGTCTTTCCAACAATGCATGAAATGAGAAACATTGTTGAAAAAAAGGCGGAGCTCTCAGACAGCGCTTTTTTGGGCAAACGTTTTTGTAAGTAAAAACAGGGAGCTATCAGACAACCCTTTTCCTACGCAGGCGCTGTTGTAAGTAAAAACACAGAGCTATCAGACAACACTTTCCTGGGCAAACGCTGTTAGACAACGCTTTCCTGAGCAAATGCTGTTGTAAGTAAAAACATAGAGCTGTCAGACAAGTACACTTTCCTAAGCAAACGTTGTTGTAAGAAAAGCACGGAGTTTTAGCACAACATTCACCCCCACTTTCTCATTCTCTCCCAATACTCAAATCTTCTCTGCCTCTAGAAATCTTCAACTAAAAATAAGCCTTAGCTATTGTTCGCCGCCGCTGCAACGTCATCACCCAGGTTCTTCTTGTTATTCTTCTACATCGATGCTCACTTATTATTAGTTTGCTTATCTCCTTTTGCTTCTAACCTCTCTTCAACCCTAATATCTTATTGTTTGAACTCTATATAAATTACCCCTCTTCTTCTCAGCCATTAATGTTAGGGTTTCCTTTTTCTCCCTCTGTTCACCCTCTATTCTCCCTCTTCAAACTCTTTTTTGTGTGTTTGCTTTTACTTTTTAAAGGATGGGTTAGAGAATTTTATATTTATAGTACTGGTATGTGATATCAATAAGGCACATGATTGAGAGTAGATTTAAAGAAATTCTTGCAATTACGATGAGTTTGCAAATAAGGCCTAGATATTTTAAGTGAGACAAATATATGCATTTGTTCTGGTTCACAGAAGACATTATGTTTGCCTTCTAAAACATGATTTAATTGGCTAGGTTATTTTGATGTCTTACTTTGTTCTCTAAATCTTTTGATATAATTTTGATGAATATATAAAGCATAATGTATTGTAAATTTTTGTTTTTGATTTTTCTAGTGTTTGTTAGTGTTTATCAGTATGTATTTTGTTGGAGAAATTAGGGAAAAAATAGAGAAATAATAAAATAATAACTACTCAGATAACACTTTCTTGAGGAAGTGCTGCAAGTGTTGTCTGAAGTGCACTTAAATAGCGTTTGTTTAAGGAAGTGTTATCTGAATGCATCTGAAGTGCATTCAGACAACGCTTTCTTGAAGAAGCAATATATGTAGGGCGTGGTTTATGTGAGATAGCAACAGTGCTTCGGAAGCACTGTTGGAAGTTCGCGTGAAAACAAAAACAGGGGATCAACAGCGCTTCGGAAGCACTGTTGGAATCAAATTTAAACGCCATTGTAATGTTTTTTTGGCGTAATGTCCCTACTCTCTCTTCCTCTCTGGTCTCTTTTCTCTCTCCTCCCCCACGGCCAACTCCCCCTCCTCCTCCTCCCCCACATGGATTCCCACCCATTCCATACTCATTAATATTTTTGTAGGAAAAAAATCCAAAACATAAACACATTAATTTGACAGATACTAGAGAGAGAGAGAGAGAGAGAGACGTCTGTTGCATTCTGCTGTGCTCTAAAGCTAAAATTTCGAGTGAGTGTCTTCTTCCCCTAATGGCAAATAAGCATCTCAATTAGACAGTATTGTGTTTCATTTTGTTCATTTCAGCGTTTTCCCACTAAACCCGCAACGCCGCCAATTTCGTTATTGTGGAGTTCGTGAGAGCTTCAATTCGATACATTTGGTGAGGAAAGCGGGCATAACATAGTACCTCTAGCTAGCACAAAAAACACTAATTAACCAATATGGATTCATTTCTTCTTTTTGGGGAAGGTGGGGGGAGGAGGGGGACGTCGGTGGGGGGAAAGTGGGGGAGGAGGAGGTGGAGGAGGAGGGGAATCTTAGTTATTCTTCTTGTGCATCTTTTCAGCGGTGCTTTCTTTCTGTTATATTTTTAAACATTTTTCTTTTAAAAAAAGAGTTTCTCAAATCTAAAGGTCATATGGTGGCAGAGGGGGAGGTGGTGGGGGAGCCGAGGAGGGAGAAGGAGGAGGTTGTGAGAAGGTGGGGGAGGAGGGGGAGGGGGAAGGTGGGGGAGGAGGGAGAAAGGAAGAGAGAGGGGTGACATGGAAAAACGCTGACGTGTCAGGTGAGGTATTTAAGGTGAGGTGACCACATTAACATTAATTTAAATGAGGTCAACTGTAACATCCGTTTTTCTGAGTAACTGTTCTAATTTTTGTCTTATATGAATTTTTGGAAAATAAATATTTTGAGACTTATTTTTGGTTTACAAATAGAATTTAAATACATATGTTTAAAATTACTTCTGAAAACAGTCAATATTCAGCTTCTGTTAGGTCTACCTACACGATCTGTTTCCTTGTCTATTCGTCTCTATTCTGTTTTATTTAAATTCTTGTGGCAAAAATGTTTTGTGGTTAATTTCTAGCTTAAAATTAGGGGAAAAATACATGTATTTCAAAATACTTCTGAAACAGTAGCTTTTCAATCAATATCGGGTCTTTTTACGGAAAACGGTTTACGTCTAACTGACAAAAAGAGATTTAAATAGCTTGTGTGTGTTAAACAAACTCAATAAATAAACTTCCTTCACAAAAGTGGTTTTTTTATTATTTTATATTTTCTGAAATTTCTCTGGAATTTTTGGAAAACTTTCAAAAAATACCGAAAACTACGCTACCCGGGGGCGTTTAAACGCAAAAACCTTGCTTCACAGGTATAATTTTTGTGTAAAAGGTCCATAAGTATTTTATATTTTATTTTTAATTATTTATTTCATGTTTTTTAAAATTATTTCTGTGTAAGTTTTTAAAACCCTATTTTTCTGCTTTTTCGGGTTTATACCTGCGAAACGATGAAAACCAAAGAGTTTGCACTATCTACAAAATAAAAAATGAGTGCCACGAAATTATTTAGACTTCTTATGGCATTTTCTAGCATTCTCATTGGTTCTCATCAATTTTAATTAATTATTTCAATTTTTGAATTATGAAAAGACATTTTTACCCTTGTTTTTCATCCAAAACCTAGGGGTATTTTGGTCAAATCACTTCCCTTTCCTCCCAGCTCATTTTGGCCGACCTGAACCTTGTCTTGGAGGGTCTTGAAGCTTCTCAATTGTTCTAGGGTTTTTAGATATTTTTAGATATTAATTTTTAGATCTTTTGTTTTAGATATTTTTTAAAACTAAACCATGGTTTTGGATGAAAACCATGGGCTTCAAAACCACCCCTTTGAGCACGAAATTTTCCCTATAAATAGAGGGGGTTGCTCTTCATTTTCTTCATAATCCAACTTGAAGAGAAATCACTCCAAAATTCTTTTCTTTTCCTTTGTTTTCCTTTGGTTTTCCTTGTGTTACTAATCAAGTTTTTGTGTTTTTGTTCTTGTTGTTCTTAGTGTTCTTCATTGTTCTTGGCCAAGGTATGGGGAAATTCTTCTCAAAGATGGTTTTGATCTTTGTTTTGATGAAAATTTGTGTGTTGGGTGTTTATTGTTTTAAATAAATTGTTATATATTTGTTAAAATGTTTTAAATGGTTACTATGTCTAATTTTTGTTTAAAAATGTGATTTTTTAAATAGTAAAGTTATAATGCCCAATTTATTTATAAAGTTTAATAATTGTACCGTTACGCTGGCGAAATTTTAAATATAAAGGTTTGATCACCCAGTGGGCTATGCCTCCGTGATCAACAAATCTAAGAAATTGTAAAATTGAACCTCTGTAGTTCTTTTGACGGATAGTGGATGGGGTGCTTTGGTTAGGCGTAAGAATGCATCTTCGGTGTACTCATACGGTCGGGCTCAGGGGCTGTATCTCTATTACGCCATTAGGACGTGAACAAGTGATTAAATACGCTAATAATGCTAAATCAATGTTTTTCTTCCATTTCCATGTTCTTTTTTGAATATATATATATATATATATATTCAGGCTGACTGGATAAAATAATTTAATAGTAATGGGTTCTCGGTGAACTCTACTGTTAAGTTATTTGGTTGAAATTCCTGGTTTGGAGTTCTGTTGTATATAAAAACTTGTGATTTTTACTGTTTATATACAGACTGATGACGGGTTAAGTAGTTTATTTGTATGGATCTGTCTAGGGAAGAAAAAGGTCATTGAAGGGGCCTACAAGCTCACCTGATCTTTCCTGGGAAACATACCAATGTGCTATTTTTTCTATCTTAGAAAGTTCGTATATACGTGGCGAAGATTACTTGATCAGCTTCCAAAGAGCTTTCCCAAAGAGAATGAGTTAAGATGATTTTTATTAATATTATTACAGTTAAGTCACCGCGTTCGGCTCTGCCGCCGAGTGACTATTCCATAGCAGTTTTTTCCAAAAACGAGAAATAGTCACTTATCGATTAAAAATGAACTTGAGTTAATTATCGTTAATCTCTTCTCTCTTAAACAATCCTGGTGGCTATGCCCCGTTTTGATATTCTGTTACTGCTTTGATCACTCTTATTTTATACCGAATCACTTTCGGGTAACCATTCCGGTTTGGCTCCACCGCAGTGTGGTTACTCTTAAAATAAATTTATAAAGCCGAAAAGAGTAAAGTGACAAGAGTATTTTGGAGTATGATATTTTACCTGAGATTCTATGTTTCATCTGAGTTAAGTGATTCGATGTTCCTATCTGAGCAGTGTGATTCTGTGTTTAATTGAGATATGTGACACCGAGTTTTTATCTAAGAAACGTGATTTTGTGTTTACTTATGATTCCGTGTTTATTTGGGAGTAAAGTTGTAAATTGGTGTCTGTGGTTAACGAGTGACTTACTCGTGGGTGTATCCCGAATTTAAGTGAAAAATCTCTCGGAGTAGCGGGCTGAATACTCGTGGCTGTGTGCCGAAATTCCTATGGTAAAATCTTCATGAGTAACGAGTGACTTACTCGTGGGTGTGTCTCGAATATAAGTGAAAGTCTCCAGGAGTAGCGGGTAGATATACTCGTGGGTGTGTTCCGAAGGTCATTAAGTAAAATTCCCAAGTGTAGCGGGCAAAGTGCTCGTGAGTGTGTTCCAAAAGTTAGAGAGTCTATGTGAATTAATGTACTATTGATGTTTTGTGTTGTTTTGCTCTTACAGTACAGACAAGGACTTGACATTTATATTTATTTTGAGGATGGGTATAACAGTATTATTGCGTGATATTTGTCGTATGAATTTTATTTGCTGTGTGCTTTATATTTGTTGAATGTCTCAAATGATGAAGATTTTCACCATGCCTACTTTTCATGTTTTGTCCATATGTGGTTGAGTAGATGTTTTTCCCAAAGAGTGGGCTATGCCTTAGGAGAAGATCTGATGGAGATTGCTGCACGAATTCCAAGAAGAATGAGTGTTTATTGTACTGCTTTGGGTAGAGGTCTAGAGATTTGACCGGCTCAGGTGTTCACTGTATACACATATTTCGAGATATTGAGTTCTCTTTGTAAACTTGAAATATTTTTATATGAGATGAGATTCTCTTTACTAGTGTATTATCTTACGTTTCCGCATTTAAAAACCTTACGAAAAGATTAGAGAAGCATATTTCCTATCCTTCTCATCTTCTTCAAATAAAGTGAAAAAAATTTTACCCGCGTTGTGGAATGAGGATTTCCAACTTTCACTAATATATTTTCTAAAGTATTTTAAAATTCTTGGTAACTATGATGTAATATCCTTTTTGGAGAAAGGGTGTTACATCAACTCATTCCAAGAACCAAAATAAAAAAATGATTAAATATGTTTTTAGTCCCTATAAATAGGTCAAAGTTTGTTTTTAGTCTCTCAAAATGTTTTTGTCTCTTTCTAATTCCCCATTTTTTTAAAATGTATCATTTTTAGGCCCTGTGGCCTTTTTTTAAATTTAAAAAATATTTTTAAAATTTATTTCCACTCATCCCAATTTTCAATTCCCAATTTTTACTAAACCTTCATTCTTTTGAATTTATCAATTTCTAATACACTGGGCCAAGCCAAGCCTGAATTATTTACAAATGACAATAGCTTAAAGTATTAAAAAATGCATAAAATGAGGGTCTAGTCTGGCCCGGCAGACCCATCGGACCAGACCAAAATTGCCTGATTTCTTTCAAGTCTATAACTAACGAGTTTAGTATAATCTAAAACACAGGATTCGTCAGGTTGGGCCGTCGAGTCGGATAAAAATTGACATATCTAATAATGAAAAAGGAGGGTCAAGTGAAAATTGAAAATTGAAAATTATGAAGAGTTAAAATAATTTTTTTTAAATATCCTAAAGGCCACAGGACTAAAAACAATACATTTTAAAAAATGGGGACTAATAAGAGACAAAATATTTTTGAGCGACTAAAAGCAAACACTGACCTATTTACATGGACTAAAAATATATTTAACCCAAAAAATATATTTAAGGTACAAAAATGTTTAATTTTATATTTAAGGACTAAAAACAATACACCCTTATATTATAGGACCTAAAACACATTATTTTTTTATTCTTAAATAAATAAACCCAAAAATATTTGTTCACTCAATTATAAAAAATATTTATTTCAACATTTTAAATAAATTAGTACTCTTCCTTCAAAAAAAAAATTAGTACTTAATTCTCTTTAATATTGGAACTTGGAAATTGAAACCCTTGCTAGCATTTTAACATATCGCTACCGTTTAACCTAAAAAAAGCCGCGTGACGTGGGGTACGCTGGCAAATGATATTTCCATGAAAATTATGTGTCACAGTATACAACCAAAGAAGGGATACACACACACGGCAACCACCAAATTGTATTATATTCATATCAATGCCTGGTCAAATACGTTTGGGTTTATTTTCTCGACATGTCTCAGAAATGGAAAATGCAATTTAATTTCCCTGTAATTAAGTGCTATCAAATTACATGGTAAGTTCATTATTTTTTTTGACAAAAAAATTTAGATTAGGAGAGGCACACCCTTGTATGCAAGATTAGTGAGAACCACAAAGCCCAGTGAGATTTATAGTAGAATTTAACATATAACCTACTAACTGAAGAATTCAGGATTTAAACTACTCCCTCCGTCCTTAATTATAAGAAGTTTTTACCTAATTCTCTCCCACCAAGAAAGTTAGTTAATATAGTTTATAACATTAAATATGTCAATAATTTACATTGTATTTCCAAAATTGTCCTTAATAATAGTATCTCTCTCTTCTCACTTTCTATCTCTCATTTAATTAATGTATTTTTACCTCTCTCTTCTAATAAATAATGGTAGTTTGGGTAAAAACTAATTAATGTATGACACATTTTCATAAGCCTTTTATAAAAAAGGATAAATAAACTTACAAAAAACCTCTTATAATTACAGACAGAGAAAGTAAATCACAACTAGTATAAGCGGAAGGTTCAATCATATGTACCAACGATGTTGATTCAATTTTTCATTATAATTACAACCCAAGAAGGGATACACGCGCGCACGGCAACAACCAAAATATTGTATATTCATTCCCATCATCCCATGCATAGTCAACTACATTTGGGTTTACTTTCTCAATATGTCATAGTAATGGAAAGTGCAATTTAATTTCCCTGTTAATTGCTATCAAATTACATGGTAAGTTCATTCTACAAATTGACGTGGGAGTGTACACAATGTCTCTAGTTTCCATTTTTCACTATAAATACCCCTCAGGTATTGCAAGCGGTATCCAAAGACACGAGAGAAACAAATCGTTTGTTAGCAAAATTTAATATTTTTCTTTTCCCAAAAAGCCTTAATTTATCAGAATGAGCGACAACAATAAGATCAACACTGCAAAGGTTCTTTGTCCTACCAGGCCTCCTCCTCCTCAGAGCAATAATGGCTCAACCTCAAACTCTGAGGATAAGAAGCCGCCACCATCTACGAAGGATATATCTTACCCCAAGAATAGATGATTTCATTAATGAAAGGTATTTATGATCATCAAGAGTAACACTCTTTTGATTTAAATAATGATCATGTCTTCCCATATGCCCCTTTGAGATCATATAGATTTCTAGGAAAATACTTATTAAATTGACTATTTTTCTACTTATCCAAAATTTTTTTTTGACTATTTTCTCTTTGGGGTGCTTTCCTGTTGGATAGAATGCCACTGAAATTTTTTGTACCTTTATTTGGACCGGACACATCTTGTGTTTTTGTCCTGTGGCAATTCAATTTTACTTATAAAAAAAAATCACGTCTTCAATTACTACATAAAAAATATATATTCTGATTGGAACATTTATTAACTCTCTAGCTAAAATACGTGTCATTTTTGCTTTAATATTATAAAATTATTTTATTTGTTGATTTTATTTTACTGCTGATGCTAAACAAGATTCATACGAATCATCAATCATCAACTTGTTAGCTATAAATAATTTGTTCTTGTACATTAGTTGAGTCTCTTGCTTATTTCGTTTTGATCTTTTCATGCAGGGTTATGTTGAAGAGGGGACCAAAATTCATGGAAGCATTTATATTGAATGGAAATGGAAGCATGTTGTTAGCTAGTTTAATTTTACCGTTAGTCCCTTTTCGTTAATTAATTTGTTTGATCCTTTTTTTCCCTGGCCCTTAGGGCTCTCCCATAAGTCTGTTACCAATACAATAATAGAGATTACAAGTGGATAGTTCATATTCTCAATTTATGTAGCAAGTACTTCGTGTCCGTCATTTTCTTTTGGTTTGTGTTATTTGGAATCATCGAAAAGTTGAGCAATGAGTGGCATACAAAATAAAAGGGAGCTTCTGTTGGCAGCAAAATACTAAATACTCCTTCCTATGCATAATATAAGCAACATAGTACAAAAATATACAGACCAATAAATGCTTTAAAAATGAGATAATCTTAATTAATATTCACTAGTTTCAATTTTTTTTTCCAAAAATACCCCATTTGGTGTCTTTCGTAAATATGAACATTGTATTAAATGAATGATATAATTAAAATACTAACATTTAATTTATTTAAAAATTGATAAATGTTGCTTATATTTTAGAAAAAAAAATTATTTTTATTACTTATAATTTGGACCAGAGATAGTAGAAAATAAAGATTAAAATAATTGCATTTTAGGCTTAAATAATTTCTTCTGACTTACCAATCCAAGATGAGTATTGCAACATAACTAGTATACTGTGCCATCCTTGTTAGTTTTTGTTCACTCTCCAAAATATAAACATCATAGTACAAAATATATAGACCAAGAAATATTTTGAAATGTGATAATCTCAGTTAATATTGCTAAAGTTTCAAAATTGTTTCCAAAAATACCCCTTTTATAAAATGATTAAATAAATAAATGTTAATCAATTGTCCACTAACTTTAACTGATTTATATTACCGTCTATTAGGGATGGAGGGAAGGGGAGGGAAGCAGGGGCTTGGACCACTCCCTCCCCTCAACTTCATTCTTTCATATATATATAACATATCAGGTGAGAGGAGTGTTTTATTATGAGAGGTGAAAAGATTTAATAGCAGCCCTTAGATCAAAATAGAAGGTCTAGATTTAATTGCTAATTAAAACTACATGTGCATCCAATTTTGGCTCTCCCACCCGCAGTGCTTTTCTATCTTTTGGGTTCCCAATTCTTTCACGCGTATTACCTCTTCTTTCTTCGTCGTCCCGACGTCTTCCTCATTCGTTTGTGATCACCGTTATCATAAACATCAGCTTTTGGTTAGCACAGACCTCTCCCTGTCACTTCTTCCTCGTGGGTTTTTCAGCTTGCTCTGTTTTCACTTCTTCCTGGGTTTTGTGTTTATCTTAAAAGAATTTTTTTATCGTATGGTTTGGGTGCCGAGGAGATTTTTTTGGTTCGAATTATATGAGAACAATCGGAATTATAAGTTTGCCTCTTATGACTTTTTCTTTTAAAATGGAATCACCCGTAAGACACCCACTGACTTGTAATTTCAAATTCCTAGTGTGGTGTTTTTATTTTGGCCAGGGGTTTCAAAATTCAATTTGCTCATACTGAAGATAAGAAAAGCGACTAAGGGTCAAATTCTCATTTTCTGCAACTTACTAACTTGGCCAATTTGGAAAGACTGAGAACTTATCAAACAGAGAACCTATCACCACAAGTACAATCTCCCAAGTGATGGTATTTATTCATCAGAAGTTAAAGCAATGGCCACTGCATTAGTAGAGAGCTTGGCCCCATATAGAAGCTCACTTGCTTTTTGGCCATCCTTGTAAAAGAGAGCTTTTAATTTTAACATTGTTACAAAGTGTAGTCTAATTGGTTAATTAATAATATTTGTCTTATTACTTTTCTAAGATCGAATTATACCAATAATATGGTGTGTCCTATTCTATACATTTAAATTGGAAGGACTGATATTTTCAAATGGTTATTTCCAAATAGTTATTTTCACTATCATTGACACCAAAAACATATTAATTGCTGCACAATTAACCGATGCAGAAATGCATATTTAAACAATGATACTTGAGTCCCCCATCAAACTCAAGCAGAACAAAGTGCTAAGGTATTAACTTATGCACCAATAGTTGTACTGGCTACTAGCAGAACAAAGAAAGAATATAGACACATAGATGCTCAATAGGAAATGACGAATCATGCTTACTGTATTCAAAAATCATATTTTAAAGGGGTAGCAAATCATAACCAAAAAAATATTCTGAACACTAGTGTATGATAGATGATACATTATACCCTAATGACTACAAATTGTTCCAATACACTTTTAACTCAACATGTGCACTTTCACTTGATATTAGACAGAAACATTGAAGCTTGGTTGTTCCTCCATTTTTCAGCAATTTTGTCTTCATTTTCTTCCTTTGCCAATCCTCCAAATTAACCTGATAACCATAACATACAGCAAATAGAATTTGATAAATAACAAAATAGTATATAACAAAGATGATAAAATACGATTTTTCATGTATATTAGAGGAAGGTTTCTTACCAAAATTAGGGAGATAATTTTTGGGGACAATTACGGCTATCATGAAATGCATATTGGCCACATGCTTTACAAAGCCGGGTTCTTTTTTGTTGTTGTTCAACAACCTTCTCTTTGCCACTTTTGATTCGTTTACCACTTCTTTTTGTCTTTGAAAATTGTGGTGGAAGAATTTCCACTTCTTCAGGAATGCTTGATCCAATAAAGGTTTGTAAATCATCTGTCTTGGTTTGTTTAGAATCCCCTTCATACTCAGCCAATTGTTTTTCAATGTTCACAACTCCATTCATCACAAGAAGCAATTTTTCCTTACACTGTCTAGCCTTGTCGATACACCTAAAGAAGTGGCCCCATACATCTGATATGAGCTTACTCTCATTTTTTGGCTTAGAAAACGTATTTAAGACATTGTCAGCAATATCAAAAATAGGTTTTCTATTTGCCAATTTAGTCCACCTATTCACAATATAATTACTCGGTATCTCAGTTAAACCTTTCCCTTTTAGGACACAAAGTATATGTCTACAAGGTATGCCTTGAGATTGAAACATTTTGCATGAACAAGTTGCATTGTGATTAGAAGGATTATAAACCACTTCTCGTAATCTCCCATTGGCTTCATTGTTATCAATTACATGCAATATTTCCATTCCATCTTCCTCTTGCTTATTTTCAACCCCACAATCTACACATGCAATCCATAACTCTTTTTGAAATATATAAAAGTTCTATTGAGTATAAATATCTCTTCCATGCTTCTCTAAACTACGATCCAACTTTAGTTTAGGTAAAGAATGAAGTGAATCATTGTCAGCAAGTAATTCCTTCTGCCTCTGTGCTTCTATTGCAGAATCAAACCTCATCCAAAATTCAACCAAGCTAACATTAGGATTCAAAAAGTTACCATAAAAAGAATTTTCACTTTCTGATCTTGATGTTGTTCTCAATATCCCAGCCAAAAACATGTCTCTAAAATAAGCCGGGATCCACATGCTTCGAATATCATACATATATGAGAACCAATCATTCCTTTCCAACTTAAACCTAACCATTATAGCTTTCCATGTTGATTCAAACTCATTTGGTGTCTCTGATCCCCAAACACATGACTTGAAATGATTATTGAACTCCTCATTCGCATTCAAGGAAACACCTACTTTTTCAGAATTTTTTTTCATAATGTGCCACATGCAAAATCTATGAGCAGAAGAATTAAATATCTTCTCTATGGCAACTTTCATGGCAGGGTCTTTATCTGTTATTATAAGAGTTGGCACATGTCCTCCCATTGCTTCTAGAAACTTTTCAAATTAACAACCATATGAATGAATCAATTTTTTCATCTGCTAAAAATCTTACACCAAAAGTAACACATTGCCTATGGTGGTTTACACCAGTAAATGGTGCAAAAATCATTGAATATTTATTCGTTCGATACGTGGTATCAAACGAAACCACATCCCCAAACACAGAATAATTTTTCCTACAAATACCATCTGCCCAAAAAACATATTTTAGTCAACCTTCTCCATCTACCTCATATGCATAATAAAATGATGGATTTACTTCTTGTGTCCTCCTAAAGTTATCAATAAAAACATGTGCATCAGAATCTTTAATCAAGGTCTTTAAATCTCTTGAATAATTCTGAAGATCTCTCTGTGTGCACCCAATATTTTGATAACCCCCAAACTGTTCTTTCAATAAGTGAAATGTTTTTGAAGCCCCAATATTCGCCCTATTATATGCATGCAATAAATTCTTGTGGACAGGATTCACCTTTCTTGCTGATCTTAGAAATTGTCTCTTCATAGGTGAAGCAAGTGCGTGTGTATGGGTTTCATGAAATCGAATAAGCTCATATTTACCTTCCTCTACCGGTTTGAAGACAGCCTTTGCATTGCATCCTTCCCTTGTGAGACTCCTTCTTCTAGACTTAATAGTTGATTCACTTTGCTCCACCACTTTTGTCTTATTGGGTTTGTAGCCTTCTTTCGAGCAAGCAAAATACTTCCAATGCTTCAGACCTTTTTTATCTTTAGTTTCTGATGAACAACACACACTAAATCCAACATTATGTGCATATTTTTTGTAAAATTGTTCCCCTTCCTCTAACGTATCAAATAGTTGTCCAACCTTAGGCTTTAATTCTTCATCACAATTTGGCACCCATTCATTTGCCTAAAAAGAACAAAATTCATAATGTAAATAAAATGATACCAAAAAAAAAAAAGCAACATGATGTTAAAAACAAAATGATAGCTCATTGATGGTTTGACAGAGGTAATTACCAAAGGTGTGGGTGACGTAGGGCTTGTTGAGTTGTGCTCAGAAGTGACTTGGGGTAGAGGGCTTTGCATCTCTTCCATAGTGGTGCCATGGGTGAGGTAAGTCCTTGATGGGGATATGGTGCTACTCATCTCTAAACATAGCAATACACGTGAATTCAGATACTTTGATATTACTTATAAGAGGATTTGAAGGTTACTCAATATTAATTGTAGTTGTTACAAACATAATCGTGAAAAGGATCATACAAAAGGTTGCATATTAAATCAGGAAAAGGTTACTAAATATTCCTACCGCGGCTGGACGTGTATTATTAGAAGACTACATATTAAATTGCAGGGGAGGGAATGGGTTGAATTTTTGCACCACATAAAACTATAATAAAATCTATATAGTGGGCAAAAGCCACGTTCACGATTTGTTGTCCCACCATTTTTGAATAATAGTAAAGTAGTACTGCCATTATCACCACACCGCTAATAAATTACACTGATATATTTTGCAAAAATAAACCTTTTCATAAAATACCTTGAACCAGAAAGCGCATGAGCCTTTGTGCAGGAAGGCAGTGAAAACAGAGCAAGCTGAGAAACTCACGAGGAAGAAGTGACAGGGAGAGGCCTGTGCTAACCAAAAGCTGATGTTTTTGATAATGGTGATCACAAACGAACGAGGAAGACGACGGGACGGCAAAGAAAGAAGAGGTATTTCGCGCGAAAGATTTTGGAACCCAAAAGTGAGAAAGCGCTGCACGTGGGAGAGCCAATTGGATGCACGTGTAGATTTAATTAGCAATTAAATCTGGATCTTCTATTTTGATCTAAGCGCCATTATTAAATCCTATCACCTCTCACAATAAAACACTCCTCTCATCTGATATGCCCCATATATATATATATATAATTATATACACACACATTAATATTGGGGACCGCTAATATACTCCACTAGTTTTTATGAAGGAGTATATTAGCAACCTGCACATTTTCACTTGGACAAAAACCATCCTCTTCTTTTTTAAAAAACATTTAAATTGTGGGTATTTTAGTAATTTTATCTTAGAGCAATGATACACATATACCCCAAAATATATATCCACCCATCCAACACCTCTCATTTCTTTTTATCTCTCTCTAACTATCACATCATTTTATCACTTTTATTTCATCTCACTCTATCTCTCTCTAGTGATATACACCCAAGGGATATCTACCAATATTTATTCTTTTATCTTATCCTCATTTAATTTTTGAAACAGCACATCATGGCCATGCTTGGATAACAAGCTTATCTACTGTTTATGGCATAAGTTGTATAAATTACTTTTATAATAGAAGAAAAATTATAGTGAAACTTATTTTATATAAGTCATAAGCTATTTTGAAACTATCATATGTAGCTTATGGAAAATAAGCCCAAAACAGCTTATGAATCAGTCATAAACTGTGTTCATAAACTCTGCATAAATCAATCCAAGTAGTTCTCATATTCATTTATTGTCTTCTCCATTTCCAAGCTTCTTTCTCATCCTCCTCAATCTGTTATTCCTTTGCACGGAATATGAGCAATCCCAAATACGATGAGCCCCCTCGTACCGATAATAATTTCATCATCGTGGATAATTGTTCATTGGTTGTTCACTTGTGCTGCCCCAGTCTTGAATTCCCATCCCATGTGTAGAAGTTAAACAGCACCAGAAGCAGAGTAGACGAAAATGAAAAAAGCACATTCGGATAAAAATTCTGGAAAAGCAGAGGCCTTTGGGGGAAAAATAAAAATAAAAAGAATGAACTTTATGGTTTAATTTGGAGGGGAAAAAGAAAGAAAGAAAATTGAGGAAAAAAGAACCAGTCCTGGTCCAGAAACTGGCGAATGGGGAACATACAAAACCTATGGTTTTGCTTCATTAGCATGAATTCCTCTTCTTCTACTTCTCCTTCTTGACTTGCTTTGGGTGCTCCATTTTCCAAAGAGCCCATTGTAAATTCGGGATGAAGAGAAGATAATAGAATGAAATTACTGCTGGTAAGGTTATAAGCATCGGTGCTTCATAAAATTTTTATTCGGGTGTTTCGAGTTTCTTGGTTTTGCTAGGCATTCCTTATTGAAAACCACGATAAGAGACGTCAGCGGTTTATCATCGGAGAAACCACGATAAGAGACGAAGAGACACTGGAAGCGGTAGAAAGGGAAAAAGAAAATTAGGGGCTTTTTCACCAAACTCGTATAATTTCATCTAGAAATTATCAATTTGGTGTAAATTTAAAAATAAATACTAAACTAGTGTAAGTCGTATAGGGGATGAGCGACTTTCAATTTTTTTTACAAAGTCGTCACTCTACCATATGACTGCTATGATTTATATTTTTTTTAAATTATACTGAAGTCGTGACTCTACCATACAACTTTACATGATTTTGGCTTTTTATTGTTTACGTCATAGTGAAGTCGTAGGATAGAAATACGATTTTAAGTTTTATTTATTTTTTTTAAAAAAATAATAAAGTCGTAAAGAGAAAATACAACTTCACTTTGTTTTAATTTTTTTTTGAATATTAGTGAAGTCATTTAGGTAGAGCACAACTTCACTTTTTTAATTTATTTTTTCAAATATTATGACTTCCCTCTTTTCTAATTTCGAGTTACTTTTTTATTGTATTCGGAGCCTCTTTCCTCTTTTTATATTCTCATGCACGTGGATGCTGAAGTGTTTTCATTTCATTAACAAGGACACGTTTGGATAAATAGTTTATTTAAATATTTATGATAATAAATTTTTATATATAAATTATTTTTTTAATCAAATAGATAATATGGTAAAATTGATTTCATATAAACTATAAATTATTTTAATAAGTTATACAAGAGAGTTTATGAAAATGAGTCTAAAATAGCTTATTTAACAACTCGTTTAACCCGTGAGCCAGGTTAACTCACGGACTGCAACCTTTTTTGACAACTCTAGTTCTGTCAAACACACCGACAAATATTTATGTCACAAAATAAATTCAAATAATTATTAACATATTAAATACTATATTTGTACTATTTGTATTTTTTTAACTAGGTAAGACCCAAAGAAAAAATCACATATAATTTTTTTTACGGTAAAATCACCGATCATTTAATAGCAAAAAACAAAAGAGTTAATTGTCATTTTGGCCCCTGAAATTGTAATACGATCTCACTTAAGTCCCTAAAACTAACGAAAATACAAATTAGCCCCTGAAATTGTAAATTGTCGGTCAATTTAGTCCTTGTCGTTACAATTTTAGGGACTAACTTGACCGACGTTTTACAATTTCAGGGACTAACTTGACCGTCGTTTTACAATTTTAGGGGCTAATTTGTATTTTCATTAGTTTCAGGGACTTAAGTGAAACCCGCATTACAGTTTCAAGGGCCAAAATAATAGTTAACTAAAAAAAAATCAAAGATCATTTATACATTATAAGGAAAACAATACATCACGTCTTCATGACTTCACGTTACTGATAGTGATATTAAACGATCCGCATCTTGACCACATTGGTGTAGAATATTACAAGAGAATTTTATAAGTACATATGAAGTGAAATAGAGAATACAAATTCACTAATATTTCAAAAAAAAAAAAAGTTAAAACAAAGTGAAGTCGGATCCCCCCTATACGACTTCACATTATTTTATTAAAAAAATAAATAAATTATATGAAGTCGCATTTGAAAGTAACGACTTCATTATTATTTTTTAAAAAAAAATAAATAAAACTTAAAGTCGTATTTCTATCCTACGACTCCACTCCAACGTAAACAAAAAAAAGCCAAAATCATGCAAAGTCGTATGGTAGAGTCATGACTTCAATATAATTATTAAAAAAAATATAAATCATAGAAGTCGTATGGCAGAGTGATGACTTTGTAAAAAAAAATTGGAAGTCGTTCAACCCCTATACGACTTACACTACTTTAGTATTTATTTTTAAATCTACACCAAACTGATAATTTCTAGATAAAATTATACCAGTTTGGTGAAAAAGCCAAAATTAGGAGAATGTGTTTTCAAAAACTAATTTAACGTAGATTACAATAATACCCATTAGTTTAAACTAATTTAAATAAAAAATAATGGGTGTCCAAATAAAAAAGTATAACATGCTAATATACACCTTCTAATTTTTAGGTGGGAGTAAGTTAGCGGTCCCCATCAATATTATATTATAAACACACACATATTATATTATTATATAATTAAATACTATTGTCATAACTAGTTCATTGTTACACTTCATATTTAGATACATAAACTTAATTAGTAGTAGATTTTGTAAAAATATGATAAATTTATTTATTTTTTGTTCAGCTTTCGATCAAAAAAATCTGTACAGATTATTCAATATAAAAAAAATTTATGAATTAACAATAAAATTTTATCTTGATTATTTTTTAGCCCCTCCCTTGATGGATTTCTAGATGCATCCCTGCCATCCACCACTTTCATCTTAAAAAAAAAACTCAATGTGCCCCTCTAGCTCCCTTCATCTTCCAAGCTTATGAGAATGAACATTTTTAAAAGCCGAAATTTTTACAACTCTAAATTCCCACCAATTTTTACTGCAATCCACCAAAATGTAAGCAATAAACTTGGCGGAATACCAAAATGAGAGACCTACAAAGTCACCAATCCATCTCCACTTTGTTGTGCACTAAGGGGTTGTACATGTCTCCACATTGATATGATATTGTTCACTTTGGGCTTAACCCTCATGGATTTACTTTTGGACATTACCTAAAATACCTCATGCCAATGGAGACATTTTTTGTGCTTATAAACCCATGTTCCTCCCTTTGTTTAGGAAATGTAGGACTTTATTTGCACCTCAACATACTTAATATAGACTTGAATGTTACTTTAGGAAATGATACCAATACTAGTGATGCACCACCCTCAAACAATGAGTTTCTGTTTGATTTAAATCAACCCCCCGCGATAACACAAACCAAAGTTTTCAGTTTGATTTACATCATTTTGATGCCATGCTTTTTGCACTCTTCTAATGATGTTTTTTCTACCCTCGTCCTCGTCCTCTGTATCATCAACTTTGTAGTCTAGCGAATCCTCAACAACAATGTCCAGCAAATCCTCAATAGTTTTCATAGGCAGGTTCATATAAATCTTCAGGCAACTCATTCAAATCAAAAAGATTCTTTACTTTTCCTTCATCGGATTTCAAATGATCGATCATCCTCGATCTGTGGGATGCATCAAACCCATACTATTCAATCTTAACTATATATGGAATGTAACTTAAGTGTCTTTCGGTGTCTCTCATGGGAAAAACGGGTCTTATAATTACTAGTGAGGTTGAATAATTAACTCACCTGCATTGAAAAATGATTTTCGCATAGAAAACATGTCTCTTGTAAATATAAATATGACTATTAATAAGGGTATAAGTGAAAAATTAGCATTAATTTATCTGAAAATTGGTAAATATTGTTTAAATTTTTGACAAAAAAAAATACATTTATTGTTTATATTTTAGACCAAAAGAAGTACAATTCAATAGTATTAATTTTGAGGTATTTTTAGGGGATGATACGAAAGAGATAAAGGAAAGAAATCTTCACAAAAGCATATGAAGCGTTAATGAAAACTGATTACAAAACTAGTTAAAATATGATAATAATCCAAAATTAGATAACCAACCGGAACAAAACCGTTGATTTTTTAATTTTAATTATTTAATGAGAAAGGAAAAGAAAAATGGACAAAATTGAGTGTTTACTGTGCACAACGATAGAAAGCATATAAACAATAAACAATAATCACAAACCAGAAACTTCCCTTAATAGAAAATAATATCCAGTTTCGCAAAGACTTCAAACATTACTGATTTCACTGCCTGTGACAAAATTCACACCCCTGATATGAAACTCTTGTTACTAGACTAAAACAGATAGATACCAAGGCAGAACCATTCACATCCTGTGGAAAAAAATCTCAACACGGGTGTAATCACACACTTGTACCATCTACGTCATAGAAGAGTAGAAGACTTCGTTTTCACAGCTATGGTTAAATTCACACCATCAGTGTGAGAACTTTTGTTTATGGTGTCCAATTATTGCTGTTCCGGCATGCAAAAACCACACTTGTGGTGTGAATTACACCCGAGGTTTGGAACCTTCTGTTTCAGGGGGCCAATTACTCCTCCTCCAACCTGAGAAAACCACACCAGTGGGACAGACCACACACGCAGTGTGAAACGTTCTGTCTCTCGGGCCAATTAACTCTTGTTCCAGCCATCGAAAACCACACCGTTGGTGAAAATTACACTCACAGTGTGAAACCTTCTGTCTCTTGGACCCAATTACTCATATTCCAGTCTCCTAGCCATTTGCATACAAGTCATATAATTATTACACCAATTAGAATAAGAAACCTCAATTGATCTTCCCATACTCTATTAACAAATCAGCCCCACGACAACATTTTTATTTGAGTTATAAGTTATAACTAAAGTAAAATCCGCTACCATGAAAAATAATTCTATTTCTCATTCCCATCAAAGACCATATCACCACCATCCAAATAAGGTTCCTCACTCTTCTATATTTCTTCCCTCTAAAATGATCATCATGCTGGATAAATGTTTGGCCCAATCATTATGAATTATGGTTGATACTCCTAACCAAGAATTTATAACGGACCACACTTAATTGGTAGGAGAATTTGGAAATAAAAAACAAATAAACGTGAGCAACTTTCATTGTCACCAAAACAAAAAACGCAGAGAATATCCACCTTGGTTAGGCTCCTATTATCCTATAATGCCCCTGTGAATAAGTTGTTCTTCTAGTTGAAAATCTATCTTAAGTTAACCTCCATGTAAAGACACCAATCTTGGATGGACATCACAAGACCACAATCATTTGTAAATTCTGTGCAACAACTGAGTCTACTCACCATTTAGCAAGCTTGATCGTTCTACTGAATCATGGCCTCAACAAGGAGCTATAAATGTAGGCTGTGTACAGTATATCCGACCAGAGATAAAACTATAGAAAGATAAAAAAGAGAGTATATATTGGTACAAATGCAAGTGCATAAATGAAGATAGGAATCCAAATTCAACTATCATAATATGCTATGAAGGCACTGCTAAATGCCACCGTCATGCTGATTACTGAAACAAACATTACCACTAGTCCAGATATCAACTTCAAGGGAAATGGCCTGAGAAAATCATCCTCTGCATACCGTGAGATGAGGATGGACAAAAAAATTAGGATTGAGGTGGAAGATGAGAACATAGCCACTGAATCTGATAATGCAAATAGGAGGAATGATGATTTCTTCAAATAATTGGGAGATCCTGTGTTGTTGTTGTTACCACCTGGTAAGCTGAATGCTGCAGAGAACATCACGGTAGTGATGACAGTTGAGACAACCATACCAGAGTTTGCTGTTTTCTTTATCCAAGACACTCGTCTGTAATTTGGCAACTCTTCATTCTCCATTGTAGATGGTTGGGGAGGAGTGATACCTTCCGAATTTTTTGATCTCATTCCTTCATCATCTAGAAAAGTTAACGTGAAATCCTTGATAAGGCGGCCTATCAAATTGAAGATACTAGCATGGCAGTGCAAAACATCAATGTGAAATATACTCCAACCAAAGCCTACAGAATTATGCAACAAAGTGTTGTCATCGCTCAGCACAGGTTTTGGTTTGCTCAACGAAATTGCCCAGTGATATTTCTGTTGTGCTCATCGCTCAGCAAAGGCATGTGGTCGCTCAGCATGGGGCCACAAGAGGTTTTGGTTTCTGTTTTGTGCAATTTCATTCAGGGGTCGCTCAGCTATACTCAAGATTGCTAGTTCTGTTTTTATTTTCGCTCAGCGACGGGTGATCTGCTTTGGGGTCAATTTGGGATACAATTTTGTTATCTCATTCAAATATTTTTTAGGCTTGTATCAGTTCAAGAGAATTGAGAGAAAATACAGAGAGATTGTGATCATAAGAGTGTGAGAAAATAGAGAGGAAGGTGAAGGTTGTAGGGTAAAGTTTAAATTGAACACATAGGAACAAGGCTCACGGAAGACTCTATTGTGCACCGGTGATTGATTCATAGTGATGATTGTTCTCTCCCGCAGATGTAGGTCACAATGACCAAACCACATAAATATTGTTCTGTTGATTTCTCTTCCCTCATCTCTCTCATTGTGGTCTTGATTTGCAAAGTTCAAAATTCTGTTCTTGTGAGTTTTAGTTTTCTGCATAAATTTCTTTCTTTGATCTATTGTTGTCTGTGTTCTTGGTTGAATGTTTAGGACTCATTACCTTGGTTATGAGAACCAACAATCCTCTTTCTAGAGAAATAGAGTCTTCGTACCACCATAGCTTAGTGAGAGCTGAGAGATATTGTAAACCATTCTTGTTGGGTGAGATTGAGAGAATTTCTCTTGTATCAAGAGAGCTATCGAAATCCTACTTTTCTATAGTGGAGATATTTTGCTGGACTAAGTCTCATGATTTTTTTCCTTTCACATTAAGAAGGTTTTCCATATAAAATTGTTGGTGTTATTCTTCTACTATTACTTTATTTTTCTTATTGTCCATCTTAATTTCATAGAGGAAAATTTCATCCGATATTTCCCAACCATTCGTGACTATTCGAATTGTTTACTTTTGTTACTTTTTATCATTACCTGCCCATACTTAAATCCACAACTGACTACCAATAACGAGAAAATTAACTAACTGAACAGAACTAACAGGAAGTAGCACCTAACAACTAAGTACTGCCATAAATTTATTTGTAAAATGAGCATATGCATAATCAGTAACAGTACCGGGTTGGGGTGAATTCACTTGAGTAGCACTAACAATATTGACTTGTTCTGAACCTGAAGAACCCTCTTGAATGGGTACCGAATGTTCATCCTCGTGAACTTCAAGTCTAAGAATATTCTCCCTTTCTGTTCTGGCATCCAGAGAGGAATTAAGCTCGATGAGGAAATAGCCGAATCCCGCTCCAACAAAGCCTAAAAGTAATCTTATCTTCATGAGTTGTAAAAATAGAAACCCACAGAAAAAATATAGGAGATCAACTACGAATACGCAGCGATTCTGTCTCAACAAGGTGAAGGACGCGATAGCAAACGCAGCACTCGAAACCAAGCTATAAGCATCTGGTTTGTTGCTCACTTTATCGAAGAAAAAGGAGTATAGAGTGGTCAATGAGAAAACAGCAAACGCCAAATTAGCTTTGAGGCGGTGACTATTCAAGTCTGGCCATGTGTTTGCGAACCAGATGGCGTAGCAGGTGATGAAACAGAAAATAGCGTAAAGAAATAACTTCCACCAGTTCCACTTCCCGATGAGTTGGTTGGAGCTGAGAGCGTAACAGAAGAGTCCAACAACATAAGAAGCAAAACACACAAATCTCCATATATACCTTGCTGCGTTAGCCATCTCAGGATTCGGTTTGAGCAATGACACAGGACTATGTATGTTATTTCTCAACTAGCGAGCGAGGTTAAGTTGCATTTTCAGACAGTGAAGCCATCGCTTTCGTGGATATGAGAAGGCTAGCCGTGTAGTCCTTTACTTAATTTCATAGGAAATTTCCAGGAAAAAGGAAATATATGCAACAATGCTAGCTGCCTTTGCAATTGCTCTATAATCGAGACTTTGGCCGGCCACATGAGTTTTGAGCCACTAGAGCATTTTCAATGGGAGAAGTGAGTTCGTTCTTAAATTTAAAAAACCGTTCCTTTTGTAGTTCATCATTAGAGTTTAATGATATGACATCTAAATCTAAATTTCATTATTTATATAAGCTTTTGTCTTTAAACAATAAAAAAATATTTTTTTTATGCTATCAATCACTGAAACTGAAAATAAAAGTAGAGGAAACCCAACCGAGTGGAGTGAAAAGTGGGATTTTAAAAATTTTATTATTGGAATAAAAAGCAATTTAAAATTCTTAAAATATAATATAACATGATTGGATTCACCAAAATTGGGTTAAGTAACTCAATTTGTGTTATATCATTTAAAATACTTTTAATAGTATTTCTTAATTTTGGTGTGATACTCTTAAAAAATAAAAAAAATGGAAGGGAGGGAGTAAAACTAGACAAACCGCGTAGCACGCCGCTGTCAGAACAGAAAAGTCAAGGGAAACTTAAAAATCTATCCGTAAATCTCGTAATAAGAGAGATCAAAAGATCATCATCTTCATTAATCCGAAACTTCTGAGATAACTCCACATGAGTCTATGTCTATGTGGAAAGCAAAGAGCCCGAAAAAGTAGTGATCACGACCAGCAATTATACAATCATATCTTCACGACGCTCTTATCGACGATGTCAATTTAATATCAAGAAGTTGTAACAACTAAATCATTGATGCAATGACATTTACATTTTTTTTTTCTATCTATTTGTTAACCATGGATTAACACAAATAAAAGCAATATATTTATTACCAACATAGATACATATGATAAATACCTAAGTCCATTAAGTATGATACGTGTGTACAGAGAAATATATATCAAAAGAAGTCAACCACTTAAATATATCTCAGTACCTCGAGATATTAGTCTCGAATAATTGATTTCACCAAGTGGTGGGTGTCCTCTGGCTCGTTTCCTCTCCGTACATATTTCGTTTTTAAAATAAAAAGATTGTCAATATATTGAATGGCTAGCTCTTGTTCAATGTTTAATTTATAGCACACGTACATCCCACAATACTCAAATGATTCTTTGACCATCATTCATTGTTTCATATTCACAACCATCTTTCCCAGATAATCCCCAACTTCTTAAAAAGATGAAAACAATACATTACAACCATCACAAAGCAAAATATGATTATTTTGTTACATTAATCCCCTACTTCTCTAGTACATAAATCATGTTTCTACCTGGCTTAAACAGAGCCCTACAATAGTAGGTCGAGTAAATGATATCCGACCAAAGTGAAAATTGCAAAACTATAAACAACAATATAGGTAAGAAACGCCAAGTGCTGAAACAAAACCAGGAACCCATTTCAAGCCATAGTAGTATGTTATGAAGAAGGCACTGCCAAATGCTACCATCATGCTTGTGATGGAAATGAATAGTGCCATCAATCCAAATATTAGTTTCTAGGGAAGTGACTTGTATTTTTTTCTCGAAAGATAGCTGGATTAAAAAAGCCCAAAGACAAAGTCAACATGCCAACAGTACAGTGGCCCCAAAGGCCAACATTAACTGTGCAGAGTTGCTATAGATACAACAACTAAATCCCATCGACACATATTGATGAAACATTAACAAACGTACAGCAAAGAAAACGACAACTATACAAAGTACACAACAGCAGCAACCAGAAACAAGCCTCGTTTTGGTCAAAGGAAACAAGCCTCTAGAGGCACAAAGGAAACAAGGACAAACCAAAAAAACCAGCGAAGATCAATAGTCCACAGGCCTATTTATTTTCACGGGATAGGCCTGAATGGGTGAGTCAGCCCCATGGCAATTTCTATCTACACATACATGATTTTCTATCAACACATACATGCTGCGGAACTATTAGTTCCGTAGGTGTATTTTTTTTTCTTACACACACATACCGCGGAACTAATAGTTCCGCGAGTTGTAATTCACTGCGAAACTAATAGTTCCGCAAGCATTTTTTATTCGTTATGTGTGTGTCCGAATTGAATTACAACACGCGGAACTAATAATTCCGCGGTATGTGTGTGTCCGAAAAAAAATACACCTGCGAAACTAATAGTTCCGCAGCATGTATGTGTTGATAGAAAAACATGTATGTGTAGATAGAAATTGCCCAGCCCCATACCGAACTTTAATTACAACCAAAGAAGAGATACACGCTCAAGTTGACAAAATAAAAAACTGAGATACACGCACAACAACCACCAAATTGTATATTCATTAATTAATTAATTCTCATTCACGGTCAAGTACATTTGGGTTTATTAATTTTCTCTATGTCATAGTAATGGAAAATACAATTTAATTTCCCTGTTAACTGCTATCAAATTACTAGGTAAGTTCATTCTTTGAATGTGGAGGTATACACGATGTCTATTTAATTTCCCTATTAACTGCTATAAAAAAAATACATTTAACTGGGTTTATTTTCTCAATATGTCATAGCTAGTAATGGAAAATGCAATTTAATTTCGCTGTTGATTGCTATCAAATTACATGGTAAGTTCATTCTTTGAATGTGAGGTATACACAATGTCTATGGTTTCAATTTTTCATTGTAATTACAACCAAATAAGGGATACACGCACAACCAAAATGTATATTCATTCCCATGCATGGTCAACTGCATTTGGGTTTATTTTCTCAACATGTCATAGTAATGGAAAGTGCAATTTAATTTCCCTATTAGTTTCTATCAAATTACATGGTAAGTTCATTCTACGAATTGATGTGGGAGTATATACACAATATCTCTAGTGTCAATTTTTCACTATAAATACCCCTCAGGTATTGCAAGCGGTATCCAAAGACACGAGAGAAACAAATCGTTTGTTAGCAAAATTTAATTTTGTTTTTGCCAAAAAGCCTTAATTTATCAGGATGAGCGACAACAATAAGAACAACGTTGTAAAGGTTAATATTTGTCCTACCAAGCCTCCACCTCCGAGCAATGGCTCAACCTCAAACTCCGGGGATAAGAAGCCGCCACCTTCTGGGAAGGATATATTTTACCCCAAGAATAGATAATTTCATTACTGAAAGGTATTTATGATAATCAAGAACACTCTTTTGATTTAAATAATTATCATGTCTTCAATTACTATACAAAAAAGATATGTCCTGGTTGGAACACTTATTACCCCCTAGCTAAGATACGTGTCATTTTTATTTTCTACTAAAATTATTTTATTTGTTGGTTTTAATTTTACTGTTTATGTTAGAAAAAGATTCATATTTTGTATGAATCATCAACTAGTTAGCTATAAATAATTTGTTCTTGCACAATAGCTGAGTCTCTTGCTTATTTCGTTTTGATCTTTCATGCAGGGTTATGTAGAAGGGGACCAAAAATGCATGGAAGCATTTACATATTGAATGGAAATGGAATAATGTTGTTAGCTAGTTTAATTTTACCGTTAGTCACTAATTAATATGTTTGATCTCGGGGTTGAAGGTGAATTTCAATAAAAGCCAGTTGCTTGGTTTTAATGTTAGGGAGGAGTGGTTGGAGAGGGCATCCGAGGTCCTCAACTATTCCACTGGGAGGGTCCCATTCAAATACCTGGGCCTACCAATTGGTGCAAATCAGTCCAAAGGTGAAACTTGGGTGCCAGTATTGGAGAAGGTGCAAAAATGACTCTTGGCTTGGAATAGGAAGAGTTGTCTTTGGGTGGAAGAATCACTCTAGTCAAATCTGTCCTGTCGTCGCTCCCTATCTACTATCTCTCCTTCTTTCGCGCTCCAAAAGGTATACTCCGGAAACTTGAATTTTCTTTTAAACACTTTCTTTGGGGGGATAGGGACAATGATCGAAAAATTTATTGGGTTGCTTGGGACGGGATTAGGGATTTGGGGGCTTTCAATTTGGCTCTGTTGGGTAAGTGGGTCTGGAGATTTAACGAAGAGGAGAATGTGCTTTGGCGTCGTGTTTTGGTGGCTCGGTATGGTGGCTTGTGGGCGGGTAGAGGGTCGCGGTTGAGGTCTTATTCTAAGTGGTGGTCTGATGTTAACTCGTTGGATAGGGCAGGTCGTGGTCTCAATGAAAACTGGCTAGCAAAAAATGTGTTGAGGAAGGTGAGGGAGGGGAGGGAGGTGAGTTTTTGGCATGATTGGTGGGTGGGGGATGTGCGTCTGAGTGATAGGTGTGCAAGACTTTACTCTATTGCACAAAATAAGAATGCACTAGTGAGTGATCTTGGTGAATGGGTGGATGGCGTTTGGTGTTGGAAGTGGATGTGGCGCAGGGAGCTATTTCAAAGGGAGGTGCAGTTGGTCTATGAGTTAGAGACTGTTGTGGGGGCGGTATCAATCAAACAGGGGGAACTGGATGGTTGGCGGTGGAAAGGCGACCCTACCGGCATGTTTACAGTCAAATCAGCCTACAAGGAACTAACCAAAAATTTAAATAGGACTCCAGATAATTTTTTCAAGAATCTATGGAGCAACCTTGTTCCTTCCAAGGTTGCTGCTCTGGGTTGGCGCACGGCTTTGGGTAGATTACCTTCACGGGGAAACTTGCTAAAGAGAGGAGTGCTACACGCAGATCAAGCTCACTGCGTAGGTTGTCATCAAGATTTGGAGACGGAGCAACATTTGTTCTTTGAATGCAAATTTTTCTCAAAGGTTTGGAATCTAATTCTTGATTGGGTTGGTGTGTTGACTGCTTTGCATTCCAATTGCAGGCAAAATTTCCAACAATTTCAAGGGTTGGTATCATGCAATAAGGAAGCTACATAGAATTGGCAAGTCATTTGGTCCTCAACAGTTTGGAGCATTTGGATTGCTAGAAATGATATTATTTTTAATAATAAACAAGTTGCATGTTTACAAGTGGCAGAACAAACAAAGGTCAGGGCTTGGTTTTGGTTGAGAGGGAAAACAAAGGGCTTTGTCTATCCTCTGTTAAATTGGCTACAAAATCCGTTAACTTGCTTGGGGATCATGTAGACATCGCTGCGTTCAGTAGGTGCCGGATGTGTAGTGAGCTGTGTTGGAGTATCGTGGAATTCTGGGCTAAACGTTTTCACACCTGGGGAGTCACAGTTTTCACAGCTGTGGACGGTTCAGGTCTCTCCTTTGTACTCTCGCTTTTGGGCCTGTCGTTTTCACACTGGGGATGTCACATTTTTCACAGCTGTGGAATTCTCTGATTTCTTCCCTGTACGTTCGCCTTTTGGGTCTGACGACTTCATATGGGGGGTGTCACGTTATTCACAGCTGTGGGTGGTTCTGGTTTCTTCCTTGTACCTTCGCTTTGGGGCCTGTCGATTTCACACTGGGGATGTAACAGTTTTCACAGTTGTGGACTGCTCTGGTTTCTTCTCTGTACGTTCGCATTTGGGTCTGACTACTTCACACCGGGGGTGTTACGTTATTCACAGCTGTGGTTTTCTCTGGTTCCTCCTCTAGACTTTCGCTCTTGGGTCCGACGACGTCACACCGCGGGTGGTTTTTTCCCCCACAATTGTGAACCGATCGGGATAGTCTTATGTAAAACTCGTTTCCTGTCTGTGTCGTCTTCACACCACGGGTGGGGTTTATAGCACAGTTGTGAATTTTTCTGCCCTTCCTTGGTATGTTTTTATAAGTTGGGGGTGACTTTTTAGCTTCTCACATGAGTTTGGCGTGCTGCAAATGATAGATAGGGTCTGGGGTGCCAACTTAGTTGGAATACTTTTCTCTATAGTAATTCTTTTATACGCTATCTCCTTTGTATTATCAGTAAGATATCGGTCGTGTATGTACTGATAACATTATGTTTTCACTTCATACAACTAAATTATGACATATCTTATACTCTGATTTAGTTGATTTATTTTTAATAAAATTTTTGCCTTTTCAAAAAAATATTAATATGTTTGATCCTTTTTTTTTGCCCTTAGGGTTCGCTTAAGTTTGTTACCAATAAAATAGAGATTACAAATGGATATATAGTTGATATTCTCAATTTATGTAACAAGTGCTTTGTGTCAGTCATTTTCTTTAATTTGGTTTGTGTTATTTGTAAGAGTTCTGATTTTTAAATGCCCTCTCAATTTCCAATACACATACAACATCTCTTTCTATTCATATCCATCTCTTATTGTCTCATATCACTTATCTATTACATCTATCACTCATCTCTTTTCTATACCTATCTCTTTCTAGGTGTAAATTGGAAAATTGGTTGTCTAGCTGAACATCAAGATTTTTCTATTTGTAATCATCATAAAGTCGAGCAATGAGTGGCATACAAAATAAAATTAGGACAGCATAGGTAGATAACATCACACTTCATTCAATATTTCTTATTTACAGCTATCTTTAATTCCCAGATTATCCCCAACTTATTAAAAAGATGAAACAAAACATTACAACCTTAACAAAGCAAAGCATGATTCTTTGTTACATTAATCCCCTACTTCTCTAGTACATAAATCATGTTTCTACCTGGCTTAAACAGAGTCCTACAATAGTAGGTCGAGTAAATGATATCTGACCAAAGTGAAAATTGCAGAACTATAAACAGCAGTATAGGTAGAAACGCAAGTGCTGAAACAAAATCAGGAACCCACTTCAAGCCATAGTAGTATGTTATGAAGAAGGCACTGCCAAATGCTACCATCATGCTTGTGATGGAGATGAATAGTGCCATCAATCCAAATATTAGCTTCAAGGGAAGTGACTTGTAGAAGTCATACTCTGCATAACGCGAGACGAGAATAGACAAGAAGATTAGTATCGCGGTCGCGGATGCGACGAATGCGGATGCGTCTGATAGGGCAAACGCTAAGAACGATGTTTTCTCCAAGTAGTTTGGTTTTCCTGTGCTATCGTTGGTGCCACCCGGTAGGCTAATTGCGGCGGCGAACACTCCTGTTGCTATGACCGTTGAAATGAGCATGCATGACTCGGCGGTGTGTTTCATCCAAGACTCTGCGTCTCTTCGCAACTCTTTGTGCTCCCTTGTGAATAGTTCTTGAGCAGTTAAGCCTTTGGAGTTTCTCATCTTTATGAATGCTGGTGGCATTATCTTCTTCACCTCCTGTCATATGAAATGGTTCATATGTTAAGTCAAATATATAAATAGAATCTTATATATCTCACAACTCACACATTGAAGTTAAGGATGAATAAGTGTGATAGGATTTTGATAGTTAGGCTGAGACACGTGTCACCTCTCAGTCTTTTCATTTTCACTAAAACTATTTTGTTTATTGAATTTTTTATTACTAATATTAGGGAAAAAATCCATATTTAATTTATACGGGTCTATCGGCTAGTCGATTATAAAATGGGTCCAATAAATCTCCAAGTGTTTACTTTTGTAGGCCTAAACCCATTGGAGAGAATTAAACATATATGCCAAGTAGGAGCAAAATTTAAATAAGGGGGAAAGAAAACAGATCTTAAATTTATTTAATTAAATAGGGAAATTTTAATTAGAAGACAACAATGCTATTTGGTGTGAAGAAGTTGTTAGGAAGGTGAGTTCAGAAATGGCAACACATAATAATGTGTGGTGGAGTCCCATGTAAAATATGCTTTTGAGGATAGATACCCCATTTTTATAGTCTCAACCAATCACATTTATTCAAGTAATTTGTATGGAGGATTTTTCACATCATAGCCATACCCAAGCAGCTATCCATTTTTCCCCTTAATTTTGACATATAACTGGTAATTATCTAGGCGCGTATCCAATGCATAAGCAAACCCAATACCACATTTCAATGTGTCACGAAATGATTTAATAAGTACCCATGCTTGAGACTAGAGAGCCTTGGGGTTCGCACTAATAACTCCTTATATATTATTTTATTAGATGCCCTGTTATTTGAGATGCAGGGGATTAATGATCCCTATGTCTTTGTTAAACTAGTTACTAGTTAGTTACATATGCAGCTCTCAAATCATAAGTATCTTGAATACCAAGTATAACAGAAATTTCAAATTATACATGGTGTTGAGGCATATACAGAGAATTAGTACTATGTGAAAATGCAAAGCCATAAGATAAAAGGGGTTGTACCTCAAACCATAATAACTCGAGGGACATTTGGAAAGCTGCTCCAGAAACTAATTCAAGTTGACCTGGTGGTGCTAATTTTGCAGCCAAGTGTAATAGAGTGTTTTTGTCATCTTCAACTTCAAATGTCACTAGGATATCCTTTATAGGCCCAATTTCATGTATGAGATTGTAGATGCTTGCATGGCGATGCAAAACAGCTATGTGAATTATACTTCGGTTTTTGTTGTCCACTTCCCATATCAAGCTAGGATAAGCACTAATAAGCTCTGACAAGAACCCAAAATTACCAACCTCTGCAGCATCAAATAATAGTTGGGAGGGTTCGCTTATGATTTTAATTATTTCCTCTTTTGAGTTTTTGCTGCGGAGAATCGTGGTCCAAAGAAAATTAACCAATTGATAAAACACATGTTGTTTCATGCCTGCAATTCGAAATTTAGTTACTTGCAATGAAACAAATGTAAATGAAAGATTTTAATAACTATGCATCGACGGAATAAAAAAAAATTACACAGACATCCAATCATATCCCAACATGTATCACCATGTAACATTATTACTTCTTAAAATATCTGCATAAATATATACATAGTTATGATTGGTCGTCTGCATACAACTTTTTAGCACCTTTAATGCATAGTAATAAAATTCTTAAAAGAATAAGGGAATCCATTAGCTAGATTCATTGATAAAATAAAAACTCAAGCCAAATGTCTAATTAATTCTCCTAAAAAGTAGTGACTGTAAGGATTTACCAGGGTTGATCATGATGGGTTGCTGATCTTCTGGACAATGACTCTGATGTTCTGGACAATGACAACAAGAATCCAAAGGCCATTGATCTTGAGCCAAGAGATGCAAAGCTGTCTCTTTGTTCACGTCACATGCAAAAACAAGCTCTTTCCTTTTTCTTGCCATTTTTAAGGCCAAGTCTGAAAAGTATTATGTTATGATCAATATTTTGTCTATATATTTGTTAAGAAAATAAAAACTTACAACATAAGACAGTTTTAAATAGCGGTCCGCAACCGCGATTGCGGCTATATTGGTTGCATTTGTTAGCAATTTTCACAATATCATGAATCACGACGTAACTACAACCCCGACCATGACCGCAATTTAAAACCTTATCCATTGATACGTACCATAGTTGCCGGTGTAGATACAAGTGAAGAACAATAAATTCCAGTCCTGATCTTCAAAAGCATCTTCGGTTTTGTCATATAGATACCATGTCATTTTGCATCTTCCCTGCAATGCAGCAAACTGAATAGGAGTAAATCCATTTCCACCCCTCATTACTGCTAAGCGTGGGTTTCTTTGCAGCAATAACTCTGCAATTTCCAAGTTTCCAGCTGCAGCAGCAAAGCTGAAAGCAGTGTTGCCCTTGCTATCTTGCAATGCAATGTGCTCCTCTTCCAGTAATTTCAACAACTCCTCCACAAAGTGAATGTGGTTTGCACCTGCTGCAATATGCAGAACAGTTGGCCACCCTGTTGCTATGGCAGCATGCCTCAGCCTACTATCTTTGTCTAAGATGTGCTTTGCTGCTGGCCAATTGCCTTCTAGGGCAAGCTTGTGAAGAGGCACACAAAGGTTGAGAAAGTTATCCATTGCCTCTCCTAAAACAAAGCTTAAATTACAGTTAAACGGTGGAGTAATGATATTTGAACTCATCTCAATTTTCAACACCCATCTAACATCTTTTTTTTTATCTATTTATTTTTATCACATCACTCATCTATCACAGTCATTACATCTGTCTTCTATTCCTTTTTCTCTAAAGGTGTATAATAGCATTTGGGTGTCTAACAACCATTTTTCTAATTTTGTCTGCTCATTATTGTCTACATACAATCAATTAAAAGATCAAAATAATAGTATTAACATAACATTTGCACAATTTTTGATATCCTTTTTTATTATTATTTTAATGTATCCTTAACTTTCAATTGATTATAGGTGATTACTACGGTACCCAAGTGAATTTTATGGGTATCGGTACCCTACCTATAGTAAAATGTCATGTGTATTTCTTTAGTCATGTCATCTTGTTATTTTTATTTTTATTTATTTATAAATACATCCTTTAATTTTTATTTATTTGCAAATACATACCTTTTATCATTTTTTATTTTTTTTGAAAAACTAATGCTCGTAATCTCGTCTTCGCGTTTTGACTTTTGAACTCTCGTCTTCGCGTTTCGACTTTCAAACTCTCGTCAGCGCAGTTTTTGCACCATTCAAGCTTCGATTCAACTCGATTTGATGTAGTTATTTTGTGGGTTTTATTTAAAATCATGTTTATAATTATTATAACACGAAAAATCATTGTATCCAAACAAGTTAATTTTTTTTTAAAAAGTGATTTTTATTATTATAAACAAACATAAATTAACTTCTATGTTTCTTGAAAATCTCTAAAAAATAATCACTAAGTATCCAAATAGGTTAAAAATAATTTTTAAAAAGTGCTTTTTATTATTATAAACAAACATAAATTGCTTATGCATTTCTTGAAAATCTCTAAAATATAATCATTAAGAGCCAGTATGTTACAACTTTTTTTATATAAAAACATTTTTTTAAATACTTTTAAGAGTTTTATGAGTGTGTTACATATTTTAAAAATAATCAGAAGCTGAAAAAAGTCTAAAAAATGATTAAAATGATAAGTTATTTGGAGTAACTTTTAAGAAATAATCTCGTTTTAATGGGGTGAGAGATGAGAAAGAAGATTAAAAAATGTTTTTAATAATTGTAAACAAACAAAAATTAGATTATGAGTTGTTATAGCTTTTTTTATAATAAAATCATTTTTTTAAAAAGCTAGAACCCGTATGTTACGGATTATTTTATAAAAAAATCACTTATTTTTAAAAAATCATTTTTAATGATTTTCTATCTATTTGTTTCAGATTTTGAAAATAATCAGAATCTAAAAATAATTTGAAGTTTAAAATGAGAAGCTATTTAAGTGCATTTGTTACAGATTATTATATTAAAAAATAAATTAAAAAATCACCTTTAATGATTAAATGGGGTGGGGGATAAAAGAGAAGATTAAAAAAGTGAGTTTTAGAATCGCAAACAAACACAAATTAGATTATGATCCAGAACAAAATCTCTAAAAGATAATCACTAAATATTTTACATGAAAATCACTTATTTTTTAATCCGTAAACAATTAAAAGTGATTATTTCGTTAAAAATGATTTTTTTATAAAATAATCCATAACTACCTTTTGAGAAATAATTTGATTTTAATGAGGTGAGAGATGAGAGATAATATTAAAAAAGTGATTTTTAGGATTACAAACAAACACAAATTAGATTCTTGTTTGACAACAAAATTTCTAAAAAATAATCTCTAAATTATTTTACATGAAAATCACTTATTTTTTAATCTGTGACAAATGGGAATCATTTTATCTCAAAATTGCTTATTTTTTAAACCCGTAACAAATAGGTCCTAAATCATTATTCAGAAATTTTATCCATAAATAAAAAACGCAAAATAAGTCAAAAATTAAAAATCAATTATATACAAATAAAATTGTAACAAGTGATATGAAAATTTTTATTTGTTTTTTAGTATTTGATTAAAACTCATTGGGGATATAAAAATAAATAATACAAATATAATGAAGTTTTTCGTAAATGTTGAGTCAGCATTTTTATATTTAATTGTTTTCTTACTTGTCGTATTTCTATTGGACCATCTCGTCAAGGTACCCAAACACTTAAATTTCTCTGAGTACCATAGAATTGACCTTGATTATATGACAATAAGTAGAGTTTGGGTAGGATACTATAGAGTACGCGTCTCGCCAATGGGAGTTGGCACAGATGGTTGGACCTTTTGCTTGCACTAGCTGTGATTTGGGTTCAAATATTGAATTACCCCAATGGTATGCTATACGTAAATTCCACTGTAAATTCTCACTAATATTGGTGGTTCTCCTTAGCCTTGTATGGGATGTGTCTCCCCTAATCTAAATTTTTAGTGTATATATATAGCAATTTTAAAATAAAAAAAATACTGTACCCAACTAATCATATTGCATATATAACAATTTTAGTCCACATGCCCTTACGTGTTGGGTACCTAAATGTTGACTTTACTAATAAAAAAATAAAAGGAAAACTTCTACAAAAATGCATTCGATAATATGTGTTGCAGGGACGGATTTATTGGGGATAGGCGTGTGCTTTGGCCCCCTTATTTTCATCACTTCTAATTATATATATAATATATAATATTTATATATTATATTACATATATATAGATCACTTATATTAAAGAAAGATTGCTAACAAAATATAACACAAATTCTATTATTATTATTGTTGTTGAATTTTATAATATATAAAAGAATAACGTGCACAATTTAGATAAACAGTATGATATATTTAACTATTATAATTTAATATTTAACTAATTAATATTTATTATTAAATTTTTTGACCCCAAATGATAGATTTCTCGATCGATCTTTGATGTGTTGCTCATTGAAGTAATGATTCACAAAACAAAATATATTTAGACACCCAAACCCCCAATAGACACCCAAAGAGAAAAAGAAATAAAACAGATATGAGTGATAAAGGTAATTGATGAGTGATGTGATAAAAAGAGAAAAATAAAAATAAATAGAAGTATTAAATGGAGGTTAGAAATTGAAAGATGTTTAAAAATCAGAACACCAAAAGAAAGCTCGTGTACGAGCAACACACAGCATTAATAATATTGCGTATAAGAACTGTACTTTAAATCTTTAATACGTATGGATGAATATATTAACTGTACCGTACTTGTTTCTCCGACTAAAAAGTCAAGGTTAGGAGCATTATATTGATCAGCTGATACGGCCTTTGGGTGTGGTTGTGTTGCTGGAATTGTACTAGAGTCGACAACAGATGTTGCCAATATTTCCCTGAAATTTTGCAAATGAGTAACCGATTTAGGGTCTGTTTAGATAAACAGTTTATTTAAGCATTTTTGTATAAACTATTTTTATAATCGAAGAAATAATATGGTGAAACTGTTTTCATATAAGCTATAAGATATTTTGAGGAGAGCTCATGAAAATAAGTCTAAAACAGCTTATGACCCAGTCATAAATTATTTTCATAAGCTCTGCCAAATATGCTGACAAGTGTTTATGTCAGTATATAAATCTAGATAAGCTCTGTATAAGCCAATTCAAAATAAATTATTTTATGATGTGTCAATTAGGTATAATTTCGTTTAGACAAATGAGAACAGAATTCATCGAATTAGCATTAATCCACGATTATCAAGTTTCAAAATTTTTGAATTATCTATGAAAAATTTCACCTGTGCAGCTCCTCCCACATTTCCTTGGCTGTTTTACATCTTGAAATTCTGCTAAGAGCATCTGGGTTCACGGCACAACATAAAATATGTTTTGCTTTTGCATCTTGTTCCATATTCCTCATGTCTTCATCATTGAATTCATCTTCAGATTTCTCCAATTCTCTACCCTCTACTATCTTTTTTGGAATTTTCGGTCCATTATTGATCACTAGCCAAAGTTTGAAGTCCACGGATTTTATGAATATCTCCATACGCTCCTTCCACTCAGTGCAATTTGTACCATCAAAGTATGGTGGCTTTGAAATTGATTGTCCTCCAATGATTGTGTTCATAATTTCACAATAACTTTTTCACCTACAATGATAATTTTTCTCATACTATTAGGCCCATGAGTACCAACAAGGCAGGTTGGGTGCTTGCCGTGTTCCCTTGTCCTATTGTTTGTGAGGACTAATTTCTCTAAAGAAAGAAAACTAGTAATAAATTCTCTAATACATTTTTTTTCATAATTTTTTTATTAGATAAAATTTATGTGGATTCTAACAAAATATGTGGGGTTAATTTTCTATTTAGTAGGACTCGTTTCATATAATGAAACTTATATTAACCCAATAATAAAAAATTTATTAAAAAATGTGTTAGAAACCGTGTTCTCTCAAAAATAAGTATTTATGGGTATCCAATAATTCAAAATAAAATTTCAAATGGAGGCGAAAAATAAATAAACAACTACACGAATAAAATTAGAAGTTTTTGAATGGTTCTCTAGACGATTAAAGCTCAGTTAATTCTAGATACAAAAAACCCACATACATGTTTAATTTGGGAAAATTAATATTTTTATATTTTTATTATAAAATATTATTTTATTTTTACTTTATTTTCTATTTTTAAAGTTTTGTATTGAAAATATGACAAAGTGAGAAACAAAATAATATTTTTATAATTTAAATAAAAAAAATTAAAAAAATATTTTGACAAGGTAAACCAAATTTAAGGAAAACAAAAGAGTCAAACAATAACTAATAATTGAGATAAATATATCTTAATCATGGAAAAATATATACATAGTTTTTTTTTGTTTTCATCCACATTTTGTAAGTAAAACCTGGTCATGAATACATTGTTTTATCATTAGGATCGAACTCAGGTATATCTATCTCTTTAGTTGGAATGCATTAATCACTTACACAGTTATACAACCAACCTGATCATGGTTAAATATATACATAGATATACTTATAGAGTACCACTTTTAAAGTGGTCTACACAGATGACAGTTGCAACTGTATATAATTTTAACCATTAGATAGAATTTCTCATATTATTTTAATGGAATATCCAACTGTAAAAATTTATAAATGCATCAATAGATAATTTTAAAGTAGTGCGTACGTTTCACCATATTATGTGAAGGACGGAGGAAGGGTAAACGTGTCCTATATTTTTTGTATAAAAAAAAAACGTGTCCTATATTTTGACAAAACCCTACAGGATAAATTTTACCATGAAACTAGCCGGTTGACCCGTGCGATGCACGGGTTCGCTGGTTGATTTCTAAATATGAAATAAAACGATTAATTTATATAGTAATAAATTGATATGTGATATATCTTAAATTTATAATAGTGTTGATTTTATGACATTAAATATAAAAGCTTACAGGAACTAAGAAAGAAAAATAAAACCCATAAGAAAATTCTATTATATTGATCAGAAATAAAATTAGAAAAATAAATAAAATTTATAGCTTATAGAAATTAAGTTATTGGAATAAATAAATGAGTGAAACCTATAAGCAAACACTGTTTGGTGATCGAAAATAAAATCAAAAAATAAATAAATTTATAGCATGTAAAAAGTTATTGGAACAAATAAATGAGTTAAACTTGTAAGCAAATACTGTTTTGGTGATCAAAAATAAAATCGAAAGAAAAATAAATTTATAGCCCGTAGAAAGTTATTGGAACAAATAAGTGAGTGAAACTAGTAAGCAAACACCGTTTTGGTGATCGAAAATAAAATCGAAAAAAAAATAATTTTATAGCCCGTAGAAAGTTATTGGAAGAAATAAATGAATGGAACCTGTAAACAAACACCGTTTTGGTGATTGAAAGTAAAATAGAAAGAAAAATAAATTTGTAGCCGATAGAAAGTTATTGGAAGAAAAAAATCAGTGAAACCTGCAACGAATAAATGATTGAAATTTGTAAGCCAATACTATTTTGGTGATCGAAAATAAAATCGAAAGAAAAATAAATTTATAACTCATAGAAAGTTATTGGAAGAAATAAATGAGTGAAACCTGCAACAAATAAATGAGTAAAACCTGCAATAAATAAATGAGTGAAATCTGTAAGCAAACATTATTTTGGTGATCAAAAATAAAATTAAAAAAAATAAATTTATAACCCGTAAAAAATTATTAAAAAAAATAAATGAGTGAAACCTATAACAAATAAATGAGTAAAATTTATAAACACTGTTATTTTTTTAAACTAACACACCGTAGAGTTACCGTAGCGATAAACGGGGAGGGGTTTAACTTTTTTAATTAATTAAAAAAATAGAATAAAAGAAATTAATAAAAAAGAACAAAAAGCAAAAAGTGAAGCTGAGTTTTTCTTTTAGCGGGAAACAAATCCTTCTATGAAGGACACGTGGTCCACCAGGACCTTTTTTTCTATAGTAACAGATTTTTTTTTTTTGAAAAATATTAGAAAATTGCATAAATTTTCCTAGCAAATTAAAGAAGTATAGTGCTATATATATATCGAATAAATAATAACCAATTGCAATTTGCAAGAGGGGACCAAGAAGAATTAATAGTCTTCCTAAGTTTACCATTTTTTTGATGCACTTTGTCTTATCTTCTGGCTATGTTATACTGTAAAACCACTCTTAAATCTTAATTTCTTGTTAACTTGTGGCTCAGATTCAACCAAATAAATATAAAGAAAATTAATGTCAAGCATCATACCTGGAAATAGTACTGATTGAACTTTAATTTGCTCCTGCACAAATTAAAATGACCATAAAACGTAGGTTTGAGCAAACATTAATTAAAAAGGAAGTATTCAAGAATATATTGTACAGGGAAACACTTAGAATATTTTTACTGTATACTATATAGATCCTGGTTTTTGTTGAGGTGTATAGTAGCACCATGAATCAAAGATACCGAAGTAAATTCAAAGGGAACTCATAATCGAAAAAGGAAAGAGAGAAGAGTATGGAACTTAGGTGGAAGGAAATGGAAGGAGAAACAGGAACATATATGGAGAGAGAAAAAAACAGAAGATTGTGATAAATGAAGGAGGGAAGAAGGGTCGATAGTGTAGAAAGATTGAAGGTCACCCTAAGCCTATGGATATATATATACACACGTTATTAATTTATTATTAATACATAGAAGAAATGCTTAGGAAAGTTCCTAATTTCTATTCCTTCCTTGAGCTGTGGGTTTGGAATAGCACTCTCTTAAGACGGCTCAAACGCAAGATTTTTTTTTCCCCTTCCTTTCAAAAATATGCAATAATGTTGCCTTTGGTCGTCAACGCATAAGTCTAAGTCTATGCGAAAAGCAAAGAACCAGAAAAGAGAATATTGTTCCTTAGTCAATTTAAAGTATTGATGACCAGCTAGCTAGTAGCAAAGCAATTATACAATCATATCTTCACGACGCTCTTACATATGGGTGGTCTCAATTCAATATTAAAAAGTAAGCGCAAGAAATAAATAAATATATAACTAGTTAAATTATAGTCTCTTAAAAGCATGCATAAGTGGTGGTGATTGATATTAATTATACTTGTGATTCCTAATTATGTATTCAGTTGATGAAATTAAGGTTTAAGTATCGTGATAGAAAAATAGATTCTAAGAGAATTTATCTAATTAAATGAGTTCGATTCAAATTGACACATGGGTTAAATGTGAGAATGTAAGATTAAAATAAATAAATCTCAATGTAAATACTTTATTGATTAAATTATTTTTTAAAGTTTTTCAGCTTTTTTTGTAAGCAAAATTATTAATAAAAAAAGTATAAAGGGTATTCTAATTACAAAGAAAATAAAACGAAGAAACTATACGGCCAACACATCTTAATACGTTCTATATAGGATTAAGATATTGTGAAAAAATACACTTGTTCCCCTCATACTTTGACGTCAATCAAAACCTTAACAAGTTACATAATAGAAGATATATTCAAACTGCTCCGATCCCTTGAAAAATAATATTCTCATCATATATAGACCAGTTGAAAGAATGCCAAATTAAATGCATTATTTTTCCTGAATTTCTTTCCACTTAATAGCCCACCATGTTGTAGATATATACTCCCTCGATCCGTCATTTTTCTTTAGTTTAGTTTAAGATTTTAACACACCGGTTAAGAAATAATTAATTATTTAGTAAAATTTAAACAGGTTTTCATATTTTTCATTTATTATTTATTATTTTATTAATTATATTACTACTAGTAATTAATGCAAAACGATCACTTGGAAAGATGTAGGGTTGGAGTGAAACGTGTGTCTTTAATGTGTGTAAGTATCAATTAAAAATAATTATCAACTTAGTAAAAATAAAACAGGTCATTGAAAGTATTAGAATAAACAATTTTCCTAGCAAAAATTTATGCCAACTTTTAAAACCATTTATCCAAAGTATATGATAAAATTAACCATTATTCCTAGACAACATTTATGGATTCCAAATATGATCAAAGTCCAAATAGGATACTTAACAGCATTAACTCTCATAGATGATTATATAATAATGACTCAACGAATTAAGTTTTTATTAGGATTTAATTTTGTTATGCCAGATCGGACGAGCCTTGGCATAATATGGTAAGATTGTTGCCTTGTGACTTGAGGGGCACAAGTTTGAATTTGGAAATGGTCTCTCTCCTTGCGGGGGTGGTAAGACCGTGTACGTTTACTCTCACCAAACCCAACATGGTAGGAGTCTCGTGCACTGAGTCACTTTCTTTTTTACTTTTGTTAAATACCATATTTGTGAAAAAAAAAATATTATACATTCATCCTATATATGATGTGCAACTAAATTTAATAAATTTGAGACATGGTATTAATTTTTTTGGATAAGCTAATTTTTTTTGGATAAAAATAAGCTATTAATAAATTTTATTAGAGAAGAAAGTTTGAGCACTAAGGGATGCCCAAACCAAAGAATACAAATCAGTACCAACCCCTTTACGGTGAAACACCCAACATTTAAACCAAGATATCCTATATATACCCAAGCAGGAATTTCTACGGTACCATCGTAAATTTAACGGTTTTGGTACCGTTAGTTTTTTTTATCAATGAAAAAATGGTATTTTAACTAATCAATCCATGTCATATAATTTATATTTTTGCAGAAAAGCTATTATTTATTGCAATTCAATCTGTCTCTTAGTATTTAATTTTTATTTTTTTATTTTTATTTAAAATTATGAAAAAAGTTATTGGACAGCTGAGAAATGGGTGTTTATTATAGTTTTTACAAAGATTTCCAAGCAGATCTCCAAAAGAATTATTTTATCTCATGCAAAACTCTTGATTTTCATCTCTCTCGCAATTGTTTCCCTTATTCTATTATTGGTTAATAAAACTAATGGTACCAAAACCGTTGATTTATTAACGGCATTGTAGAAGCTCCCTCTAAATTATACTATGGGCCTGTTTGGATTGGCTTATGCAGAGCTTATGAACACAGCTTATGACTAGGGATGGGAATAGACTAGGCCTAGCTAGGCTTTACAAGGCCTAAGCCTGGCCTGTCTAAAAATTTCAAGGCCTGAGCATGGCCTGTTACCTGTCATAGGCCTTTTTTTTAGGCCTAGGCCTGACCTTTTTTGAAGCCTGGTTTGGCCTGTTAGCCTATTTAAAGGCCTGATTCATGATAAGACATTCAAGTAGGTGATCTGACCTACTCTTACATAGGCTAATAAGCCAATGAAGAAAATCTCTATTTATAACAAACTATAAACTATGAAGATTAAAATGATTGTTATTTAGGGCATGAGATATGAGGGGGGAGTAAAACTTTATAAGGACAACATTTTACTTATTTGTCTAGTATATTTTTTTAAAAGTCTAATGTAACATTCTTGATAATCTAGTTAAAAGTCTATTTTTGCAATAGAGCATATAAATAAGTCACAACTTTATTCTTTAATAAGCTTTATAGGCTTGAGCCTTTATATAGCTAAGTCAACATGTTTAAACATTTAAAAGGTAAGAAAGTATATAATTTTAACACATTATAGAACATATAATATAAAGATAATACTATAAAAAAATTTATTACCTGTGTCTACTTAAATAGGCTGGCCTGTTAGGCTTAAAAGGCTTTTTAGATGGCCTGAAACCTGGCCTTTTTAACTATATAGGCTTTTCAAAAGGCCTTGGCCTGATCTATTTCATGAAAAAACCTGGTCTGGCCTGGGCCTGATGTAGGCTAGGCCATAGGCCCCTGTCGAGCGGCCTGACCTATTCCCACCCCTACTTATGACTGATTCATAAGCTGTTTTGGGCTTATTTTTCATAAGCTACCCAAGATAGCTTATCAAAACAGCTTATGACTTATATAAAATAAGTTTCACTATAATTTTTCTTCGATTATAAAAATAACTTATACAACTTATGCCATAAACAATAGATAAGTTTGTGTATCCAAACAGGGCCTATATATATATTTAGTACCATTTAGATGTCCCCCACGAAAATCACGTGTCAATGAAAAACAACAAGATGCTGGTTCTAGCTTGAAATGACAACTATAACCTGTGGTATACCAATATGTGCTAATAATTAAAATCCGCAATTGAATCACCTAACAGTACCGCGTCATTGTTTTGTTCCCTTGGTTGATGGTTGGTGTGCCTTGTTTCCAACTATTACACAATTAAGGTTAAGACAGACCCTTGGAGTGGAGTACCAGTTGCAGAACTGGACTGAGAAGCTTTTGTCCCCTTCTAGTTATCAAATCATAGAACCAATTTGCTTCAAAGAATCTGGAAACAGTCTCTCCCCTTGTGGGGAAAAGGCAGCGTACGTCTACTTTCACTAGACCCCCACATGGTGGGGGGAGCTTCGTGCACTTCACTGCCTTTTTTTTTTTAAAAAATTTTGTTGTACCATTAATGTGAAAAAAAATAGTATATAGTCATCCTATATATGATGTGTAACTAAATTTAATAAATTTGAGACACGGTATTAATTAACTCTCAGAATACATTCACAACAGAACAATATTAAAATTCATTATTTAGCACACAAGCTTGATCATTCTAGTTTGCCTCAAAAAAGCTAGCTTGATCATTTTAGTGAATCATACGTCTACTTGGCCTAAACAGGGAGCTACAAATATAGGCCGAGTACAGTATATCAGACCAGAGAGAATACTGTAGAAAGATAAACAAGGGTATTGGTACAAATGCAAGTGCTGAAATGAAGCTAGGAACCCACTTCAAACCATGATAATATGTTATGAAGAAGGCACTACTAAATGCCACCATCATGCTGATTATTGAGACAAACAGTGCCACTAGTCCAGATATCAACTTCAATGGTAGTGACCTGAGAAAATCTTCCTCTGCATATCTTGAGATGAGGATGGACAAAAAAATTAGGATTGAGGTGGAAGATGAGATCATTGCCACTCCATCGGATAATGCGAATACGAGGAATGATGGTTTCATTAAGTAATTTGGAGATCCTGTGTTATCATTGTTACCACCTGGTAAGCTGAATGCTGCAGAGAACACACCAGTAGTGATGAGTGTTGAGACCACCATGCAAGAGTTTGCGGTTCGCTTCATCCATGACTCTCCCTTTTTGAGCAACTCTTCATGATCCCTTGTAAATAGTTGGCGTGGAGTAATGCCTTCAGAATTTCTCATTTCTAGGTATGAAGGTAATGTTATCTTTTTCACCTCCTGCACCACGCATCATTAATGATTATACACATGTAATATATGTGTGTGTAAACTCTTCTTGGAGTCATGCATAAATTAAGGGTTAGAAATGGATCATAAAATGCATCTATCATGATTTGCATAGATACTAGTATACTATTTTAAGATATCCATAATTTGTTATTTATATGCATATAATATCAATCATTGATTTTCTCATCGTCAATAGTTCAAATTACTTACTTTAACCCCTAAATTTAATTACTTATTTTAGATTAGGTATTTACATTAAAATTAAATATGAAAAGGAAAAACAAATAAAAAGTATAATACGAGGAGAGAATAATTAAGTTAGAAGAACATATGGACTATATATACCTCAAACCATGACAACTCAAGCATCATTTGAAGAGCTGCTCCAGAAACTATATTGAGTCGATCTGGCGGTGCTAATTTCGCAACAGAGTGCAGTAAATTATTTCCTTCATCATCCAGAAAAGTTAATATGAAATCTTTGATAGGGCCTATTTCATGTATCAAATTGAAGATACTAGCATGGCGGTGCAAAACAGCAATGTGAATTATACTTCGACCCATGTCATTCAGTTCCCATATCAAATCAGGATAAGTGCTCACAACTACAGATAGAAACTCGAAATTTCCAACTTCAGCAGCAATAAATGGTACATGAGATGGGAAGCTTATGACTTCCATCATCTGTTGGTCATCCAAGGACGTAAGAACTATACCCCACATCTGTTTTATAAGTTTGAGGATTGGAGCATCCTTTATACCTGAAAATGGAAACATATAATCAAATTACAAGTTAGTTATCAAATGAAAAAAAACTAATAGATGTAACTTTCTAAAGGAAAAACAATATGCATAAATTACATTGACGAATTTTTTTATCAATAATGTATCAATTTACCATGATGTGGAATAAAATTTAAGAATATTATTTAATTAAAACTAAAAAGAAAGTTAATTTAATTCATAATGTGTGTGTATAGATATATCTTTAGTTTAGTTTATACACACATCAAAACATTTACCTATTTCTAATAATATTTAGGTATATTAAAATTAATTGAAAGTAAATTGAAAGTAAATAAGTATATAGTAGTACTACTTGAGCTACTAATTAGTGTATAAAAATCATGATTTTTTCCCAATAGAAGAGAAGTGAGGATAGGCACTTACAGAAATGCAATAGATGTTTACGGTATCGTACACTTTGGCAACCACAACCTGAATGTTTTCGAGCCAATACATGCAAACCTGTCTCACCATTATCTCCACGAGCAACAGCGAGTGTTTCCTTTTGATTAAGCATTTCCAGGGCTAAATCTGCAACATAATCCGTGACAACATGATAATGTGGGTGTTTATCGATATCAATTATCAAATTAAATAAGAAAAATAAATTATAGCTAAGACACATATCACCTCCCATCCTAGAACATGTGTCACTTTCAAGGTTTTTTTTTTTAATCTTCTGCCGAAATTATTTTATTTATATGTTGTTTACAATTTGTCAGAAAAAACTCATAATTTGTAAGGATCCGTTGGCTAGTTATATAATAACTTATCTATTTTTTATGCTTACCATAGAGTCCGGAGTTTATGGAGATGAGGAACACCGAAACCCAATCTCCTTCTTCAAATATCTCTTTAGTTTTAGGAAACAAGTACCATGCCATTTCACTTTTCCCTTGTAAAACAGCCAAGTGAAGAGGGGTGACTCCCACTCTACCCCGAATTGTTGGCAACAATCCATTTTTCTTCCGCATTATCTCAGCAATATCCACATTTCCAACTGCTGCTGCAAAGCAAAAAGCAGTGTTCCCATTCATGTCTTGCAATTCCAAGTCATCACGCTCCATTAGTTTTACCAGCTCCTCAACAAAGTGAAGGTGGTTTGCTCCCACTGCAATATGGAGGACTGTTGCCCATCCCTTTGTTATGGCACAATTCAGCAATGTTCGGTCTCGTTCTAGTATTTTCCTAGCTTCTTTCCAATCACCTCGTAGTGCTGCTTTGTGAAGGGGAACACATTGGGTTATGTATCTATGCCTGCTTTCTTCTGCAACAAGTTAATTGAGAAATAATTGATCAAATCCTATACGTGTGTGTTAATTTGTTTGGATAATATTTTCTATAAACACTAATAACACGATCAGTTTCTTAACTGTAAGTTGAAATCAGTTTCTACACTTCCACAACATTACACCTAGAAACATACATGCAAAAATAAAAATGCAAAGTAAAACTAACTTTTCTATAAGTTAGAAGCTAAGATTCTGAACTCAAAAAGACCAAATGTGTGATTGATGATATCTATTGTGAATCTCTCACCGTTCAAATTTGAATTTTTTTGGCTGCTTCATCCAAGTTTAACACCATAATTAATCCATAGAGTTAAATGGAGTCACTACTTATGATGGAGTGATATAATCAATTTTACAATGTATTACATCAATAAAAACAATCGCACATCGTATGAAAAAAAATAATTGGTATGATCTTAAGAAAGGATGGAGAGCTTACGAGTGGAAACTAAATGAAGGAGAGGCATCCTGAATTGAGATGAAACAACTCGCTGGAACTGTTCTTGGACAGATGTGGAGTCTGCTGTAGCCATTTCTCTGAAAATAAAACATGTAATATTAATTTTTAAAATTAATCAGTCAAGTTTAATATGCAGGACATGAACATCATCTTCTTATATTTATCCCTTTTTTGGAATCTTACAAAAAAAATTTATTTTGCAAGCTTATGTAAATTACCAAAAGCAAAGGAAACAAGGTGGCAGTTTTCATTTCATGTTTTTGTTTCTAATTACAGAATTGTCATTTTGTTTTCAATTTGTCTTCTATTATTTTTTTTAAATTTACATAAGAAACAGTAAAAATAAATTTTTTATTTTATTTTTCTGCATAAATCTTTGAAAACAAAAAATAAATTAAGAAAAATGAAAGATCTATAATTAAAAATAAAACAACAAACAAAAAATATTTTCTTAAAATAAATGAGCCCTTAGTTTGTTTATTTTCTAGTTTTGCAACAATAATCTTCTTTTTTCTGCTTTGGTCAGGAACCACACCCAGTAATCTTAACATATTTATTACAAACTCAACCCATGGCATTAACTAATCTTAAGTTGGGCTTGCCGAAGCCCCAAACCCAATAAAATCCTATACAGCGTGGTCCAGGAGAAAAAAATACTTTATTAATTTATTTCGACCAAAAATTTGACCAAAAGAAGTTTTCGACCAAATAAAAGACTGGACAAAAAAAAAACAGATTATGATTTATGAGTGGTTGTGCGCCAACGAGTGCCGTACAATCTTTTTTTTCGACGAGACGAGTGCCGTACAATCTTAAATTGCTGTAAAATGAAAATTTATAGCACTATTAAGAAATTATTATATTCGCAAACTTACACGCTTATCATCTTAGATCTGCACTGTGCTGAGTCTTCCCCGATATTTTGCCACTCCTACTCTTGGATTCTGTTTTCAGTCACCACCTCACTTTCTTGCAAAATGATGTACGAGCCTAACTTTTTTCACAATATAGCTTTGGATATAAGGCAAAATGAGTACATGTAATCTCAACTTATTCAAAAAAAGAAAAAAACTCTAAGACTAAAAGTCTCACCTAACTTTTTTCACAACAGCAAGACAACAGTACTGCTAGATGTGGCTGTCACATAGATTAATTAGTTTTCAAAAGTTTTTTTATTTATTTTCCTGTGTTTTTTTATTTTTTTAGTTTATACCTACGATATCCTACAGAAAAAGAGGCTTTTGAACTAATCTGTGTTTGAGAAATACGTAAAGTTTAACTACAGATTATTGTATCACTAGAGATCGAATACGAGTTCTTCTGCTATAACTATACAAATTTTCTTCCTATTATATTTGAAAATCATAAATTATCGATCCTGTCTATTGTTATTTATTGCTCCATAGCTGAATGCTAGCTAGCAAAAAAGCTGTTGGTTATTTTAAGAGATGAATACAAACCCAGACCACATCTCTTGATAGCAGGGGAACTATTAGAAGGGTTGAAAAAGGTTTGTAATTAAAGAATAATAGCTATTAAAAAGAGCATAGCTCTTTGAAGCTTGCTCCATCTTCAACAAGATTATTCACACCAAGAATTAACTTCTGTGAAATAAATAAAAAAATTATAATCAAAATAGGCTAACTTACAACGGGTAATCCAACCCATTGCATCAGTTCAAGAAATACATCAATCCACAGCAATCTGAAAACATCCCAAGGGATTTACACACCGATTGGAATAAAGCAAACCCGAATTTCTGTGAAATAAAAGGAGAGAAGAAAGGGAGGGAGAAGGGGGCAACACAGATAAAGAAGAGAAGAATTAGTAAGAAGTGAGTGAGAGAAGCAAGAAATTAAAAGCTACAAATTAGATTTTACCTAAACATAGAAGTTCAGATAATTTCTTCCAGTTTTCCCCTTTCTAATAAGTTTTGCAGCATGATTGGCCTTGCTTGCAAATTAATTGCCAATTAGTTCTTCCGCACACCTTAGTGGAGTCTTTGGTTGGTCAAGATGAGTCCAAGTGAAATAATTCGGTGAACTTTATAAAGTTAAGTTAACCGACGACCCCGGTATGGCTGATTTTTAAGTCAATCATAAAATTATTAAACTAGTACGTCCATAAAATAATTACAAAAGAAAACGAAAGACAAAAAGTTTGGAGAACAGTTTTCTTTTTTTTTTTTTAAAATAAAAAAGTGTCAAAATCTATTTCTTAGGATTGTTTTGTGAATATTAACAGCAGTGAAGTAGTATGTTACGACAATAGAGGAGGTTTAAACCTAGAATCTCTTTTTCTTCCCAAATTATCAAATCACCTTATGATTATCTCTATTATAGTGTTTTATTGTTTTAAAAATAGAAATTCGAGAAAATGTTTTTATTTTATGTTGTGTTTTTTTTTCCAAAAAGGTAAAAACTAATGAATGAGTCACACAGTTATCAAATACTTTTATTATCCGATAAAAGTTTGTCAATCATATTTTTAAGTCTTAAATTTGTTTTTACATTAATATTATCAAACATGTTTTTTTTCTTCTAAAAATAGTTTCTGTTTTATAAAACAACAAAAATAGAAACACGGTGTGGCACATGCAATAGATTAGACACCCGAGTCTCTTAAGCACGATGTCGGGGTTCAATTGTTAGCCATATGTATAGAAAAATATCTATTGAAAATGTTAATCCCTTAAACGAATCTCAGTACTCTAAAAAATATTTAGGTTTAAAAAAACATAATAAAAATCCCTAAAAGATATAGGTTTAAAAAAAAACAGAATGAAAATCACTGCCAAAAGGCAACTAGTATATATAACTACGGAACTATATGAATACTGTTTAATTATGGTTGTATACGGTCTAAAAACCGTCCTATATAAAGAGCTAAAACCTACAAATTATTGATCTATAGGAGTATTTTGTTTGATTATTATGGGGAGTTGTACTATATATCTATAAAAAGGTTTTAAGTTGGATCCAAATCAGCTACTTGCGTGATACTACGTGTCTTCTTTTTTCTGCACAATATAATTTGATAATTTACATCATTTTAAAAATAAAAAAGCTGAGAGCATCTCCGACTCCGAGAGATACCATATAGAATTTAAGATTAATACTCATTAATTTTTACTCTAATGATATTCTTAACTTACTTTTAATAAGTTCCTCCACGGCAAATTCTAGGGTGGGAGATCGCCTCATATCTCTCACCATGCGCAAGTGTTTAATAGTCATTAGATCTACTAAAAATAAATCAACGGTGAGATCAGAGAGATGGGGTAAACAAAATGACTAGCTCACCACATGCCCTCCCCCAACCCCCACCTCCATCGCCCTCTAATTTCTCTGATTTCTCATGGCTAGCTCTGATTTCTTTTTTGGAATTCGAGAATCAAATGTCTTCAACGGTAATGTCATCGTCTTGCTTTCCTGTTGCTGGCATTAGATGAAGTTTTGAATAGATCGGGGAAGAAGCCGGCGAAGACACCGGCCACACGTGCCAAAACCGGCATAGCTAGATTTGCCTCATCACTGTCGGAGAGCCGTCACCGGTGGATGACTTGGATGGGGTGGGGAGGGATTGTGTGAGGGAATTCTAGGTGTTCTTCAAATTTCCAATAGTACCTTAATTGTCTTATGAATGAATCTAATGGTATTAAATACTTGCACACGATAAGAGATATGAGGCGGTCTCACCCTAGAAGCCGCCAAAGTTTCAAAATTCATCTCAAAATCTTAACTTATTCTATTTTTCATTAATTTTTTACTACCAAAATCTCTTCCCATCCCATGTTAGTGCAGGGATGCAAACAAGAGTAAACCTCAGTCAAATCCAGATTATGCGGTGTCATATAGAATTGAATAGTGTTGCGCTCCTTTTAAGAAGGGTTCGTTCTAGGGTGGACCATCATTGTGGGTGGTTCATGGTGAACCAGTAGGTGTAAAACTTTTACAAAACTTTGGTAACCATTAGATTTAATGATAAAAAATCAATGGCTCAAATCAATTGAGAAAAAAGAAAGAATACACATATGTTCTCCCACACAATCACACCCCTACCCCTCCTCCATCTACATTACGCTACTCTTCTCCGGTGCCGTCACCACCACACCTCCACCATCAACTCCAACGTTGTGCTCATAGAAAAAAGGGGAAAATCCTATTGTTTTCTCATCAAGTTCCTCTTCATTATGACCCTATTAGCAACCGTTTTTATTCTCATCCTCTTTCTCCCATTATTGTTCCCTTTTCCTCCAAACGACACCAAAAGCCCCCCAAGGATAAGTCCCACTCCATCTCCGGCTCCGGCAGCTGCCCAGTGCCGGCGTCGGCGTACGACACCTCGTTCGCGTCGCTGGTGCCTTCGGTGTTCCCTCTCAACACCGACCCCAACGTGATCCCATGCTTCCAGGTGGCAAACCAGGACGGAAGCGGCTTCATCAACGACAAGGAATTGCATAGGGCTCTCTCTTCCTACAACCAGAGCTTCAGCTTGAGAACTGTTCACCTCCTTATGTATCACTTCACCAACAACAACATCAAGAAGATAGTTATTCTCTCCCTCTCTCTCTGCTCCCTCTAAAACGCTTCCTCCCATTAATTCAGAATCCCGAATTGGCAAAATTAGGGTTTTCCCTAATTTGTGGCTGGTTTTCCCCTAATTTGCAGCGACCTCTAGATGGTAGTACGAAACAGGCCTTGCGGACACGCATGAGGGCTTCATCGGCGAGGGGGAACTTGTTCTTGTTGGGGGCGAGAAGGCGAACGAGGGTCTTGAACTGTCGCCGGACGAGGTCGTGGTTGGCGGCGTCGGAGGGGAGTGGCCTTCACTTTGGTTGTGGTGGGAAATAGGATTAGCACTGCCATCTCATGTTTTCATGCATCAGGGTCATGGATCAAGTAAAAATACAAGCTTTTCTCATTTGTTCACAGAATTGGTTTCAAACATTGAAGGCTGGGTTCACGCAACTGTGCAAGTGGGTGTGGATGCCACAGGTTGACGGACTTGGGTTGGGGAGAGAGGTGGGATAGGGATTGAGTGAGGTTAGATGTAGTTATTCTCATTTTAATTTTCAAAAGATCTGAACCTTTAATTTTTGTTTTAACAAATCTAACGGTATATATTATTAATGATATTACTGGTCCACGGTGAACCACCTATTTGTTTGTTTAAAATCAAACTTCACCACGGTGAACCACCTATTTGGTGGTTCACCATAGACAGAGCCTTTAAGAAGATATTATCTTACTCGTGTTTAGTATTGGCCTCTCTCTTTTATAAATATTAAGGTGCCTAGGCATTTAAAGTTTAAACAAGGAAAAGTATAACGAGCTAGAGGAAAGATAACCTGTTTAGCAAAAATAAAAAATAAAAAAATAACCAATGGCATTATCATCGAGTGAATAACTAAAATAGTCTATGAAATTGTAAACTATTATTAGATTTATTTCCTAAAATTAAAAATTTTAATCATATTAGTCTTTTTAGTTCAGTCAATTTATACCAATATTACGATGATCCGAGTGACACGGGGCTCCAATCTCTTAAGTAAAGTCCAGCCAGATTCTCCGGCGGAGATTAGTTATCAGAAAAGCAGGTAGATATTTCGCACCAATAACATGATTAACAAAAAATAATTCAGTCAATTTATTCCCTAAAATTGTCCGATATGAATCGATATGGTCGAAGATTTTCAACTTTAAGAACTAATTTTAAAGAGTGATCAAATTACACTGATGTAACATTTGGACAATGTTACACCATTAATAAATTTTTACCAGATTATTATATCCTAAAAAATCAACCAGTGGATTAAAAGTTACTATTACATGGATTATTCCTATAAAGGTTTATATTAACATAAAATTATTCAATGTGTTGTTAAGATACACCAAAATTAACATCTTCTAAAATGACCTATTATTTTAGGAACTAAACTGATGATTCATTTAATTATCTTCGTATCTTTATTTTAAACAATGGCTAATCAAACTACAACGTCAATTTGAATATAATTTAAACAAAGTATTTTAATGAAAATTTAATAATTTTAAGGCTTAAATATAATTTTGGTCCTTATAAAATGAGTAAATTTTGATATTAGTCAATTTTTTTTTAAGTTTTCATTCCTCAAAAAATTGAAATCACGGTTTTTGGTATCTATAAAGTGAATGAATTTTGGTTTTGGTTCCTCTAGAAAAGTTTTTTGAAATTTATCCCTTTATCTTTTTAAGGCAGATTGATGGCATTCAATAGGGTTTAAGAAAAAGTTTTGAGTGTCACATATTGACATGGTACCACAAACATTTGTTAATGTCACTTGGGATGACCACTTGACACATAATCAATTAACAGATATCACATGACGGTAGGGATTAAAACCAGTGATTTTATATTTTAGAGAAATGAAAAACCAAATAAATTTTTTACAATGACTAAAATCGAAACTTGCCATTTGGTAAGGACTAAAAGGGTTTTTTTAACTCTTTAATATATAATTTTTGTATGTTTATGAAACTATTACTTTTAAATTTTTCTTGATATTTTTTTAATATTCTATAAAACTTGTTAAATTCGGTTAAGGTTTCTAAAGTAACATTTATTTATAATCACTTATTTTTAATAATCTATTTTTTAGTATACCCTCATTTTTTAAAGTTGATTTTAAATTTACTTACCTTTTTAAAAAAGAGAAGGGATCAAATTACACCGGTGTAACTCTTGGATGATGTTACACCGCTAATAACTATTCACCGGATAATTATATTTTAAAACTCACCGTTGGATTAAAAGATACTATCATGTAGATCGTTCCTATAAAATTTCACATCAATCTAAAATCATTTGATGTGTCATTGAGATACTCAAGATTAATGTCTTTTAAAGTGTATGAATTTTGACATATCTTAATGACACATCAAACAATTTTAGATTGATGTGAAATTTTACAGGAATGATCTATATGATAATAACTTTTAATCTAACGGTGTGTTTTAGAATATAATTATCTGCTGAAGAGTTATTAGCGGTGTAACATTGACCAAAGTGTTACACCGGTGTAATTTGATCCCTCCTCTTTTAAAAATTATTTGAAATAAAATAACTTTGATATAAACGATGTTATTTTTATATATGTTAATAAAAATAACTTTAACGTGTATAATTATCGATAAGAATTTGTAAATATTGTTAAATAAATATTAAATTAATTTTGAGATATGTTTGTTATTTGTTAATATACTTGCAGCAGCAGAGTTATTTCTGCCATAAAAATAGTAAAATGTTTTTTTTTTGGTCAAATCCATTGTAACCAAACATGTGAAAAAGTAAAGAAAGATTCCATCCACTAAATGAACTTCCAATGGTGCAAGTTTCTTTTAAGGGTTAAATATATTTTAGTCTATATAAATTGAAAAATATATCTTTTGATCTCTCAATTTTAAAATATTTCATTTTGATATCTCAATATTTTTTGAAATATGTCTCACACATAGTTTTTTTTTAAAATATTTTGAGATACTACATATGATCTATTGAGAAACTACTTATGGCCTATTTCAGAAAATAAATAGCTAAATGAGATATTTTAAAATTGAAGAATTGAAAGTGAATATTTTTCTATTTAAAAGAACTAAAAATATATTTAAGTCTAAATTAAATATCTCTTCTGTTATATGGATATATCATGAAGCAAGTGACTCACCACTCAAACTTAAAAAGTTTGATGCTACAAGAATATACCATGAAGCAAGATACCAAAGTCTCTCCTATTTTCAACATAAAAAAGGTAATAAATAAAATTCTGTCGTTACCTTATCCTTGACAAACCCTGGTTTGGATTTGTGGCCTTAATTGTAGGTTTCTACTTTATGTAGTACCTTATAGGCAAATAATGATAGGCACTAGTACGGTGTTAGGAAACTTCGTAAAGGCAAAGAGGGCCCGGTAACTAGCAATATTTTATTTATTTTTCTGCTCAAGCGTGTAAGGTGGACAGGATAACTCATAACATAGTAATAGACCAATATGCAAATTTTATATCAGCTAGATGAGATATCCCACCCACGCCCCACCCACAAGTACTTTACTAAAATATCAAAACAATGTGTGGAATAAAATGTTCATTAGACGGGGAATTTGGTTGATGTATTCATGTTTTTTAATCTCAAAGACTTGCATGGTGGCAGATAGTTATTATATTTTAAGATCGCGCAGGGAAACTTTACAAAATAGGCAACATTATTTAGCCAAATTTTTAATCTACTGTTTAACAGTCTAATAGTGTTGCTTATCCAAAAAAATAACAGTCTAATAGTGTTAGTAAAAAAAAAGGTTATCTACTTCGTACAAAAGAATCTGTGCTGCGTGTACTCATGAAACGTGTGGATTTTGAAATATATCTTGCAAGTGTTAAATATTAAAATAAAATCCCCCATTTAATGGAATGGATTATAGGCCTGAAATTACAATCCACGCATATACAAGTCTAGATTAATCTTTTTCTATTCAAAGGGGTTATTAAACACGAAAACTCTTACTTATATTTGACCCATGTCATTCTTAGAGCTTCAGTTAGTTATTTAAATATTTATAATGTTTCAAAAACATTTTTTCCTTTTTTTTGGCCGGCACAAAAAAATACATTTTCCTTAAAGTTCAATGATTGGATAGCAGTTTTCGTATTATATAAAAAATTGGATTTGGTCTTTCGAAATCTTTAGACGAATATGTGACCCAAAGTTGGGATGGTTCAAGACTGGTCAGATTCATGAACACACCCCACCCCCCTCCCAAAAAAAATGTTGACCACTCGCAACCCACTCGTGTCTTAGTAATTACCAATGTTTTTTTCTTCTACCAGAATATTTGGAAGAATCAAGTTACATTTTTTTTTTTGTTTCTATTTTTTCCAAAATATCCTGTTATCCGATAAACGAGATACTAATATCCTGAAATACAATCAGATACCAAAAGCCCCCCAAAAGTATTTTATACATCTACATGAATCCAATAATCCAATCGGACCTGAAACTCCTCCTCAGAACCAAGTTACATTTCCTATACCAACTGATTGATCATGAAGCAAAAACATCATTCTATAATGTTAAGACTTACCCCTAACCCTGTCAAATAAAAATTCCACATCTATCTCTTTTCATAGAGACAAAATAGGTGGTGGGGACATGAAATTTTAATGTACATCAAGTATGTGTTTATATATATAACAACACAAGCCCACTACAAAGTTGTACCCCCACCATCAGACATAAGAGATGCAGCAGCTGCAGCAGCAGTGGGAACAACACCGGTTGAAATGCCTGGTTTGGACAGATGGAGAAGCCTGAGAAATTGAACCAAAGAGTTTCATGTGTCAATGATCTATACGAAAGAACAGACCAAAAACATGATATGCTTCTGCAGACTTAAAGAGTTGCTAGTCCACCCAAATTAATAACCTGTAACCACTTCTAATAAGATGGAAGACCTTAGACATTTACGACATAAAACAAGCAAAATACAATTTAAAATATTTGACCTGTTGACCAATCACAGATGAAATTAACAATGGAGTAAAACCAACCAGTTACCAGCCACTATGTATACAAAGCTAGCAGCTCCAGCCTCCAGGTAAGTAAAAGATTTGCAGTAAGGATCAAGAAAAGTTGATTGAGAAGAGGGTAAGAGATTCTTACGGGGCAAGGTATTCACAAAAGGATGACACAGCAGAAGCAACTTCAGTATAGGTTTCAGCAGAAGCAGGTGCTGTTACTTCAACCATCTGTATACCAGGTGTTACTGGCACAGCCTCATCAGTTGCATGCAGTTTCAGCATTTTATTGATCGATGAAACCGTTACAGTGATTTGCGCCCCCCTATAGAACTGGAAGGAAAACCCCACCCTCAGCAGCTCATGGTCTAACTTGTACCCCAGTGTATAGAACATGCGAAGCACATTCTTGCTCGCCTTGCTCTCCACCATTGTCCTAACCAGAACTGAAATTTGCTCAGCACCAGCACCCCTCATTGCACCACCTACATGTCTAACAGTCCTGAACAAGTCATCAAGCACATATTAGATGTTTATATGGATATGGAAAAAGTTCTAACTACAAGTGATTGACCATAAAGTAGCATTGTTTACCATGAGGGTTCAGGTTGCTCCAGATCACATAGAAGTCGAACCTCCGAGGCCACAGTGCCTAGAGAAACAAAAGGTATAAAATTATGATCAACTTGACGAAGGCCAGAATAATATACTAAAGAAAACGACACATGTACACTTGTTCAAGAAAACTACACAAAAATTTTGAGAGAATTATTGAAGATTTGAAAACTTTAAAATGCAATACAGAACAAACCTACATCTTGGACAACCATGGATTTCTTCCAATTCCAAGTCATAGAACAGAAAGAGTAAAACAAGTAACCATGACATGTAGAACTGTGAAAGTGATGAATTCTATTCCTTTCAGAAAGCCAATACCAAAGTACATCACAGGTAAAAAAATGGAACATGAAGCATGCCATTTAGATGCTGCTCCACTCACCACTGCAAATGACTAAATCAAAATATTGCTGCATACTGAGGCAAGCACTTAATACAGATTACACATTGTGTGTAAAAAAAAAAAATTCAGAAAACGTTAACTCATTATCTTACAGTGGCCTGCTGCCAATCATGTTTGGTAATCTGGAGCCTGGACTAGTGTTTCTGAGGCTTCCATAGAATCCTGGGTGTTTCCTCATAATTCAAAGCAATTTTCAAATATTGCATCTGGAGGCTTGGAATAGAGTAAATTGGGCAGGTTCTGAGGAGAAGACGAGAAGTGCTCTTTTAATGCTTTGGTGGTGTTGGGTGTGAAAGTGTGAAAGTGTTATGAAATAGAATTGTTCATCTCTCTTTTCAATATTGTTTGTCTCATGAGGACTAGCTTTCCGATACACATAATGCAATTGAAGCCTTTATTGTAGTGACATCCGTATCGGTATCTCTGCTTCCTAATGTGAGTTATTTTTATTTGTTTTTCCCAGGAGAATGATACTCTTTCCTTCTTCCTCAGTGATCCAATTACTTTCATATTGAAAAAAAAAAATAAAGGAAATATTGTTGGCCAGAGGTTAGCAACATATTGGAAGAAAACACTCACCCAGATTTGGACCATTCTTGAGGCAAATTTCATGGATCCTCAATCGTTCTCTCTGAACACCACATAGACCTTGAAGAAGAATCTCAAGGGCCTCAACATGCTGCAAAAGATAACAAAATATTAACTGTCAAGGTTGTCTCAAACACAGTCCTTCCACATGAAGGTTACCTTCTTAAAAATGTAATATTAAGATAACACATCTGAGTAATCTTAAAGAACAATTTATGGATATATTGATCAAAAGAAAGATTAATTTTTCTTCATGTTCAATGAATGGTGTGATCTAAAGTCTTCCATCAAATAATCTCATTGTTCAAATCAGTGCAGAAGTGAATTAGGAGATATGCAGATGAAAGGACTGGTGGCCATGAGACAGAAACTGTCTCGTGTGTAGAGATTCTAAATCCAAACAAAATCAAACATAGGATAATATACCATCATATTTATGTATACCGAAGCTACTAGACAATGACAGTCTAAAGAAACATTAAATAGTTTCACATCAGACAGGAGCAAGTTATTTTTGAAAAAGGCAACAACCAAATATGAGCTATTCAAAGGACACAACACATTAGTACAAAAAGGAGAAAAATATGTGCACACAAGGTGTCAACGTATTTCTTTAAAGAGATACCAAACAAAAATCTTACTTGAATAATATTTGAATAATTTGTAAGTAAAATTGAATACTTGTGTATGTTAAGTCTATATTCTAATAATAAAGAAGCTTATATTTGAATGTCACAACAGCATGATATTCGAATACTGCCATGAAATGGTCAGATATCTCAAACCTAGATGTCAGTCAGCTTCAAAGAAGTTAAAACTTTTAATGATCACTACTCAACTAGAGAAAGATGATAAAAATACTAGAACTGTGTGCACAAGGCAACATTTTTTGTGAACCATTCATTATTAAAAAAATCAATTGTGTAAGGATAAGGATACAAGCAGAATTTTGCACTTATAAATTTTCCTCATGTTTCAAAACATACATGAGTGATTTAAGGGTATAGTAGTGCCAGGTGCTTACTAGGTGATATAAAAGGAAAGATAAAGGAAGGAACAGGGCAAGGTTGCAGCACCCAACAGGTGTTTAATATATATATATTTTACTCTGTTTCTTCCTTTACAAGCCATTTCCAACTCTTCTCTTGGCATCCTTTTTTAAAATGGAAAAAATCCATCTCATAGACACATAAATCCAGCTTTCAAGATGCATATTACAAGTTCGGACATCAGCCACACAACTTGCTTTTATAGGGTCCTTTGGTAAGGCACTACAGACTGATATAGGATGAGAATAAATATATAATAATTATGTGAACATGTTTCAATATAGTTCTAGTTTTCATTTCAATAGTGAATGTGAATATCACATTAAAGAAGACACACTCAATGTGGGGGGGGGGGGGGGGGGGGGGAACACAAACCGTGAAAAAATGTGACTCATGAAAAAAATATTGTGATCACTTGGTAACCGGAACTTTGTTTCTTCTATGCATTTGAGCTTTCTTTGCATTTTGTTTGAGAAAGGGATCTAGTCAGGCAGCTATTCAATATTTAGCTTTAGTGCCTAGGGCATTTGAATTACTACAACCTTAAACTAAATTTGATGGGTAGAATTTAAATACTCATGAAATGATCAGTCATCAGCATTGCTAAAAACAAGGTGACTAAAATGGAGGAGATTATAGCTGTAATATGAAGCACGATGAAGGATAGTCCAATAATTAGAGGTAAAGGGAGACCAAGAAAAACTATACGTCAAATCATTGAAAGAAATTTAAAGTAAACGGTCTATCTTTGAACTTAGTATATGACAGGGAATTATGACATCATCTGATGCATGTAGCTTACCCCACTTAGTGGGATAAGGCTTTGTTGTTGTTGTTGCTGTTGTTGTATGAAGCACAATGGACAATACAAGCAGAATCCAAAAATTCTAACAGCAAGAGGCTAACACAAAGGTTAAGCCGAATCAAATTAATTCCAGAACATCTCCCAAATTCTTAAAAAACAATAATAAAAATTGAAACATCAAAGAAAATATAAACTCACCTGTGTCTCTATAATTCCCTGCACTACACATTCCATATCTGCTTTGTTCCACTACATTTGACAACAGATATTAGGCAATTATTTATGTAATTTAACAATTTGTAAAAAATCTATCCAATATTTGTATAACTAAAACAGGCGTGAAGGTTTTTAGTTCTTACTCTAATTTTCACCATCATAAATATTAATTTTTTCCTCTCTCAAATAGCACGTAGAAGCACAGGCCTGGACAGGGTTTGGTGCAGCATGAAAAACCAAACTGAACCAAACCAAACCAGAAATGCAGTTCAGACAAACCAAATTGAAACGAACTGGTTCAGGTTTGGTGAACTGATTATGAAATGGTTACTTCAAACTGGTTTTGAACTTTTTTGAAAGCCAGATTAAAATCTGGTAAATCCTAGAAACAGTTCAGGAACCAGTTCAAATAAAACAGTTAAGAATTGGTCCCAGGAGTTTAAGAACCAGTTTGCTTAAGATTCAATGCAAGAACTGGTTTTAATAACCACTGTTATCAAATAGCGGCCATGGCAGCGCCACATATCATGGCAGTGGTGTTGTGGATTTCGCATGGAGGATTATGGCAACCGCCATTCCTGTGGCAGACATGGCAGCAGGGGTGGCTATGGCAGAAATTGGCAGAATTTTTTCTTTAAGAAAAAACAGAGAGAAAACCGGGTTGGGTCATGTGACCCCGCCCAAAATTGTTAAAAACCCTAGATAGAAAACCTAAAGCCTCACTGTTTTATCTCACTCCCATTCTCTCATCTCTCCTCTCTGTCTGAGTTCTCTCCTCTCTGCATCAGTTCTCTCATCCCTCTCCTCTCGCTCTAATTCTTGACATGACTATATTTTTTTAGTTAATGCGGTCAAGGCAAGGGCATCTAAATTGATGAGGTCAGCAATTAAATTGCATTACCGTTTCAACCAACATCGGAACACACAAGTTTAACATAAATCACAAATGTATGATAAAAAAATCCAACATAAATTGGATTGAAGTTAACACACAACTAGTCAATTGATAGCATGGTTATTAGTTACATACAAATCCAAACGAAACTCACTTTTCAAATCCTAAAAGTAATTGGACAGGGAAAACAAAATAACAAGAATTAGTACCTTGAAATGAACTGCAAGGTCAGCGCCTCTAGCCTTGCAGGCTGCATATGGAAAAAAAATTAGAAAAAACTCAGATTAAGACCTCAACAGCATACATTTTAGTGACTAAAAATAAAAATATCGATTGTGCTTAAAAAAACGCACAGAAAGTGACATCTAGAACAAAAGCGAACTAAAGCCACCGACGCCGTCAAAGCCACCGAATAGATTCTCATCCACGAATCCAACACTAATCCCTCGCCATCATCACCCACTCCACAGACACAACTCCAACACAACCCATTCTCATTGAAGAAGAAGAAGAAGAAGAAGAAGCAGAGGAAGAAACATGGTGAATCAGTGAACGTTATAACTGGAGGAGACTGGTGAAGCAAAACTTGCCTTTCACGACAGGATGAGACAGAGGAGGACACGGCCGTGAGGGGCGACGGGCCTACGGCGGTGCAGCGGGGCGGGGCGATGGTCCTGTGATATGCGAACAGAGAATGGGGGAGGGCTTCAAATCGTATTTCTAATGAGTGGGTCTGTTTTTTCTCTTTCTTCTTTTCTGTTTTAGCACATTCTATCAAAAAACCGCAGGTAGATTCACTGCAGTCAAGAATTTCCCACAGTTACCACAGTCCCCTCAATTTCCACCGTCGAGTTCATCTAACGGTCCATATTATATCTCCCAAAAAATTACAGAAGGACCCGTGAACACGCAACCAGCACCATCACGTCATCACCCCTTAGCCTTTCTTGCTCCACCGTGCTGTGACCAGAACCTCTATTTCGTGAAGTGTTCCATCGACGGCAACACCGCCATTGAGCTGCGCCACCCAACAACCGTAAGCTACTCTCTTATCCCATCACTTTCAATCTCTCTAAGACTCTAACCCACCCACCCTCATCAAGTCTCATCCTCTCTATCTTTCTTCTCCTGCAAACACCGTGAACCGGAGGAAGAAGGAGAGGTAGGTGGTCGATCTTGTCCATGTCGCCGAGGTAGCACCGGAGGTCGGCAGTGAAGACGTCGTATCCCCATGGCGAAGTTGATGCAGATTTCTAGAAGATCCAGTCGGTGTCGGAGTCGTACTCACGAAGACGGTGGCCTTCACCTCGCTGGGTTGTGGGAGGAAAAGATTTTGGCGTTGGGAGTGTCGAAGTGTGTCGTTAGGTGGGAGTGTCGAAGTGTAATTTGTTGTTGCGCACCCCATGAGGCTGCAGTGTGATATGGAGCGTTAGATTTATCTGAGGGTCGAAATTACATGACTGTGTGAATTCGTGATTTCTCTGACGGTAGAGAATCCGAATTCCAAAAAAACCCTTTATTTGTAATTCAAAGTTAATGTTAATTTCATCAGTCAAAATATTAAAACCAAATGGTTTAATAGAATTTTTGGTCCCTACAAATATATTTATTTTTGTTTTTCATCGTTGCAAAATTTTTTTTTATTTTTTTATTTCTGTAAATTGCTCTGTCTCTGTTTTTAGTCATCGATGTTAAGTTTCGTTACAAAAAAACTGAAATGGCTGACGGAAGTCCACATGTCATAGCCACGCGGGATAGGTAAGGCCAACTGTGCTTGTCCAGTCAGCACATTTGCCGACTCAGCCTTAATTAAGGTTTTAATAAATTTTATTTAAAAATTAAGAAAATTTACCCTTTTTTTTTCACTCTCCCTCGTTCTTCTTCCCACCCCCAGCTAGCGACCTCCACCCCTAACCCCCCACCCACACTCCCATTCTCTCCCAGTTTGGCAGCTCATGGTAGGAAACAACACAGGTCACACACACAAACAGGAACACAAGAGGAAACAACACAGACAGGAACACAAGAGGAAACAACACAGACAGGACCACCATTGCACCAGTGCCTCTGTCACCACCATCGCACCAGCGCGACGGAGGGAGACTCTAGATCTGGCCGCGGTGAAGTTCCAGATCTGCGCAGCGACAGTGGCCCTTGGCCATTCCAGATCTGCGCAGCGCCTTGTGCGGCCGCCGTCGGCCGTCGCGACGGAGGGAGCCTCATCCAACGGTGTCCCTTCTATTCGCTTCGCGGAGGAACTTCCACTTCGTTAAAGCCTCCAACAGTTTGAATCTGCATAAGAAAACCAAGAGGAACTACTTGACGAGCTTGAGGGACGCAATTTTAGGGGGGAAAACAAGTTGTTGTTTTTCACCATTGTTGGGTTTTGTCTCTAATTAGTTGTGTTTCAGGTTTTCAATTTTGTATAGCCATACGATGCTTCTTAGATGATGGGTTTTTGGTTTTTATTTTGGGTTTCTGGTTTTACAATTTTTGCGTTTCTGATTTTGATTTTGGGTTGAAGTTTATTGTTCAAAATATTGGTTTGACAAACTGTTTGAGTTTGCCACTGAACATTTATGCTGCTGATCTCGTTTTTTTTCTTCTTCTGATGACTGGGTTTGTATGTGAGCTTCCCTCTCAATAAGCTTCACTCCATGAATCTGCGTGTGGGTTGATGTTGCTGTTGTTGTTGCTCTGCTTGTTGGTTTGCAGAGAGGGAGAGAGATGATGGTGGGGGGGGCTGGGGAAGGGAAGAAGAAAGAGGGAGAGGGAAAAAAAGAGAAAATAATTAGTTTAATTAGTGTTTTCTTAATTTTTAAATAAAATATATTAAAACCTTATTTAAGGCTGAGTCAGCAAATGTGCTGACTGGACAAGCACAGTTGGCCTTACTTATCCCGCGTGGCTACGACAGGTGGACTTCCGTCAGCCACCTCAGTTTTTTTGTAACGGAACTTGACGTCAAGGACCAAAATCGGAGACGGAGCAATTTGCAGGGATAAAAAAATAAAAAAAAAATTGTAGAGACGAAAAACAAAAATAGATATATTTATAGGGACCAAAATCCTATTAAGCCAAACGAAATTATTCAATTTGAAGCATCTAATTGAATTTTATAAACAATAGAAATAAATATTCAAAGGAAAAGGTTTTTAAGGAAATAAGTAATTGTAATAACTCAATTAACCTTAAAAAAGAAAAATCAAATAAAAAATTGCAAATAACCGACAATATGACATATGTATATTTAATAGTTTTTTTTATAACTTGTATATATTATTAATTAATTAATAGTTAGAAAAAGTTATTTTAATATGTTCAAAATAATGATTTCTGAAAAAAGTTCTAAAGGTGTATTATTAAATCACTTTTTCTTAACCTCTATTATGAAATCATTTTTGATAATCTGCTCAGTGAAATTTACATGGTATATTTTCCTTGCCAGAATAGGTTTTAAGGGCATATGCAAGGGGTTCTTAGATGGTACTTAGAGAGTTTTTATTAAACACTCTCATTGGAGAGGAAAAAACAAAGATGCTTAATAAAGAGTGGTAATTGTACAAGTATCTTTTCTCTCCTCTCTCCTGTGGATCCCACGCGTCAGGTTTAAATAAAAAATTGAAAAAGAGTTTAACTTATGATTTGAGCCGTAGGTAAAAGTCTTAAAATATAAAATGACAGCAACATCTCTCTCTTCTCGCGTGTCGCGTCAGGTGAGTTATTGACAAATGCAACAGACTTTTACCTACGGTTTGGGCCAACCGTAGGTAAAAGTCTTAAAATATAAAATAACAACAACCTCTCTCTCTTCTGGGCGTGTCGCGTCAGAGGAAAAATTGACAAATGCAAGATACTTTTACCTACGGTTTTCGCCATAGGTAAAAGTCTTAAAATATTTATTAAAAAAAAGATCCGTTGAGGTAGCCATTGAAATCTAATTCATGAAAATTGACAATATTTTTTATTTTTTTATTTTTTTAATTATAAAAAATTGTAAAAAATAGTATAAAAAAGTTTGGTATTTTTTATAATTTAATATATTATATATCAAAATTATTAATAAATAAATTATTGTTGAGATATAATGATGAGTAATTATTGATGAGACTCATTTAGTAAATTTTTTGGAGTTATTGGATTTGAGGAGTTAGTGTTTATTGGGTGCTTATATTAAAAAATATAAAAGTGAGTAATATAACAATATGAAACTCATTTAAGCACCCATTTTAGATGCCCCTTAAAGATGACCTAAGGATAATTCACTAAGTTTGATTGTTATTCGTCCAAAGCAAGTGCAAAAGTACATTCTCTTCGGCATCGTTTACATTTTGACTTGCATTTTGGAATCTTGAAAAAATAAAACAAAAAGTAAAATATACTTCTCTCCCTTTAAAAATACCAATATTACATTCTTATTCCTTTTTATTTAAAAACACACACTCTTTTCTCTCGAGACATATGAATATTACACTTTTCTTTCTTTTTGTTTAAAAACACGCATTCTATTCCTTTCAAAGATAAAATATGATACACCTTTTTCTATTTTTGTAATTTTTCGTTAACATAAAAGTTAGTCTTCGTTAAAATATTTTTTTATTACCATAATAACCTTCTATCTTTCATTTCATTTCCTTTTTATTCTAATTTCTGATTTCTAAAATCACTGTTTCACTGTCGTTCACCACCACATTCCACTAAAACCAAATCGAAACCATTGTTGGTGAAATGTGGTAGTGAACGGCAGTGAAACAGTGATTCTGATTTCAGAAATTAGAAATTGGAATGGAAAAAAATAAGGCAAAAATAGAAAGGAAGTAAAAAGTAAAAAGATGTTATGGTAATAAAAAAATATTTTAACGGAGACTAACTTTTACGTTAATGAAAAATTACAAAAATAGAGAAACGTGTCTCATATTTTATCTTTGAATGGAAGAGAGTATATATTTTCAAACAAGATGAGAGAGAAGTGTAATATTGATATCTCTCAGGGAGAAGAGTGTGTATTTTCAAACAAAGGGAGAGGAGAGTGTAATATCGGTACCTCTCAAGGGAGGAGAGTGTATTTTACTCTAAAATAAAATTAGATTACAGATCTATAACTTCTAGATTACAGATTCAGTCAAAAAAAAAAACTTCTAAATTACAGATCTATTCAATAAGGATTTATTTATTTAATTATTTTACAAGCCATCGCCAAAGTAGAGTAATTCCTGTTTCAATTGAAGTATCATCAATACAATAAGAATGACCAAACAAATTGGAATTTAGCAATGCATTTGAAACAATCCCAGATCAGTTAACACCAAGTTTTGTTATTTTAAACCTGCATAATCATTATTTCAAGAAGATTTCATACAATTCACAACTACATGGTAGGGTTATATAGACTATATAAAATTTACATGGCCTCTGCTTTTTCTAGTTAGTTAAGGATTTGCTTTCTTGGCCAAAATAGGGACATACAGAAGTAAGAAGAGTGGATAATATCTGACCAAAGTGGGAATATAAGAAATGTGCACAAGGGTATTGGAAGAAATGTGAGTATTGAAACAAAATGTGAAACCCACATTGAGTCATGGTAGTATGTTATGAAAAAGGCAACACTGAATGCTACCATCATGCTTGTGATGGATATGATTTGTGCAATCAGTCCAAACAGTAGCTTAAAGGGAAGTGACTTGAAATACTCATACTCTGCATAACTTGAGGTGAGGATGGACAAGAAAATCAGTATGGATGCTGAAGATGAGATCAGTGCAGCTGCATCTGATACTGCAAATAAAAGGAATGCTGGTTTCTGCAAGTAGTTTGGAGTTCCTGTGTTTTTGTTGTTGCCACCAGGTATGCAAAATGTAGCTGTTAATACTCCTGTGGATATGAGTGTTGAAATAAGCATGCAATTATTAGCTGTGCTCTTAGTCCAAGACTCTGCCTTTGTCAATAGTTCTTTATGCTCCTCCACAAATATTTCACCAGGAGTTTTGCCACTGGAATTTCTCTTCTCTATTTCTGATGGCAGCATTAATTTCTTCACCTCCTGCCAAATCAAATCAAAATATAATACATGTAACATTATGGGTATTTTAAGGCTGTCACATCATGAAATGATGCATAAATTTAGTCAGACTGAAATTAGTGATTACAGATCACCTTGATCAAGATAGATACAAGAAGCAATTAATAAGTGAATCACCAATTTAGCCTTGAAATTGTAGGATACTGTTAACTTAATCTATAAAATTATTAAAATTCCAAATTAGTCACTGAAATTAAAGATTTTTGATCACATTAGTTCCTATCTGACAATTTTGGGGATTAAATTGATTGTCTCAAAAGGAACAATGTGATTGATAATTTTCAATTTTAGAAAATAATTTGATAGGGATTAAATTGACAATGTCCTACAATTTTAGGGTCGATTTTAGTGATTCACTCGCAATTAATCAAACAAACATATAGGTTTGAAGCTGAGAGAAGAGAAAGAAAAGGCTGAATATATACATAAAAGCATATGATCTTATATGAGTATATCTGTATATGACATATGTATTGTGAAGTCATGGGAGAAATACCTCAAACCATAGTAATTCATGTGTCATTTGAAGAGCTGCTCCAGAAATTAAGTTAAGCTGGTGTGAGGGTGCTAATTTTGCAGCATAATGTAATATATTGTTTCCTTCATCATCCTCAAGATCCACCATAAAATATTTGAAGGAGCTTAGTTCATGTATTAGGCTGAAGATACTTGAATGGCGGTGCAGAACAGCAATGTGAATTATGCTTCGGTTTTTGTCATCCAGTTCCCATATTAAATCCGGGTCGGACCTCATAAGCTCAGCTACAAAGGGAAAATTTCCAATTTCTGTAGCATCAAATGTTATTTGTGATGGTTGATTTATAATTATCCTCAGTGTTTCCGTGGAACCAAATAGATTGAGAAGCACGCCCCAGAGAGACCCAACAAGTTGGAGAGATGGAGTTGGCTGCATGCCTACATGCATAATACTTGTTAATTTGATAATGTGATGAGATGAGAAACAAATGACCAAGAGGTAAATTATCTGGTTGAAGCAATCAATAATGTGAAGAAAGTCTTGTTTTTTCTTTCTTTAAAAAATAAAAATTCTGCATTCTTAGAGATAAAAGGTTTTATGTCCCATGTTATATAACATAAATGTGTGTGAGAAAAAGACATGGATTGGTAAAACTCACCTATATCATTATGGCAAAAATAGGAGCCTGGCCTCTCTGGAATATAAATATTAGGTAAAAGCAGAGTGTGAACTATTTCAAAGCACTTCAAAAATTTAGAAATTCAGGAGTATGTAGTTATTTGATTGATTTTTTTTAAGAGAAAAGTAAATTGGCATGTCAATACCCTACTACATATAATTACCTCAAACTTATGGATCTATATATAAGATTGTCACAATCAAACATTAAGTTTAAAAAAAAAAGAATTAATAGAATTTGCAAGGCCAATGGCTGGATATGAAAAAACAGTATAAATAGAAAAACCCATTTCCCCATTTTGGTGTTGTTTTTGCATTTTCTTATACAAATATTTAAAAATAGGAAATAGATTAAAAATAAGAGTTTAATTACTATACACCAAAGATAAAATAATTTTACACAGACATCTAATTATACCTCACCACAGTGTCACCTCGTAACATGACTTCTTAAAATATTTGTACAAATATCTACATGATGAAATATGATTGGATATCTATTGAAAAATAATTTACACTATTAATGCATACTAATTAAATCCTTAAAGACAATATAACAATTTTGTAATTAATTAAAAGTAAAAACAAGAAATGATAACAGGAAACGTAGCTTCATACCAAATGGATCCTCGAGTTAAGGGTGACTGTAAACACTTACTAGCATTCATGAACTGGTTTTGAGCTGGACAACTAAAACCAGAAGGCTTTCGAGCCAAGATATGTAAGCCTGTGTCGTTGCTCCAATTTCTGACCAATGCCAGAGCTGAATCTTTTTGTAACATTTGCAAAGCTAAATCTGCAAAATATCCCAAAACCAAAATTGCTAGGAGTGCAATTGCAGGTGAGAGATATCTGCACGTGTACTCTAACTCATTATCCTTTTTTTTTTTGTTGACACGTAATGCACTAGAAGAAAATGGGGATTTTTTTCATAAGTCAAAGGTTTATCTAGCGTGCAATCTATAATCTAAAATGGTAATACAAACAATTTATAAATTAAGATATATATGCTTCAATTATCGTGTCCTTCATTCATTATTTGGTTCATCAACTGATTAAGACATATCTTCAGCATATTATACGTATAGGTGGCAAGACGGGCTACTCGGCCCGTATCGGGGTCAGGTTTTATCGGGTCAAGCTAAAAAGACTCAAATTAAAAATGAATTCAAATTTACGTATCCGAGTCTTTTATTTTTTGGGCGTGCTCGGGCTTTAATGTTGTATTTTTTTGGTCAATCTTTATCGGGTTTAGACTATATTAAACTGGGCCAAAAGGACTTAAATTAAAAATGAGCTCAAATTTGTGTATCCAAAACTCCCAAACATATTCATCAATTGAGCTATTAGCTGGCGGTGATCATTGTGAACGTTTTTGTGGTCAAATTGCTCTTACCAAAAAAAAAAGAAAGAAGAAAGAAAGAAAGAAAGACTTTCATTTTGTGTAACTGTCTGGTCAATTGCGCTACTCCTTTAGTCAATGTCAAAGGTTGAACACAGATAGGAAAGACATTTGACCACAAAACATTCTTTGATGAGATAATGAATTAATTAGCGAATGTATTAAGTGTGACAACATATATTTAACTTGGGTTGTTTGCTTTGACAAAATATATTTTGTTTTCACTTTTAATTACAAAATTGTTATTTTATTTTCAATTTGTTTCAAATTTTCATTATTTTTTTTATTTTTTTACAAATTTTTAAAAATAAAAAACGAATTAAAAACAAAATAATAATTTTATAATTAAAAGTGAACAAGTAAATGGGCCCTTGACTTTTGGGTTTGTTATCACGATAGACAAGATGATAAAGGAAAAATACAAGAAACGGAAGCATTAAAGAAGGTAAAAAATAAATAAATAAATAATAAGGAAAAAATAGCCCTAAACTTTTCAACCTCAAATTTAATTTATGGGAATACACTTAGATTTTGGACTTAGGTTCGACTCGTTTCTACAAAACCAATTTATAAAATAAGGATTACCTAAACTTTATAAGCACTACATTAATCATATCTCTAGTCGACGTAGGACTCTCAACAAATACCAAACTAGTGGTTGATATAAAATTTTTACTAGTCTCTAAAATTGAGCAAAATAGGATTTTATTTATCCAAACTTGGAGGAGCTAGCTGCTACTAAATTAAATTAATCTGTCATTGCTAGTTTGGCTTCTTTCATTTTAGTGTTTGTTCAGTAAATCTTGTATTATAAGTTGCTACTTGCTACCATATGTGATATCTTCAAGTAACCAAGGACTCACCGTACAAATCATTCTGGATACAAAGGAAGAACACTGCATTCCGTTCCTCTTCTTCCAATAAATCTGCACTCTGGCTATATAGATACCTTGCCATCTCACTTCTTCCATACAAGACAGCAACATAAAGAGGGGTCATTCCTTCTGCACCCCTCATCTGTGGTAAGCACCCATTTTTCTTTACCATTGTATCAGCAATTTTCACGTTCCCTGTTGCAGCAGCAGCGTAGCACAATGCTGTGTTCCCATTGGTGTTTCGCAGTTCCATGTCATTTGGGTCCAACAATTTAACCAGCTCCTCAACAAAATGAACATGGTTTGTTCCTGCTGCTATATGCAGCAGTGTGCACTTGTCTTCTGTTATGGCAGCCTTCAGCAGACCATTGTCTGCATCTATCATAGCCTTGGCTGCATTCCATTTACCTTCCACTGCCAGCTTATAAAGGGGTACATATTGGCCAAAGTATTTCCCTGAAGAAATTAGAGTGGAAAAAATAACCTTAGTGGTTGGTTAACACTTCTTCTGCTATATAGTGCAATAATATATTCATTTTGATATTATAAAAAATGAAAAAATTTCTTCAAACCGAATATAACCTAAACATATTTACACATAATTAATTTCGAGTTTAGAGAGCAAAGATTTTAATTTCTAACCAATATACCAACATAAAGGTTAGGAAAAAAAACATAAAAGGTTAGAAATAGCCATAACCTCGATATAATTTAAGCAAGGCATATAGGTCATCATCGTGTGAGATGATATAGGGTCTGTTTGGATTTGGATAAACAGTTTATTTAAGCACTTTTGACATAAACATTTATCATATAAGTGCTTATGCATAAGCTATTTTTATAATCAAAGAGAAAATATAGTAAAACTGATTTCATATAAACTGTAAGCTGTTTTCATAAGCTATTGTGGTGAGCTTATGAATCAATCATAAACTGTTTCCATAAACTCTGTCAAACACGCTGACAAGTACTTATGTCAATAGATAAGTCGAAATAAGCTTTGTATAAGTCAATCCAAATAGGGTCATAGTGCCTTTGCAATATGAACATACAAATGTTAAATTGTAACTAAATTGTAAACTTCAAATTAGCACGTGAACTCGACCTGTAATTTGTATGGATCTTTTTTTAATAAAAATAGAAAAAAAGCCAATAAATAAAATAATTTAAATTGAAAATAAATAGATTGGGGGAGTTGATGTGTCACCGAACGTGATGTGACACATGTCACAATGCAGAAGATCAATAACTTAATTATTTTATATGGTAATAGATTATTCACGAAAGAAACGATGTAATGCAATACTCAACTTGTTTAGTACATAGCCTTGTTTGGTGGCTTACACAGAACTTATATATTGACATAAACAATTGTCAGTTTATTTAGCAAAGTTTATGAAAGCAGTTTATGATTGTTTTGAGTTTATTTTTATAAGCTCTTTAGGATAGCTTATCAAAACAGTTTATAGCTTATATGAAACCAATTTCATCACATTATCTCTTTGATTATAAAATTAGTTTGTACATAAACATTTATATCATAAGTGCTTAAATAAACTATTTATCAAAACATGCTCATAGTCGCTTGCACAAATTGCGCGAAATTCTATGTGGCACTCAGTTCATTTTTCAAATAAATAATAATTGATAATTAAAACATTAGAAAATTAGAAAATATTTTTAATTTCGAATATCAGGCCCGTCCATGTGTCAGGCTTCGATTTGAGGCACACGAGGAGCGTGGCGAGGCCCCCCATGGACTCGCCGAAGAGGAACGCTGGGAGTAGAGCTGGCAAAATGGGCTTAGCCCGCCGGGCCGGCCCGAGCCCGCCTGGAAAAACACCGGACTTGGACACACAAATTCGAGCCCATTTTTAATCCGGGCTTTTTTGGCCCGGCCGACAAAGCTCGAACCTGTAAAAGCCCGAGCCTGAAGCGGGCCGCCCGAAAAACATAGGCCAAAGCTCGAGCCTGTAACACACCTTTCTCAGGAGGCATTACACTTCGTAACTGAACCTCTAATGCGGAAATTAAAAAATCTTTCTTCTAATTCTTCTTTCGAAAAAACGCTGTCAAAATTTATTTAATTTTCACAAATGAATTTTTTTTTCTCTGTCAATTTTGTTTCTTTTTAAAAGGAATACTTTGTGAGAATAAACGCCAACCAGAAAATAACATAGGAACTAAAACTTATTCAATTATAATGGAACGTACCATACACAAGAAATCCCTTTCCCAAATCAGTACAAACTCTCTATGCTGGTCAAGCACTAAGAACTTCTACAAAAAGTTCAAATAAGAAAAACTCCCAACAAAACTAGGACTCGCACGTCCTTCCACTTTGTTGACACGTCTTCAGTGCACGTCTCGTTCTTCGAGTCCTGTCTAGTCCACTCAGCTAGAAATCAATCTATATGAATCATGTCCCGAAGGGCACAAAACATATAGGCAAGGGTGAGTTTCTCCCAAAGTCACAATCACAAAACATACATAGTAAGAGGAAAAAAAATACTACTTATTATACTTCAAAAATAAGCAAATATCATTTGAAAACTTTACTCTAAGTTCACAAACACCCAACACACATCATCACAAAATCATCTATCTCAATCAAGATATATATATGCATGACACTTCAATCATCTCTTATCACACCGGTGCACTGCTCCATGGAGACTTCTCTTCCTCAACTAAGTAGAGCGATATGGCGGAGCTTGTACCTAACATAAATGCAACCTGACCATCTCTTAGCCCTCGTTGTCATCTATTCGGTATGGCCCATTGTGCTAACTCGTGCACCACATCATAAATAAGGCAGTCGGTCAGGATCATTCAAGCCGGGTATGCTACTCTTCTCGGCACAAGGGGATTCACCGCAAGACCATTGAGAATTTCGCAACCTGAATGCCCTCAAGGACTTATAGTCAGACTATACTTATTCACAATCCATCACCATAGGATTGTATGCTCAAGTCTTAGGCAAAAGCCCACATCTTAAATGCAAAATGACAAATTCAATTGCAAATCACAGAAAAATCCTTATTTCAAGAATCTCAACATCGCCACGTTTTTGGACTCTTTTCCAACGACGTGTAAAACTCATCGCATTTATGAAAAATACCCCTTAATACATACGTATTTGTTAAAACCACATAGCCTTTTATAAGTATAATTTGACCCCAGAAAAAAAAACCAGTTCCTGCGTCCAGTGTTTGAGTCCAGTTTCTGCGTCCAATGTCTGCGTCCAGTGTTTGAGTCCAATGTCTGCGTCCAATGTTTGAGTCCAATGTCTGCGTCCAATGTTTGAGTCAGTTTCTGCGTCCAATGTTTGAGTCCAATGTCTGCGTCCAATGTTTGAGTCAGTTTCTGCGTCCAATGTTTGAGTCCAATGTCTGCGTCCAATGTTTGAGTCAGTTTCTGCGTCCAATGTTTGAGTCCAATGTTTGAGTCCAATGTCTGCGTCCAATGTTTGAGTCCAATGTCTGCGTCCAATGTTTGAGTCAATTTCTGCGTCCAATGTTTCTGCGTCCAATGTTTGAGTCAATTTCTGCGTCCAATGTTTCTGCGTCCAATATTTCTGCGTCCAATGTTTCTGCGTCCAATATTTCTGCGTCCAATGTTTGAGTCCAATGTCTGCGTCCAGTGTTTGAGTCCAATGTCTGCATCCAATGTTTGAGTCCAATGTCTGCGTCCAATGTTTGAGTCAGTTTCTGCGTCCAATGTTTGAGTCCAATGTCTGCGTCCAATGTTTGAGTCAGTTTCTGCGTCCAATGTTTGAGTCCAATGTCTGCGTCCAATGTTTGAGTCCAATGTCTGCGTCCAATGTTTGAGTCAATTTCTGCGTCCAATGTTTCTGCGTCCAATGTTTGAGTCAATTTCTGCGTCCAATATTTCTGCGTCTAATGTTTCTGCGTCCAATATTTCTGCGTCCAATGTTTTTGCGTCCAATGTTTGAGTCCAATGTCTGCGTCCAATGTTTGCTTGAATCCTCATTAAATTCTTTGTTTTCATTTGTAAAACTTTTTCATTAAAGTTTCTAAACTCTCTTACCACGCTTAAATAAAACTCACCAATCCAAATCCCAATCAAAGTACATGAAATACATATTAATCAATATACATCAATTAGGCAATAACACAATCAAGCCATAAATCAACATACTACTACATAAAAATTATGTCTTTTAGAAGAACATCCCACTTACCTCTTGAAGACAACTTGAGTCCTAAAATCACTTCTCCAAAGCTTGGTTGTTCCACTAGTATCAAAACCCCTTTTACAATATTATACAACATACAAGCATAAATATACTTTCTATGTGGAAAAACCAAAACCCTAAGAAGAAAAAGAAAGAGGGTGATAACTTACTCAAGCCCTTGAAAAAATTAGATCAAAGAGTGGTTTTTCAAGTCTCTTGGTTCACAAGGTGCAAACCTATACCAAAAGAGTAAAGCATGGCTTTAAACATGGAAGAACACATGATCAAAAATCAAAGAATGGAGATAATGGAAAAATGAGAAGGTTTTATGGTTTAGAATCATCAACCAACCTTCTTTTGTGAAGCTTGAAGTTCAAAAGCTCTGTGAACACTAAGGAAAAGGCTTAGTGAAAGCTTGGAACTTAGAGAGAAAAATATGGGTTTTCTTTAGGAGCAAGATACAAATGAGGAAGATGAGTTTTCTGTCTCTCTTTTCCTTGTATAAGTTCGGCTGAACCAAAAGGAAATGGAGGGCCAAGATTAGCTTAGAGAAAAGTGGTATTAATTTGGAATAAATTAAGAGTTAAAGGTGTTTTAACATTTCTTCCAACCAAGACTTTCAAGGCATGAGCACGTGGGCACAATTCAGATTTTTGGGGCTGTGTGGGGCGCCCAAATGCTGCTGGAAGGGAAGGAAGAATAGTTCATAAGTTTGGGTTTTGCTTTTGGGAGCACAAGTGGGCTAAAATGCTTATTGTATTATATATTTTGAAACAAAAATTCTTGAGATCTAAAATTAATATTCTATAATATAAATATATAAATGAAACATAATCTAATAAATTTAGATAAATTAGAAACACACACAAAGCGAAAAGAGACAATATGAAAAAAAAAATGAGGGCGTTACAGAGCCCGGCCCAAAAAAAGCTCAAAAAATATAGGGCTCGGACACACAAAATTGAGCCCGTTTTCAATCCGGGCTTTTTGGCCCGGCCTGAGCCCGGCCCGAAAGCCCGAATTGCCACCTCTAGCTAGGAGGTATCGTAGGGGTGGCTGCGATACACGTGAAGGAAGAAGGGGAGGGAGGTGGAGGCGATCTTGTCGTCGCTGAGGTAGCATCGAAGGCCGTCGGAGCAGCCGTGACCCAGGAGGTCGACGTCGCCATAGGTGGCGAAGTTGACGCAAATCCTCTAGAAGAGCCAGCCGGTATCGAAGTCGAATCCGTGGGTAATCAAGACGGTGGCCTTCATCTCGCTGGGTTGAAGGTTGAGTGAAAGGAAGCTCTGGCTAAAGGTTTTACCATTTGGAATGTCAAAGTGTGATTTGGTGTTGCGCACCCCTTGGGAGATGTAGTACTCATGGAACGTTAGATTCATCTAAGGGTCCAAATTGCATGACCGCGTGAATTAGTGATTTCCCTTACTCCAGGGGAATCCGAATTCTAGAAACTCAGATGGCTTTGAGAAAGACTAAGGCCCTGTTTGGATAACAAACTTATTTACTGTTTATGGTATAAGCTGTATAAGTTACTTTTATAATCGAAGAAAAATTATAGTGAAACTTATTTTATATAAGTCATAAGCTATTTTGATAAGCTATCCTGAGTAGCTTATGAAAAATAAACTCAAAACAGCTTATGAATCAGTCATAAGTTGTGTTCATAAGCTCTGCATAAGTCAATCCAAACAGGTCATAAGTAGTAGCTTAAACTTTATGTGGTCCTCTAGTGCCTTTAACGACTTTTTTACTAGTGTAACACAAAAAAAAAATTATTTACCAAAATAACACACTTTTTTTTATTTACCAAAATAACACACTTTTGAATATAATATTCATTTAAGCAATTTTGAATCAATTAAATATTAATAGTTGGTTTAAGATTGTGATTAAGTTGTTAATTAAATTAATATTTAATTGTTAAATTTTTATTAACCCAATTTGTCACAAAAGACAAATACATCAATATCTCTGTCTCCGCACACTGATCGGAGCACTCCCCCTCCACTCCTTTTCTGTCACAAAAGACAGAAACATCAATGTCTCTGTCTCCGCACATTAATCGGAGCACCCCCCCTCCTCTCCTTTTTTGTCACAAAAGACAGAAACATCAATGTCTCTGTCTCTGCACACTGATTGGAGCACCCCCTCCACTCCTTTTCTATCACAAAAGACAAAAACATTAGAGACATTGATGTTTCTGTCTTTTGTGACAGAAAAAGAGTGGAGGGGGGTGCTCCGATCAGTGTGCAGAGACAGAGATATTGATGTTTTTGTCTTTTGTGATAGAAAAGGAGTGGAGGGAGTGCTCCGATCAGTGTGCAGAGACTGCTCCGATCAGTGTGCGGAGACAGAGGCATTGATGTTTCTATCTTTTGTGACAGAAAAGGAGGGGAGAGGGGGGTGCTCCGATCAGTGTGCGAAGACAGCGACATTGATGTTTCTGTCTTTTGTGACAGAAAAAGAGTGGAGGGAAAGTGTTCCGATCAGTGTGTGAAGACTGAGATATTGATGTATTTGTCTTTTGTAACAAATTGGGTTAATAAATATTTAACAATTAAATATTAATTTAATTAACAACTTAATCACAATCTTAAACCAACTATTAATATTTAATTAATTAAAAAATATTTAAATGAATATTATATTTAAAAGTGTGTTATTTTAGTAAATAAAAAATATATATTATTTTGATAAATAAATTTTTTTTTTGTGTTACACTAGTAAAAAAGCCGCCTTTAACATTTATGCCATAATTAAAGATTCTCTCAAAGCACAAGTGGGAGGTTTCGATATCACCGTACAAGGTATTTTCGATTTCAATTAGATCACTGAAATATTATTAATGCTTTTCTGCATGATATATTTTAGAGTAATGATACTTAGACACCCTAATAGTATTATTATCCATTCAACACCTTTCATTTCTTTTTATCTCTCTCTTATTATCACATCATATTACCTATCACATCTATTATTTCTTTTTCTTCTATTTCTTTCTCTTTCTAAATATATATATCTATTGGGGTGTTTAAACAATATTATCCTGTACGTTGCTGCATATATTGGATTGATGTGGTTTGTAATTTATAAAAAATTAAAAATGTCTTGAGCAGGTCATGGAAAGCGCTTATCGAGGATTGCATTTTCGTAGTCATACTTTGGTGATATAATTATTCATTCAAGCTGGAAGGTTATAGTGTAGATTGGCTTGGCGCATGTGGATTCATATTAATGGGCCTGGATTAATTAATTAATTAATTAATTTATTAAAAGTAGGGTTCCTTACTTAATTTGAGAATATTGGTTTCTCTGAGTAATATAATAGCACCAACATAGAATATTGGTTTCTCTTCCTCTTATAAAAATTACCCGTGAATTGTTTAATTTTTCCCCTTGCAACCACATGATTAATTGGTCTTTGTCTGTTTTTTGTGCGAGTTAATATATAACAAAGCTCATAATATTAATTTGATTGGAAATTAGTAGAATAGAAAATGAAACTTAAATTTTTAACACTACTAAAAAAATTTGAATTACCAACAAAAATTAGAGACATACAAAAAAAAATCCGCCTCTAATAATAAGTGTTAGAGTCCTTAAAATTAGAGATTAATTTAAGTTTTTACCTCTAATTTTTATCTTTTTCTAATATTAATGTAATAAGAAATAAAACGAAAAGAAATAATGATGATTTAATTTAGAACTTGAGGGAGAGAGAGAGAGAGATCATACTTTTGTCTGCTCTTATTAGGTGACGGGAAGGGCATGGAGATTGAGGCGAGGAAGTGGGACCCAAATGAGCTGGAGGTGATGACGTCATTTGATCAAGAGGTGGTGACGTCATTTGATCAAAAGAAGGGCTTCCCAATTGAGAAGAAGCAATATGAACCTCTTCATGTGCTTGCAATTGTGACGGTAATAATATTGTTGCTGAGTTCGCATTTTCCGTCTCCATTTTTCTGCAGAACAACAAACAGATATAATTATTCTCACTTTTTGGCGTGTAAACTTACATTTCAAAAGACTAGAAGAGGTTGTATCGGAAAAAAAAAAAAGACTAGAAGAGAGTGAAAACAAAAAGGCAAAATTACGTATAATTGCGTTAATTTACTCCTTTTAATTTACCTCATGTTTACTATTTATGTCTAATTTATTTTTCGTTTTTTCAACATTATCACACACAGTGTAGTCTAATTAATTAATAATATTTATTGATTTACTTAAATAATTAATAATATTTATTTTACTACTTTATACTATATACCTCCGGTCCTTATTATAAAAAATAAATACCTAATTCACTAAAACTTATAAAATTTAGTTAAATTAGTTAATTGTAATTAATTTATGTTTATTCTAAAAATACCTCAAATATTAAATAATTAAAATGATGACTTATATATTTAAAATATGTTTAATGCATGGGTGTCTCTTTTATCATAAAATAAGGGTATAAAAAGAATTTAACGATTAATGCATTTTTTTAAAAAAATTAATACATTTAAAATACGTCTATATTTTTTATAATTTAGGCCAAAAAATTAATCTTAAATTATCTTATAACAGAGACATGAGATAGTATTTTTAATCTTAAGTTATATTACTTCACCCAAAAAAAAATCTTGAATTGTATTACTGATTACTAAATTACTAATGTCGTGTTTTATTCATGATCCAAGGCGGCTGTCCCCTATTCTTGTGTGTCTTATTATACTCTATGATAGATTATTATCAACTAGCAACAAGGACATGCCTGCGTGTGCGCAGCCCGTTAGCCAGCAATCGCTCTCATAAAACGAAGTAATATGTAGTCATTATTTTGTTTCAAACTTTTGTGAATTGACTTCCAAAACTACAAAGTCTTTGCCTTACACACCTCAAAATTTTATCCCTATTATCTGTTCTTCCATTCAGTGCTGATAGGTGAACACTCTTCTATTTATCACACACTTCATCTGATTCTGATAAAATAAGAGGTGTACTATGGGTGTAGGGTGGTGATCTATAGGTCATTTCTATTTTCCATGTCTGTTTTTGTTGTTTCAAGTCTGTGGAGTATCTTTCAACCTGCTCCCAAGATCATTAGTTAATAATCTATCTATTTTTATATATGAAAATTAAGTCTAGGTTTAATTTCAGGTTGTATATAATATGTGTCATTTTTTCAACTTTTTTTTAATTTCTAACCACTATTAGATTTTTTTTTTACTACTTTTATATAAAAAAAACTCATTTTATATAAATCTGGTCTATAGACTAATTGATAGCTTTTTTTTACGGGGATTAATTAATAGATAAAACTATAAGTTATTGTATTATACGGTCCTAAATAATCTGCATATGCATTTAATATTGGAAGGGAAAAGCAGAAAAAAGGCTATTCATTCAGCAAAAGAAAAAGAAAAAACGGCAATTCAAGCAATATCTCTAGACTTGTATATTTACATATAAAAGTTCTCTGGACAAAAAAGGAGCGCAGTGCAAGAGTTAAGGAAGACTAATTGTGTTTGTGTGTGTGTGTTAGGGAGGATTTGGAAGATAAATTAAGGAAGATACCCCACAAGGCCACAACTAATTAAGAGACCAAAAAAAAAAATCAGAGAAATTCTTTTGAAACTGCTTTTAATCGTTCCATTCCATAGAGAAGGTTGGTTTCGGATGGTGTGTGTGGGATCATCAAGGTCGTTTCCTTTAATATAGCAATGGAAAGTCCTGTTGCTGGTTTTCTGGATGTTATTGAGGGGGAGGCATTGAGTTTGCTCAAGGCAATATTCAATGGCTGCGGTCTGCAACTATGATTGCAGTCGCAATTTCAAGATTTTTTTAGTTTCCAAAATCTCATCGGGGCTGCATCGGCCGGCTGCGGTCTGCAACCGTGATTGTGGCTGCAATTTCAAGGTTTTTGGAGTCTCGAAAATCGCATCAAGGCCACATCGGCCATATTTCTGCACAATATCAAAGTTTTCTTGAGACTGACTGTAAGGTGGTGGCTGATAAGTTGGGTAGTTTTACAGCTGATTGCTCTGAAATTGGGTTGCATTTTGAAGGATTGTGTCCTCCTTCTACAAACTGTGTTGCTCAAGGTTTTAGCGTAGAGCTCGATCTCTTGTTGGTGGATTCTCATACTTACCATTATTTTCCAGTGTATATTGCAGAGTTTGTTTTTGATGAATGATATGATATGAGGAATTTTCAGCAAAAAAAAAAAACAAGATGTTGGATTAATTATACTCAAACATTGAAGGAAGGAAAAAAGTGAAAAAGCTAATTAATCAGCAAAAAAAATATGGTAAGTGAGCGAGAGATATATAATTAAAGAGAGAAATTCATGGGATTTACCTGAAGAAGTACTCTTCTCGAACAGAATATAAAAAGCCGATGAAGGAAGAGATCGAGACACAACTAGCTAGTTTATCCTTTATAATCTTTAGGAGAGTGTAGATAGCTTTAGCTTCCACATACGGCGGAAACCCAAATTAATGCGTTTGATGGATTTTAACATCTACAAAGGGCATGTGGAGTTTATAAGTTACTATGAAAAAGAAATGGGTTCCTATTTTAAGTCAATTGAAGAGCATTATTAAATTAAAATCATAAGTCATGTACGAAATACTAATATAATTTTCAAAAGAGACGAGATATATCGTGCATGCATTATATATTATGGTGATTGGATGGGTTTAGTACAGCCACACTTCCATAATAATGTATAGGCCCTCCGTGTGGGCCTGGATTTAACTCTTACCACAACAATAATGGTCTACCGTCCAACACTACTAAACGGACAAAGCAAAAAGCGAGAGGAATATTGATAATTTCATAGACTTTTCAAACCAACGACGACTAAGGGCCTGTTTGGATTGGTTTATACAGAGCCTATGAACACAGCTTATGACTGATTCATAAGTTGTTTTAGGCTTATTTTTCATAAGCTACCCAGTATAGCTTATCAAAACAGCTTATGACTTATATAAAATAAGTTTCACTATAATTTTTCTTCGATTATAAAAGTAACTTATACAACTTATGCCATAAGCAGTAAATAAGCTTGTTATCCAAACAGGGCCTAAATACAGTAGCGGTCTTCTATATCCTCTTCTATATCGTTATGCTTTTTTTTTTGTTTTTTGGTCATTCTATATCGTTATGCTAATTACCATTATAATTGTTTTGGATTGGACTTAGACCCTGTATTGGCCCAATAACGCATGACTTGGGCTGCACACACCGTTACCTCACGATCCCACCGAATTAGAGATGAATTTTATTTTTTTATTTTTGTTGATAATTTAACTTTTTTTAAGAGTGAAATTTCTGGTATTATAATAGATGGAATATTATATCGTAGCATTTGAAGAGAAAAAAAATGGTAGAAACTTCAACGTATATATACTTGTCTTAAAATGATTCTCTTTAAATAAGAAAAATGGAAATTAAATAATTTTTTTATAATGAATGAGAAGCCGATATGCAAGCAGCCGCAATTTATGTCCCAACTTAACTAGAACAATTATGTTGTTTAATTTGGTCGTTTAATTCAGTTAAGTTGAATACAATAATAAAAATGGCTGCTGCTTCCTTTTGTAGAGACACATGCATGGTATAACTGCGGCCTACAAATGTTGATTTTCTGGACATTGTTGTCATCGGTGTTGGTTACGTTGGCTTGCATGGTTTCTCTGAAGTTTTGACACCGCCCAAAATCATGGATTTAGCTAATTAGCCACTCCCTAACTGATATGAATAATATTAATCATGCATGCGTGAAATTAAAATTGTTTCGCTTTGGACAGAGAATTAATAACGAAGAAAATGAAGATGACATATAAGTGGAAGGATGCTTAAATCTAATAGGTTAATTAGTGTATGTGTGGATGCACGGTAGAGATACTCAAAATTGATTTTGCCTTAGTAAAAAAATAATTTTAGTAAAAATGTAGGGTCCGTTTGGTTTTTTTTTTTGATTACAAGAGAAAAGAAAAGAAAACACGTAGGGTCTTTGGCTCATGTAGCAAAACCAAAGATCCCACGTATGTGCCCCCATCTTAGCTAGAAAAGAAAACACGTAGGGTCCATTTGGTTATGTCCCACGTAGGGTCCGTTTGGTTTAAGTGATTATTTCTTATTTTTATTTCTTATTTTTGCTTTTAATTAATTATGAAATTGTTATATTATTTTCAATTTATTTTTTCTTTTTAAATGTTTGCACAGGAAACGGTAGAAATAATCATTTTTTTTGTTTTTACTGTTTCTTACTTTTAATCTATATCCATCTCTAAGGCTTTGTTTAGTCCCGGAAAGAAAGTGAAGGAAACAAAGTGAGCCTTGTTTTCGTCATGCACCTTAGCAAAATATATTATTGATAAAATAAATGAGCTTTCAAGAGCATAAGTTATACCCAAAGAAGCACCAGAATAGAATACAAGAGAACCGAAATGGTAGCTACGAGATCTTAGCCCCTTCCCTTTGACATTGATGCTAACAAGTCCAGATGAAATGCTAGTATAAAACAATTCTACTATCAAACCAGAAAAAATGTTGTTGAAGTATTGCTCCTCAAACCAGTGTTAATCACACCATGCGAACAAAACCACACCTATGGTGTGAATATCTCTGCAGTTGTCTTTCATATTGACCATAACAGTTCACAGGTGTGATACGAAACCCACCACAGGTGTGAAACTCCGACTCGATGGATGGCTTCATAACTGTTCACATTAATCAAAGCACATTAATAAAATAAAGAATGGATGAAGATCAAAGAGGTGGAGATAGGAAAAAGATTTTCTCGCAAATGGGGTCAGAATTATAAGGGAACAGAGAAATAGAAAATAAGAAATGTGATGAGCAATGTGATAAGAGGAAGAAGAAAAACCAAAAGAGAGAAGATATGTAAAAGAAAATATAAGAAAAAGCAATGTAAAAAAATATGATTTGTGGAGAAAATAGCTTAACGAAATTAAATTATTTGGTTAATTAATTAGTTTTTGCTATGCTTTCAACTTTCAAGAAGACAACGTACTGGTCTTTCAGTATAGAGCATTGAAATTTGATTTCTGAACGCGTATGCTATACATTTTTGCAAGTGGTATCAGTTTTTAATTAATGCTTGCACGAAATATGACTATAGAAAATGAATAAAATTATCTGTCATGGTTGTTGGGGAATTAGAAATTGCTTTTACATTGCACAAGCTTATGGTAAAGGGAAGTTATCCCATTCCAAGGTCAATTACACATGACTTAATTTATGATAACGTTTAAATTCAAGTTAAATAATTATATCAAAACGAATAGATATTATTAGTCAATTCAACACTCATCGTTTTTTTCCCATTCTGGTTAATATTCCAAATTAATTAGCATCCAGCTATATTAAAAGATACTCTTTTTTGGTTTTGCATTCCATTTTTGCTTAAAATAAAAAGATATTCTTTTTTGGGTACATAACATATATATTCGGCTGTTGACTTGGTATATAGCAGTAGAGTAGCATATTAGGTTATGTTTATTTTTTAAGGCGTAATTGCACTTTTAGTCCCTCGTATAATATGATTGTACAATTTTAGTCATCGGATTCCAACTGTGTAGCCTTGGTCTTTCAGTATCATAATTGTACGATTTTGCTCCCCCAATATCCCAATTGTTACAATTAGGTCATTTTATCACTGTGTAGTTTTAACACCAAGAACTGTGACTAACAGTGACAGGTGATGACTCAGTGTTAAATCGGTTTCATGTGTATTACATTTGTTCTTTGTGTTAAAAACAACATTGTACAAAGAAACCTAATTGTAACAACTAGGATACTTAGAGGATTAAAATCGCACAATTGTGATATCAAAGGCACCAAAATTGTGCAATTGGAATATGTATGACCAAAACCGCACAATTATAATACTTGAGGGACCAAAATTGCACAATCGTGATACTTGAGCGACCAGAAGTGCAATTAAATATTTTTATAAATAATACCTACTAGTAAGTTGGTCCAATTTAGTGTTAAATTAATTTGATCGCGTAGGATTTTGGGGCTAAAAATTAGACAACGCACTATAAGACCAAAATCGTATAATTAAAACCCAGAACCCAAAGTACAATTAAGTCTTTAATTTTTTATCAATAAATTGATGATCATATGCACATATTTCAAATGATTCACCCAGTCCTCACCCTCATATCAATTTAGGCAACAAAATAATATTTCCCCAAGTAGTATAGATCTTGGGGAAAAAATGTATGGTAAGTCTAGAAATTAAGTATAAAAAACTAGAATTACTACAAAGGCTTTGACCCGTGCATTAGGAAAACTTATCACATGACTAGGGGTGGCAAAATGGACTGACCCTGCCTGCACGAAAACGGTCAGCCCGAACCAGCCTGCATTCAAAAGTGGGCTCAAAAACTTAGTCCGACCCATTTTAAGGAAGGGCCAATGGGCCAGCCCGTTTTGACGGGCCGACGGGGCCAAAACGGGTTGACCCGTCAAAATAATAATAAAATTTAAAAAATAAGAAAAAAATAATTACTTTTTTAAAAATTAAAAAGGGCCAAACGGCCCGCTCTGCCCTGTTTTTGAGCCAATCCGTTTTAGCCCACTTTTTCACAGGCTTAAACGGGCCGGACCTAAACGGATCAGGGCCTAAAAATATCGGCCAGCCTATTTTACGGGCTAAACGGACTAGCCCAAATTGCCACCCCTACACATGACAGAGGACTTATTATAGCATTTGGTTTAAAAAATACTAATTTTTTTTAACAGCAAATGTTCATAATTAGTACATTATATTAGTGTGAGATTCTTATTATATATTTCAATCCTCATGTCTCTCTCACCAAATTACCTTACTACTCTTAAAAAAATTGCTTACTATACTGACATGCTAATCTTATTGGTTCATTTGGAAAGAAATATGCAGATATCTTTATTTTATTTTATTTTATTTTTTGAAAAAAAAAAACTTCGAACAATGCCTTACATACGCTCGTACCGAAAGCCTAACTCAAAGAACTAATTACCTGAGACGTTGTTATTCTATTCAGCAAGACAAATTCCAGGACATAAATCTAGAGCTGACAAAATGGGCTTAGCCCGGTGGGCTAACCTGAGATCGTTTGAAAAAATGTCAGGCCTAGACACATAAATGTGAACCCATTTTCAATTCGGATCTTTTTTACCTGAACCCAATGCAGGCCAGCCCGAAAAAAGCAAAGCAAAAACCCGAGTCTGATGTGGCCCGAAACTATGCAGGCAGGGCTTGGACAACTAAATTAAAATCCATTTTCAATCTGAACTTTTTTTGCCCAGCCCGAAGCCCACGCGGGTGAGCCCGTTTGCCAGCTCTGCATAAATCTCCCATTTCTTTGTAGAGGTCTCCGCAACTAGTTATCATTTTTACCTTTCGTTGCAACAACTAAAACAATACAATTATTAGGGTAAAATTGGAATAGATTAATTAGTCTCTGTTTGTTTGAGATTTTCAAACACACGTTTGGCATCCAAAATCGTGTTTTGGAAAAAAATTGTGGTATTGGTTACCCAACGTGAAAAAGTGAAAATTGATTCTGGGTGGGTAAAATTGATTTTGATGGAAGTAAGAACCTACTAATTTTTACGTTGAACAAAATCAATTCTGGACGTGGGATCTACAAAATTCTTTATATTTACATATCAAAAGTGATTCTATTTTTATCATCTAAACATAATCAATTATTCTGAACACACTTTTAAAATATCATTATCAAACACAAATCAATTTTTCTCAATACAATTTTTTTAAAATCAATTCTTCAAACACAATTCTATCAAATACAATTTTACCAAAATCTAAAACAAACAAACACTTAATACTTCATCGAAAACATAAAATAACATTTATTTTAAGACAAAGGGAGTACATGAATCTCAAATTTCATCACAAAGGTCCCTGCAACTAGTTATGGTGTTTGTCGGGCGGAGTTTTAAGATTCGAACCTCTCCCCTCTAACCACTGATACACTAATTATACTATGAAAAAAAGAGTTAATTGTCATTTTGATTCTTGAAATTGTAATACGGTCTCACTTAAGTCCCTGAAACTAAAAAAAATACAAATTAGCTCATGAAATATTAAAACATCGGTCAATTTAGTCCCTGTCGTTACAATTTTAGGAACTAACTTGACCGATGTTTTACAATTTTAATGACTAACTTAACCATCATTTTACAATTTTAGAGACTAATTTATATTTTCGTTAATTTTAAAGACTTAGTTGAAGACCGTATTACATTTTCAATGGAGAAAATGACGTTAACCCATAAGAAAAAAACTAGTTATGGTGTTTACCTTTCGTTGCAGCCACTTCAGCTTCAGCGTTACAATTTTCCTCTAATTCGCCACCGCCATCAGTGCTACGAAGAGTACTACTACCACGAACAGGGATACAAATCGCATCTAATAACAGAGACCCAAAGTCGTTTCGCTTCAATGCCTCCAATGCATCCGCAAATCCACACACGGTTTGTATGAAAGTGAAGTAAAGTGCCAACACCGCACCCACCGTGGAGATCCCCACAACCCAGCTACTCAAATAGTAATGCACCAACGAAGCCCTATTCCTCCCATAGAAAGAACCAAAGTACGAATTCGCACCGTTCACCACTTCGTACAAGTACGACTCATTCCTATCACGAACCGTTTCCTCAGAGATTCCGTTAACGAGCCTCGACACGGCATGGTCATCGCCCAAAGAATGTTGAAGCACCCCTTTGTAATGAAGAAGCGCCACGTCATCAGCGGAGTTAATGAGTCCGTTAAAGAAGAACAAGTAGGTGGTTACATCGGGGTAGCATCCCTTGTGACACTTCTCAAATGCAACCATGTTGCGCAAAACTGTGCCTCTGTGGTCGTTGATGTAAAGAGGAGGAATAATTAGCTCCCTCATTAGAACTCCACCATATTTCTTCCCAAAGCTTATGTCGAGAAGTTTTCGATTCTCATCTGCTTTGATCTTCACACCCGCCTCGTTTAGTTCCGTTACGGAACGAATCATGTGGTGTTGTGGGCCTCTTGGGCTTTTCCCCTTTAGTACTTTTTTGGGCCTAATAATACTGGACCGAAGTAGATCCAGGAAGTGGTGTGACTGGTGTCCTTGAAACTCTTCTATGCTTTCGCATTCTGATATGTTGTTTTCAGAGTCCACCTGAAAACCGTGCACAACAAATAAACAATAAGATCATCCTAATTATGTAAGTGTCGTTGGGTTTTTTCTATGAAGAGCTATGATATATGGACACCCACACACCTACACCTACACCACACCCCACTCCAATGAATAAAATAAGGGAATGGGGTGTGTGGTAGGTGTGTGTGTAACATTAATGTTCTATGAATGTTACTTCGACAAAGAAAAAAGAGTCCACCTGAAGCGAAGGGTAAAAGAATCGAAGAGCAAGAGCTTTGAGACTACTCGTGCTGCAGGGTTGTGATTGTGATGTAGTTAAATCGAATAATTTGTTCAAGACAAACAGTGGAAGCTGGTTTTCAAGCATGATTAACTCGCGGCGCATGATGGGTAGCATCCATCTACTGAGATAGTTAGGGAATTGTTTTTGTTGTGATCCGAATTCACATGCTGATAGATCCCTTAAGAGCTGAATTACGAAAGAACCGTCGATTAGCATCATCTGAAGGAACTCGTCACTGCTGAGTTTGATTTCGTCGTTGTAGCATCTTCGGGCGTTGACTTCTTGGTCTTCAAGGAACTTGAAAGCCTCTTCTAATTTATTGGATCCGTTTACATTGAAGAGGCGGCAATAGAGGTTCTTCTTGAGGAGTTCCATTTTGTGCAAGTGGGGTGCTCCTTTGTGGAATGGACCAATGGAGATGTTGTTGGGTCTGTAGGCTTTGGGTTCCACTTGGCGCATGTTCGATGGGACCCTGTATATGCAAACAGGGTCATCACTGCTTTCTTCTCGTCTTATTAAACTTTTCCCATTTTCTAACTCTTTCTTCATGAGATCCCTCCAATTTGAGCTTCTTTCAGTGGTATCGTGAAATTTTCTTGTGCTGAACTTCGGGAAAGTCACTCTAATGAGTTTATTACACGCCATTGTTGGTAGGAGTAGGACTAAGAGAGAAAGAATCAAGAACGGAAGCTATGTTATGACCTGCATTCACCATTGGGTCTCCTTTAATTTCCACTTTGTAAAGGTCAATTTTTTATAGTCAAGTCAACTATTAATAAGATTGTTAAACCTATTTATGTCTCCTGTTTGCATTTGGAGAGAACCATATGTAGGTCTTTTTTTATTTAACGTGCTCTTTAGATATTATTATAGAACATGTTTACGATAACCAGATCAATATCTCAGCTGAGTAATCAAGTAGCAATTTGCAATAGATGAGAGTTGAAATGACTACATTTTTTGGAGTATGTTGACTTGACTATATAGTATCAATTATTGATATAAAGTCTTGTTTTTAACTTGTACTTAAGGACTTTAATTACCATAACATGTGCAAGTATTATATTGTCCGTCATTGATGAGAACTTTATGACATATTTTCACTTTACCATAAGCTTGTCCAAGGTAAAATCGATTTCCATTAATTCCCCAACAACCATGACAGATAATTTTATTCATTTTCTGTGTACTCATATTTCGTGTAATTAAAAACTGATACCACTTGCAAAAATAGCAGACGCGTTCACAAATCAAATTTCAATGCTCTTAAAAAAAGATCACTACGTTGTCTTCTTGAAAGCTTGGCAAAAACTAATTAATTAACCAAATAATTTAATTCCATGTAGCTATCATCTCCACAAATCATGTTTTTTTACATTGCTTTTTTCTTATATTTTCTTTTACATGTTATTTCTTTTTGGTTTTTCTTCTTTTCTCTTATCACATTACTCGTCACATTTTTTATTTGAATTTCTCTTTCTTATCTTTCTATCTCTCTAGTCTCTTCCCTTATACCCCTGACTCCATTTGTGAGAAAATCTTTTTCCTATCTCCATCTCCTTGATCTTCATCCATTCTTCATTTTATTAATGTGCTGAAGACAACCATCGAGTCGGATTTTCACACCTGTGGTGGGTTTCGTATCACACCTGTGAACTGTAATGGTCAATATGAAAGACAACTGCAGAGAGATTCACACCACGTGTGTGGTTTTTTTCACATGGTGTGATTAACACTGGTTTGAGGAGCGATATTTCAACAACATTTGTTCTGGTTTGATAGTAGAATTGTTTTATACTAGCATTTCATCTAGACTTGTTAGCATCAATGACGAAGGGAAGGGGCTAAGATTTTGTATTTCCTTTTTGATTAGCTACCATTTTGGTTCTCTTATATTCTGTTGTGGTGCTTCTTTCGGCATACTTTATGCTCATAAAAGCTCTTGTTTTTTTTTTTATCAATAATATATTTTGCTAAGGTGCATGACGAAAACAAGGCTCACCTAAGCAAAGACAGTCATGCTTTGAATCAATCTACATCTACAGTTGCTCACAAAATTACAAAATGAAAAATTGGCGCGTGCGATACAATGATATATAATACATATATTCTGTGAAAGAGGCCAAGCAGGTTGAATTAATTAAAAAATAGATATATGAATATGAATTCACACTAGCACATGAAAAATGAAATGCAGAAATCATAGACATTAATATTCTAGTAACAACTTGCTTCATGTTTAACAAAAGTTGACTTGATTATAAAATATTGACCCGCAGTATGTTAAAAATGGATGAGTAGTGGTATGTGCAGGACAAGAGAAGAGAACTTCTTGTGCCTCTCGCTCTCTCCCTCTCCCATTTCGTTTCCAAACAATGAGGTGCAACAAGCTCATTACATTGACATTTCAGAATTTCATTATCAGCAGAAGAAAACTTCACGGCACAGCTGAAAGGAGTTCAAAATATTGGAGGGGTCTTGTGGAGAAAGAGTTACAAAGCAGGGGAAACAATAACCCTGAAGATCAATCACAAAGTGGTGATGACTCTATTTGCATATACAGAGTCCCACAGAATATCCTACAAGTGGAACCCAAAGCCTACATACCAAACAACATCTCAATCGGTCCTTACCATTATGGGGCACCACACTTACAAGAAATGGAAGTGCTTAAAAAGAAGTTCTTTTTAAGACTCTTTAACCCAAACGGTACAAACGGGGCAAAACTAGATGAGGCTTTCAAGTTCCTAGAGAAACAAGAAGTCAACGCTCGAAAATGTTACATGGGAGAAATCAAAGTGGGTAGTGACGAGTTCCTTCAGATGATGCTTGTTGATGGGTCTTTCATGGTTCAGCTATTGAGGGACTTATCAGAGAACGAGTTCAAACAGGTACCTTCTCTAGCTAGGGGGATGCTACCCATCATTGGCCGCGAGTTGATCATGCTTGAAAACCAGATTCCGATGTTTGTTTTAGCAAGTTGTTTGAGCTCACGGATGACACCAACAGTGCTGACCAATCGCGGATGAATCTCAACGCTTTGCCTTTCGGTTATTCTACCATTTGCTGTGATCGGAATCACGCAAAACCCCGGAATGCCAAACGGTTTACAGGTTCAGAATGGAACATGTTCTTGATCTCCTCAGATACAACATTAGACCCAAACAGATCCAGCCCAATGGTAAGGCAGCTTAAAAACCTTTATCTAAGTGTATACACTCATTGGGGTGTATACACTTAGACATGACAACCTATATGTTCTTCTTCAACAGGCTCATCAACAAAGCAGAGGATGTGGCTGCTCTTCATTACAAAGGGGTCATTCACCATTCCTTGGGGAGTGACGAGCACGTGGCTAACCTAATCAACAACAATGCCAAGGAAATAGTTCCTGACATGAACGAACGAGTCATACTTGTACAAAGTGGTGAACGAGGCAAATGAGTACTTGGAGAAGCCGTATGCAAAAGCGAGAGCTTTGATAGTGCATAATTATTTGACTAGTTGGGCCGTGGGCCTCACAACATTGGGTGCTGTCTTGGCCCTTTACTTCACCTTCATACAGACGATTTGTGAGTTTGCGGATGCATTTGCGAAATTGGAGAAGGCAAAGTTTAGTTCGGTCTTAGGGCGGTTAATGGTTCTGCCATTTTGTGACCCTCCTCACTCTCCAGTATTCGATGATGTGAGTAAAGAACAAGATATAGAGAAGGCAAAATTCAGTTCGGTCTTAAGGGATTTATTGTTCCTGCCATTCCGCGACCCTTCTCACTCTCCTCACTCTCCGGTCTTCCCTGATGTGAGTAAAAAACATGATATTAATTGAGGATATATACCACAACAAGGATCTTCATGGTATATGTATTATATGATTGTGGGCTAAAACACCCTTTTATTCCCTTAAGGCTCTTTGAATTCCGATCTTTGAGATTTGTGTTGTTAAGCATCTGTTTCCCTTTACTATGTCTGTCAAAAGAATTCACATCTTTGTAAATGTTTGACTCTCCAATCCATCCTATTCCTCCAACTAGTGCACCAAATCAAGATTTTTTTCTCTGCAATTTGGTTCAAATGCATCCTTCTTTGGGTTTGACGAGTCAAAGAAAATAAAGGATGCAAGTCAGCCAACTAAAGAATTAGAAGGTGTGATCAACAAAAGGTTCAGAAGAGATAATCTTCTAAGACAATCTTCTAAGATACAAAGAGAAGATTCTTCTGAGAGAAAGCTGAACAAGCTAAGAGATCGAAGATGTCAAAAGATTGTTCATTAGAGTTGACTACCTACAAAAATTAGTTAATGAGTTGACTTATAGGTTATTAATCATATTTGAAGAATGGGTTGAAACCAAACTAGCACTCGTAATTGCCTGAAGTTTTAATGCCTTGCGTGCCATATCTCCTCACAGAACCACTCCAAAACTTGCTCTTTCAATTACTTTTGGTTAATCCTCTCCATCCAAATAGGCAAACTTTGCTTTTATTCCATTTGTGCTACATTGTTACCTCCATGTCACAATTTCCTGCTGATGTCAAAAGCGGGGATATTAGGAACAAAATTTTGATTTCTGAATGGTTTATTAGATTTAGGGGGAGTAAAATTTATTTTTCTTTTGTAAATTTGATTTTAAGTATGCAATGTATTTATCATGATTATCAAAATCAGATCGGATCGGCCGGTTGGACCTAGAACCAGTCAAGTGTCCGGTCCATTTAACCAAAAAAAATTTGTTAGTTTCATAATTGATGAGAACTGGTCAAGGCACCCTAGAAACACCATGTTACATGGGTATCATTATTCAAAGAACACTAACTATTACGTTAAACATATACCAAAAGGAAAAAAAAATTTAGAACTGAGTTGGAACTTATGAAGAAATCAATTGAGGAATCTGAGATACTGTTATAGAGATGAACTGTGGAAAGAAATGAACTTGTGAGTACAATTGCATTATTGAATAAGGTAGTAGAGGAGTCACTTGATGAGCTAAATAGGATGAGACAATCTTAATGATGAAAAGGAAAGAGAGGCTAGCCTCTTGCAGTTTAAGTTGGAAGCCATTAGAGGTCAATACAGTGAGTGATTTGAAACAATCATTTTTTGAGGGTATAAGCAAGTTTTCCGGCAAATAAGGAAATTCCCAATTTTTTACTATAAGAGAAACATGTTATAATCAACAAAATCCTCAAACAAATCCTCACCTTGTTAGGCATGAGAATGGATCCAAGCTACGAGTGATTTGCGTGATGATGAATGGCCACTGAGAATTTGTTGTAATAAAAGTTGAAGAGTGAAACACTATTACCATAAGTACAATAAAAATTTAAATGTTAGGCATACATAATACATAATAATTTGACAACCTATCTTCTACATGGAAAGTGTTTCTAAATATGCAGTATCTCTACCCTCTTCCTCTTGAGTTTTTTAGAACCACCGGTATGGTTAATAGTAAGCTACTAAGCTTAGTTCTTATTTCGGTATTCTTTCAACGTATTTTTTGTAAACGTACAAAAAAAAACAAATTAGTTCTTGTTCCAGTACGCCAAAAAGTCTTACATTGATTAAGAGTCGAGGTCAATGATAGTTTATAAACACTTCCTTTCATTAAACCACTGAGACGCCTTTTAAAAACAAAACCGTGAAAACCTACATAAGGGCGGGACATTGGCGCTAGAAGAAGGGGCTAAGCTTAGCCTCGACTGGGCAATTAATCCGGCGGAACAGAACTGTTCTATTATGATTGTCAAATATAAGATGGATTACCACAATCAACTGGAGTTTGCATAAGGGGATTCATCTGTCAAATACTATGCGGCCACCTTTGCCAATTCCTCCACAAAATTTATCTGGTGGATCAAACTGACACACCCCATTTTCAAAATAAACCACAATTGGATGGATTCTCTCCTTTATTTGCTCAAATTTGTGTAATTCCATAAAACATACCACAACATACATGCATATAATCCATACCCGAGATTGAGCTCTTCAAAACAAATCGCTGAACCATTGTGAACAAAAAAAAATCTCTAGGAGAGGGAAAGAGAAAGTAAACTTGAGAGAGAGGGACGCTGATGGATCGAGAGCGAAAACAAAAGATGCATGTAGCCTACGAAGTATTTTTAGTATTGGTCTTTGCTTAATTTTTTTATTAGTTTTTAGTCTCTATAAAATTCTAAGTTACGAAGTTTAGTCCTTAAATTTTGCTAATTTCTCTAATATTTTGTTGATTTGTCATCTATGTCACTCAAATTACTTGACATATCAGTCCCAATTGTATCTCTCATATAACAGGGACTCTAAAAGATAATAAAACTGGACAAATTTCTAAATTGAAATTAGAAAGTCACTTCTCTTCGTATGCAAAAATAATACCATCAGAGGCACACTTGGGGATAATGTTGTAAGTAATTTGAACGACGTGAATGACAGATAAGCAAAACGTTAGATAGATCAATAAAATTTAACAGAGAAAATGTTATTGTGTGATACCATGTCAACATATGACACCCAATTTTTTTTTCTTAAGCATTGGAATGAATGTTGGGGACCAAAATTAATTGTTTCGGATTTAAAGTGATGAAAATCAAAGAAATTATTTTTAGAGAGACCAAAACTAAAATTCACTCATTTTATAAAACCAAAAATACATAGTTTAGATTTTGGACGGATCAAAATGAAAGACAATTTTTTATAGATACCAAACTCAAAATTCACGTATTTGATAGAGACCAAAAATACATTTAAACCTATACAATTTGATAAGCATACCATATTCTATAAATTCGTGTAATACAATTATTTAAAAAAATCTTCGAATTCCATATTTTTTTTGACAAAACCATGTCTTGTAGGGAGTTCTAACTCATCAAAGAGAGCCCAAAAGCTAGGGTATATGTGTCGATCTTCACACCAAAACCTTAAGACATTAGATATATGGGTCTTTTCCTTTATATGCTATTCATTTGGCACATTCCTAGCTATTGTAGGACTAATTTGGCTCATTCCTTTATAACGTAGGACCAACATTATCTCCCTCAAGTGTGAGTTTCAACATCCATATTGATCTTTGAGTATTAGGTCACGTCTTCAACTACTCGAAGTATTGGGCTCTAATTCTCACTACTTGGATCACCGACTCCTCCTCAGGCCTAGCCTCGTCGAACCATTGACTCAGCACTTATAGGGAGTTCCGAGGGATCCAAAAGTTGGGGACTTGTGCCAACAGGTGAAGGAACACAATACAAGTAAGACTTTGACATCATATCTTTACCCAAAACTTAATGCATGAATATGGATCTTGCCCTTAGCTTATACTCCCTCCATCACAAAATAATTGTCTTTTTAGCAAAGTAAAAAAGTCCAAAAATAATTGTCCTTTTTATTAATGAAGAATTAATTATTATTTTTTAATTTTATCTCAAATAGTACTTTTTTAGAGTGTTGTATTGATTTTCAAGCAATACAAATAATAAGATTAATTTGGTAAAATTATTAGTGTCACTCATTTATTTATTATATTTTTTAATCTATATAAAAACCTTACAAGACAAATTTTAGTACAGAGAGAGAAAGTATTATCTTCACTTGGCCACCTAGTCAATGTGATATTAACTCACTTGGATTCCCATCACGTCTTTCAATTTATGAGGACTCAAATGAAACTATATATGAGAATAATAACAACATATCAAAATTTGTGAATGCTTGGATGTTGAAAACTGAAAAGGGATAGGATTTGATTAATTGGAAGAAAAAGTGTTGATTTCCTTACCGCTTCAGAAAATCAAGTTGCATCTTATTCAACAACTTTACCTCGAATTGAAAGTTTTTTTTTCATACTACTTCCATCCTTAATTATAAGAAATTTTTACCTAATTCTTTTTCACCAAAAAAGTTAATTAATATAGTTTATAGCATTAAATATGTCAATAATTTATACTATATTTTTAAAATTGTCCTTAATAATAGTATCTCTCTTTTCTCTCTTTTTATCTTTTATTTAATTAATACATTACTACCTCTCTCTTCTAATAAATAAGAGTAGTTTGAGTAAAAATTAATTAATGTATGACATATTTTCAAAAGCTTCTTATAAAAAGGAACAAATAAACTTACAAAAAATCTCTTATAATTAGGGATAAAGGTAGTATATATAAGCAAATAATTTCATTGAAGATGAAAGGATCCAAATTTTAAGTACTCCTACAAGAAATGCCAAAGCTAGAAAAACAAGGTTTGAGTACAAGATAACAAAGAAGAAATACAGATAACCCAACCCATCAGAAACACCTTGAATTGAAAGATACCTATAGCTTCTCATTATAAGATTTCAAAATCTCTGTAATAAAAATATGTTCTAATTTTCTTTTGTAATTGGATATACGCATAAACTGAATATAAAGCATATACACAACAATATGGTTTATAAAAACGATATATGAATAACGTGATATTTCAAGGAAGACACCGAAGTCTCAATAATGGGATTGTAGATTGCATAAAAAAAAATTAAAAAAAATAATGGGATTATAGATATATGAAAAAGGTGTTCTACCATAACCGAAAGCTATTAACTTACCATTTCTGCCCTGAAATTGAAGAAAAAAGAAAGGAAGAAAAAAAGGTGGGGTTATCATATCATTCATCATTATAAGCAGGCCAATCATTAAATGACGCAAGATTGACCATAGTTCCACGACAAAACAGGGGATCGATTAATGTTAATTTATGATAACTTTAATTGGCCTTCGATCATGTTCGTGCCTTTTAAAGTGTACTACACTTGTCTCTATTGTCTGCGCGTCGTGACAAAGTTTTTGGTTCCATTACTGTATTACTAATTAATTAACCAGAAGATATGTTTAATGATACATCATTTACAAAACCACCAATTGTCCAAAGTATGCATTGATTATTTAATTTTAAGAGATTTAACCATTAGAATCAAAGCTATGACAAATTACGTATGCAATTATATCCCATCGGGTGAGATCAACTATTTTGTTTCATGATTATATATAAGACTTTTCTTAAAGTTAATCATAATGATAACATCTTTCTAGCCAAGTGATTGCAAAGAAAAGATCCGTTTAAGTTTTGAATACAGTGGTAAACAAAAGAAAAATGATCTTTAAACACCTTTAACTCCAATTGACACCAGAGAGATAAAAATAGAAGAGAAATGAGTAATAGATGTGATAAATAAGTGATGTGACTAAAAGAAAAATTAAAGATAAAAAAATGAGTGTTAAATAAATATTGAAAATTGAAGTGTTCAAAAATAAAAAATATAAACAAAATAATCATGAGTTACATGCACTTTTTTCATAGAAAAATTATGCTTCCTTCCGACAAATGTCTATTTTTGAAACATTATATATCAATTATAAAAAAAACAAAAACAATAAGCTCTAAATTATATAGATCATATATACCCAATGAATGTGACCTAGTTGACATTGCGGGGAAGTTCGAATCCGACATAACACAATTGAGAAGAGTTGCAGAGTTTTAAACGTGATTAAACCCTAAATCGGGAATTAGTACCATTTTTCTATGAAAGTGGAGGGTTTTTCCCCAAAGCAATGTGATTTATTTAACTTCTTTTATGAAAGAATAAGGTCTTTTTTTCTATAGGCTAAATGATTAGTAATTAGTGTTAGTTGTTAGAAGGAAGGGGGAGATGATCAAACCTTAAAACTCCAATTTATACTATATGTCTCTTAAACTCAACTAAGTGAGACGCGGGACGAAAGAAAAGGGTCTTTGTTCATGATCCACTGTTCATGTACGTATGGAATAATTTCTTCCGCTATTTTATGTTACTTTTTATTGGCTGTCCCTTTTTAATAATATATATGTCCATCTGGTACTCTATAAAGAATATTTAAAGATGGTTTAATATCCAGTATTCCAGTACAAAAGGGTACAGTTTATTCATTCGGCATTTGATTTTGTTTTCCGTTTGTCACAAGCGTTTAAAGTTCCACCTAAATCTGGACCTGTGGCACATGGAACCGTTTCAGTTTCGCAAATTAAAGAGCAAAAACTTCCAAGAAGTCAGAGCTACCCTTGTCAACTTCTTAGTTTTCATAACACACACACACACACAACATATCATGTAATAACTTATGATTATTATTATTATTAAAAATGACAATATTTAATTATAACAATTAGATTAGATTAAAATTGATAACTACCAATATTACGTTGATTCGAGTAGAACTGAGCTCGAATCCCTTAAGCAAAGTCTCATGTTCGAGTTTTGTGGATAGAAAAAACATGTTTAGGAGGAAAGATCTCACTAAAGATTGTCAGCCAAATTTCCAGGCAGAAATTTGTCACCGGCGAAGCCGATAAATATTTTGTACCAATAACATAGTAATAAAAAAATGATTAAAATTGATAACTCGGTCCAGGATTACACCTTTAATAATAATATAAAGCTCATATGATCTTTTAAATTTCAACCATTGTGTGGGTAATATGTAACTTACTCAAGGTGGCGTCTAGGGTGGTGAAGTAGGAATACTTCACCACCAAAGTGAAGTGAGGCCAGAATTGATGATGTCCTTCCATTTAATAGTTTTTAATTTGTATGGCCATGATTAATTACAAGGTAAGTGTAGAATAGGTCAAGATGAAATATTAACATAATTGCAATAGAGGTTAGCAAGCATTACGTATTTAGAAAATTGGCACATGCTTTTGTGTAATTTGAGTTGGTGGCCACAACTTATAAGAATTAGAAATTGATCCCTTAGAAAAATTATATTTGCATTTAAGAGATTTTGTGCCCCTCTTTCTCTCTCTCTCTCTCCCCCACTAGCTCCCCCACTCTCTCTCTCCCCTCCCTCCTTATTCCTCCCTCGTTCTCTCCCTCTCTTCCTCTCTCTCACTTTCTCTCAACCTCCTGTCTCTTATATTCTCTCCCCATCTCTCTCCCTCATTGTATCTCTCTCCCCTATCTCTCACTCTGACTCTCTCTCTCTTGCTCTCGTGTTCTCCCCCCTTTTTCAATCTCGCTCTCCCCCCTTTAGCTCCCCCTCTCCCCCGATCTCTCTCTCCCCTCTTTCGCTCTATCTCCCTCTGTCTCTTTCTCATTAGAGAAGGGAGTGGGAGGGAGGGAGAGGGAGAGAGAGCGAGAGATCGGGGAGAGGGAGCAAGAGAGAGGGGAGAGAGGGAGAGTGGGAGAGCGAGTTAGAGGGAGAGATTTTTCAGAGAGACAGGGTTGGAGAGAAGGGGAGAGTGAGAGAGAGAGCTAGGGCGAAAGGGAGAGAGCGAGAAGGAAAGGGAGAGGGAGAGAAGGGGAGAGAGAGTGAATAAAGAGAGAGATATTTTTCAAAGAGAGAGTTAGAGAGTTAACAAAAAAAATCTCACGCAAATTATGGAGAATTTTAATTATGTCCAAACAAAAACTTTTAAGAATAGAGAAATTTAATTACTCTATCCAAACAAAAAGATTTAAAAATGAAGAAAATACAAAAATATCCATGTTTATAGGGAGTGAAAAGATGTTTTCAACTCAGTATGAAATTGTTTTAATTTTTATCTAACAAAAATAATTAAATTCGAGTCGGTAAATGGTAACTCAACATTATGACAAGTCATTACATGATTATGATAACAAATTCCATGTGGCAATACCAGCTTAAACTTCGTTAGTCATGTAATCATTTTTGTAGCATAAACTAATGGTGAGGACCAAAAACAAAAGGTTTGAACATTGTAGGGATGATAAAAAAAATTTGCAATGTCTAAAAGCAAAAATCGATATATTTACAGAAAAAAAGATATTTAAGCCAAAAAAATATATTATTAAAAAATTAAAATTAAAATAATATTCTATTTATCAAAAATAAAAATTTACAAAAAGGAACCATTTGCAATTTTCATATTGTCACGTTAATTTTTGTAATTGATAGAGTTATGAGCATATTAACATATTATATTAAGTTGTGGGGAGGGAATTCTAATTTGGCAAAAAACCAGATTACTTACTATTATAAGTAATGGGCCCACTTCACTATGGTGGTAAAGTTTTATTACTTCACCACCCTATAAGTCACCTATATCATAGGTGGCGTCTATGTAATTAAAGTAGTTTACCTGAACCATTCTTAACTGCACATAGCTGGTTATACCTACTAATTTACCGACGTAACCTAACTCATACTTTACATATGGAAATGAAGTTTCCCTCTAATTTTCCCTTTACATTCTCAAAACTTGGATTGAAAATTTAAAATTTGAAGTTAAATTAAACGCAGAAAAGAAAGAAAGAAGAAAAGGAAATAAAGAACTTATACATATTAAAGGTAAGCAAATGACGTCACTAAAATTGCACCAAAAAGTACATCAATAAATTGAGGGAGAATTAACGGAATAAGCATCTTTAACATATTACTGTTGATTTGTCAAAAAAAAAAACATATTACTGTTGAGAAAAGCTCAAATGGCATAGTTAACAACTTTTACTACTATATTTGTTATATAACATGGTTAAAAATCAGACATTTTTAATTACCTAACTCACTTCCTCTTGAAATGGAGAAATTTTTATGATCTTAAATCAATATATTTATGCTATGAAACCATAAATTTTTCATTACAACATTCATATATAATTTTTCTTATAATAAAATAAGAGAAGCACACATTTAAATGTTATTAGTCTTTTTTTGGCATATATATACTCCATTCATTCTAAAATAAGTGGCGTTTAATGTTTTTTATAAGGATTACAAAGAACAATAAATAACTTAATGAGTGTAATGATTTTGCTAAGGAGTGTTCTTATTTCCTTTCTCAGTTTCTGTAAATACAATATTAAGTAGTACTCTACAACACATTTATTTGGGATAAAATTAAAAAAGAAAAATTAATACTTAATTAAAATTCTAAAACATCACTTAATATAGAAAAATTGTGTTAGAACATCACTTATTTTAGATTTTTTTTTGAAATACAACCTAGAAAAACTGTGATGTGAGATGAACTTTGCTCCCTCTATCCTTAATATTTATCTTTTAAAGTTGTTCCATATTAACCAAAGAATTATAATTTAATTGATAGATTTTGTTTCTGTTATACTTTTGTCTTTTCACTATGGATCCCATACTATATCCATATACTATATTATAGTGCATAGAAAATGTGTAAAATAATTAATAGTGATAAAAGTATAATTGACAAAATATAACCGTAAATTATTAAAATGACATATAAATAGTACCAAAATTTTTCTTAAAAATAGACAATTAAAAATGAATGAAGGGAGTACTTCCTCTTGTCTTTATTATAAGAAACAAATGAATAATTCATCAAGATCAAGAAAAAATAGTTAAGATAATTAATTTAAATTTTATTTCAAAAATATCTTTGCTATTAAATAGTTAAAATGGTTGTACCCACTTGCTTGGGGAAGTGGTCCATAATAAAATAAGGATATAAAATAAATTTTAACAATTGATGTATTTAAAAATTGGTCTATGTTTTTTATAATTTGAATCAATAAAATAACTATATATTCTATTATAATAGTTTCAAGATGTAGTACTCCATACGTCTCAAAATAATTTTCATTTCACCAAAATATATTTGTGTCAAAATAAGTGTCGTTTTATGTTTTCAATTAAGTATTAATTAATTTATTTCAATTTTATCTTTAATAATTAAAGTGCATTAGTTTTTGAATAATAAAAATTAAATCTCACTCTATTATTTATTATAATGTTAATTTAGTAATTTTATTACTCTTATTTTTTTATTTATTATATTTTTTAATCTATTTGAATAAACTTAAAACGATGCTTATTTTGGAATGGAGTGTGTGATTTTAATTACTCACTCTTCTCTCTATTTAATGGATTAGCTCTGTTTAACTTTTGCTGCCATTTTTTTGTCTTGAAAAAAGGCATCGACATTCCAAGTTTAAACGAGACAAAGCATTTAATCTCATCCAACAAACCCCAAAGTACACATGTAATAGTGCAGTTATCCTTCCTATCCCATTCAGACATTTTCATGCTTCAGTCACGCTATGCCTTAAAACAAAGAAAATTACAAACATCCCTTTGACTCTTTCTTCCCTCTTTAAAATCTGCGTGTCTTTGTCTCTCTTTTCGTGTGTTTTGTGTGTTGTCTCTGCTGCTGCAAGACATCACAGAGGGAGAGAACCAAACCAAACACTCCACACAGTAGTCACACACTGTTTTGAGAAAGAAAAAAAAAAAGGTTTTTGTTTTTCTCTTCTTTCCACCCTTGGTTGGTTTTGGCGCTCTGCATGAAAACAGAGTCCTCTGTTTTGCATTTATTGCAATAATGAAGTATATTCGTAGCAACAGCTTGAAGAGGCTCTTCTCATTTGGAAGACGCAGTGTTGGGGGAGAAGAAGAAAACGACGAGAGCGTGGTTGTGGTTCTTCCACAACAACACCCTCCAACAAGACCCTCTTGGAAATGCTTCTCTTATGAAGAGTTGTTCCATGCCACCAAAGGTTTCAGCTCAGGTACTCAGATTATATATACCCCCTTTTCTTGCTTGTTTTGTTATTTTTGGTTTTCACTAATATGTGTTTGGTCTAAAGGTAAGTAAAGTCTAGATATGGATTGTTCCATCATCAGGATCGAACTTGAGTACCAGCCGAGCCCATCTCTTTAGATAGAGCGCATAAATCATTTGTGTCCAATCTCGTGATTTTTTGTTTGTTTTGTTCGAAATAATGCAAATCATTTTTTTTCTTTTCTATTTTGGTTATTGGTTTTTTGGGGGTTGGAAAAGGTGACACTTTTTTGTGTGTTTGTGTCAGGAAATCTGGTTGGGAAAGGAGGGTATGCAGAGGTTTACAAGGGAAGACTGAAGGGTGGTAGTGGTGGTGGTGACATTGCTGTGAAGAGGCTCACGAGAACAACTTCATCAAGTGATGAGAGGAAGGAGAAGGAGTTTCTAACAGAGATTGGTACAATTGGTCATGTGTACCATCCCAACGTTTTGCCTCTTCTGGGGTGTTGTATTGACAATGGACTTTACCTCGTTTTTGAGCTTTCCACCATTGGCTCTGTTGCTTCTCTCATTCACGGTAACATAAATCAACCATAGCAAAATGAAATGATAGAGTAAAATTTCAAAAAAAAAAAATCTTTTTTAAATTTTGGGATGCAAAACTTGTCATGTGTCATCTGGGTTAGCAAAAAAAAAAAGGGGTTTTGATTTTGGTAGTGTCTAGGAATGTTCAAAGCCTCCTCTTGATTGGAAAAAGCAATATTTTTTAAATTTTGGGATACAAAACTTGTCATGTGTCATCTGGGTTAGCAAGAAAAAAAATGGGGTTTTGATTTTGATAGTGTCAATGAATGTTCCTTGTGTAGATGAGAAAAAGCCTCCTCTTGATTGGAAAACAAGGTACAAGATAGCTCTTGGGACTGCACGTGGCCTCCACTATTTGCACAAAGGGTGCCAGAGGAGGATAATCCATAGGGACATCAAGGCCTCAAACATTCTTTTGACTGGAGATTTTGAGCCAAAGGTTGGTCCCTTTTTAATTTAATCTTCATTCAATACTTGCTTATATTGGTTGAATCGTTGGTTTCAATGACAGTGCTTTTTGATGTTTTTTTTTTCTTTTACTTTCTTTGATTGTGGTGGCAGATATCCGATTTTGGATTAGCAAAGTGGCTTCCATCTCAGTGGACTCATCATTCAATAGCCCCAATAGAAGGGACATTTGGGTACCCTTACTTTTTCCATGAACTCTTTCAGGGATAGCAGCTATCAATGTGGTTTTTTTAATTGGGATTGTCTTAATCTTTGGTAAACTCAACTTCTAGCTTTATGCAGAAGTTGGCTTTACTTTGTATTTTTACCTTTTTTATATATGTTTCTAAGTGTAATGTTATGGAAAAGAGGAAAAGTTTAGATAAGTGTCTATGGAAAAGTTAAATGAGAGAGCTTCTGAAAAAATTGAAGTCTAGAAGCTGATTTCAACTTACATGAAAAACTATTAATTAGAAAACTCGTATTATAAGTGTTTAATAGAAAAAATTATCCAAACAAACTCTTTTATCTTTTACAGGCATTTGGCACCTGAGTACTATATGCATGGAGTTGTGGATGAGAAGACAGATGTTTTTGCCTTTGGAGTGTTGTTGCTAGAAGTCATCTCTGGGAAGAAACCTGTGGATGGATCTCACCAAAGCTTGCACAGCTGGGTATAGTACTACTATCCCACCTTTGATCATGAAGCCTTTTGTTATTTTATTATGAACTTGCCGTATTCCATAGGAAATCTCACATTTGGTTTGTTATAGATTTTAGGCTAGCTAGACTAATGGTTGCTTCAAAATTACTACATTGATAGGTTTATTTTAACAGTTATAATTTTTGAACACTTACCCACTTTCAACACCTATCTAACACCCATATCTCTTTCTACTCATGACAACACTCATCTATCACATCTATTACTCATTTCTCTTTTATTTCTATTTCTCTCGGTGTCCATTTAACTTTTTCCTTATTTTAAACTTTTTTATGCTTTTTTTTTTATTTAACAGGCTAAACCAATATTGAGCAAAGGGGAGATGGAGAAGTTGGTAGATCCAAGGCTTGGAGGGGCTTATGATGTGACTCAGTTTAGTAGACTTGCCTTTGCTGCCTCCTTGTGCATCCGGGCATCTTCAACTTGGCGACCTACCATGAGCGAGGTAGTTCAATTACATTTGCTACATACCTTTTGCCAATACTTTTCATGAAAATAAAATAAAAGGAATGTATATTTATTTATTTATTTATTCGGTTGGTTTAGCTTTTGTCTTTAATAGTCCACAAGCCATAGAGGGATTCAACCATATATAACATGCAAGTTCTACCTTACTTAAGGGACAACTTCTAGCAGGGTTAATTACATCTTAAATGTTGATTTCTTCTAGCCACTCTTGTCTGTATAGAAGAATTTGGGGTCTGCAAAACTTGTTGTAGCCTTTTTTTTCTCCCTCTATTATTTTCTTTCCATTGAAACTAATCAATCACTAACACTATTTTAATCATTAGACTAACCACAACGGCATTGCATTAGTAACATTGTGACACTATTTGGTTGATGTTTTATCATATTATATCCTATATTTATTGATACGTAGAATATAGTCCGTGTATGTGACTGTGACCAGTCCACTTGATTTTATTTTTTTTGAAATTCCCATTTGTACAGAGAAATTTATTTATATTTGACCTCAAAAGTCCCACATCGGCAAAACTTTGAAGTTTTAAAGATAACTGTATTATATAGCAGCTTATTATTTTTGGGTGAATCGGATATCCTCCACGCGCACATAGCAGCTTACTATTGTGTATTGAATACGTGGAAATAATTATGTGATGAGACATATTCTTATTGCCATATTGTTAGCTATCATAATTCTTCTTAATAAGATGACTATACTTTATAGCAGTCAGATATTTGATGTAAGGAATTGGATTCATTCCAATTTGTCTATTGTCATTGGCAACCTATTGTTTTTTCTGCTTTTATTGACCCACCACGCAAAATGATTAGTCACATGATCGATGTTCTGTCCTACCTAACTTAAACCATCATACTAATAAAACAACAGTTATGATAATAATATATATGACAACCTTAAATTTGATCTGGGTATTGAATAAAATTATGCACTTATATAAAATGCATTTTCTTGACTTGAAAGTTGGAAAGGGCCAATGTGGTTTTCTGTTCTGCTGTACTTATGTTATGTAAAGTGCATTTTCTTTTAACAGAGTAACACATTATCTGACACACTCTTTCTAATACATTTTCTATGATTAGTTGAAATTCTTGTGGGTCCCATTCCCTATTTAAATGTCAGCTAGATAATTGAATTGCATTAATTCTTATCACTTCCTTGGTATTTCTTGGATGCTGATTTATACTTCTATCCAACAGAGAATTGAAAATTCATTATAAATATTCTTGTGCAATAATGAAAGTATAGTTTACATAAAGCTTTTGATACAGTTTCTCCTATATATAGTTGATCTTTATACTTACATTAATGGTCAAATTTCTTCTTTTGTATCAGGTATTAGAGGTAATAGAGGAGGGGGAGATGGATAAAGAGAAGTGGAATATGCCAGAGGAAGAAGCGCAAGAAGAAGAATTATGGGGTTTTGATGATCTGGAATATGCATATGACAGTTCCTCTTCAATGTCTCTACCTAACTCCATTGAAAGTACTTAGAAAAAAAAAAAGGAGTTAGGTACAACTTTAAACTACTTGTATATATGCATGTTATATATATATATATATAAGGTGCAAAGAAGCTTCTTCTAGCTGTTCTGGAGTCTAATTAATCTTTATGACATAGTTTTATCAAAATTGAACTCAAATTACATAAGATTGTTTTCGTGCGGCGATAATTCACTGAAAACATTGTTAATGAAACAAGGCAAATTAAACAAACTAATATTATATATAAAGTTGTTAAATTTTTAAACAATTAAACCTTGGGTTGGGTGGTGCCCTGGTGTGTCACTTCCCTATAAAAGTCACAATCAGACAATAGATATGGTGTCAAATAAATAAAAGTGGCCCAATAAATAAACCCAAGGTACAAATTATGGCACACTGAGGAACAAAGATTCCGTTGTAAAATTATAATGGTTCAGTATGTATAATTGTATAGGCAAATAATTAATAGCTTTATACAAAATTAAATTTGTACACATATTATCATTTGCGAGAAAAAAATTATATGTATAATCTATTCAAGTCACAACCTCGAGTATAATAAGAATATGAAATGTGCCAAAGGAGTTATATATAAAGAAAATGCAGGACTTGCTTTTCCCTCTATTCATTACATATATTTATATGCGAATAACAATAAATGAGTGACAGTTGATGAACGGGTAGCTAGACCTCATGGGACAGCAAAGATATTGCTTCAAAGTAGATTTGATTAATATATTGTTGCATACATGATATGCGGTGGTTGAACGCTGCCCGAGACAGGCACGTGGAAGTTGTTCAGGAAGTAAGAGCGACTATTTAAGCATATTATCCATTTATCCAATATACTTTATAGGTTTAGCTAAACTGTCCTTTGATCCATTTAAGTAATGAAATTAAAAAAAAATTCATTGACTGTGTAAATCATTAGTCAATTTGATCTTGATTTCATTGTAATCACTTAATACTATTTGGGAAGTTGTGTTGACGTGTAGGACACCACGTATCAATCTACACATGTGCCTCGTCACACTCATGTCTTGTCTATTTGACGAGAAACACATGTGGACTGACACGTGGTGTCCAGGTGTCAATAAACGTGACAACTCAGCCTCGCTGCAAACATTGTTAAGTAACTGTAATGACATAACAAATTGTACAGTCAATTTTTTTTTAATTTCATTACTTTCAGAGACCAAAATAACAACACTTACTATTTTTAGAGACCAAATTGATAGTTTACTCTTCCAGATTTAGTTTATAGATAAATAGAATGATACCTGTGAGATGCACGGGGCTTTTAAATATTTTTAATTTTTTTGGTCTTCATACCAGAAGCACTGGTCTCTGCAGATGAGTATGAGGAATGGTGTTGGCAATGGCGGTACACTCTTATTGTTAAACTTCTGAGACAAAAAGGCAAGCCTCAATTTCTTGATTAAAAAACTGAATGTGTTCTGGGCAACGAATGGAATGATACAAGTCTTGTATCTTAGCAATGAATTTTTTATGGCGAGATTCAAGAATGAGGGAGATTATTCCCTTGCTCTTTTTGAGGTCCCTGGTTGGTTCTTGATCACTACCTTCTCGATCGAGTTGACCATTATACCTCCATTTCATTCTGAGGCAAATTTGCCAAATTTTGTGCGGAAATTGATCTTAGTAATTGATGTTATTGAAGACATTTTTTCCCTCTTACTCCTTAAAACCCCTATAGAGAAGAAGGCCTTAGAATTAACAATGTTTACTTTCAAACCTGAGTGTTGACTGAATCTTAGAAAGAGATCAGCCATGACTCGGGCTTGGGAACACCTGGATTTAGAAAATAACAAAATGTCATCAACAAATAGTAAGTGAGAAATACTAGGACCACTATGAGAAATTTTAATTGACTGCCACTTTTTTTTTTATCAATTATAGCCTCATTGATAGCAAGTGATAGCTTTTCCATACAAAGGACAAAAATGTAGGAAAATAAAGGATCTCCCTGCCTTAAGCCCCTAGTGGGGGAGAAGGTTGGAAGCCTCTTCCCATTCCAGGGGAGGGAGGGGGAGAAAGAGAGGGAGAGAGGGGGGAGAGAGGGAGACAGAGACAGGGAGAGGGGGAGAGAGAGAGGGAGAGGTTATCACTAGTTCCCCTCTTGGTAAGAAACTACTTTGGAGAGGGCTTATTATGCTATCCAAATAGGGGCGAATTCTATTTACCAAAACCTTTGTAATAAGTTTATAGAGAGTGTTTAAGTCAAAAAAAAAAGTTTATAGAGTGTTACACAAGCTTATCGGGCAAAATTCTTCAAAAGTATTTGGGCAGTCCACCTTCGGGATAAGAGCTATCAAAGTTCTTGCTATCGGAGGATGGAAGTGACATGTTTCAAAAGATTGTGATACAAAAGTGAAAATGTCCTCACCTATAAAATGTCAGAAATGTTTAAAAAAGATCCATTGGAATCCATCAGGACCTAGGATTCAATGATGTATATGTTAGATCGAAAAATGAATCAACAAAATTGTCTTATTTTTATTTGAAGTAGACAATAGAATTTTTTATAAACAAAAATATCAAATTATGTTTAAATTTAAAGCCATAGATGAGATAGGTTGAATATTTCAAGAGTTAACTTGAGCTCGTTTCTAACGATAGATGATGGGTTATAAAACAAAATCTTATATTCTTTTTATTTTATTGTGGAATAGGATTAAACTTGAACTTGAATATTGGATCAATTTGGTTATCAGAGGCCGACCGAATTGCACTCACCTCACTTTTTAATAATGTACTAAATTATTACTTTTTAATTAACTTTTATTTAAGACTTTATTTCTTTACCTTTAAATCATTAGTGTAATTTTTCAATTAACATTAAATATTTATAAATCATTAAGTATAAATTTTTTATTAATTAAATTAATATCTTAAATCATGTTTAGTTTTAAAATTTTAACGTATATAATTTTATTCATCATAAATAAAATAATATCATATTAATTATACAATTATACTTTATACGGCGAGGAAAAAGGTTACTAAAAAACTATAATTTTATGGATTTTGACATTTCAAAGTAACAAATTTGTTATAAAATAATAAGGAGTTATTTCAATTATAGATTAAAAAAATTAATAATTGAGATTATATAATATATATATATATATAGTTATATAGTTATATAATTATTTCTTCACCAAAAAATTTATATCATTATTTAAATTATTTATTTAATTTTTTAACTAATATAATTACTTTATTTTTTAATAAAATGAATCATTATAAGATATAAAATCTCAATTATTAAGCATATTACAATTGTAGAAGAAAATACATAATTGGATACTTTTAAAATAATAAAACAATTTAATGTAAAGAAAAAAATATTTTGCACTATATTGAAAATGCAAAGCAATAAATAAAATAGTAAAAAAATTAAAAAGTTGTAGGTGTGGTCATCACCTGACCAAAATCTGAAAAATCCACGAAAACAAGTACGCAAATGGGTGGGTCATATGAGGATATCGGGTCAATAAAGGCTGGTTTTGGTTTCATTTGGTTAAAGACGGGAGTTCGTGTTTTTGGGCGAAAAAATCACAAAAATCTACAACCAACCAAATTGAATGGCTAAGATTGTACCTAAGATAAGTGACGTGGACAAGAATTAAACGTGTGAGATTGCATGCATTTACGTGTTTTTAATATCAAATTAGTATTATTTTAAATATTGATTAAAATATTAATGTAATATCCTTTTTCAAATATTATAATCATTTTGGATTTTCATTTCTCCTTGAAAACGATCGTTATAGGCAGAAGGCAAAACCCTAAATCTCATCCTATAAATACACTTGAATTTGCAGCTACAAACCACAAAGTATACCACAATTTTGAAATCCTATGGTGTTGATCCATTGCATCTTTCTAATCAAGAAAATCACAGTCGGGAGTGGTCAGAATCCCTCTCTGTCGTTGGTTCATCGTTCTCTACTATGTTTTCTTGGTTAAAGAGATTCATTGGATCATCAATTTTTTTTGCTATCCCTCCCTGCCCCCTTTCTCCTTTGCTTTCTACTGTGTTTCAATTTGCTACTACTGGTAAAAGGAAATCCAATCCATGTGAAGTGAAAGTTCTCTAGTTTTAATAACTTAATTTAATTCTTCGTTTTCATTATTACATACCTAAGAAGAAGAACACACAACAGTTTTGTTGGTGGTTTGAACTTTGAAGCAATGAAAAATCAAAGGGTGGTCTGCACTATATCTTTAAAAAAAACTCTCGATTTATTTCTTTTTCTCCTTCCAATTCCTTCCTTATCTTCAATGGCGGTCTTATGAGGATAAGAAAATGGGTTCTACTTCTTCTTGTTGAGCAACAGCAGGAATGCGGATGAATCCCGCATTCATACAAATATGGGCCACTGGATGAGTTCAAGGTTACAGAATGTCTCATTTTTAATTTTTAATTTTCAGCAAACTTATATTTTGGTACCTAAGGATCTGATAGTGGCACATGTTGTCACTACGATCCTGGGAAATAACTCATGCCTCCTCTATTATTTGACGAGGAACATGGACTGACAATTTGCACACGTGGACTGACACACTGTTTACACATGTGGACTTAAACGTGTCAACGCAGCTTCTAAAACGAGTAAGTATAGTAACATAGGGATCAGAATGACCAACGAATTGCACAATTAGGAATTTTTTTTATTTTGTTACTTCCATTACGACACTTGCCACTTTCTTAGATTAAAGCAGTGATTTACTCTCTTATTTTTAACCCGAAAACATCGTTGTTCTGGTTATTGAAATGTTTTCTTCACACGACGATTTCTTTCCTCTGGATTATGCAGAGGCAGCACTTAACTTGGATTATGCAGAGGAAAGAGCCTTTGCCACCGTGTGCCAACCTTGCTTCTCTCTCGCTTTCCCTCGTAGCCAAAATGACGAAGAGAACAAAGAAGGCCGATAATGTTGGGAAATATGGCATCACCCAACAAGAAGATGGAGAGCAGACACGAGAGTGGAAACCAATTTACATTTCTCATTTTATTTTTCAAAATCAAAGCTGAATTTTTTGTGCCCAATACAAGAAATGGATTTCAGAGTATGAAATTCACTATCAAGCAACTCAAGCCCAATAGTAGAGACTAGGTCACTAGGGACCTTTTGTATTGTACTATGCATTCTTAATTTGTTGGTGCCTTTGTTGTAATTAGTTTATTGTTATCAATATGTGAACCACAATAAGTAATGTTAATTTGAATAATAATCTTTCACCTTTGTGAGCTCCAAAGTTTGTCTTTGTTGTTGCTGAAGTGGGACAGATTGTCTAGTGCAAATAGTCATTCATTTTTTGTGCTTGTTAGAGATAATTATTTTTTATTTTGGATAGTTGATGGAGAATAGAAGTTTGGCTGGTTAAAAAAACTTGATTATGCAGAAGCATTTGAATCTAAATTTGAGTCCAAATCGATCAAGTGAGCAATATTTAGCACAAGAGAAAATGAGTGCCACATGGCAAAAAGTCATGATCTTGCTATTCTGTATAGATTGGGAAGTTTGGAAACATAAATGCTTCTAGATCTATTAATAGAGATACTATACTATATATAATTTGGACCATAAATACTTCAAGAGGCAAGTTTTAGCTTTTATTTATTACAATTAAATTTAGATTAGCGGAGACACACACCTATGCAAGGCCAGGGAGAACCACCAACTTCAATGAGGATTTATAGTGGAATTTACGTATAGCCTACCAATGAGAGAATTTAGGATTCGAGCCCATGTCATACTAGTGTGAACGGAGGGTCCAACCATCTGTGCCAACCCCCGCTGGCCGGCAAGTTTTGGCTTTTAGTGTTTTGCAAATTTGGCAAATTGTATTCTGTTATGTTGTCAACTTTTTAAAGAGGCAAAATAAATTCATTAAATATGACATAACACAAAACCATCATGACCAAAACACAGCAGCTTGCACACATCTAATTCACTGGAAGCAATGAAACAAGAAGCCGCAAGACCTTGTTCATATAAATTGAAATGGGTTTGCTCAGTGTTGTCATGAAATAACCACACAACACCCCAATTTAAAAGTGACCAAATAGACTTGTGCAGTGCTGTCATGAAATTACTAGTGGACTACATTTTCCTATGCATTGTTTTGGTCAAAACATGTTTTCAGTTATGTTCTACCCCATATTTTGATTTGTTAGCAAGTGCTAAAGTTCATAGGTAGACAGTAATATCACAGTATCTTTTTGATCAAGCAATAATATTGCAATATCTTTTTGATCAAGGAGTAATGTTGCAGTATAATTACAAGGGATGCACAAGAGAAATGCACAAAATAATTACAACTTCTAACTCTTCAAATAGTAAGCAACTAAAAAAAGTCATTCCTTCTTGGAAGATTTGGATTCTTCATTGATCTTCATGATGGGGAAACAACAGCACAATACCAGAAATAGTAATACGCAGCGAAAATAAATTCCCCCAAACTTGCAAAAATCTACGAGGAGCAATAACAAATATGCAGCAGTAAAAGAACAACACAATCACAAAGAGACACCAGGACTTTTAACGTGGGAAAACCCTTCAATGTGACAGTAAAAACCCACGGGTCATCCAGACCAATGAAATAACTCTGCTATGATCAAATATGGTACAAAAAAGTCTCAAACAAATAAAACAAATTGTGCCTACAATCAGCCAAAACAACAAAGCACCAATGCTCTCAAATAAGAAACAAGATGAAAATACCCAAAAACAGAGTTGTAGTACGATATGTTTTTCTTCAACTATAGACCTCTAATCACCGATCCGACCGTTGAAAACGAAGAACCACACCTTGCAAACCTGCTATCCAAATTTAAGCTCGATCCAACGGTGAACAAATTCTCACTTGTGGTCTTACGATGGCAGTCAGGTAGGTATGTGAGTTGGCTTTCTCTCTTCTCTTCTCTCTTGTTGGTGGCTATTCTCTCAATGGAATGACTCTCTCTTCTAACCCTAATTTGACCCCTCTCCACTTGAATAAGTGAGACACAAGTGGATCTCAATATTTGGACCTTTATCCACATAGGAAGGGAGCCCAAAACCCAACACTTCATTCATCATTATGTAACTCCTATATTATTAAAGTAAAAGGCACTATTATTACAAGGTACAAATAAATAAATATGTCTTTTTCTTAATGATGAGTGATCTTACCATCAATAATCTAGTGAAACTAAATTCATTTCCACTTATATGAGACAACTCATGTTGGATGTGCCAAACTAGATGTTATGTTGTCCATTTGGCTTAAAGATTCAATATCCTTGAATGAACATGAAAAGTTAGGACAAGGAAAAAAAAAGTTGATGCAACCAATTAATTTACATACCCCAAATCTTTGACTCGGTAATAATGCGATAGCTGGAGCTCTTCATTTTCTTTTAGACTGAATCTCAACCCAACTCTTTACCGTTTATGTCTTTTTAACCCAAATTGTTTCATAAACCCCTTTGCTTGCATCATATATTCTCCTGTCACTATTGGGGCATCACCTTAAAAAAGAGCTATCAAAGTTCCTGCTATCGGAGGATGGAAGTGACGTGTTTCAAAAGCATGTGAAATATTGACCAAAAAAAAAAAGCATGTGAAACAAAAGTAAAAATGTCATCACCTATAAGATTCCAGAAATGTTTAAAAAAGATCCCTTGGAATCCATCCAGACCCGGGGTTCAATGATATATCTGTTAGATTGAAAAACGAATAAACAAAATCGTCTTATTTTTATTTGTAGTAGACTATAGAATTTTTTTAAAACAACAAAAATATCAAATTATTTTTAAATTTAAAGTCATAGATGAGATAGGTTGAATATTTCAAAAGTTAACTTGAACAAGTGTCTAACGATGGATGATGGGTTATAAAACAAAATCTTATATTCTATCTATTTTATTGTGGAATAGAGTTAAACTCGAAGATGAATGTAGGATCAATTTGGTTATCAAACGCGGACCAAATTGTACTCACCTCACTCTTTAATAATATACTAAATTATTACTTTTTAATTAACTTTTTTTAAGACTTTACTTCTTTGCTTTTAAATCATTAGTGTAATTTTTCAATTAACATTAAATATTTATAAGTTATTATGAATAAAATTTTTATTAATTAAATTAATATCATAAATCATGTTTAGTTTTAAAATTTTAACGTATATCTTTTTTATTTATCATAAATAATATAATATTATATTAATTATACAATTATAATTTATATGGAGAGGAAAAGGGTTATTAAAAAACTATAATTTTATGGATTTCGTCGTTTCAAAGAAAAAATTCATTATAAAATAATAAGGATCTATTTCAATTATAGATTAAAAAAATTAATAATTGAGATTATATAATATATATATATATGAAGAGGGATCAAATTACATCGGTATAACTCTTAGACGATGTTACACCGCTAATAACTATTTACTGAATAATTATATTCTAAAACTCACCATTGGATTAAAAGATACTATTATGTATATCATTTCTATAAAATTTCACATCAATCTAAAATTATTTGATGTGTCATTGAGATACGTCAAGATTAATGTATTTTAAAGTGTATGAATTTTGACATATCTCAATGACATATCAAACAAATTTATATTGATGTGAAATTTTACAGGAATGATCTATATGATAATAACTTTTAATCTAACTGTGTGTTTTAGAATATAATTATCCATTGAAGAATTATTAGCAGTGTAACATTGACCAAAGTGTTACACCGGTGTAATTTGATCTCTCCTCTATATATATATAGTTATATAATTATTTCTTCACCAAAAAAGTTATATCATTATCTAAATTATTTATTTAATTTTTTAACTAATATAATTACTTTCTTTTTTAATAAAATGAGTCATTATAAGGTATAAAATCTCAATTATTAATTAGCATATTACAGTTGTAGAAGAAAATACCTAATTGGGTACTTTTAAAATAATAAAAAATTAATGTAAAGAAAAAATATTTTGCACTATATAGAAAATGCAAAGCAATAAATACAATATAATAAAAAAATTAAAAAAGTCGTCAAATGATGAAACATGAGAATTAGAGGTGGTCATGAATCGAATACATGCCTAGAACCGGAGAAATCCGCGAAAACAAGTATGCAAATGGGTGGGTCATATGGAGATATCAGGTCAACAAAGGCTGGTTTGATGACGTGGACAAGATTGAATGGCTGAGATTGTATAAGTTTAGGATCAGTGACGTGGACAAGAATTGAATGTGTGAGATTGCATCTACGTGTTTTTAATATAAAATTAATATTATAACCCTATTTGGATTTTTATTTCTCTTTGAAAACGCTGTTATAGGTAAAAGGAAAAACCCTAAATCCTATCCTATAAATACACCTCGAAATGCAGCTACAAACCACGAAGTATACCATAGTTTCGAAGTCCTATGAAGTTGATCCATTGCATTTTTCTAATCAAGGAAATCACAGTCGAGAGTGTTCAGAATCCTTCTCTGTTACTTGGTTCATCTTTCTCTACTGTGTTTCCTTGATTAAAGAGATTCATTGGATCATCAATTTTTTGCCATACCTCCCTTCCCCCCTTTCTCCTTCGTTTTTATGGATGTGGCCGTTTTCAGGTAAGGATGAACAATGTATTCTGGGTTCTTAACTTGGGTTTATGATTTTGTGATCTTATGGATGTTGATACTCTGTTATGATTTTTTTCTTCTGATGTTTTGTTTTTTTATTTTGTGTTTGATTCTTTGACTACACATGACCAGGGGAAACGATGTTGCAGTTGAGGAATATTATCAAAGTTTTGTTGAGGAAGATTGATGCGATGAAGAGTAGGGAGAGTTTTGTAGCGGGAGGGGTTGTAGAGTCCTTGTATCTTGTTTTTATTTTAGTTGCTGTAACTGTAATTAAGTTGGTTTAGGTGATATTAGGGTGTTAGTTGCTACCATTTAGGTGTCTTGTAATGTACTTTGGTGCAAATGAATCGTACAGTAATAGATTTGTGTGCAATATGGATTAAGTGCAAGGTTTTGAAAAACGGTCCAAAACCGAAATTGCACTCTCGACATAAAAGCTTAGGTAGTATTTGAAACCTCATCGCGATCGCAATTGTGGCCGCATCAGCTACAATTTTTCGCAATATCAGGTATCGCGACGTAACCATAACCGCGACCGCAATTTAAAACTTTGGTTAAGTGTATCATTTTGGTGTCCTAGTTGTGTGTATCATTTTGGTGTGTATCATTTTGGTGTCCTAGTTGTGTGCAATATGAATGTTGTATTTATGGTTTAATTGGTTTAAGTGGTATCCGAATCTGAATTGGTTTAATTGGTTAAATGAATCGGAAATGCAGTAATAGAATTAGTTGAATGGTTTAAATGGTATAATTGGTTTACTTGGGTTTAAAAGAATCAACAATTATTTTAATTGGTTTGGTTGGTCTAAGTGTATTGGTTTGATTATATGCGTACATAAGCTAAAGTGAACTTAAAATCTGGAAAAGAGTTGGTATAATTCAATTAATAAACCTAAAGTGAACATAACAGAATGGGGCATCAAACTGAGTGCTCCTAAAATAAACCTAAAGTGAACAGAATGCACCTAAAATGAACCAATGCATAAGAATGCACCTAAACAGAATGAAGAGCCGAATGCACTATGATGCAGTATGCAAATGCAGTAACAGAATGCAGTATGCAAATGCAATAGGATTAAACCAGAATTCACAGGTTTTTTCTCTTGTTTTTTTCACTTTCTGGTTCTAACTTTACTGGTTTTTGGTTGTGCACATTTAGGTTCTGTTATTGGTTTTTCAGTGGTTTTGAATACTGGTTTTAAGTGCTGCTGTTAAAGTGCACATTTGGATTCAATTATATGTCCTACTTGTTAAAGTGCTGTTGTACCCGTTGCATTTTATTGAATTGGGTTCTATTGTATATGTTGCTGCACCCTTCAAGGACCGTGCATTATTTAGGAATTGGGTTCAATTATATGCCCTGCATTAGTTCAAGTTCTATTGAACACACACAAATCTATCAAACCAAGATACCAAGTTCTATTGAACACATACAGTTTTGGCTGCATTATTACTGCATTACACCAACTCAGTTCAGATTCAATTAATTTAACAAACTCAGGCCATTTTTTTTTATGAAGCTAATTAAATTTTATTGAAATAAAACAATCACCAACACATTAAAATTTGCTGACATGAACTAAAACCAACACTAGAATCAAGAAAATAAAGCTTCATTAACAAAGATTAATTCAGATACCACATAAACAAATTACACCAAAGATAGAACATTATATTGCAGACCAATTAATAAGTATTACATTGCCATTACAGTTGCCAAAAAATACAAGTTACAATACACCACAATGACCCAACGTCATTACAATCACATCAACTAAAACAAAAACTACAAAGCTTTCGTAATCTTCTTTTCCCTTTCATTAACCTCCCACTAAAAACCTCTCCCTACTCTTCAACGCATCATTCTTCATCAACAAAGCTTTCATAATCTTCTTTTCCCTTTCATTAACCTCTCCATCGAGAGGGGATTAGGAGAGGAAGAGATGAAATTTGGGGAATTTCGGGACACAATTGAAGCCCTAGACTTTCACAGGTTTTTCCCTGTGTCTACCATCTTTTCCTAGGTGTTTTAAAATGAGATGAGGATGTCATGTAAGTTCCATATTGTCATTGCCTAGTTAGTGCCATTTGTCTAGGTCAGCAAAAACTTATAGTGAAACAACGGAGGTACTATAATTGCACCATTATAAAAGATAAAGGACTTAATTAGCACAATTAAAAATAGAAGGACTAAAAGTGCAATTAAGCCTTTAAAATTTAAAAAGTTGTCAAACATGAGAATTAGGGGTGGTCAAAACCTGAATACCCACCCCTGTACCCAAGTAACCCACGAAAACGAGTATGCAAATGGGCAAGTCATATGGGGATATTGGGTCAACAAGGCTGGTTCGGTTTCATTTGGTTAAAGATGAGAGTTCACGTTTTATGGAGAGAAAAAATCACTACAATCTATAACCGACCAAATTGAATGGCTAAGATTGCATAAGCCTAAGATCAGTGACATGGACCAAAATCGAACATTTGAGATTGCATGCATCTACTTGTGTTTTTAATATTAAATAATATTATTTTAAATATTGATTAAAATATTTATGTAATATCCTTTTTCAAATATTATAACCCTGTTTGGATTTTCATTTCTTCTTGAAAATGGCTATTATAGTCAAAAGACAAAACCCTAGACCTCATCTTATAAATACACCTGAATTTGCAGCTACAAACCACAAAGTATACCACAGTTTCGAAGTCTTATGGAGTTATCCATTGCATTTTTCTAATCAAGGAATTAAATCATGTTCAGTTTTAAAATTTTAACGTATTTATTTTTTATTTATCATAAATAAAATAATATTATATTAATTATACAAGTATAATTTATATGGAGAGGAAAAGGGTTATTAAAAAACTATAATTTTGTGCATTTCGTCATTTCAAAGTAAAAAATTCATTATAAAATAATAAGGATTTATTTCAATTATAGATTAAAAAAATTAATAATTGAAATTATTATATATATATATATAGTTATATAATTATTTCTTCACCAAAAAAGTTATATCATTATTTAAATTATTTATTAATTTTTTAACTAATATAATTACTTTATTTTTTAATAAAATGAATCATTATGAGGTATAAAATCTCAATTATTAAGCATATTACAGTTGTAGAAGAAAATACCTAATTGGATACTTTTAAAATAATAAAAAAATTAATGTAAAGAAAAAATATTTTGCACTAGATAGAAAATGCAAAGCAATAAATACAATATAATAAAAAAAATTAAAAAATTTGTCAAATGAGGAAACATGAGAATTAGGGGTGGTCATGACCCGAATACCTGCCTAGAACCGGAGAAATCCGCGAAAACAAGTATGCAAATTGGCAGGTCATATGGAGATATCAGGTCAACAAAGGCTGGTTCGGTTTCATTTGGTTAGAGATGAGAGTTCGTGTTTTTGGGCCAAAAAATGACCAAAATCTATAACCGATCAAATTGAATGGCCGAGATTGTATAAGCCTAAGATCAATGACGTAGACAAGAATTGATCATGTGAGATTGCATCTACGTGTTTTTAATATAAAATTAATATTATAACCTTGTTTGATTTTTTATTCTCCTTGAAAATGCTGTTATAGGCAAAAGGAAAAACCCTAAATCCTATTCTGTAAATACACCTCGATTTGCAGCTACAAACCATAAAGAATACCATAGTTTCAAAGTCCTATGAAGTTGATCCATTGCATTTTTCTAATCAAGGAAATCACAGTCGAGTGTGTTCAGAATCCTTCTATGTTACTTGGTTCATCTTTCTCTACTGTGTTTCCTTGATTAAAGAGATTCATTGGATCATCCATTTTTTGCCATCCCTCCCTTCCCCCCTTTCTCCTTCTTTTTTATGGATGTGGCCGTTTTCAGGTAAGGATGAACAATATATTTTGGGTTCTTAACTTGGGTTTATGGTTTTGTGATCTTTTGGATGTTGATACTCTGTTATGATTTTTTTTTTCTATTGATGTTCTGTTTTTTATTTTGTGTTTGATTCTTTGACTACACACGACCAGGGGAAATGATGTTGCAGTTGAGGAATATTATCAAAGTTTTGTAGAGGAAGATTGATGCGATGAAGAGTAGGGAGAGTTTTGTAGTTGGAGGGGTTGTGGAGTCCTTGTATCTAGTTTTTATTTTAGTTGCTGTAACTGTAATGAAGTTGGTTTAGGTGATATTAGGGTGTTAGTTGCAGCCATTTTGGTGTCATGTAAGTCGTACTTTGGTGTAAATGAATCGCAGTAATAGATTTGTGTTCAATATGGATTAAGCGCAAGGTTTTGAAAAACGGTTCGAAACCTAAAATGCGTCCTCGTCATAAAGGTTTAGCTAGTATCTATAACCTCATTGCGACCAAAATTGCGGTCGCATCAGCTGCAATTTTTTGCAATATCAATGATCGCGACGTAACTGTAACCGCAACCTCAATTTAAAACCTTGGTTAAGTGTACCATTTTGGTGTCCTAGTTGTGTGCAATATGAATGTTGTATTTATGGTTTAATTGGTTTAAGTGGTATCCGAATCTGAATTGGTTTAATTGGTTAAATGAATCAATAATGCAGTAATAGAATTAGTTGAATGGTATAATTGTTTTACTTGGTTTAACAGAATCAACAATTCTTTTAATTGGTTTGGTTCGTCTAGTGTATTTGGTTTGATTATATGAACATAAGCTAAAGTGAACTTAAAATCTAGAAAAGAGTTGGTATAATTCAATTAATAAACCTAAAGTGAACATAACAGAATGGGCGATCAAACTGAGTGCTCCTAAAATAAACCTAAAGTGAACAGAATGCACCTAAAATGAGCCAATGCATAAGAATGCACCTAAACAGAATGAAGAGCCGAATGCACTATGATGCAGTATGCAGATGCAATAGGATTAAACCAGAATTCACAGGTTTTTTCGCTTGTTTTTTCACTTTCTGGTTCTGAATTTATCGGTTTTTGGTTGTGCACATTTAGGTTCAGTTACTGGTTTTGAATGCTACTGTTAAAGTGCACATTTGGGTTCAATTATATGTCCTACTTGCTATAGTGCTGCTATACCAGTTGCATTTTATTGAATTGGGTTCTGTTATATATGTTGTTGCACCCTCGAAGGACCATGCATTATTTAGGAATTGGGTTCATTTATATGCCCTACATTAGTTCAAGTTCTATTGAACACACAAATCTATCAAACCAAGATACCAAGTTCTATTGAACACATACAATTTTGGCTGCATTATTACTGCATTAAACCAACTCAGTTCAGATTCAATTAATTAAACCAACTCAGTCCTTTTTTTTTTGAAGAAGCTAATCAAATTTTATTGAAATAAAACTGTCACCAACACATTAAAATTGATGCTGACATGAACTAAAACCAACACTAGAATCAAGAAAATAAAGCTTCATTAACAAAGACTAATTCAGATACCACATAAACAATTACACCAAAGATAGAACATTACATTGCAGGCCAATTAATAAGTATTACATTGCCATTACAGTTGCCAAAAAATACAAGTTACAATACACCACAATGACCCAACATCATTGCAATCACACCAACTAAAACAAAAACTACAAAGCTTTTGTAATCTTCTTTTCCCTTTCATTAACCTCCCTCGAAAAACCTCTCCCTACTCTTCAATGCATCATTCTTCATCAAGAAAGTTTTCATAATCTTCTTTTCCCTTTCATTAACCTCTCCATCAAGAGGGGATTAGGAGAGGAGGAGATGAAATTTGGGGAATTTTGGGACACAATCGAAGCCCTAGACTTTCACAGGTTTTTCCCTGTGTCTATCCATCGTTTCCTAGGTGTTTTAAAATGAGATGAGGATGTCACGTAAGTTCTACGTTGTCATTGCCTAGTTAGCACCGTTTGTCTAGGTCGGTAGAAACTGTTAGTGAATTGACAGAGGGACTATAATTGCACCATTATAAAAGATGAGAGACTTAATTAGCGCAAATAAAAATAGAGGTACTAAAAGTGAAATTAAGCCTTTAAAAATTAAAAAGTTGTCAAATGATGAAACATGAGAATTAGGGATGGTCAAGGCTCGAATACCCACCCCTGAACCCCAAGTAACCCACGAAAACAAGTATGCAAATGGCGTGGGTCATATGGGGATATCGGGTCAACCAGGTTGGTTCGCTTTCATTTGGTTAAAGATGGGAGTTTGCGTTTTTTGGAGAAAAAATCACCACAATCTATAACCGACCAAATTGAATGGTTGTGATTGCATAAGCCTAAGATTACTGACGTGGACGAGAATTGAGTTTTGAGATTGCATGCATCTACTTGTGTTTCTAATATTAAATTTGTATTATTTTAAATATCAATTAATTAATTAAAATATTAATTTAATATCCGTTTTCAAATATTATAACCTTGCTTGGATTTTCAATTCTCCTTAAAAACTGCCGTTATAGGCTAAAGGCAAAACCCTATATCCCATCCAATAAATACACCTTGATTTGCGACTAAAATCCACAAAGTCCCATAGTTTCAAAGTCCTATGGAGTTGATCCATTGCATTTTTCTAATCAAGGAAATCACAGTCGAGAGTGTTCAGAATCCCTCTCTGTTGTTGGTTCATCTTTCTCTATTGTGTTTCGTTGATTAAAGAGATTCATTGGATCATCATTTTTTTTCCGTCCCTCCCTTCCCCCTTTCTCCTTCGCTTTCTACTGTATTTCAATTTGCTACTACTGGTAAAAGGAAATCTAATCCATGTGAAGTGAAAGTTCTCTGGTTTTAATAAATTAATTTAATTCTTCATTTTCATTATTACCTACCTAGGAAGAAGAACACGGAACAGTTTTGTTGGTGGTTTGAACTTTGAAGCAACGAAAAATCAAAGGGTGGGGGTGGTTCAGTTTGTCTGCACTATACCTATAACAAAACTCTCGCTTTATTTCTTTTTCTCCTTCCAATTCCTTCCTTATCTTCAATGGCGGTCTTATGAGGATAAGAAAATGGGTTCTACTTCTTCCTGTTGAGCAACAGCTGGAATGCAGATGAATCCCGCATTCACGCATTCAGACAAATATGGGCATTGGATCAGTTCAACGGTTTAGATTGTCTCTTTTTTAATTTTTAATTTTGAATAAACTGATATTTTGATACCTGAAGATCCGATAGTGGCGGGTGTTGTCACTTTGATCCCTGGAAATATCTCATGCCTTCTAATTGGCAAGGAACGTGGACCGACAGTTTACACACATGGACTAACATGTGGTTTACACATGTGGACTTAAACGTGTCAATTCAGCTTCTCAAACGAGTAACTATAGTGACATGGGATTAGAATGATCAACAAATTGTAACATTAGGATTTTTTTTTAAAATTTTGTTACTTCCATTACGGCATTTGCCACTTTCAAATATTAAAGCAGTGGTTTACTCTTTTATTTTCAACCCAAAAACACCATTGTTCCTGTTATTGAAATGTTTTCTTCACACAACAATTTCTTTCCTTTGGAATATGCAGAGGCAGCGCTTAACTTGGATTATGCAGAGGAAAGAGCTTTTGCCGCTGCGACCCAACCTTGCTTCTCTCTCGCGTTCCCTTGTGGCCAAAACAACGAAGAGAACAAAGAAGGCTGGTAATGTAGGGAAATATGACATCACCCGACAAGAAGATGGAGAGCAGACATGAGAGTTGAAGCCAATTTACAATTCTCATTTTATTTTTCAAAATCAAAGCCAAAATTTTTGTGCCCAATACAAGAAACGGATTTCAAAGTTTGAAATTCACTATCAAGCAACTCAAGCCCAACAGTAGAGACTAGGTCACTAGGGAGCTTTTGTATTGTACTATGCATTCTTAATTTGTTGGTGCCTTTGTTGTAATTAGTTTATTGATTATCAACATGTGAACCACAATAAGTAATGTTAATTTGAATAATAATCTTTCACATTTGTACTGAGCTCCAAAGTTTGTCTTTGTTGTTGCTGAAGTGGAACAGATTGTCTAGTGCATATAGCCATTCATATTTTGTGCTTGTTCAAGATAATTATTTTTTATTTTGGATAGTTGATGGAGAATAGAAGTTTGGCTGGTTAAAAAAAACTTGATTATGCATAAGCATTTGAATCTAATTTTGAGAAAATAAATAAGCTTTTTCTTATTAATTAGTAGACAAGATTTTTAATCTATCCAATCAAAATATACCATATGACCCAAATCAATCCCATGAGCAGGATTTAGCACAAGAGAAAATGAGTGCCACACGGCAGAAAGTCACGATCTTGCTTTTCTGTATAAATTGGGAAGTTTGGAAACATAAATGCTTCTAGATCTATTAATAGAGATACTATACTATATACAATTTGGACCATAAATGCTTCAAGAGGCATGTTTTGGCTTTTATTTATTTTTTTATTACAATTAAATTTACATTTAGGGGAGGCACACCCCTGTACAAGGTCAGGGAGAACCACCAACCTCAATGAGAACTTATATTGGAATTTATATAGCCTACCAATGGGAGAATATAGGATTTCAAAGTTAGTGCGAGTAGAGGGTCCAACCATCTGTCCCAACCCCCCATTGGCTGGCAAGTTTTGGCTTTTAGTGATTTGCAAATTTGGCAAATTGTACGCCGTTATGCTGTCATTTTTTTAAAGAGGCAAAATAAAATCATTAAATATGACATAGCACAAAACCATCATGACCAAAACACCAAATCACAGCAGCTAGCACACATCCAAATCACTGGAAGCAATGAAACACTAAGCCTCAAGACCTTGTCCATATAAATTGAAATGGATTTGCTCAGTGCTGTCATGAAATAACCACACAACACCCCAATTTAAAAGTGACCAGATAGACTTGTGCAGTGCTATCACGAAATTACCACACAGTAGTGGACTACATTTCCTTATGCATTGTTTTGGTCAAAACATGGTTTCAGTCATGTTCTGCCCCATATTTTGATTTGGTAGCTAGTGCTAAATTAGTTCATAGGTAGACAGTAATATCACGGTATCTTTTTGATCAAGCAGCAATATTGCAGTATAATTACAAGAGATGAACAAAATAACCATAAGGGCTGCACAAGAGAAATGCACAAAACAATTACAACTTCTAACTCTTCAAATAGCAAGCAATTCAAAAAAGTCATTCCTCCTTGGAAGATTTGCATTCTTCATTTATCTTCATTCATCATTAAGTGACTCCTATGTTATTAAAGTAAAAGACACTATTATTACAAGCTACAAATAAATAAATAAATATGTCTTTTTCTTAATGATGAGTGATCTTACCATCAATAATCTAGTGAAACTAAATTCATTTCCACTTATATGAGAGAACTCATGTTTTTTTTACAGCAAGATAATTCATTCCAAAATAGAGCCCGACATCAAATCTGGAGCCATAGCTTGAAAAGTGCACTCAGGGGTTTCCTCAATCTAAACACTAAGGGTGAGAGAGAGCATACTTAGCTAACAAGTGGGCCACTAGATTGACCTCTTTATTAACATGAGTGCAAAGAAAACTATAGAAAAAGAGCCTACTCTCCTTACAATTTGAAATTAACATGCCAAAATAAGAAGAATCAGAGTTACTACTGTTCAAAGCATTAATTACATTCTTTGAGTCAGATTTTGCATGAATATCAAGGAGAAACAAATCCCAATCAAAATGAAGGCCCAACCTCATCCCCATCGCTTCAGCAATGTCTGTATCCAAAAGGCAAAGAATCTTCCAAACAGTTGCAACCAACTCTTTATCTGTTTATGTCTTTTTAGATTGAAGCTCAACCCAACTCTTTATCCGTTTATATCTTTTTAACCGAAATTGTTTCTTAAACCCCTTTGCTTGCATCACATATTCTCTTGTCACTGTTGGGCCTTCATCACTTGCCGTTATTTTTTTCTTATAATCGAACCTCCATCACTGGCTTAGACAAGTCATGCACTCCTTTTTCTACTAGTTGGTGCAATTTTTCAGAGGCTGACACATCAGATGCAATCTAATCATAGTGGAGCAAAGTTGCCTATATGATTGTGTACTACATAGTTTGGGATCTTCCACAACCTTATTTCTCATAACATCAAGTATAATACTGTTTCGTGCATTTCTGTCCACCTCTTTAGGATGTATTAGTCGGGAGCAAGTTTAACATCATTTGTCTCAATGACCTTTAAAGAATGGCATCAATGTATTCCAAAAGTCTCAAACATTCTACAATTGCATGATATGGAGGATTGTACAGGATCGAATAGTACCTTCCACTCTCCTTCCTCACCAACCAAGGTAATAACATATTCAAATGGAAGTTAGGATACATTTCTTTCTTGTATACAAGAAGCTAAAATTAAGGCAAACTCGTCATGGAATATATAAAAATTTATAGGTGTGTATACTTGTGCAAGTTGCATTAAAATTTGTGAATGCTCATATTTCAACCTTGGTAGTTAATTTATGCTGAGACTCATATTCATATACTAACTCATTATATCATTTTTCCTCAACAATTCGCTCAAATTGGTTGAAGAAATGGATGATATTGACGTTCGATCGCATGCAAGCGTTAAAATTTGAATTCAAAATCTCACTAAGTTGAGTACTTCACATTCCAAGGGTGAATGCTTTACAGATTAAAATAATAAGGAGTTATTTCAATTATAGATTAAAAAATTAATAATTGAGATTATATAATATATGAAAAATGATATATTTGGTCCCTTAAGTTATTTTATTTTTTCAATTTGGTCTTTTTTCAAAAACATTTAACAACAAGGTCTTATATGTTTCCAACGTTGAACAACCCTTTTATCAGTTCCAGTCACACGACGTTAATGACGTGTTGATGTGTCTGTTAATTGCACACGTGGCAGTGACGTGGCTGGTGACATGTTATAGGGACCAAATTGAATACAAAATTGAGGAGACCACCACTGTCCCATTATACAACAGCCACCATTTACCATTCCACCTTCTTCCCCCCATTTTCATCCATTTGATCATGATGCAAATTTGAACTTTTCAATTGTTAGGCTCCCTGGGCCTAAATATGCATGGACATCTTTTGACTCATTGAAATTTTAGCACACCTGCGTCATAGAAAAGAAAATATGTGTGGCAATATGTTTAAGCATGAAATATTTTTAAAACATATTATAAAAATTAGATATTTTAAAAAAAACATATTATATGTCATTTATGTTTTGAAAATATTTTTTTTACCAAAAAAAAGATATTTTCAAAACATAAAGGACATATATGAATTATAATAGAAACTTATAGAATCAAATTGAAAATTACTTAAAAGTAAGAGTATTCAGTTGACTTGCCTTTTGTTGGTGAGTGATTTAGCTGAAGATGGTCTCACAAACATGAGAAAGATATTAATATTAAATATTTTCTCATCCATTTTGTTCCAAAATCGAACAATTAGTCTATGAAGCCCACTTAATCACAAGTTCATGGTTTAAAGCAATATCATATACTAAAAAAATTAAGCAAGAAACCTCCAACACAATCATAAAATTGATTTAATTGTTTCTCATTTTTTAAAAAAAATCAGTTTGTCAATTTATTGAATGTGTTGCATGTACCCACAAAAACCTATTGAGTATCATAGTTTTCTTTTTGACAAAATTGAGTATCATAGTTGAAATGAACTCATTAAGGGTTTCTATTTTTTCTCTTTGATAGATAAAATTGTTATTTTGGTCTCTTAAGTTAATTTTTTTATTCAATTAGCATGTCACAGGCCACGTAATATGTCTACGTGTGTAGTTAACGGACACGTCAGCACGTCATTAACGCCATTTGACCGTAACCAACGAAAGGGCACCAACGGTGTTTAACAATGGAAACATGTGGGACCTTGTTGTCAAATATTTTTGATAAAAGACCAAATTGAGAAAATAAGATAACTTAACAGACCAAATGTACAATTTTGCCTATAATATATATATAATTATTTCTTCACCAAAAAAGTTATATAATTATTTAAATTATTTATTTAATTTTTTAACTAATATATATATAGTTACTTTCTTTTTTAATAAAATGAATCGTTATAAGGTATAAAATCACAATTATTAAGCATATTACAATTGTAGAAGAAGATATCTAATCGGATACGTTTAAAATAATCAAGAAATTAAATGTAAAGAACAAAATATTTGGCACTACATAGAAAATGAAAAAGCAATAAATACAATATAATAAAAAAATTAAAAAGTTGTCAAATGATTAAACATGAGAATTAGGGGTGGCCAAGACCTGAATACGCACCCAGAACCTGAGAAAGCCACGAAAACAAGTATGCAATTGGACGGGTAATATGGGGATATCGTGTCAACAAAGGCTGGTTCGTTTTACTTCGGTTAAAGATGGAAGTTCGTGTATTTTGGCAAAAAAATCATCAAAATCTATAACCGACCAAATTGAATGGCTGAGATTGCATAAGCCTAAGATTAGTGACATGGACAAGAATTGAACGTGTGAGATTGCATCTACTTGTGTTTTTCTTATAAAATTAATATTATATTAAATATTAACTAATTAATTTTTTAATTTAATATTCTTTTTAAAATATTATAACCCTGTTTGGATTTTCATTATTTCTCCTTGAAAACAACCATTATAGGCAGAAGGCAAAATCCTAAATCTCATCCTTTAAATACACCTGAATTTGCAGCTACAAACCACAAAGTATACCACAGTTTGGAACGTATGGAGTTAATCCATTGCATTTTTCTAATCAAGGAAATCACAGTCGAGAGTGTTCAAAATCATTCTCTGTTACTTGGTTCATCTTTCTCTACTGTGTTTCCTTGATTAAAGAGATTCATTGGATTATCAATTTTTTGCCATCCTCTTCCCTTCCCCTTTCTCCTTCGCGTTCTACTATTTTTCAAATCATTGAGATTTTTCTGCACACAAACTCACTACTATTTTTTAGCTCTCCTACTACTGGTACAAGGAAATCCAATCCATATGATGTGAAAGTTCACTGGTTTTAATAATTTAATTTAATTTAATTCTTCATTTTTATTTTTTACCTACCTGGGAAGAAGAACGAGCAATAGTAGTTCTGTTGGGTTTGCACTTTGAAGCAAAGAAAAATCAAAGGGTGGTGGTGGTGGTTTGGTTCGTCTGCACTATATCTTTAACAAAACTCTAGCTTTATTTGTTTTTCTCCTTTCAAATCCTTATCTTCAGTGGCGGCTATATGAGGATAAGAAAATGTTAAAATGGGTTTTTCTTGTTGAACAACAGCAGGAATTGGATTCCCTACAGTTAGGGGAATTCCACATTCACGCATTCAGACAAATATGGGTCATTGGATCAATTCAATGGTTCAGATTGTCTCGTTTTTAACTTCTTCTTTTTTTCAATTTTTTCAACCCAAAAATGCAGGTGAATCACCAAAGTGATCCCTAAAATTGTTACACTATCAACTTGGTCTCTAAAATTATTAATATTTCAAATTAATCCCTGAAATAGAGAATTCTATGTCATATTAGTCTTTTTGAATCAGTCAATTTAGTCCCTGAAAATGTCTGATAGAGATTAATATGATTAAGAATTTTTAATTTCAATAATTTTATGTATTAAAAATTTCAGAGACTGAATTAATAATGATAGGTGATTCACTCAAAAAACGTTGTTGTTCTGTTATTGAAATGTTTTCTTCACACAGCGATTCTCTGGATTATGCAGAGACATCACTTAACTTGGATTATGCAGAGGAAAGAGTTGTTGCAGCCGCGCCCCAACCTTGCTTCTCTCTTGCATTCCCCATAGCCAAATTGACGAAGAGAACAAATAAGGCCAGTATTGTTGGGAAATACGGCACCACTCGATAAGAAGATGGAGAGAAGACCCAGAGTTGAAAGTACCAATTTACACTTCTTATTTTATTTTCGAAATCAAAGCTGAAATCTTTGTGCAATGGGGGTTGGTACAGATGGTTAGATATTCCGCTCTTATTGGCTATGACTTGGTTCTCCTGTTGGTAGTCTATACATAGATTCCACTATAAATAGATTAGTGTTTCTCCTTGCATAATCCCTAACCCAATTTTTTTTTGTATAAAATAAAGCTAGAATTTTTGTGCTCAATACAGGAAACGGATTTCAGAATTTGAAATTCACTATCAAGCAGCTCAAGCCCAACAATAGAGACTAGGGAGCTTTTGTATTGTATTATCATCCATTTTTAATTTGTTGGTGCCTCTGTTGTAATTAGTTTATCGATTATCAATATGTGAAACACAATAAGTAATGTTAATTTGAAGAATAATCTTTCACCTTTGTGAGTTCCAAAGTTTGTCTTTGATTGTTGCTGAAGTGGAACATATTGTCATGTGCATATAGTCATTCATTTTTTGTGCTTGTTCAAGATAATTATTTTTTGATTTTGGTTAGTTGATGGAGAATAGAAGTTTGGCTGGTTGAAAAAAAAATAACTTGGATTATGTAGAAGCATTTGAATCTAAATTTGAAAAAAAAAATACATAAGCTTTTTCTTATTAATTAGTAAACAAAGATTTTTAATCGTTCCCAAAAAAAAAACAAAGATTTTTAATCCATCCAATCAAAATATATTATGATCCAAATCGATCCCATGAGCAGTATTTAACACAAGAGGAAATGATTTCCTCAAAAAAAAAACACAAGAGGAAATGAGTGCCACATGGCAGAAAGTCATGGTCTTGCCATTTTGCAAAAATTGGCAAGTTTGGAAACATAAATGTTTCTAGATCTATTGATAGAGATATACTATACAATTTGGACCATAAATGCTTCAAGAAGCAAGTTTTGGCTTTTGGTGATTTGCAAATTTGGCAAACTGTATGTTGTTATGCTTTCATTGTTTTGTTCAAAATATGTTTTCAGTCATGTTCTGCCCCATATTTTGATTTATTAGTGAGTGCTAAAGTTCATAGGTAGATAGTAATATCACAGTATCTTTTTGATCAAGTAGTAATATTGCAGTATAATTATAAGGGATGCACAAAATAACCATAAGGGCTGCACAAGACAAATGCACAAAATAATTACAACTTCTAACTCTGCAAATAGCAAGCAACTCAAAAATGTCATTATTCCTTGGAACATTTGCATTCTTCATTGATCTTCATTCATCATTAAGTGTCTCCTATATTAATAAAGTAAAAAAACTATTATTACAAGCTACAAATAAATATGTCTTTTTCTTAATGATGAGTGATCTTACCATCAATAATCTAGTGAAACTAAATTCATTTCCACTTATTTGGGAGAACTCATGTGTTGGATGTACCAAACTAGATCTTATGTTGTCCAATTTGGCTTAAAGATTCAATATCCTTCAATGAACATGAAAAGTTAGCACACAGTAAATGCAAGCAAGGTAAAAAATAGTTGTTGTAACCAATTAATTTACATCCCATAGATCTTTGACTCGGTGATGTTGTGACAGCCGGTCTTCTTTTTCTTTTATACTGAAGCTCAACCGAACTATTTATTCGTTTTTGTCTTTCTAACCCAAATCGTTTCTTAAACCCCCTTTGCTTGCATCACATATTCTCTTGTCACTATTGGGGCATCACCTTCATCTCTTGCCGTTATTTATTCTTATAGCCGAACCTCCATCACTTGCTTACACAAGTCATGCACTCCTTTTTCTACTATTTGGTGCAATTTTTCAGAAGTTGACACATCAGCTGCCAATCTAATCATAGTGGAGCAAAGTTGCCTATAGCATTGTGTACTACATAGTTTGGGATCTTCCACAACCTCATTTCTCTTAACATCAAGTATAACACCATTTCGTGCCCTTCTTGTCCACCTCTTTAGGATGTATTGGTGGGGAAGAAGTTTAACATCATTTTTTGGTAGAGAACAAGTTTAACATCATTTGCCTCAAAGTCCTTCAAAGCATGGCAATAATGTATTCCAAAAGTCTCAAACTTTCTACAATTGCATGATATGGAGGATTGTACAGGATCAAATAGTACCTTCCCCTCTCCTTCTGTTGTGGATAATGCCTAAATAACTGTAACAACTTTATGATTTGATATTCTGTTTTATCTAGATTTTAGGTTATTATATTTGTTTGAATTTTAAGATTAGGATAAGGTTAGTTATGATTAGATTATGATACATTTTAAATTAGGACAATATTTGATATGATTATATTAGGATCAAATTTTGTTACATTATAGCTCTATTTAAGGAGCCAAGTAATAATAATACGAGACGAATATCCTCCAGAAAAATACTCTACATTCTACAACAAAATACCTTATAACCCATAAAATATACCCATCAGTGGCATCAGAGCTCTTGGTTCTTGAAGGACCTGTGATAATGGATGCTGAAACAAGTTTTTCACAAATTACTCCTCCCATCTTTGATGGAGAAAACTATGACCTTTGGGTTGTGAGAATGGAATCATACCTAGAGGCTTTAGATCTCTGGGAAGCCGTGGAAGAGGACTACAATGTTCATCCACTGTCAGACGATGCTACCACGGCCTATATAAAAAGTCACACGGAAAGAAAAATCAAGATCGCAAAGGCAAAGTCATGTTTGTTTGCTGGTGTTTCAAAAACCATCTTCACTAGAATCATGACTCTCAAAACAACAAAAGGAATTTGGGATTACTTGAAGAAAGAATATGCAGGAGATGAGAGGATACGAAACATGCAAGTACTGAATTTAATAAGAGATTTTGAGATACAAAGAATGAAAGATTCTAAGACAATCAAAACATACTCAGACAGATTGCTCACCATTGCCAACAAGGTACGATTGCCGGGAACTGAATTTCTTGATTCCAGAATAGTAGAAAAAATTCTCGTGACAGTACCTGAAAGATATGAAGCTTCTATAACCATTTTGGAGAGCACAAAGGATCTGAGTAAGATCACTTTGGAAGAAGTATTACATGCATTACAGGCACAAGAGCAAAGGAGGATGATGAGGGAAGAAACATCTATGGAGGGTGTCTTTCTTGCCAGATTCAACAAAAACAAGAAAAAGGAGGAGAATAACAACAACAACAATACTCAGGTTTTTTCACCTTGTCCTTATTGCAAAAAGAAAAATCATCCACAAAATAAATGTTGGTGGAGACCAGATGCAATGCAAAGTGTTACAAGTGTGGCCAATTAGGACACATAGAGAAGATATGCAAGTCACAACAACAAGTCAATGTAGCCGAGGAGGACCAACAAGAAGATCTGTTGTTCATTTCATGCTTTACAACAAACAACTCCACAAAAGGTTGGCTTATAGATAGTGGTTGTACAAATCACATGACATATGATCGAGATCTCTTCAAAGAGATCAATGAAACTGCTATACCCAAAGACAAAATTGGTGATGGATCATACATTGAAGTAAAAGGCAAAGGAACTATGGCGTTTAAAAGTCAAACAGGTTTGAAATTAATTTTTCATGTTCTTTATGTTCCTAAAATTAATCAAAATCTTTTAAGTGTTGCCCAGTTATTGGAAAAAGACTACAAGGTGTTGTTTGAAGATAAATATTGTGTTATTAAAGATTCAAAAGACAGATATATGTTCAAAATTCAAATGAAGGGAAAAAACTTTGCCTTAGAAGTGATGAGAGAAGAGAAAGTTACAAAAAAAGAAACAACAGAAAAAGATATGGGGATATCCGAGAAAGATGTTTCTGCAAAATTTGTTGAAGTGGATATGAAGAAAGAGATCTTCAAAGATTTGAATTCTGGAAGTTGGAAAAGAAATCACAACAATCCCAAAAATCATGGAGATAATCAAGATGTGGCTAGAAATAAAAACCAAAAGAATCAGATCAAGATCAAGCAATATCCAGGATCTCATCATGAAAAGAAGAAGAAGAAGAAGAAGAAGAAGAAGAAGAACATTGAGGTGGTCCCATCCAAGAAAGACGTTGAGAAAATTTACAAGTACAACAAAAGGAAGAAAGCAACAAATATTCAAAATTTGAAGACGAAACATGGTGTTATAACAGCTATCAAGTCAAAGAGGAATGTTGTGGATAATGCCTAAATAGCTATAACAACTTTATGATTTGATATTCTGTTTTATCTAGATTTTAGGTTGTTATATTTGTTTGAATTTTAAGATTAGGATAAGGTTAGTGATGATTAGATTATGATACATTTTAAATTAGGATAATATTTGATATGATTATATTAGGATCAGATTTTGTTACAGTTTTAAAGAGCCAAGTAATAATAATACGAGACGAACATCCTCCAGAAAAATACTCTACATTCTACAACAAAATACCTTATATATAAAATATACCCATCACCTTCCTCACCGACCAAGGTAATAACATTTTCAAATGGAAGTTGGGATACAATATTTCTTGGAGTAAATGGGCAAATTGCCCCCTGAAAGATGCAGTCTTTTGCAAGTAGGTCCCTGAAAGATGGAAATAAAAAAATCCGTCCCTGAAAGATACATCTCGCTGTCAAATAGGTCCCTGACGTCATTTTTGACATTATTAGGGGTTATTTTGAAATTTTAAAAATTTAGATAGATGAAAAAAAATAAGAGCACTCATTCTTTCCCCCACACAATCCCCCACCCCCACCCCCCTCTCTCTCTCTCCACCGCCTCTCACTCTTCTCTCTCACCCTCTTCCTCTTCACCACCACCACCTCTCACAACTCCCTCACCTCCTTCTTCTTCCCCCCTTCCCCCTTCACCACCACCTTCCCATTCCTCAAATCTCCATCACCACCATCACCATTAACAACACGGTTCTCTCTCTCCCCTATCTATCTCTCCTTATGTTCGTGTATTGGTGGGTGCCATACTCGGCCATGCCTCTGTTTTTTGTGTTTTGCTGCATGTAATTGGGTGGTGGTGGAGAAGGGAAGGAATGGGGTGGTGGTGGTGGAGATTTGAGGAATGGGAAGGTGGTGGTGAAGGGGGAAGGGGGGAAGAAGAAGGAGGTGAGGGAGTTGTGAGAGGTGGTGGTGGTGAAGAGGAAGAGGGTGAGAGAGAAGAGTGAGAGGCGGTGGAGAGAGAGAGAGGGGGGTGGGGGTGGGGGATTGTGTGGGGGAAAGAATGAGTGCTCTTTTTTTTTTTCATCCATCTAAATTTTTAAAATTTCAAAATAACCCCTAATAATGTCAAAAATGACGTCAGGGACCTATTTGACAGCGAGAGGTATCTTTCAGGGACGGGTTTTTTTATTTCCATCTTTCAGGGACCTACTTGCAAAAGACTGCATCTTTCAGGGGGCAATTTGCCCATTTACTCTATTTCTTGTATACAAGCAGCTAAAAATAAGGCAAAGTGGTCATGGAATAGATAAAAAATTATAGGTGTGTATACTTGAGCAAGTTGCATTAGAATTGGTGAATGCTCCTATTTCAACCTTGGTAGTTTATGCCAAGACTCATATTCGCATATTAACTCAATATATCGTTTCTCCTCAACAACTCTCTCAAAATGCTTGAAGAATTGGATGACACTAATGTCGGATCTCATGCAAGCCTTAAAACTCGAATTCAAACTCTCACTAAGTTGAGGTACTTCACATTCCAAGGATGAATGCTTTATAGATTAAACTAATAAAGATTTATTTAAATTATAGATTAAAAAAATTGATAATTGAGATTATATAATTATTTCTTCACCAAAAAAGTTATATCATTATCTAAATTATTTATTTAATTTTTTAACTAATATAATTACTTTCTTTTTTAATAAAATGAATCATAATAAGGTGTAAAATCTCAATTATTAAGCATATTACAATTGTAGAAGAAGATACCTAATTGGATAGGTTAAAATGTAAAGGAAAAAATATTTTGCACTATATAGAAAATACAATATAATAACAATATTAAAAAATTGTTATGCAATTGGGCGGGTCATATCGAGTTCACGTTTGTTGGGAAAAAAATACCAAAATCTATAACCGATCAAATTGAATGGCTGATATTGCATAAGCCTAATTAAAATCAGTGGTGTCAATAAGAATTGAATGTGTAAGATTGCATCTACTTGTGTTTTTAACATAAATTAATATTATTTTAAATATTAATTAATTAATTTAATACCCTTTTTCAAATATTATAACCCTATTTGGATATTTTCATTTCTCCTTGAAAATGACTATTATAGACAGAAGGCAAAACCCTAAATCCCATCCTATAAATACACTTTGATTTGTGACTACAAACCACAAAGTACCACAATTTCGAAGTCCTATTTGATCCATTACATTTTTCTAATCAAGGAAATCACAGTCGAGAGTGTTCAAAATCCCTCTCTCTGTTGGTTTATCTTTCTCTATTGTGTTTCCTTGATTAAAGAGATTCAATGGATTATCAAAATTTGAGAGATTGGAGAAGAGGTGAGGGAAGAAATTTAAAAAATTGAGTGAAAAATAGAGAGTACTCAGATTCTCAGAGTAAAAGCAATGTTCACTAATTCAGAAAAAAAAAATATAGCAAAAGGGGAGAGAAATCCATTCAAACACAGTGACAAAAGTAACAATAACATAGGTTCAATAATTTGTAGAAAAAGCAACAAGAAAAGAAAAAGAGGGAGAAGGAAATAGAAACAAAGAAGCAGAATCACAGTCCAGAAAAAGAAAAAGGGTAGAAGAAGAAAGGGCAACACTGCTGCCGTGCGCCTCCTTCCCCTCACCGCACTTCTCTCTTTTCCTCTCTCTGTCTTTGGGCGGCACCACCAGCCACCTTCTCCTCTCTATTTCTTTTGCTGCATCGTGCAACAAATTCACATTTAAGGCTCAAATGGGACCCTATAATTTGACCCCAGTTCCTTTTGAGACAAGGTAGTTGTTGAAAAGGGCATTGAGCCAAAGTTGAAGAATCCAAACAGGGCCTCCAACAAGGCTTTTGAGACTGTTGTTCCTGATCATGATAGACAAAATGTCCATGTCCATTTGGTACAATTCGCTGATCAGTAAGAGCAAACCAAAGGCCAATTTCCTCCCTTTATGTAAGAGGTTGGCCAGAGGGAGGTAATATCTGAAAACTTAGACATTCTTGTAGCACATACAAAAAGCAGACAACCACAAAAGTAAGAAAGCTACATGCTCTGCGTCAGAGACAACACCTTCCTTTTTGTTTTGAAATTCGACAAAAGGACCAAAAGAAGTGGGGGCACCTTTGAAGACATCCAATGTTTTGTCCGGCAATAGGAAATGGTGAATGACCTCACCATCAGGATGGAGGCCAGTAATTAATGGCCGACACATCAAACAAAGTCGGGCCCATCATCCCACAGGAAAGATGAAAGTTATTGGTCGTTCTGTTCTAGAAAAACAGAGAGGCACCCAACATTGAATGTTCCATCCTAATAGGATGTCGAGATAATTGGATGATCTCGAAGATACCTAAATCCATCCAATCTTAGACTTTTGCATCTTGGACTCTATTCAGCCAAGAAATATACCCTTCTAATGGAGGTGGCTTTTAGCTTGGACCACCTCCAAGGTTCACCACGTGGGGAAGTACGGAAGTTTACCTAGTGTAGGAGGTTTGTACGGTTTTGATGAAATTGTAAGTGTGACCCATAAGTTTGTGGAAATAATGTTTTGGACCTACATTGTTCCATTAATTTGTTTGTAACCCCTATTAACCAGTTTGACCATAATTATGAAATTATTAGGTAAAATAATATGTTTGACCTATTACTTTTTAATTGTCGACATTATCCGATCAATCAACCAAAAACTATAAACAAAAAACATAAAAAAAAAATAAAACAATGTTGTTTTTTTTGCTCCAGAAAACAAAAATACACTGTTAAATTAACTAAACTAAAACCTCAGTTGTTTTTTGGGTCAACAAGATACAATGTCATCTATCATCCCACCTTTGCTTCTCGGCCTCCTTGTCAGACGGCCCATCTCGATAACAAATTTTCATAAAATATTTACATCATGTGTATGTATATAATTATATATATAATTAAAGAAATTATATCAATTGGTTCAAAATAAAAGAAATTATATCAATGATTAAATTACCACTATCAACCACTGACCAACATATTCTACGTCAAAGTTTTTTTATACTATATTCTACGAAAACGTTCAATCCCAAGCTTAAACAATAATTAAATTTAGCTTTTAATTCAAGTTACAGGTATAAATATGTCATCCCTCTAATTAAGATTAACAAATTAAAATAAAAAAATTTATTATTTTACTAATCATGATCTGTTCATAAATAACGCATAAATCTCCCAACTTCTGTTATTGCTTGCAAGTACAAACCCTATTCTGCAAATAACTTTTAATTACATTCAAACCTATTCTACAAGTAGCCCTTAACAAATCATATCCATTCAATATTATAATATTATATCAACGGTGAATTCGCCATCCTTCCCCACGTGGTGAACCTTGGACATGGTCCAAGCTAAACGCCACCTCTAATGGAACCCTAGAGTCATTCCGATTTAGCGAAATAGTGAATGAGGATTTCTTCACCCTAAACATCGGAGAAAGTTTTCTCCAATCCTATAGGAATCGCGTCTTTAATTTGGAGAGCATTGGCCCCAAAAACGCAGCAGGTGGATTCAAATGAGAATCAGTAATGGGGAAAAATGTTATGTTGTGTGTTTCTTTAAGACCATAGTAATTAAGCAATTATGGAGAACAAATAGATATTATGCAATTACTATTACTATACGTACTAAAATAACACCCATTTCAATAGCAAATTATCAATTATGTTCTTATTCCTTTCTTGGACAAATAATCTGTGATTAGATTTTTATTTATTTTTACTTCTGTTGAGTACTGTTAGTGATCTCTATATGGTTTATCACCATGTCTTTGCCTCTTTACCTTTATTTTCCATTTGAAATGGATTATTTTTAATAATACAAATGGATAATAGTTATATTGCTCATTTGATCTTGTCATAAAGTTAATTTTCTTGCTAACATTTTCCTCATAGTACTATTTAATACATATTGTTTCCTTCTAATTCTCGTTTTTGTTTTGAAATTATATTGGATTCATTAGTTATGATTTTAAATATAGAAGCAGAATCTCAGAACTATAATTAAGAAATTTATATTGTGAAAAACATTAGTTTTGATTTTGATTATGTGATTTTTGCATTTGCTTCATAAATTCTTAAGTAAACTTTTGTTTTGTAAAGCTATAAATGCTGCATTTTCATCTCAACAAAAGCAATGATATTCATTTAGTGATTCATTACGAAAGTAACGATTCATTACTAAAGTTGCCAACTTGACTGACTATATACACCTAAACGAACGTAAGTTGTATTGTTTCAAACAAGTATTTGTTTCATCCTCAATGCTGCTGAACTTTTCACATATATATACACATAAACTACAGTCACATCTGATGGTGGCGTCCAAGTGCAGACCTCTTATTCCTCTGTAAATATTTTTTTTTTCATTTTACATCAGAACCCATGAAAACACAAGATCGATAGAGCAAAAGCAAAATTCCCTCGAAGTGTTGTCAAGGCAAGCAAAACTTTGACATCATAAGGGTTAGAATGACAATGAGGTCATGGTTTCAAACCTCTCACTAATATAACATATTAATTTTACCAACATTTTTCTATTAAAAAAATAAAAAGGCAAGCAAAACCTTAATAAAAAAAATCCCTTTTATTGTTATATATGCCACATTTAGCACGCTCATAGCATTTTGCTTTTTAAAAAATATCAAGGTACAAAGCTCCCACACAAGGGCGGATCTGGTAGGGACAGAGGGGGCCATGACCCCACAAGTTTTTTAATGCATATATATACAATATAAGAAATTTGACTTTTAGTGACAGATAAAGATTAATTCCGTCATTAAATGTCCATTTTCCATTGGCACCTTCTCATCCATTATGTATGACCACGGGCAATGGGTTGCCAAAATTATACCAACCGTCACTGTAAGTCATTTACTTGTACCAATTGTCATTACAAGTTATACCAACTGTTACTACAAGTCATAACAATTGACATAAACATGACTTAAAGTTTAACTTCTACCTACGATAAGTAGTGTCACTAAAAATTATTACTATTTATTATAGTAAATTTATTTATTTTTGTTGTTATTATGAATTCTAATGAAAATAACCAATTTTACAAAAATTTGTAATTAAAATAAATGAATTATAAACATATCTGAACTTTATTTTGACCCGCTCAAATATCTTGTTAAAGCTCCACCACTGTCCCACGAATATTTTTAGAACAATAGGTTTTCTGAAAATGATAGGAGATAATCAAATTTTTTAATTTTTGTAACAAGTAATTAATATTATTTAGTATAAAAAATTATTACAAAATTTAATGTGAAAAAAATACATAATAATACATGGATGAAGTTCATATAAAAGCTATTGAAAAAATATCATAGTTTTTCTTTGGTAGTAAACACATATCATATATAGTTATTCACTTACATTCAATCAATTACATAGAGGTGAATCACCAAATTCGTCATTGAAATTGTAATACACTATCAATTTAGTTTTGAGATTGAAAATTCTCAATCATATTAGTCTTTTTAGGTTAGTCAATTTAGTCCCTAGAATTGTCCAATAAGGACTAATTTGATCGAATATCAATTTCAGGGACTAACATCGAACATTAATAATTTCAAGGAATAAATTAACGATGCCTTATAATTTCAAAGTCCAATTTGATTATTCACTCTTTATATATATTTCACAAAATTTTTAATAAAAGAAAATATACATGCTAGTTTGTTAATTAGGCTTGTTTAGTGATAGATATGTGAGTAAATTAAGCCCTCCTCCCCTATTCCTCCCAATGATTTGTCAATGTGCTTGATTTTTTGTGTGAAAAAATGAAAGAAAAAAAAAGAAGAAAAAAAAGTCAAACTTGAAGCACCTGACATTCGGGAATGGAATCTTGCAAACCTTGTAGACAGGAAGAATTGGGTTAACTGGAGTCAGGGTTTGGATGATAATGTTGGGAAAAATAAGGTTATCGTTAAATTTTATAATTTTAAAATAATTAAAAGACTTAAAAATAATTTAAATTTGCAAAAAAATGATTTCTCATGGTGAGAGATATATATTATAGGGTCTCTCACCCTAGAAGCAGCCAATAAAACAAAATGAAGACCGCAAACTGCAAACTTTCAAGTGTAGAAAGGAAGACTTTCTGGTTGTATGACATGCTAGTTTTCATGTCATTATCATTAACTGCTACTATATGGGAATTAAATCAATTAATTTTTATATTATTCGATTCCTCGGGCTACATAAGCAACAGCATTAAAAATTGACGTCTCTACATTGTAATTAAAAAAAAAGGAATCACTTAAAGTCAGTATAATTAATGCACTCTATTTAAGAGAATCAACTCGATTAATACTCGAGTTCAATTTTTAGTGATGAAATAACACGTAACTACGCTTTACTTGTCTCTTTACAGAATGTATAAACATAATGTCAGCCACATCCGCCCCAAGTCAGCCGTTACTTTCTTATATTAAAATGCATAAAAAATATATAAATAAACACAGTTGGGGTATCTGTGAATTTTAGTTCCTAATCCAAAAAGCACAAACAGATGAGTTATGCAATGCAACAACAATAGACTATATCGGGAGATTTCGTAAATAAAAAGTATCATCACCCTTGAAGAATTTGACGTGATTGGATTGGTTCTTCGTTTTCGTAATGTACAGTTAAGCTCTGACGCAAATGAAACTAAAAAAGAAATAGTAGTAAATTGCAATATGATTAGGGAGGGAACATCAATCATGTTATAATTTGATTATTTAATAATGGAAAATCATTAGCGTGAATTTTAATAATTATTTTTTTGGTGGGGGAATTTTAATAATTATGAGTGTTGTTGGCATAGTTCTTTAAATATAGCATATATTACTCCCTTTGTTATTTTTTAATCGTCTATTTTTAAGAAAAAATTTGTTACTATTTATCTATCATTTTGATAGTTTAAGATTATATTTTGTTAATTATACTTTTATCACTATTAATTATTTTACATATTTTTCATACAATTTAATGTAGAGAAAAAATTAATGAATATAGTGGGATAGTACAAAGACAAGAGTATAATAGAAAAAAATTTGTCGATTAAATGATTTATTGATTATTGTAAAATAACTTTAAAAGACAAATAAAAAAGAACAGATGAAATAGTTGATCTATTAATTAATGAGGAAAATTAATATAATTGATCTTCATCTTTATATTGTTAAAATTAGAATAAATTTTTGTAATTTTTAAAATTAATATTTATCGAAATTTGTCATATAATATAGGAGTTTTTTTTAATTTATTTACAACATTTTCAAAACTAAAAAAAATAGAGCAATGATATGTGTACACCTTAAAAATCAATTCACCCATCCAATACTTCTCATTTCTCTCTATCTCTCTCTAACTATCACATCATTTTATTACTTTTCTCCAATGTCACTCTATCTCTCTCTAGTGGTATATAGCCCGAGGGGTGTCAACTAAAAAAAACTAAAAATGGCAATATGTAAATTGAAATCACCTTGTCATTTTTTTAAAATATTATTTTTCCTTCTTTGACTTGTGAATTATACAAATATAATACGTTAGCGTTTTTTCTGGGAGACATGAAAAGTGAAAGGAAACACTCGAGAAGAATTCAATTGCTATTGTCTTTTATTTCAGTCTTGGAAGCTCTCTGTGTCATGTTTGTTCTTTGTTCCTTTTGAAACGCAGAGTGAAATAAGAAAAAAAAATGGTTGATAATATGAAGAGAAGCAACTTTGAAGTGTTGGGAATGTGCTGTGGTACAGAAGCAGCACTGGTTGAAAGAATTCTGATGCCTCTTCATGGAGTCAAAGATGTCTCAGTGATAGTTCCTACCCGAACTGTCACCGTGGTCCATGATGTTCTCCTTATTTCTGAGTCACAAATAGGTGAATTCTATGTTCTTCTTTTCCCTCTTAACTTTTCTTTGGTGCTAATTCATTAGGATAAACAGCTTAATTAAAAGCTTATTCAATAAACGCTTATCATATAAGAGTGTACGTATATTGATTCTACAACTATAGAACTTACGAACTTAAACTCTGCATAAGTTTTGAATTTGTTTCTGTAAACTATTACTGAGAGCTTATGAAAATAAGCTAAAAATAGCTTACAGAGAATAGAGATATCATAAGCTATTATTTTAAGCTTTTCCAAATACTTGCATATGCACTTATACCACAAGATAAACCCATATAAGCTCTTTCAAATTGGTATTTCAGTGACCCATTTGAATGTCTAAAATGACCAGGAGAGAAGTTGACTAGTTCTTTATGTGATAGATCATAGCTTCCTTTATTCCTTGGATTCATGTGGGGTGTTATCTATGCTTTTACAATATGTTATTGTTATTGCTTGCTGTTGTTACTGTTATCTGATTCATGTGGGGTGCCCTTTGTTACCTTTTAACTAAGGTTATATGTCCCTTGCATTCACTGAAATATGTATTGTACTTTAGAATATTATTTTCTGTCCCTACAATATCAGAAATTATGAAGTGAAAAATATCTGCTTGAAAGTCTTTTTTTTTTATACCTTTCTTTCACATAGACACAACCTGAATGTCTTGATCTTAGATTCTTAATATATGTGATTGTTTCAGCTGATGCATTGAATACAGCCAGGCTTGAAGCTAGTTTTAGACCACAGGGAGAGACCAGTAATGAAAAGAAATGGCCAGACTTAACCACAATGGCCTGTGGCTTGTTACTGGCACTTTCTTTCTTGCAGTATATATATCCCCCTTTGGGATGGTTGGCTCTTGGTTCTGTTGTCATTGGCTTCCCTAGAGTTCTATTTAGGGCCATAGCTTCCATTAAGGCTCTTACTCTTAATATCAACATTCTGGTTCTATTGGCAGGTAAAATTTTCCACACATGGGTAATACTTTGATTTGAATTATATATTTACTGATTAGAAAATGAGAAATGGGCAAGGTGTGTAGTTTAATTGCCAAAGAATTAAATAGTACTTAGTTCCTGTTTGGGTTTAGAAACCCAACTTCTAGCTTATGGAGAAGTTAGTTTTGCTTTGCATTCGTATTTTTCTCATATATGGAAAAGAGAAAAAAAATTATTAAATAGTCTTTGTTAAATGGATTATGGAGAGATTAAAAGAGAGTTTTTGAAAAAATTGAAGTGTAAAAGCTGATTTCAACTAATATAAGTGAGTTTTTGTTATAAAACTCATATTATTAGTGCTTAACTGCCTATAGAAAAATTTATCCAAACAGGGTCTTATTCTAATGTATAAAGAAAACATGGAATGTTCTGTTTGTTATGTTTCATCGCTCATATCTTGCAGTGTGTGGTACTGGTGCTTTACAAGACTTTACAGATGGTGGAGTCATCATCTTCCTATTCTCCATTGCTCAGTGGCTTGAGACAAGAGCAACTCACAAGGTTTTGGTGACATCACTTCCCTCTTTCTCCTTGACACTATGCTGTATCTTCTTACTTTAGTAACTCTTACTGTTTGATTAATACCAAATTTTGTGCCTCTAGTGTGAATATTAATGTACTTTAGCTTCTTGCTATAGAGCATAACAGTTAATTCAAACTTTTTAATGTTTAGTGAACATTGCCAATGACTAATTGTGGTTGGGTCATCCCCAAGAAATGTGCTGTAACCAGGTTACATGCAAACTAGAAATGATTTCTTAAAAGTTAAAGCATTGTAAAGGATTTTTTCAAGGCATAATAAAAGAGAAGGTGAAAGTCTCTGAACTAAGTTGAGGGGAGAGTGTAAACGTCTGTGAGAATTGTACACCAAATTTTTTGTGAAGTGAACTCAGTAGTTTTTTTTGTGTTATATTGGACAAGTTTACTCAGCAAGTTTACTGAACGGTTAAATATATTTTTAGTCCCTGTAAATAGGGTAAAATTTACTTTTGGTCTCCTAATTATAAACGTCTTATTTTGGTCTCCATTTTTTGAAATATACCACATGTAGTCCTCGATAGACCAAATGTAATCCATCAAAATATCCTCCATAGAGACTACATGTGACCTATTTTTAAAAATGAAGGACCAAAATAAGACGTTTTAAAATTAGGGAACCAAAAAGCAAATTTTGTTCAATTTGGAGGGACTAAAAACGCATTTAACAAATGTCTTTATTGTCCTTATTGAACATGATTCCAGTTGAGTCTCTTTGTGTATACCCTTACTAGTTTAGAAATACTTTTGGTTTCTTCACACTCATAACCATAGATCAGTGCTTAGAGCTAGTAAAATGCTAACACTAGTCAAAGAATGGATGATAAATCTTTTGGATAAGTAAAGAATAGATGATAATTAACACCTGATTTATGCTAAAACGTTTGACATTTTTGAGTTACATGTCTATATACCTTTCTTTCATTACATACATAGGCAATGGTTGCAATGTCCTCTTTAACGAGCATGGCTCCTCAAAAGGCCATTGTTGCTGAGACTGGGGAACGTGTTGATGTCAATGATGTTAAGATCAACACCATACTTGCAGTCAAGGCTGGTGATGCTATTCCTCTTGATGGAGTTGTGGTGGAAGGAAAGTGTGAAGTTGATGAAAAGATGTTAACAGGAGAATCATTCCCTGTCACCAAAGAGTCAGGTTCAGTAGTCTGGGCTGGAACAATTAATCTGAATGGTAAACTATCTTGTTACTTTTCATCTCTATTTTCAATTATCAATCAATTACTATTACTTACTATTACTATATAAGAAAAATAACTCCCTTATTGGGACACATGTCATCTCCCAGACTGGGACACACGTCACCTCCCAATTTGTGACACATACGCATCACCTTCCAGAATTTTTTATTTCCAGCCAAGATTATTTTGTTGGATTTTATTTTTACTATTTATGTTAGGGAAAAAAACTCGTATTTTGTAGAGGTCTATTGGCTAGTTTTTCTCCTAAAACAGTATCTATCCTAAAATAATTTTGTGTGTATATATCATTCCAGGATATGTAAGTGTAAGAACTACTGTGTTGGCAAAAGACACAGTAGTGGCAAGAATGTCAAAACTAGTTGAAGAGGCTTCTAGCAGAAAATCTCGAGCACAAAGATTCATAGATAATTTTTCAAAGTACTATATTCCTGGTAAGTATCAAGTATGTACACCAACTTTCTTCTTTTTGTGGAAGTGGAGAGAAAATTAAAAAAAATCTTCACTAATTGTTACTTTCACTTTCAAAGTTTGATGCTTGGATTTGATAAATATGCTGGAGACCTACATCTATCTATTACTTTACTCTACACTATAAGAAAATTAAGTCCTGCCCCTTCAGGCTGTGACACGTGTCATCTCCCACTCTCAGATTGTGACACGTGTCATCCCCCAACTCTTTTATCAATTACTCAATTACTATATAAGAAAAGAAAGTCTTAACCTCTCAGGCCGTGACACGTATCACCTTTCCAACTATTTTTATTCCAACAAAATTTGTTTCGTTTGTTGGGCTTTTTACTATTTTGTTAAAAAAAGACCCGTACTTTGTACATCGTCGGTCCATAGACTTATTATCTTATTAATATTTTGCATTGGTTTTATGTCGTATTGCAGTGGTTGTCTTGATTTCAGCTAGCATTGCTGTGGTTCCAGCTGCAATAGGTGCTGCTGATATTGAGCCTTGGTTTCATTTGGCAATTGTGGTATTATTGAGTGGATGCCCTTGTGCTCTCATCCTCTCCACACCTGTTGCAATCTTTTGTGCTCTCACAAAGGCTGCAATAAGTGGATTACTACTGAAAGGTGGAGATTATCTTGAAACACTTTCTGGGATTAAGACAGTGGCTTTTGATAAAACAGGCACAATAACAAGAGGAGAGTTCAGTGTAACAGATTTTTGTGCTGTAGAGGAGGACATTGACATTGAAACCTTATTGGACTGGTATAAAAACTTGTATTTATGAAACACAAAAAATGCTAATATAACATTGTATCTGGAGATCAGTTTATAAGTATTCTTAGAACTTAGAAGAATAACTTGATTTTGTTAATGGAAACTTTGTAGGGTTTCAAGTATTGAGAGTAAATCAAGTCATCCAATGGCAGCTGCACTAGTGGAATATGGAATGTTGCACTCTGTCAAACCAGCCCCTGAAAATGTGGAGAATTTTCAAAATTTCCCAGGGGAAGGAATTTGTGGCAATATTGATGGGAAGGATATCTATATAGGCAATAAGAAAATTGGTGTCAGAGCTGGCTGTGAAAGAGGTGATTATAAAATAGTACTTTAGTTTCAAAAGTTAATTCTTTTAGTATTTCTAATTTTGGATATCTGAATATGTGAGTTCTTTTTTTTTTTTTGCCCCCTAATGCTGTTTCTCTGGTAATTTGACCATCCTTATCTTATGACGATATCAAATGCTCAGATCCAGTGTTTCAAATCAAATAATGTGACTTGGGTTTGAAAATTGAATTCTTCTGTTGGTAGGCTATATGTAAATTCCATCATAAAGTCTTACTGATGGTAGTTCTCTTTGGCCTTACATGGGTGTGTATCTCCCCTAATCTAAATTTTTCTATACATGGAAAATGTCCTTGTTGGGAGCGATTTGGGTTCATTTCATTATTTTTTATGCTTCATTACTCATGTTATCGTTTCCTTTGATAGTTTGTGCACGACTAATTGAATTGTTCTATCATGTCTAAAGTTGATTGCCACGAGCAATTTCAAAGCCATGAGATTTCTACAAAGAAACAATATTGTGGACCAACTCTAGTTGGAGTCTTCAGCCTAGTTGACACTTGCAGATCAGGTGCTTTGGAGGCTATAGAAGAGCTAAAGTTATTAGGGGTGAGATCAGCCATGCTGACAGGAGATAGTGCTCAGGTTGCCATGTATGTTCAGAGTCAGGTATACTCAAAGTGATATATAGTCTATTTAACCAACAATTCTCTGAAGAGTGAATCACCAAAAACATCCCTGAAATTGTATGGCGCCGTCAATTTAGTCTCTAAAATTATTAATATTTTAAATTAGTCTCTGAAATTGAATTTTTTTATCATATTAGTCATTTTGGGTCAGTCAATTTAGTCCTTGAAATTGTCTAAGGACTAATATGATCGAATATTTTCAATTTTAAAGACTAATTTGGAAAATTAATAATTCCAGGGACTAAATTGATAGTGCTCTACAATTTTAGGGACAATTGTGTTCTTTTAATAGACTTTGTCATTTCCCTTCCCATTAATGCTTCTCGTTATTGCCTAGTGACTTTGAACTTCCAATTTTTTTTTTGACTTATTCTCTGCAGTTGAACCATGCTATAGACATTGTTCATGCAGAGCTTCTACCCCATGAAAAGGCAATGATCATTGAGAATTTCAAGAAAGATGGGCCAACAGCCATGATTGGGGATGGCATCAATGATGCACCTGCATTAGCCACAGCTGACATAGGCATCTCAATGGGAATATCAGGTTCAGCCCTTGCAAATGAGACAGGCAATGCAATTCTCATGTCAAATGACATAAGAAAAGTCCCTGAAGCCATTAGGCTAGCAAGGAGAACTAAAAGAAAGCTCATTGAGAATGTCATCATTGCAATTGGATCCAAGAGTGCCATAATGGCACTGGCAATTGCAGGATACCCTTTGGTTTGGCTTGCTGTGTTGACTGATGTTGGAACCTGTTTACTTGTGATTCTCAATAGCATGCTACTTTTACAAGAGAAACCCAAATATGAAAAAGAATCTACAAGGTCTAAATATGGCAGCAACTTCTTGGAAGATAAAACCAAACCTCTACTTGACAAGCAAAGTAATGATAGTAATAATGTTGTTGATGAGAACAAGTGTGGTAAAGAGTGCTGTGAAAATCTCATTCACCATGTGGGGGCCACAAATGCAAGCAAAGATGAAACCTTTGGACTTAAAAAGTTGAGATTATTCAAGGGAAAAGACCATGGGAGCTTTGTCTTTGTTGAAGTTCATATAGTGAAGCCTTGCAATGGTTGCTGTTGTTTAGACAAAGTCAAAATGTGTTGTGATGGTGACTCCTCCTCATGCAACAGAACAAAGAATGGTTCTGATGATTGTGGCACTGGGTCTGTTAGAAGGACACACAAGATGCTAGCCATAAGGACAAATCTGTAGCTATTTCAGAGTTGTCTGGGACAAGTGGGATTCCTCAGTGCTGCAAGAAAGGGTACTGTAATGATCCCGTTATTGATAATAATATATGTAGCCTTAGACAGCCAGAAATTATTATTGAGTGATTCTTGGTTCTGCATTGGGAAGTGGGGACAAAAAAATGCAAACTAATTATCTTTTGTTTGTAATTTAGTATTGGATACAATACAAGTGAAAAAAGCAAAACAAAAAAAAAATTAAAGGCAAATGTTAATGAGTGTCCTGAAGGATATTCAATAAGAAATTTAAAGGGAAAAATATTTAGGTTGAGGGAGAGAACAAAAAGGAAATGAACTTATGTGAATTAGAACACATCCTAGGGGAGCTTGGACACAAATGCACCACTAAAATATGTGACATCTTTGTTACACATGTGTGTAAAATATTATAGGCTTAATTGTACTTTTGGTCCCTTAGTTATCATGATTGTGCAATTTTGGTCTCTAATTTTCAATTGAGCAAATTGAGTCCTCTAATTATTTCAATTGTTACAATCAAGTCTTTCTAATCTATCACTATGTTGTTAATTTTTAACACTTGGATCCTACGTGGCACGAATCATGTCACCTTTCACACACGGATGGTGAGATCCAGTTTGACTCCCAAGAGCTTTATAGTTTGTTATTTTTGGGGCATTAGCCCCTTTTCTTCACAAAATATAATTATCAATATCCTCTCTTTCCTTTCCCCTCTCTCTCCCCTCAAATGGTCAAACCCTCACCTCCTCCCCTCGAAAACGAGTTGGGATGCTCTCCATTTATTTTTCTCTCCATTTTCTCCAAAACTCCCTAACACATCGGTATATTGGGTTACTCAAGATTGCTTTGGAAAGGTTAAAACCAAACCAAACTAATAAATCAAATCAATCCAATTTTTCTTATTGAATTTATTTGGGTTACTCGGATCATTGAGTTGACTTAATATATGTTTGGAAACTCAGTGAAAAACCACGGGAGGATGCATTCAATAGTATTAAATTAAATTAAGAAGGCTTAATAACTTTAATTTTGTTTTCATGCAAGAGTTTTTTGGTTTTCAATTTGTTTTCATTTTAATTATTGGTTTCTAATTTGTTTGGGATGATAAATTTTCCATAAAGAAAAAGGAATGGGGAATAGGAAAATTGCACTAAGAGAAGGGAGAGACTTAAAAGGAGAAATTCAAGAAATTCGAGTATTAAAATGCAATTAATTTTAAAGTGGTGCAATTTTTCAAATTTTACTGTCAATTTGGTCTCTGGATCAACTATCAAAATGGTCTCTGATGACACGTGTGTGCCAACAGGACACTTAATGTGCTACGTAATCAAATATGTTAACATTTGTTGACTCATACTAACGGAAGGATTAACTTAATCGACAGTGACCAATTTGCCATTGCCTTACAATTTCTAGTACTAAACTAATGGTTTATTCTTTATATAATTAATCAACAATTCTTAAAATAAATTTTATTCCGGACTGGGCGAGTCAAATAGTTCCGCTACGCTGCGTTACGTTTACGTTTGGGCCTAGTTCCGCTAAGTCACGTTGCTACATTATTTTTTTCTTTTTGATGAGTCATGGGGGGCAAGCCCCTGTTACGTTGCTACATGGGAATGTGCTATTTTTCTTTTAGAGAGAGCAATTCATTTGTTGACCAAAAAGAAAAAAGCAATTCATTTTTTTTGGTACAAAAAAAGCAATTCATTTGAGTGTAAAATAAGAAATTTTAATTATGAATAAATAAAAAATCAATAGTTGATATTACAATTTGCAGAACAAATCACAGATATTTTAATATATTAACAGTGGATTTTTTTATCTAACTGAAATTCTTTACTTTATCTATAGGAGTCAAATAGGACAACTTTATATTCATTTATTTATATTGAGACTCTTTCGAAATAAATTTATTTTTAAAATAAATAAATTAAAATCAAGATGTATTTCATATTAAATTAAAACAAATACATTTTAGTCCCCTACACTCTATCTGCTGTTTTTTTTTTCTGAGGCAACACTCTATCTGCTGTTACACTTTGAAAATTCTGATTGATTTTCCCACAGCCTTGATAGTATTTCTAAGATGAAATTTCCATGAAATTAAGCAAAAGCGCGTTTTGTGGCATAAGAAAGACTTGGTTTGGTCAAAGACACTATTTTCTTCTTAAATACTCACATCAGATGTATTGGTTACATTTACATGCCTGAATATCATTTGCATGCTATTTGAATCTTTTGCTAATCCAAATTCCAAACATCAACTCTTGAGGCTTTTCCTGCACAAGCTTAGAGAAGAACAAACATGACTTTTTATTATTATTCTCCTCCTTCCTTCTACTCTTCCTCTGACAATTTTGAGACACAGGCACAAAATACCTTTGACAATTTTGGTAAAAGGGTTGATTCCACTATGAAATGGGCAGTAGCAGAATCTGTAGGTAAGCAGAATAGCTAATCCTTTGAGTCCATGCATGCTTGTGATATATTTGTTTTTCATATCTCCTTTTCCTAGTAAAGCAAATCCATAGCAATTATTGGTTTCTTCATTATGAATTTCCCTTTGGTGCTGTTTACAATCATGGTTTTAAATTGTGATCGCGGTCGTGGTTGCGGTTACCTCGTGCTCTTTGATATTGTGAAAATTTGTGGACAAATGCGGCTGATACAACCACAATTGTGATCACGACGTGGTTTTCAGAAACTCTGAAAACCATGACGTTGCAGCTGCAATTGCGGTTGCGGACCGCAATTTAAAACCACGATTCACAATGTTCAGTGTTGACTAGTTTATGATCTGAAACTAATAAATAGCTTCAAGAGAAACATGTCTTATATTCTCATCCTTTTACCAAACAAATGTCCTGTATGTATTTTGATTGGAATTTGGAAAAAGCTTGACTTATGTAGTTATGTTTCTATTTCAATTTTCAGTATATGGGGTTGTGGTAATAATAGCAATTATAGCAATAGTGTATGCCATCATTGAGTGCTTGAAGAAAGCAGGAACAGCAATTCCAGCTTACACTCAGCTTCCAACCACAGAGAAAGATAACAATAATAAGGCCTCAAACTCATTTCCTTCCACCAGCAAAATCCAAGTGGTAATACCCCAAGATTCAAAAGCTGAATTTGCAACCATGGAAAGATTCCTTAGCAACATCAATAGGGAGAAACCAATAAGATTCTCACCTGAGGAACTTGATGGGATTACAAAAAGCTACTCAACCATATTGGGTTCTGGTGCTTTTGGGGTTGTCTTCAAAGGGGAATTGTCCAATGGAGAACATGTGGCAGTCAAAATCCTCAATTGTTTGGATATGGGGATGGAAGAGCAATTCAAAGCTGAAGTTAGCACCATTGGAAGAACTTACCATGTCAATCTAGTAAGACTCTATGGCTTCTGCTTCCACCATGACACAAGAGCTCTTGTTTATGAGTATGTGGAGAATGGTTCTCTAGACAAGTACTTGTTTGGAAGCCAGAACCGCGACGTTGAGTTGGGGAAGCTTCATGAGATTGCAATTGGGACAGCTAAAGGAATTGCTTATTTGCATGAGGAATGTCAACATAGAATAATTCATTATGATATCAAACCGGAGAACGTTCTTCTTAACATGAAATTGGAACCAAAGATAGCGGATTTTGGACTCGCGAAGCTTCGCAGCAGAGAAAGTAACATTGTAGTGAACACGCACTTTAGAGGAACGCGGGGATATGCAGCACCAGAAATGTGGAAGGCTTATCCGGTGACGTACAAGTGTGATGTCTATAGTTTTGGTATTCTTCTCTTTGAAATTGTTGGGAGGAGAAGGCATTTTGATGATAGCTACAATGAGTCACAACAATGGTTTCCAAAATGGACATGGGAGATGTTTGAGAATAATGAATTGGCTGTTATGGTTGCACTTTGTGGAATTGAGGAGAAAGACAATGAGATTGCTGGGAGAATGTTAAAGGTGGCTCTATGGTGTGTTCAGTATTCACCAGATGATAGGCCTCTTATGAGTACTGTGGTTAAGATGTTAGAGGGTGAAATAGAAATTTCTCCACCCCCATTTCCCTTCAAAAATCTGATGTCTGATAAACAAAACTTGACTCCACAGGGAAGTGCTGCAGATTCCGATACTACTACATCGTCGTGGCAGACTGAATCTTCCAGAGAATCTGGTTCCGGAACCAAGCATAATGCATTTCAGATTGAGAAATCTACTTAAATGCATCATAGCAGTACATAGGAAAAAAAAATGGTGCTATCAAGCTCCCATCACGAGGAAGAGTCAAACCATTGTGGATGTATCATAAGCACTTTTATCTTGTATTTGCAAGAAGCTAATTCCACGACTCGAATCCGTGGCTTTCTCATGATTGTAGTAAAATTGAAATTTATTTAATTCATTAGTTTTCAACAAAGTGATGTTTTTTGTACTTTGTTAAATGAAAATACATATTGTGCAGGCCAAACTAAAACTAGTGCCCTCACCTTTGCAGCCTTTTGCAATGGAAGAATCTTGTGTCTTTTATCAAACCAGAATATAGGAGTGAAAGAATGGAACTGAGCTTTATTCTTTGACACATAAGAAATTTCAGATCTTGTTTGTCTGTAGAGAAAATTTCAATATACAATCTACACCCTACTGGCAGAGTAGCAGTCGAAAGTTTAGCAAGTTCTTGGTAGGAGTGAATATAGGAATGTAGTAATTGGAGGAAGGGAAAGTTGAAAACTGACTACTTGGACTCTATGTAAGTTCAAGTACATCTCTTATTTGTAAGACGTATATTCATTTAAATTATTTAAAGAACTATACCAGATTCAAATTCAACAGAATCAAATTTCATAACATAATTTAGGAGATGAAAACCTTCCAATTTCCATGTCTTTGCTAGAGACTTGTTCAGTCTCTTGCTTTCTGATAAGTACCTAAGCACTTAGAGAGCCTTCTCTTGAAAAGCTAGCTATCAATGGGGAAGAACCAAGCACTTAAGTACTCCACCGAGCATTCCATACTACCCGATGTGGGACTTAGGCACCCCATAATACCCAAGTCCTATCACTTTCCCATGATAATAGAAACATCACATCAAATGCCGGATTCGATTACAATCACAGAAGAGCTAGAACCTACACTAGTATTAGAAGTCTGTGATGTTTGGACTGGATGACCTGGCAAAATCCTATCTATCATTTGCTGAAATGGGTTCATAGGTCTTGGGATTTCAACTGAACCTTCCAACATTTTCACCACATCACTCATCATTGGTCTTGATTCTGGCCTATACTGAACACAAGAAAAAGCTACCTTAGCCATTCTTTCTGCAATCTCCTTATGCTTCTCTTCTATCCCACAGGCTATTATTAACTCTTCCAGTTCTCCAGCATCAAATCTTCTCCAAGCCCACATTGGAAACCACTCTTGGCTTTCTATAAGGTTGGTGTCAAGGTTTCTTCTCCTACCTATGATTTCAAATAGCAGCATCCCAAAGCTGTAAACATCACATCACATTTGTGAGTCACAGGAAATGGCATCCAAAGCTCCGGTGCAGCATAACCAGGTGTACCCCTCCCTCCAGTCATGGTTATGTGATTGTTTTCCCTGTTGCAAAGCTTGGCCAAACCGAAATCCGCAACCTTGGGATCGAAGTTGTTGTCCAAGAGAACATTTCCTGGTTTTATGTCATAGTGGATTATCCTTTGTTTGCACTCTTCATGCAGGTAATGGTATGCAATGCCTCTTGCTGTCCCAATTGCAATCTCATGAAGCTTTCCAAATCTCAAGGTCTTGTGTTCGTGAAACAGATACCCTTCAAGGGAACCATTCCCCATGTACTCATAAACCAAAGCTCTCAAATCTCTCTCAAAGCAAAATCCATACAGCTGAACTAAATTGAAGTAGTGAATCCTACCAATTGTTCCTACTTCTGCCATATACTGCTCCTCGATTCTCTTGTCGGAACTCCCGCGCAGAACCTTCACGGCCACCGCGGTTTCGTTACCGAGACTTCCTCTATAGACTTGTCCGAAACTACCTGACCCCAACAAGTTGGAGTAGTTATCAGTTGCTATCTTTAATTAGCTGCTCACTGGTAAACCTGATTGGTTTCTCTCTTTCTATATCATTCAGAAATTTATCCATGGCAAGTGTCAGAAGAGTTTTTGAGTTTGGACTGCTATCAACATGAGATCTTCTGTAGCAAGAAAAGGCCAAAATAATCACAATCCACAGCAACACAGCTGCAGTTATGTTAAGTATACAGTTAGTAATATTGTCATTAAACCAATATAAAAAAATCATCAACATTCAACATAGAACAATTAAGATTAAGAAGGAAACAACATGATATGATAGGAGTATGTATGTGTTAGGCCCAATATTATTAGTAGGCTCATTAGGGTTTAGCAAAGGGAGAGAAGGGGTATTTAGGGGAGGGAGGGGTAACCAAACAGGGGGAGGAAAAATATTAGTGAGGTTTTGGTGAGGTTTGAGCTGAAAGAGAATTGGGTCTCTCTCAGCTGGGTAGTCTATCTGTTAGCTATTTTCATAGTTTATATTATCCATCTTTCAAGGAGCTTGGGCTCCATTCCATTGCCATTTCACTGGTGTAGCTTCTGTTCTATTGGATTCCTTACTGTTGTGGGGAAGTCCTTATTAATATATCAGTTTCATATTTCTTAGTGGTCTTGGTTCTATCGGTATGTAAGGTTTAAATCCTACCAAATATTATGGCTAAGGTAGTTCCTAGCGTGTCTGTGGAAGCCATTGATAGGTAGAAAAGAATTCAATAAAAAATGTAATTGTTATAGGAAGAGGGAGAATTATGGGATTTATGTGCAAAATTCAATATAGAAAGCATTAACATTAACCATCATATCTTAATCTACATGATCTGAAGTTTCAAACATTAGAGGAATGTGGTCATGGTATCTTTTACAAGCCATTCATGGTCTAAAGAATTATTACTCTGATGATTCCATATGGATATGAATGATTAATTGAATGAGCCTGCAGCTTGCTAAATTCCAAGGGAAAAAAACAAGCATATGATCAAAATCTCAAATATTGAGTAACGACACATGCTAAAGGTTTAGATTTCCAATTTCCTAGTACCATCTGCATAGGATGTTGTTTATTAAAAATATGCCAAATGCAATATTGTAATTAACTCCATGATCACTCTTTGTTAGTACACGGACAAGGAACTCAATGATTATAAAACAAAGAGATGACAATGACTAATTAAGAAAGGGATAAACTTTTTGTTTTTTTTTTCAACATTATTATCGCTTTGTCACTTTAGAATATTACGTTTTTTCCAGTTATATCCTTATTTATTGATATTAGTCCTTCTCATATGTAACTAAACTCTTAACACTTTGCAAAGTATAGCATCCTCATTGTTTACTGTTGTGCACTAAGGGGCCGCACATGTCTCTATATTGGCATGATATTGTCCACTTTGAGTTTAATCCTCGTGGATTTGCTTTTAGACATTACTCAAAATGTCTCATATCAATGGAAACATTTTCTGTGCTTATAAACCGATGTTCCTCCTGTTGTTTAGGCAATGTGGGACTTTGTTTGTACCTCAACATTTACTGAATTTCAATATTTGAGAAACTATGCTGGTTTTTATGAAGTACAGGGCCGACCCTGAGATTTTGGAGGCCATGTGCGAACTTAAAAAATGAGGTCTTCAAAATTATTAGAATATTGTCCTCCTAATTTTTTTGTTATAAAATCTTAAATAATCAATTCATATTCAATTTTTTAAAAAAAAATCACTTTCGAATCAAAGCAAGAATATTAAATCTATCTTGTGACATAGTTGATCGCAAATAAGATTTTAACAATTTTAATTTAGAAAATCTTCTCTCAGTAGATGCAACAATAACAATGATAGATAATATTATTCTATAAGCTATGTATGCATTAGGAAAACAAATAGGACCCATAACAAATTTTCTATAGTAAATAAGATTTTACATATTAGTGTCCCTCTAAAGATGGGACCCCATGCGGTCGCTCTACGCACACATGCTCAAGGCCACCTCTGATGAAGTTATAATATGAAGAACAAAGACAGTTGCGTGTTTCCAGTTTCCTTTCTATTTCCAGATTATTTGGGATAGCACACCTGCTATTTACCTGCACTGAAAGTGGATCCATATGTAATTGGTTTTATTGATAATTGAAATGACAGGTAATAGGAGTCATACTTCTTACTAACAAGTCATTTGTTTTTCATTTTTAAATTTGGTTTAGGTATATTTTTATTTATTGTTGGTTTACTTGGTTAGTTATATTATTTATGTGCTTTCTATTGTTGCCTATAGGTACAATAGAAGTTTAAGGAGGACTGATCGAATTCGCATCTTTATGCTATTCAAGTTAGTGATATGTATTCGGTCTAATTGTTTAGTTTTACTTCAATGGAGATTATTGATGTTTTTGGAACTGACTCAGTGAGAATTTTGGTGAAAATGATATTGTTGCAAGAAAGATAATTGACAAATTATATTGTCTAAGTCATGGTTTGTGTATTGTTAATTTGTTGATTTATTAAGATAATGTAGTTAATATTAAGATCCTGTCTATATAGCTTTGTTTCCTACGTTGAAACTACGGATTAAATCTTACATTATCACACCCATGGTGTTAACTTTATCACAGCCGTGATTTCCTCTGTTGAAGCTTCGAATTGAATCCGAAGTTTTCACACCCATATGTGAAATTTTACACATCTGTGATTTCACCTATTGAAACTTCGAATTGATCCTGAAACTTTCACACCACGGGTGTGAAACCTGACATTAGTATTGTGAACTGAAAATGCATCAAAATAAACAAGTCAAACGCGTTCATATGTCGGGAGGGATATTTTCCACAGTCGTGATTTTCTCGGTTAAACCTTGAAGTTTTCACACCATGTGAAAATTCTCACAGCTGTAGCGCATCAGAAGTTGTAAACAATACAGACGTATACACTATCACACTCTGGGCATGGAAATCCCCACAGTTATGATTTCCTCGGTTAAAGTCGTATACAACTAACTTCAAGTTGTAATGTGTTCTCTAATTTGTCTTATTAATGTATATTTGCTTACGTAATGAAAAATAAAAGTCAAAATTTTATTGGTTAATTTTATATAATAATAATTACAACAAACAACATACCGTGTGATCATGAAATTATTAAGTCTATAAGAAAAATTTGTTTTATGATAAAAATATTTTAAGAATTATGACATATATTCCTGGGAATATATACATTGAAAACAAACACATTTTAGTTATTCATGGGAATTTAAAAAAAAATCCAAGGAATTAATATCATTAATCAAACACCATTTTCTAAAAGTAAATTTTTTTACCCAGTAATAGAATTCCTATCATTAGGATTAACATGGAAGACACGATCCAACGATCCGTTTATGATGCAACATATAAAAAAATGGTTAAATCTATTTTTGGTCCCTTATTTTTTAGCAATTTTCATTTTTAATCCCTAAAAAACATAACGCGTCTTGGCCGCCTCCTCCCGTTGTTGTGTGGTGCCTCCCCTGGCTGCATGAAGCTTCCCTTCTTGGCCGCACAGAGCTCCTCCCATGGCTGCCTCTTCTTTATAGCCTCTGTTCATCGAGGGAGGGGGAAGAAAAAGGAAAAGGGGGTCAAGGTATAATTAGGATTTGGGAGGGGTCAAATCATAAATTTAGAAAATATTTTTCGAATTTAAATTATAGCTCCAGAAACTAAAAGTGACACATTTTTAAAAACGATAGACTAAAAAGACACGTTTTGTTTTTGAGAAACTTAAAACAAAAATTGTTAAAAAATGAGGAACTAAAAACATATTTAATCCTAAAAAAACATAAATTGAAAGTCTCAAATGTGTAGAGAAATAAATTTAGATTAAAATTTGAAAAAAAAAAGTTGTTAATAGGCTTATATTCAATCTGAAATTTGCTAAAAAATCTCAATTATAATAGCTGACTAAAAAATAGAAAATATAAGGAGAAAAACCTGTAACAGCAAAGACTCTATTTAAGACTTGTTCAAATTTCGAGCTTGATGCCAAGGTTATTGTGGATAGTTTGTCGCCTACTGTTTTGGATTTTTTTGAATTTGGTACTGTTATTTCCGAATGTAAGCGTTTGCTAGTTTTAAATTCAACTTTTGGGGTTGGTTTTGTAAGAAGGCAAGCTAATGTGGTTGCTCACTCTTTTGTTAGGGTGGTCACATTTTGGTCTAGTCCCCAAGTTTTTGAGACTCTACCTTCTCTTTTGTATTTCAATTCCTAATGCAATGATATGATCTTATTTCCTTTTAAAAAAAAAAGACTTGTTCAAATTTCAAAATTCAAGGAGACTCTAACAGCTCTAACAGGCCATCTCAATTTCCTACCACCAAGACTCATCTTACTCCCAAACCTATGCATTGTTCTAATTAATGCAGATCCTGTAATCCTCCATGAATTAATATAGGCCACGCTCTTAATATCAAAATTCAGAATTCCAAATCTAACACCCTTGTGATTAAGAAGTTTCACTCTCTACGTCAACTATAATATAAACTATCTACTTTTAGCTCTGACGTACAACTTTAATTATTTTTTTACCAATTTGGTGTAACATCGTATTTAATTGTTAGAAATGTGGGCTTTTGACTCTGTTAGGTAAGTCTCATCCGCTACAGGTTAGTAGCGGATAGTGGATTTGAAAAAAATAGAAGTGTTTAATAATGGGTAGCGTTTAGTGTTTTTCCAGTAGCATTTAGCGTTTTTTTTTACGCTACTTGAAGTAGCGATTAAACTTATAGCGGATAGCGTATGATTTTTTCTTTCGTTTTTACTCTCATTATTTTTATTAAATTCCGTCCCTATCCTCTCTTAAATAAAATAAAAGATTATTATAATAAAAATAATTAAAAAGATAAATAAATAAATAAATTATTTTAATGATAATAAATAAACAAGTAAATAAATACAACTATAAATAAAATAAAATAAATTTAAATATAATATTTTTAACCAATAAAAATTATTTTAATAAGATCACAACAGATAATAAGTAAACAAATAAATAATATCATTAAGATATAAATTTCAGAATTTTAACTTCTAAATATCATAATAATTAGTTTATTATTTATAAATATTTTACCATATTTAATATTGATTAAATAAATATAAACAATAATTAAATATATCCTTTTATATCATTTTACATTTATCAGCTAGTTTAACCACTAATTTTATCAAACACTTTAAATTCAATTTGGTAGCTTATCTACTATCAGATATCCGCTAGCTTATCTGCTATTCGCTATAAGCTATCCACTACTTTTTGCCAAACAGAGCATTTGTATACAATTCTGGGTGTATGGCAAGATATTTTTATTATTACTAGAGCATATCCAATTGTGCAACCCAAGTTGAGTTACTTAACCTACTTTGGTAAGTCCTATCATGCCACATCATATTTTAAGAACTCTAACCACTTTTCACTCTAATGGTGAAATACTTAAGAATCCACTTTTCACTCCAGTCACTTTCAGTTTTAGTGGTTGACAGCATAAAAAATATTTTTTATTGTTTAAGGACCGGAGCTTATATAAGCAACGAAGCTTAGATTTGGATGTCATTAGGGGTGAGAATAGGTCAGGCCGCTTGACAGGGGCTTATGGCCTAGCCTACATCAAGCCCAAGTTAGGCCAGACTTTTTCATGAAATAGATCAGGCCAAGGTTTTTTGAAAAACCTATTTAGCTAAAAAGGTCAGACTTCAAGCTATCTAAAAAATCTTTTAAGCCTAACAGGTCGGCCTATTTAAGTAGACATAGGTAATAAAGTTTTTGATAGTATTATCTTTATATTATATTTTTTATAATGTGTTAAAATTATATACATTTTTACCTTTTAAATGTTTAAAAATGTTGACCTATATAAAAACTCAAACCTATAAAGCTTATTAAAGGATAAAGTTGTGACTTATTTAGATGCCCTATTGCAAAAATAGACTTTTCACTAGATTATCATGAATGTTACATTAGACTTTTAAAAAAATATAATATATAAACAAGTAAAATTTTGTCCTTATAAAGTTTTATTCACACCTATGTCTCATGCCCTAAATAACAATAATTTTAATCTTCATAGTTTATAGTTTCTTAGACATAGAGATTTTCTTCGTTGGCTTATTAGCCTATATAAGAGTAGGTCAGATGACCTACTTGAACGTCTTATCATGAATCAGGTCTTTAAATAGGCTAACAGGTCAAATTAGACTTCAAAATAGGCTAGGCTTAGGCCTAAAAAAAGATCTTATGACAGGTAACAGGGCAGACTTAGGTCTTGAAATTTTTAAACAAGTCAGACTTAGGCCTTGCAAAGCCTAGCTCGGCCTAACCTATTTCTACCCCTAGATGTCATGTCATTGAACTCCAATGATAAACTATTAAAGGAACCGTTCCTTAAATTTAAGAACCCACTATGCTCTCCCATTAGAGATGTTCTTCAGCTGATCCGGTGTTGCAGATTGATGTCCTGTATTTTCTTTTATCACCTCTATATTTACTTTGCTTCACTTATCAATATACAAAGTTGTTAACTCCAAATAATTTAAACACAAAGGTAAAAGAACATTATATGACAGAAAAAAAAAATAGGACACAAAAATAAAATGGATTAGACAAGAGTCAAACTAGTAGAAAGGAAAATATTTTACAACTTGTTTAACACATGGAAACCTTCCAATCCTTCAGGTACCATAATATGTTTTCCATCACCCTATGCTAGATGCTAATTCAATCTCATACTTCCTCATAAGAGGAGTAGCACATACAATGCTGGAATTACTTACCACCAAAGAAGAGCCAGAAGAAACACTAGTTGTATTATAGGTATGTGACACTTGGATTGGATGAGCAGTAGCAACAAAAGTCTCATCCATCAAATGCTGAAAAGGGTTTAAAGGGTTTGGAACTTCAAGTGAACCTTCCAACATTTTCACCACAACACTCATCATAGGCCTTGATTCTGGCCTATATTGAACACACCATAGAGCTACCTTAACCATTCTCTCTGAAATCTCCCTATTTTTCTCCTCAATTCCACAATCCATCATCATTGACTCCCCCAATTTTCCAGCATCAAATTTCTTCCAAACCCAAATTGGAAACCATTCTTGGCTCTCAGAAAGTTTAGCATCCATGTTCCTTCTCCTACCTATGATCTCAAATAGAAGCATCCCAAAGCTATAAACATCACACTTGTGAGTCACAGGAAATGGCATCCAAAGCTCAGGTGCAGCATAACCAGGTGTTCCCCTTCCTCCAGTCATTGTTATGTGAGTGTTTTCTCTATTGCAAAGCTTGGCCAAACCAAAGTCAGCAACTTTTGGATCATAGTTTCTGTCTAATAGAATGTTTCCTGGTTTTATATCATAGTGGATTATTCTTTGTTGGCACCCTTCATGCAAGTATGCAATTCCCATTGCTGTCCCAATTGCAATCTCATGAAGCTTCTCAAATCCTAAGGTCTTTTGTTCATGAAAAAGGTACCTATCAAGTGATCCATTCCCCATGTATTCATAAACCAAAGCCATCAAGTTTCTTTCACAGCAGAATCCATATAGCCTAACAAGGTTGAAGTGATGGATTCTACCAATTGTGCCAACTTCTGCCATGAATTGCTCCTCAATTCTCTTGTCAGAAATCCCACCACGTAGAACCTTGTTGGAAATAAATTTGGAAAAATTGAAACTTGTAGAGAAATTGGGAGAGAGAAAAATTGAAGAAGAAAAATTGATTGTTGTTTCATTTCGAGAAGTGCTACTAACACACTTATTCCAACACACTCTCCATGATTGGTTAAAATGCATGTGGGTTCTCATTAAATCATGTGGGTCATATATCCTATTTGGTAGAATCCATTCCCAAAGTGGTGGGACCCACATGAATTTCAACCGATCATAGATAGTGTGTTGGAAATAGTTGCTAGCATTTCTCGTTTCGTAAAAGAGAATGCCTATTAAATGGACTTACATCCAATTTGAAACTTTCTAAAAAATCTAAACTACCATAAGATTTAATGGGATTCACTAACTTAACTGAAAATAAAATCAAAACTACTAACAAAATCAAATCTGCACAATAACAAATACTCTATCTATAATTTATTCAAAAAACTCAAATTTCAAATGAGGCAAAATCTTATTATATCTAACAAACCTTCACAGCTACCATGGTCCCATTACTGAAGACTCCCTTGTAAACTGCTCCAAAGCCTCCTGAACCCAACAAGTTGGAGTAGTTATCGGTTGCTATCCTTAGTTGTTGATCACTGAATCTGATTGGCTTTTCCCTTTCCATGTCATTCAGGAATTTACCCAAAGTGAGTGTTATGAATTTTGAGTCTGGACCAATAGGTCCACCTTTGATTTGAAGCCTTTTTCTGCACACACAAACCAAAATACCTATCTTCACAACAACTACAACTGCAAAATGGATAATGTACCTCAATTAGAAAAACCTAGTCACCAAACCAATGGAAAAACAAACACATAACAAAAACATGAAAAGCAAAAAGATTAATAACTATGCGTATAAATTATTATCATTGGGTTTCCCACAAGTATCCTCCGTCAAAGGCAATCTTGTTCGTAGCACGATCGGGCACTAAATATAGATACCTCTCCCAGCAAGGATTCGAATCATGGTTCGCAACGTTGTAAGGAGCTAGCCCCCTTCCGCTAGATCCAACCCCTTATAAATTTTTACTCTTGGCATTTAAAAAAAATGAAAAGCAAAAAGATGTCACGGTTCAGTTGAAAATCTTACCCACGATTACAACAATCTCAAGTGTACCACCACTCGAGGATGACATTAGACAAGAGATAATTGAGAATTCAAAATGCTAAGGTGATATAGTGAGGAAGGAGCAAAGTGAAGAAGCAAAGTAGTTGAACTTATACTGTGTTATACACAAAGTTCCATGTCATTATTAAAAAAATTTAATAATGATAATAATCATATTCTTATCCTTAATTTGAATGGCCACAGAACCGCGTGGATGTTCCATCATTTACCGGTCAACGAATAAGGAATTATCATGCAAGATTCTATGGATATGCTTGAATGGCTACCTAAATTCCAAGACGGCCAGGAACAAGAATGTGAACAAAATACTCTAGCGACAAATGCTTTGTGTTAACATTCCACCTTCCAGGCAACATCCTCCTCGGCTCTCTCGACGATTGATTATATAATAAGTACTTATGAGGCTTTTGATGTCTACACAATTAACTCATTGAATAATTTTAAATTTTTCTATCTTTTATTTCTATAAATCTTTCTATTTACTAAAATGATAAAGAAATAAATATTTTTTATGTTTTCAATGTTTAATTTTTTATTTAATATTTACTTTATAAAGTAGGAGGAAGATATTAGGGGTGGGCAAAAAAACCGTACCGACCCAAAACCGATAAACCCGACTGAATCCAGTGACATTCGGGCGGTTTGGAGCGGATTTTCGGGTCTTCGGCTGAAGAAATCGGATACAAACGGATACATTCGAGCGGGTTCGGTTTTCAGAAAACAATTTCGCTACCGACCGAACATTACTTATGAAAGACGCATTTTTCCTTCCCGAGTGAGAGACGCGTTTTGTCCTGAAGCGTCACATCCTCATTTTGAAAACCCCACTTCGAGCCTCCCACCTGCTCCTTTCTTTTCATTTGTCATACTGTACTACTCCCCCCCCCCCCCCCCCGACTCCCTCATTTTAATTTTAATTTTAATTTTCTCTCTCTTACCTCTCAGTCTATCCTTTCTCCTTTTTTTTCTCCCACTCCCACTTTCCTTTCACTTTAGTTCAGCGTGCTCCCACTCCCACTCCCCCCCATCCACTTCCTCATTTTAATTTTTATTCTCTCTTACCTCTCAATCTAACCTTTCTCGGCTTTTTTACTCTTGTAACATAAAAAAAAAATTATTTATCAAAATAATACATTTTTTTTATTTACCAAAATAATACACTTTTAAATATAATATTCATTTAAGCATTTTTTAATCAATTAAATATTAATAGTTGGTTTAAGATTGTGATTAATTAAGTTGTTAATTAAATTAATATTTAATTATTAAATATTTATTAACCCAATTTGTCACAAAAGACAAATACATCAATATCTCTGTCTTTACACACTGATCGGAACACTTCCCCTCCACTCCTTTTCTGTCACAAAAGACAGAAACATCAATGTCTCTGTCTCCGCACACTGATCGGAGCACCCCCCTCCACTCCTTTTCTGTCTTTCTGTCACAAAAGACAGAAACATCAATGTCTCTGTCTCCGCACACTGATCGGTGCATCCCCCTCTCCTCCTTTTCTGTCACAAAAGACAGAAACATCAATGTCTCTGTCTCTGCACACTGATCGGTGCATCCCCCTCCCATCCTTTTCTGTCACAAAAGACATAAACATCAATGTCTCTGTTTACCCATCAGCACTTTCCTTCAGTTATATAAATAAGTAGTCTCACTATGTTAAGAATTGCACCAACACTCTTTCTCATATATTCATCTCCTAAGCTAACACAATCCCGCAATGCAGAGAGATCCAAAAGGTCGTCTACAGTCGACGAGAATTCGTACAGAAATGGATCAAATGGAAAAGAGTCGTCATCCCAAGTGATGTGGACTGTGTCGAAATGAAGGGCATAGCAAGAAAAATTGCTCTTACCGTTTAGGAGCTGAGACGCAGTACTAAGAAACTTTCTATCATTTGCATTTAGTTCACTGTTTTATCCTTTCTGTTTGTATCACTTTTGTACTTATATTTTTAAATTTTGAATCAATTTGAACTATTTCTATAATTATATTATTAATTAATTGTCAAATTGGGTTAATAAATATTTAACAATTAAATATTAATTTAATTAACAACTTAATCACAATCTTAAACCAACTATTAATATTTAATTGATTAAAAAATGCTTAAATGAATATTATATTCAAAAGTGTGTTATTTTGGTAAATAAAAAAAAAGTGTTATTTTGGTAAATAATTTTTTTTTTGTGTTACAAGAGTAAAAAAGCCACCTTTCTCTTCTCTTTTCTCCAATCTCCATAGATTCAAGCCCTCACCGCCACCTTCAACCACCACTTCCAGCCACCGTAAAACTCCAAACAAAAATCTCATCCGATTAAAACCTTCTTTTTCTTCAAATCTACCATAGCCCTTAATCAATTTTGAAGAATAAGTAACTCCGAGAAAACCCTAAACTATGGTGGTTCACTTCTGGTGATGTACTTCTTCCTCAAACGACGACGACGACGACGTGCTTCTTCCTGAACCGTGGACTTCGATCTGGTCTGATCTCAGCTCTGCTCTTGGAGGGAAGCATGTGATGGCTGGAATACATGGGGCTTGCAAAGAAGTGTATGGTCGTGCTGGAAAGGGCTCGCGGTGACGGAGGTGCAAGAGGCTCATGTCGACGACGGTGTATGGACTCGCAGCAAAGCTTCTCTCTTCCTCTGCTGAGTTTTATTTCATAGTTATATTTTTGTGAGTGTTTTGTTTCGTTGGGACTTGAGATCTGTTTCGTTTTACTTCTATTATTTTGATTTTCTGGAAGGTACCCATTTTTTATGTAATATCTTCTTTCTTTTCTTCTTTTATATTAGAAGTTTTAGTGTTTATTCTTGGTTTCTTTGTTGTAGCTTCTGAATGCAACCAAGTGATTGAATCGATTTTCTCTTCTATGCGTTCTTTTTTTTTTTCATTGCTGTAAGGTTTTTGTTAACTGTTTTTTTTTTGTTTGGTTTGTTTCCTAAAAGCTTCAAGTTCCAGAAAATTTTATTGTCCGATCACTGTTTTCTGGTTTGGTCTTCTAGCTTCTCTACCTCTTTTTTTTTTTAGGGGTTTCAACCCGTTGCAACCCACCCGTCCAACCCGAGACTCGAGCAACCCGAGACCCGAGCAAACCGAACCTTCAAACGGACGGTGGCGGGCCTTCATTTGAGTATCTTGGTTTTGGTCGGTTTTACCATTTTTGGTCCAAAACTGACCGAAACCGACCGCTGCCCAGCCCTAGAGGATATATACGAGGATAATTAGGAGGATATAGCATTGCTCTTAACTCATTTCATTTAATGAGTTTAATAGCTATGCACCGGTGTAAAAAGATTTTATACAAATATTCAATCATAACTTGTCATATTGTCATCTTGTAGCATTTTCCTAAAACATTAGTCATCTTGCAATATTATATTGATTTAAGTAGAACTGAGTTTAGATCTCTTAAGCAAGATCTCGGATTATATAGAAAAAAAAATGTGATTGGTGCCACTAAAGGTTCCCTAGTGGAGTTTAGTGAGTGTATAATTTTTTTGGGAGGAGGGAGATTATAACATCCCAACTTTAGAGATACTTGGTCTATGGTATTGATTACTTGTTAGTACAAATTTATACAACTACATATATATATATATATATATATATATATATATATGTTTGAACCTCTTTGATTAAGTGCTATGGGTAGTGGTTAATTATATAGAATTATAATTGAAGGGGGTTAAATATAGGAAATAGAAAAGAAAAATTTGAATCCTCAGCCTCTACACACACACACAAACTCGGACACACACACACATTCTTTATTCATTTTATCCAAGTGAAATCTAGCTTCGGCCAATGCATGTGTTAGTCATGGACAAGTATTGATGGAGAGGAACCATTTTTTTTTCTCTCTTCTTATCCCTAAATTCGGCCAGCCTGTGGGGGAAGGGAAGGATCATTTTTCATTTGGGCTGTTTTGGGAGCTGAAGCACAAGGAAAGTATAGAGAAAGAACCTCTACCCTCTCCCTTGGTTTCTAGTCTTCGGCCATGTAGGAGATGGAAAGGAGGAGAAATCAGACCTCATTTGTATTCCTTGACACAACAAGACAAGAGCCAACATTTTTCTCATCTTCCACACACCCATTCGACCACTTCCCCTTAACTCACCACCACCACACTTTCAATTACTTCCATCAACCTCTCCTCTTCAAGGGTGAAGTCTAGCATTGAAGGAGGAGGTAGGAACAAAGAGAGCCACTCCCTTTTCTTTCCAAAGCTAAGAAGGGTTCAGCCATGCGCAAGCGCAAACAGCTCAACCCAACACTCCTCTTCCCCAAGGTGAGTCCTTTTCCCCTTAGGTGGATGATGTCTGAGCATCATCCTAGGCCATAATCTGGGTTAGGGTTCAATGATTAAGGGGTTAGAGGTTTTGCATGTCATGCTTTCATCATTGCATGTGCATAAAAAAAGAAGACCAAAGTTCGTGTGAATTGGCAGGACTGTTTTGACTCTGCTCTTTTGTTAATTTCTGTTCTGGAAGTGTATGTTGCGAAGGGTATAACTCACTGTGTGTTAATCCAATGGATCTGATTTTTGTTGAATATGAAACTAGACTTAAAATGAAGCAGTTTAGACTTTGGAAGCACTTGATTTGGACTTATATAGACTGAGTAATTAAATTCACAAGTTTCAGTTTTGAGAAATATATTCTGTTGCTGTTTGGTAAAAATTGAACTCTGGCAGTATTTAATTAATTGCATGTATCTCTTTGTACGATTGTCAAAATGTGAAACTGTAAGTTTCATGTTAAAGTATACTCAATGCTTGAAAATAGGCTTTTGTTTCAGTGTATTTGGGGTACTATAGGTAGAGTTATTAGCTCTCCAAATTTCAGTTAGGGATTTGGGTTCTGATGCCGTTCTGAATAATTAAATTAGGGCAGGGTGTGATCAAAAGGTTGTAACTCCCTTCCTAGTTGTCCGATTGACATAATTTTTGTCAAATATTAAAATAGACACAAATTTCTACAACTTTGGTGTTGGAAGAATTTTAGTAAGAAATATGTAGGAATAGATATGAGGGTTAGAATATTCAGGATAGTGTAATTGCTGATGTTGCTGTCCTGCAGTCTTAGTGTTCTGGCAGTGTCTGATGATCTGCCTGTAACTTTTGGTGTAGTAGTCCAATTGACCTGATTCTTGTCAATTATGGAAATTGACATGAAGGGCTTCAATTTAGGATTTGGAATGGTTCAATTTGGATTATAATTGTCAAAGTTATGATCCTTCAAAGTTTCGGATTAGGAATTAAAATCCTGACACAGTTGCTGAAAATTCTGTCTTATGGGCATAGCCTGATAAATTGTGCATAACTAAAAATCTATTTACTGAATTGTTGTGCTCTCTGTACCAAATGAAACTAGACATATAACTCTACAGGTTAGGCTTTGGTTTAATTGGATTTGATTAAGAATTAAGTTTTAACTGATTCTTTCAAGTTGCATCTGAATCGTAGAATTCTTGAATGGCTATGTATGTTGAGTTGCATATTATCGAAGATTGATAAACTTAATGAGAAACTTGTGATTGTCATTAGAAATCCTATATGATTCCTATATGAGATAAGTATTGATGGTATTCTATTTGTATATGAAGTAAATGACAAATTATGTCACTAAGTTACGGCCATGGTTTCTAATGTTATAAAAGCTTTAGAGCGGTGTTTTACTTGCAAATTCTAGCAGAAATATCGGATTGTATTGAACTAATTCATGGATTACATTCATAATGAATGTCACTGTTACCCTTTGATATTCAAAGGTACGACATTTCACTGGTAAGATGGGGCATTGTCTTACAGATTAGAGACGTCTAATCACTTATGCCGTAGATCATGGCGTCGATCTGGTGATCTTCAGACCCGGCGGCGTAGTTCAGGGCGTCGGTCCGGTGACCTTCAGGCTCGGCGACGTAGTTCCCGGTTTATGATAGTCATAAACCCTAAGGGAAATCACGGATACTGAGTTAGTACAAAATCATACTACGTACACCTATGCTTATTTTATTTTAAAGCATGTAATGGATTAATGGTTAAGTTCATCTGGTTATAAATTCATATTTGTAACATCATGTCAGGCTAAGAGTATATTACTGTTAGTATGAAACTGAGAATGAAATAGTTGCTTGAAGAACTAAGTGTTATTTTGCAAAGTATGAAAAATTACGGGAAATGATAAGGTGACCATAAATCCTTATCACAGAACAATTTTAGTATAGAGGACTCATTGAGATAATTTTTATCTCACTAGTTTAAGTTTTGTTTCAGGTACATTACAGAGAAGAATAATTGGATAGCAATCTATGACGATGCTAATTCAAGCGAGTCAAGACCAGATCAGTGTTTAGATTAGGATTTTATTATTTACATTCATGTAATATTATACTTTTGCAACAAAGTACTGAGGAGTATTTACAAAAAAAATCATTTTTTGCTTCCGCTGTTTTTTGATAATTATTTTTAGTTGTTACTTTATAAAAAGTTAGTAATATACTAATATAAATCGGGTCGTTACAGAGATCATTTTCATTTCTTCTATTATTATGTTTTAGGAAAAATAAATAAAATGAATATGATACACATATCATGGAAAATATCATTTATTTTCTCAAAAGTATAATAATGAAGGAAATAGAGAAAATATTTTTTCATATTTTGCGTTTTGTCATGGTAACAAAAAAAATATGCGCAAATATCTGCATGATAAAATGTGATTAAAGGTCTGTGGAAGGTATTGTGTAGTAATTAAATTGAAAGAGATATCCATCCTCCAGCATAATTTAACCTTTACCTACTGAGTTCCCTAGGTGCTCGCTCTGTTAGACTTTGATAATCCGATTAAACGAATTTCCAAGATGTTGTTTGGGTAAAAGATCCCAACAATTAGAAGACAACGAAAACAAGCTGCAGTTACTTTGAACTACAGTACATGACATCGAACAGGACAACGACGGTGTTACTGTTAGACACACTTTGTAACAATATTATTAAATTCGGACCGGTCATTGACTCGGTTAGGATACTGGGTCATTGGGTCAGTGGTCAGACCGGTGGGTCACTAATTGAACCGCATGAACCGGTGTATTATGGATTTTTAAAATTATGTGTTACAAATGTATGTATATATATGAATATGAATATATGAATATGTATATGTTAAATAATTGTCGTATTGTTAACAACACTAGACGCTGGTGTAGTGGTATTGCTCTTTTAAATTCACATGGACATGGGTTCCAATGTATGAGAGGCAGCTTTTTATGACACTTTTGCTCCATTTTCAATTGATTTCAACACGTGAGAGTGGATGTGACGTGAGTTTGCAGCTGTGAATTGAGCGTTGTGCGCGTGAGTGGAAGACTGGCACCGCAGAGCAACAGGCCTGCAGCCTTGGACAGCGCAACAGAGTCAGCACTCAGCAGACTTGAAAAGGGATCCTTGAACCGCGTGAAAGCACAGCAAAAACTTGAGAACCGAGTTGCGCAAAGCCGGTTCGCCCACCGGTTCATTGCCAAGTTGACCGGTTTATACCCGAGTTAGTGACATCAGCACTGGTTCAAGTGCACATCCGATTTGATAAGCTGACCGGACCAGTCATAGGTCCGGTTTCCACTGAACCGGACGGTTCGGTCCGAATTTTATAACACTGCTTCATAATTTGCATACTATATACTTGACATGACGTTTTGGTTATGTCATTTGTGATTATTATTCATTATTTACTAAAACTACCACACTTGTAAGTTGTTTTTTGATCAAGAAAATGCTGAAGAGGGGAGAAAGCACCCCCAAACTAGCAGAGAGGGAACCAATGGCATGCTAAGGATCCGCAGACCAAGCACTGACCGGCCACCCTTAGGTGGAGGGCCCGAAGGCCAACCGTAGTGCCCAATTTGACTTAGGTTACTAGCCAAACTGCGGGCCAGCAAAGGCCCACCAGAGCCTAGCTCATGGCGCCAAAGGGATCTCCTCTAAGGAGGTATATCCACCAAGGGGGACTTTACTGGCATCAAAGGGATTCGAACCCCTCACATGGAGGGTGAGATACTCAAATCCGAATCCTTAGTCAGTTGTGCCAACCCCCGTTGGCCACACAGTTGTAAGTTGTTTATATATCCATTTCAATATATAGGTTCTTTGATTATCAACAAAAAGAATGTCTTGAATTGGACCACGCGTTGATCACGTAAAAGAAATTCAAATCCTTGAAAATATGTCGAGTTTGTTTAATGGTATGATGTACTCTACAAATTAAATAAAGGGAGTCACTACATTTAGAGGTGTTAATATGAGTTAAGTCCATGAGCGAACCCAACATTGAACACCATATCCTGATTATACCTTTTTTTTCATGTTCAGCAATTAAAAAGGAAAGATTATAAATAAATGAGAGGAAGAGAAAACGAGAGAAAATAGAAAAGAAAAACTTGATAATGAATTACTGATGGATAAAAATTATTTCAAACTTGTTCCATCCTTAACTAGTGGCCTTAATCATAAGATATGAAGTTATGCTCAAATAGGACATATTAAAATGAATTGCACATAATCAAGGTTGTTTACATTGAAAATTGTTAAGAAAAGAAAAAAGAAAAAGAAAAATATTCATTGTGAAACATATCATTCACCACCACAAAAAAATCACTTCTGATAAAAGGGCATAAAATGCAATGCATGTAAACAGATCCTTCTTTTTAACGCACACCATCCTTAGTACAGTCTAAATAATATTGACTTATCATGGCCACACTAGTAAATTTACAGCAATGCCATCAAACACACAACAGCATTAGACCATATAACAAATAATAATAATAAACCAAACAAGTGTTACCATACTCCATAGACCATAGTCCATATTATCACAATATTAAGGAAAATATGTACAAGCTGCACCGTTCCATACCTTATACACCAGTTTGCAGTGGCACACATCAGTACAACCAATTATGACTATTTCAGCTGACTCAAGTTCAAAAGCATAAAAACATAAGTAGAGACTTCCATACATACTACAATAGAACCTAATACGTTATACTATGAACATGCATATTTTTTTCTTTTCTATCCTTTGTCACGGTTCAAATTACACAGTTTGAACAAAAAAAAAACATGATGGGGAAATCAAGTGAGGGAACTATCCTAAAATATTACCTACTTGTTATCGGACACTAATAATCTATTCAGGAAGAATAAATTCATTGTGCATACTGAAGGGCAAAGTTTCACACAACCTCAAAAAAAAAAAACCAAACATGGCATTGTGTCACTCATTGAAAAGTTCTTCTCGAGCCAGAACCAACCATACAATAATGTGTTGTGGAAACAGACTTAATACACAAACGTTCTGACCAGAGCAATGCTTGCCAAGAGTTATCAGTGACCAACACATACCTCTGCCGCCAAAATGATTTTACAACATATAAGCATTCCCCTCATTACCGCATGCAATTTATTCACTGGATTTAGATGACAGAACTTGCCAGGGAAAGTTCATGGAGCTCACTTAGCATCCATTCTTCCCCAGTTTGACCACCCAATACAATAGCTCTTGTCCCTCCTACAACACAAGTACTGTGTCCCCAAGCAAATCTTGGAGGGCGCCCGGGTACGTTTAGGATTCTCCATGTCGGCTTCTCATCGGTCGGATCAAGTATGTAAAGCTGGGAGGCAGAATGAAGGCCTGCAACAGACCCACCAAATATCAGAATTCTCCCACCTGGAAGGCTAACAGCTACATGATCAAGTCTAGGAGGAGGAGCTACACCCCCGGGATTTCCAGCACCGGGCATTCCACTCCCGGTTACACATCTCCAGCATGGTTCCTCCTCACTTAAATCCATCGTGAATACGTCACTGGAGCGAAAACGCAGGGGCCCACTCTTGGCCAGACCCCCAAACATCAGTATTTTCCTACCACCATAGACAGACAGTGTGTGGCCCAGACGGGAAGGTGGAGTCCATGCCACTGGTATCTCCCTCCAAACAGGTTTCTCCATCGACAAATCGAGGAGGAAAGTATCACTCAAGAGTACTCCAGAATCAGCACAGCCTCCGGAAACTATCAACTTAGTGCCATCGAGAGTACAAGAGCTATGCCATGATCTTGGAAGTGGAGGTGCCAATCCAGAAATTTCACGCCAAGTCGGAGGCTTTGCATCCAAGTCCAGAACAAACACATCATTGAGCAAGCCCTGTCTTCCACAACCTCCAAACACAACCAAACGAGAACCATTGACACAAGAAAGTGTGTGGCCCCACCGACCAGGGGGAGGAGAGCTAACCTGGACATGTTCCCACTCAGGGTTACTAGAATTGAGATCCAATACAAAGGTGTCATTCATGGGTTGCATATTAACCCCTTCACCACCAAATAGGACAACTCTATTACCAACTGCACAAGCACTAAAATTACAGCGTGAGGGTTCAACAGCGCCTCCAACAGTCAGTTTCCTCCATGCTGCTGCTTCAAGAGTAGTCAATTCCCTTGCCAGCCCACCCCATCCAAGTCTCCTTGCACCAGGCACAGTCTCTAAAACACGTGTAGTCTCACTGCCCCAAGCATTTTGGCATACCATTCTCCAAAGGTCTTCATTTTTTGTCAGCTCATACAATCGCCTACAAACAGAACCAACCGATGCAATATCTCTTGGAGTTAAGCGTGCAAGTATCTTGAGAGCCAACACTTCATCATTCAATTGAAATATCCCACAAACTCCACGAGTCACATTCCGATCCCCCACCGGAAGAGGATGCAATGAGGAAAGCACGGAATGAAATCGAGCAGATGATTTAACAGAATCCTTAAGTGTAGAACTGACAAGAGGACCAAGATCAATGTTTGCCTCTGTGAAGAACTGGATTCCAATGACATGGGTTATCTCATCGTCGTCTCCATATATGGGTGTCAGCCGTAATCTGTTCATAAGTGGAGATCCATCTTTCCTAAAGTTCAGCAACTCACCTTGGAATTCAACCCCATCATCGAGGCATCTTCTAATTTCTGAAACTACTGTTGAGTCCACCAGTGGATGCCTTCTCTTAGCAAATGGACCTCGACACTGCAAGAAACGGCTGCAAAATATGTTTAAATTATTAGAACAAATCCACAACGAGTTAGAACCTAATAACAGAGACTCAATCAAGCAACAAATGTAATAAAGGGACAACATGTACTGCATATTTGCCTAAATAAAACGCTATTTTGCCTACTTTTCTTTACATTATTTGCCTAATGCAGTGCACAGGTTACTCATTATACTCCATTTCTTAGCTTTGAAACTCAAGGTTCACTTCTCAATTATAAAGTATAAGAAAAAACAAACCCAAACCCAGCAGATATAAATATCCATATACTCATCATAATAAGTTACACCAAGTGTCTGTTTGGTTCAAAAAAGAAGGGGGGGAGGGGGGGTTAATGGATGGAAAGGACTAATTTGCATTTTATGTCCTTATAAACTTTATTGTTACATTTTATATATGATTATTTAAGTCATTTAAGTAATCGCATTAAAAATATTTTAAACCATCTTCCCCCTCCAAATCCCCCCAATATTGGAAAGGAGCTAAAATTGAGTCGGGAGAGATTTTGCTTCCCTCTCCTCCCGTCCATTTCCCTCCAACCAAACATTATTGTAAGAAAAATGAAAATTCAGAGTCACCATTCTGAATGCTTTTGGAAGCATTTATACGCATTTCACACAATGACACACAAATTACCATTCAATGGCTATGCTATATCTCTTTTTACTTATCAAAGTTCTAGTATGGTTTGTTAGTCTTAGGCCATCTCCAATGGCGGTTCTTTCATATAAGAACCAGTTTTTATTTTTGATACCATTGGTCATTGGAGCCCGCTAACTTGGCTACCGCATGTAAGAATAAGAACCAGTTCTTCCATAAGAATTGGTTCTTACGCATTAAAAAATTAAATTCCCTGCAAAAAGCAAAGTAGGTTAAGATTTGGGGGTCAATTTTGGAACCCACTAGAAGTTAAGCACTCAAGTTGTGTTCTACCATTAGCGTGAAAACTAGTGGGTGTTCTTAAATCCTATATGGCATCTTTGGGCCCACTAAAAGAGAATTAAGAACCCAAATTGGGTTCTTGCATTGGAGATGCTCTTGCAGCCTTGCCCCAAATTGCTGCTGTGATAGAGTAATATAACTCCGGTTAATTATTACTAATGTATTAACCGGAGTTATATTACTCTATCACAGCTGCATTGCAAGAAATTCAGAAATAAAAACATAAAATCGCCTTTCAAGAAATTTGTCTTAATTATATCATTATACCATAATGATACTGCTAGGTCATCGCCTGTAAGCAATGTGCTGTATGACTAGAGTACAATGTCAAGTGAGCAAGAGCCAGTGCATTGACACGCAAGTGTAGTGAAAAAAAAAAAAGGTTCCTACATTGTCATTAATAGGGTTGGGTAAAGAAATTCGTTCACAAGAGTAATATTCATTTTAAAACTTGTAATTTAAGCATTCTTATAGGTAAATCAATGGAAATAGTGGAGACCGTGTGTAGAGAGAGAATAAATTTTATGTGCCTACAAGAAACTAGGATGGTAGGTGAAAGCGCCAAAGAACTAGAAATATCAAAATTCAAACTCTAGTACACCGCAAAAAAAAGATCTAGAAATGGAGTAGGCATTATTGCAGATAAATACTAGATGAAGTCATAAATATTCTTTCAACTTTGATAGACATAACACGAGATGATGATCTAGAAATGGAGTAGGCATCGTGAACTTTTTCATAAGGTCATAAATATTCTTTCAACTTTGATAGACATAACACGAGAGAATGATCAAAATTACTCCTATTATTGAAGGATACAAGAACTTGAGGTCAAAGAAGCATTGAAGAGGATAACCAACTGTTTGGACCAGATAATATACCTATTAGGTATGGAAAGGGCTGGGAGAAAAAGATATAGACGGGTCACAAAGTTATAAGTCTAATAACATGTTGAAGCAATAGATAAGTATCTTAACCCAAATCTTTAAACTATGGCATGGTGACATACAAAATTGCACAAATTTCAGAAGAATTTAACTCATCATGAGCCATACTATGAAGCTTTGATAAAGTAATCAAAGCAGAGATTAAGATGAGACCCATATCACAAAAAAAAAAATCAATTTGGTTTTTATGTCGCAGAATCAACCATGGTAGCAATATACTTGCTATGAAGACTAATGGAGAGATATCAGAGAAATAAAAAAGACCTACACTTGGTTTTCATTGATTTGGAAAAAACATATGATAAGTACCTAGAGAGGTTCTGTACAAGGGGAAAAAAACATATGATAAAGCATTTGAATGTCCTAGTCCCTTTGTCTATGTCTATGAAAGTCTCGTCTTGATTGATTTGCTCATTTGGATAAGTGGATAAGACCCATAAAAGCATTGATAAGAAGGATTGACCAAATTGAGGATAGTCAAATCATGCAAAAGAGAACAATAATCTATAGGTTAAACCATTAAGAGAGATTTTAAAAGTAAATAGTCTATCTCTAAACTAAATTTGCGACAAACATTTCCGGCTTGTATGATCCATGATTCCATGTAGCCAACTCCACCTAGTGGGAAAAGGCTTAGTCGTCATTGTTGTATATCATTCTACCATAAATCAAATTTTGCATATCAGTTCTCACCTAAATAGACTCTAAGTTGGTCCAGACCATATACCCATTCACAAATAAACCAAACTAATTTCAAAGCTCCACCGTCAAAGCACCAAGTTTTCAACACTTTATATTCATTAAACCAAGCAACCACCCTCAATTCTCTGCAGTTAATTAGCCATAAAGGCTAAAATTGAGACACTTAAGTGCTATATCACCACAAAAGAAACAACATAGTTATCAATCCTAGATTGCAGCGCACAACAGCCAACCCAAAAATTGCTATAGAGGGACAACGCATAGCAAAATGGCCGCTATATTGAAATTTTAGATATATGTTAAATAATTTGTAATATATGCATAAATAAATGCTAAAAAGTGAAAAATCACTCAAAATTAAAGACATATTCATAGCTAACAATCAAAATATCAAGGGTTTTAACTTTTAATCTAAACACAGAAGTTCATAGAAACAAAAGAAAGGACCAAAATAAGTTTAAGCCTCTGAGGCTTAAAGTAAAGGTAGAATAGTTTGAGAAAGGCAAAAGAAGATAAAGATGAAGAACAGGACATGCACTTGAAGAAAACAAGAAGTGACTAAAAACTCGGGAGTTGGGAGAACAAAAAAACAGCAACGGGATAAAGTTGAACAGGGACCTGCACTTCAAGAAGAGAGGATGTGACTAAAAACTTGGGAGAACAACAATAAAGGCAATAGGGGTTAAAGATGAAGAACAGAGACCCGCATGTGAAGAACAGAGGATGTGACTCAAAACTCAGAAAGAACAAAGGAGTGAAGAACATAGTAGAGAGTGAAGAAGCAAACAGATAGCCTGCTTGGAAAATGCAGGACTTGGCCAGAAAACACCAGGTTTGGAAGGTAACTATGGTTTTTGTACATACCAACATGAGAGACTATGAATCTTTTGAACCCTTTCTCTGAACAGAAGAGGGATGAAAACCCTTTCATACCATGTTGATTGAGGGCAACAAAGGGTTTTAGGTGAGCTACAAAGTCATGGCTGCGGCTTGGTGAGATTTGCCATTCCTAGCACCATAGTGAACACAAGAATCGCAACACCATGATGCAATGCCTAGAAAATAGTGCTCATTAGTCATTAGCCACTATAGCAACACGTTGTATGACTGCAAATAACAAAGAAGCTCTTTGAATGACTGTTAGGATACAGGGACAGTTAGGGGAAGTTAAGTAGTTAGAGGGAACAGTTAGGGAAGTTAATTAGTTAGAAGGGTTAGTGAGTATTGGATGTCCCAGTCACTCTTAGGCGGTTAGGAGAGTAAAAGGGGTAGTTAGGATAAAAGCCTATATATATTATGAGGCTGTGACCCAAGAGTGGGCAGGTCATTTTATCCTAACTACCCCTTTTACTCTCCTATCCACCTAAGAGTGACTGGGACATCCAATCCCCCAGTTACTCATTAACCCCTCTAACTAATTAACTTCTCTAACTACTTAACTGTCCCCTAACTGTCCCTGTATCATAACAATGACCTAGACACAATTCAACATCTCTAAAAACTATTGATGAATGGCTTCCAATTGCAGCACTCGAGTGTCCCAAACAAAAGGAAGCTATAAGGACAGGAAAATTTTCACTAGCAATGACAGCGATTATCCAACTTATTCTTGCAGATGTTACTCTAAAATATTCACAGCAACAGAACATTTATCACACTCAACAAACGTGAGAAATCATTCAAATTATGTTAGAAATTATTATTGCATAATCTTTCATACCATAATAACTTTTAATGCGGATAACAGGTAATAGATAAGAAGGAAGAGAAGCAATTGAAAATTCATGAGATCCATCATCTAATAAATGTTGCTCCAAAATACTCATAGCAATAGAACATTTATTATATTTAACACACAAAAGGAATATCCCATCTATGTTAATCTGTCAAACCAAAACAACTTATCATGCGAATAACAGTTATGTGTTTAATGCATACATTGCATACTATAACCATTCATCTCAAGCCCAATCAAGATTTTTCAACATTAATCAAAACCAAAAATTGACTAACTTGCCAAAATCATAGAATTTGGCTAGGCCACTCAACCCCAAAAGCTAGCTCAGGGGTGAAGATTGCTCAAGCCTTACAAGAATTAATTTGGCCATATCTAGCCATATCACTAATCGATATGGGATCTCAAAATTGTCTGCTAGATGGTGAGAAAGAACATAAACTCATAAAGATATATATTTATTCACTCCATCCACTACTGCTAATTATTTTGTAAAATTATAAAATTCTATTTAAATCAAAACAAGAATGACAGTTATTGTTTCCGGATTATAACACTACAAGCATTGGACATGGAAAGCTGGCATCCAATCGTGACAATTTTTCATAAAAAAACAATGAAGATCAGATATCCTCCTAAACAGACTGCAGAGAAACTAAAACCAGGGATAATACTGAGAGGTTAAAAATGAAACAGAGTTGTCCAATTTCTCAGTATATCAGATGGAAACTGAGTATGTAATTCTAAAATTGGGAACCACTAATTAAAGACTTTTCAAAATAGAACAGGCTTACTTATTCAGCTATCCTTCATGCCAAGCATTTGTGCATGGTAATACTTCTATCATGGTGGCAGATGCTTGGTGTATCAGAGTTTCAGTGGCTATCCGGGGTTGTGGGATGGTGACAACTGACAACAGGGTGATGCAGCTGGAGTTATGTAGGTGATTGGGTGTTCAAGATAGATGGGCAGCAAAAGAATCATGGATAGGAATAGGCTGATGGCAGCGGTTTGGGGTTGAAGCTTACTAGTGCAGTGCAGTGGTTGATTCTAAGGGGTTGCCATTCTGTTTCGGGTGGAGAAGGTGGTCTGCCCTATTTGTTAATTTTTGTTTCATGGTCTGGTTGTAAATGGGTTGGTTGCTGCTTCTGGTTTTTGGAGAATCTCTGAGTTGTGGGAGTGGATGTTCAGTAGAAGAGTTGTTCACTTGTTTGAATCTATTTATGGCTAAGATGAAGGTTTGATAGGCATTCACAATCTCTGATGGCGGTTGGAGTAATTTCTAAGTCGATGGATATTATTGTCTTGGCCTAACTCAACCCCAAAAACTATCTCAAGGGGTGAGGATTGCTAAGTCTATATATTTTTAGATATACTTAGTCAATGTGGGATCTTAACAACCCCCCCCCCCTCTCTCATGCCCAAGACTAGACATCTAGAAAAATGAAGTTAACAGGACTGGACATCTACAAGTGGCCTAATAGATATAGGATAAGATATCGTAGCATATAGAATCTAGCCCTAACTCAACCCAAAAAGCTAGCTCAATGGGTGAGCATTGCTCGAGTCCTTATAAGGAGTACCTTAGCCATATACCTTATCGATATGGGATCTTAGCAATGGTGTTTGGTTGAGATTAGTATGAAATGGCGGGTTTTCTAGGTTGTTGGGTTCTCTTTGTTGGCTCTTTAGAGTTTCCTCGAGTTTCTGCATTTTTTGGTTGAAATTTTTTTTTTAAATTTCCATTGGTGTTTTGGATGCAAAGTTAACATGAGTATATGCACACGTTTCTAGAAGTGTATATAGATAAAGGGAGTTTTACGCATTTTAGTCTTTCATTTTATGGGTGAAATGTCCTGTTAGAAATATAAAGACAAGCCTTAGAAACACACGGTTTCTAACTAAATAAGAGTAGAACAAAGTATCTGGAATATAAATTTAGCACGAGATGCACAAACCATAGCTTAGAGGTGAAAGTTGGAGAACATACAATCCCTCAAATATCATGTTTTAAGTACCATGGGTCCATCATAAACAAAATAATGGGAGATAGAAGGAGATGTTAACTATAGGATCCATGCATGGTGGACGAAATTAAGAAATGCTTCGAGTGTGACCTACGATAAAAAAGTTCTGCTCATGGCTCATGCTTAAAAGATAATTTTACCATTATAAGACCTACAATGCTATATGGAACTGAATGATGGGAGGTAAATAGCTAACAAAAAAATAAAGTTAGTGTTATAAGGATGAGAATGTTAAGATGGATGGGTGGTCACACAAAACAAGATAGGATTGGGAATGCAATTATTACAGAGAAAATCTGGATGGCCCCCATTGCAGAAATGATGGTAGAATCTTATCTTAGGTGGTTTGGACATGTCAGCTACGCACCTAAAGAAGGGTTGCTAGATGGAGGATAGTTCAATAGTTAAAGGTAAAGGAAAACCAAGAAAAATTATATGTCAAATCATCAAGAGGGACTTTTAGGTAAACGATCCATCTTTGAACTTGGTACATAATAGGGAATTATGGTGTCATCTGATCCGTATAGTCAATTCGATCTAGTGGAATAAGACTTGGTTATTGTTGAGTTTTACGAGGAAACCATGGATTCTTCCTTTTACACATCTTTTTATTGATCTTCATAATTTACTATTTTACCGCAATGAGGTCCATGCCTCCTAGACATCACACCATCCCTAATGCATCAGCATTACACAATTTCCACTAGTATTTATAGTCCATCAAACTATTGAACTAATTATTTTCCTTCTCCAATGACAGTGCTCCTAAAAGGAGAATTTCTAACACCTTGCCACAATATACTACCTAAAGAGTGTTTATTTGGGAGGCAACAATACTTTAAGTGCATGTTTGGACACACGGCGGGAACACCGAAAATTGATTTTATCTTTGTCAAGCATGATTTTAGTAATAAATTAGGCGTTTGGTTACTTTGAGTCAAAATTAATTTTACTTTCAAACCTCGGTTTGACTAGAATTGATAAAAAAAAATAGATTTTTGTGTTGAGTTGAAAAATTTACACCAAGTTTTACATCAAGCTTGCCTTTAAAGTAAAAACATCCAAACATAACCCACTTCATTTCAAACTCAATTTTAACCGAATCAATTTTACAAAATCAAGTTTATTCAAAATCATGTTTGACAAACATTCACCCTAAAATGGTCATCATATAAATACAAATATCAGCAATGTGTTGGATCTAAAACTTCTCAAAACTTCGGAATGTTTCTAACCTATATTTTTTTTAAATCTTTATGCCAACACAAGTGGGATACCACAATTAAAAAATGATAGTAGAATAAAGCTGACTTATCATACATTTGTATCTTCATTCTAATTTAGGATTTATGTCCTAATTTTTATAATCTGTTGTATTCACATATCAATCTTGTGTCATATCTGTGTGTCGCATATCTGCACTCATGATTCGGAAGTTTCTTGATAACTAAAACTGTTGTTTTTTGCCATATTACTCCCTACTACAGCAATATAACACATCCTATCAAAGAACCATAGCATCAAACAAAACATGCCTTGAGTGATAACAATTCACAAAAGTACAAAAGCAGAAGTGCAACTGACATTTCAGCTGTCAGTTTCAGTTTCCCAAAACAAGCACATACACTTGCAGATCAAGCTAACATAGGAAAAAATTGCATAACCATATTTCCTCTCACCACTCAGTACTCACTTATAGACGTCTACTTGTGAGTATTCATAAGGATAACACAATAGAACCATAGCATCAAACAAAACATGCCTTGAGTCAGAACAATTCACAAAAGTACAAAAGCAGAAGTGCAACTGACATTTCAGCTGTCAGTTTCAGTTTCCCAAAACAAGCACATACACTTGCAGATCAAGCTAACATAGGAAAAAATTGCATAACCATATTTCCTCTCACCACTCAGTATTCACTTATAGACGTTTACTAGTGAGTATTCATAAGGATAACACAATAGAAGTTATGACAAATCATAGACAAAATTTTAAAAAAAAGTTCCAGTATTAGTTAAAACTCATTTTTAGATAAAAGAAATGCTTCCTAACCTACGGAACCAAAATCCCAGTGCTGAGGGCAAAAATTCAAGACTGAGAAATCAAAAATAAATCAGCAGTGGCTCCTTGGAAAGCACCTTATCCTTTGACCTTGCCTCTAGTCACACTTCTTCTTTAGTCCCTAATAGAATTATCTTTTTTAGGCTTATCCCAAAGCTTGTTTGAGACAACATTCATCCCTAGTGTCTCAAAGTAACACAAAACACTAATCCCAGACTTATTGTATAGTTGATCAGGTTCAGCAACTATGAAATATAGTACACAATGATTTCTCTTATTGAGGCCTTTTAAGTAAGAGCCTGCAAGTCCTTGTAGGAGTCAGGAGAGCAAACTATAAGATCAATTGAATATAAGAGGACAGATTTTGACGTGAAATCTATGTTAAACAAAATAAAGCAAACAATATGATTATTATTCACCATAGAGGTCAAGCTCTACTCTAACTAGCTCATATTGTTCTCTCTAACCTGTTTGGATAAATAGCTTATTTAAGCGCTTACGTATAAACTATTTTTATAATCAAAAAGAGAAAGTGATTAAACTGATTTCATATAAGCTGTAAGCTGTTTTGATGAGCAATCCTGGAGAGTTTATGAAAATAAGCCCAAAACAGCTAATGAGTCAGTCATAAGCTATTTTCATAAGCTCTGTCAAACACGCTGACAAGTGCTTATGTTAGTATATAAGCCCCAAATAAGCTCTACATAAGCCAATCCAATCAGGACCTAACTCTTTGCATACTTCTTCCAGCTTTTTAATCTGAAAGACAAAAACCTATTCTGTTTCACTGCCTCATAAAACTTTGCCCACTAACCTACTGTTACTGCAACAAATCCCTGCCCAAAAACAAAAAGGTGCTTAAAATGGTACAACCCATTCAATTCAAAGGATCAACCATGCAGCCTCCTACAGCTTTGGATTCCCTTCAATCAAGGGACCAAAAAGATAAAGACAACACTCTCTCTCTCACGCGCACACACACTAACAAAACATTTCTAATTCCAACAGTTTCCCCAACACAGGAAAAAAGGGAGGAGCCTAGGGTTTTATGCGAGAAGCCAAAAAAACAGGTCACAAACCTAAACCTAAACTACACCACCACTAGAGAGAGCAAATGAAATTTCTTAAAATTAAATTAAATTAAAAAAAAGGCATGAAAGTGAGTGAGAGAGAAAGGGAGAGAGTAAAACGACGACGTACCAGTTGCGACCGAGAACTTCCTCGGCACGGTAACCGGTGAGCATCTCGAAAACGGCGTTGACGTATATGATAGGGTGGTCAGGTTCTAAAGCGTCGGTGACGACGAATCCACACGGCGCCGTTTGGAGGACGGGGAAAGGAAGTGGTCCAACACCAACATCGTCGTCGTCGTTTAACAGTAAAGAGGATGTTGAAACGGCGTCGTCTTCGTCGCCGCTGAGATCCGAATTGCTATCCCACTCCATTTTATTTTATCGCGAAATTTTGAAGAAGGAACCAAAATCAAGAGTGGGTTCAACCCATTAGGGAGGAAAACGGTGCGTATCGGAATCGGAATGAGAATGAGAATCAGCGAGAAATAGTGTGAGTGTTGTGAATTGTGATGTGGTGGTGTTAGTTGTTGGTGTTTAGGGGTGAGAGATTGAGAGGCATAAAACGAGTGGTGGCGAGTAATTTAGCTATAAGGGAAAAAGGTTGAGGTTGTTTGTTACAGAGAGAGAGAGAGAGAGAGAGGAGAGAGATAGATTGGGATGATGGAGTTAGTTTTTTCTTTAACATGTGGGCTGGAGGAATAGGCAGTGGCCACTACTCACCGCCTTTCCTTTTCCTTTCTTGCAAAAAATCTCAATCTTGTTCCATTCTGCATTAGATATTTTCTTTCATTTTGATATTTCCGTAGCATAGCTTATATTAATATTAATAATTAATTAATAATTACTAATTAGTAATTACTACTCCCTCCATTTCAAAATAAGTGATATTTTAGCAAAATATATTTGTCTCTAAATAAGTATCATTTTATATTTTTAATAAAATATTAATTAATTTATTCTTATTTTATCTCTAATAATTATAGTACATCAGTTTTTGAATAATAGAAATTAAATCTCACTCTATTATTTATTACAAGGTTAATTTAGTAAATTTGTCACTCTCACTCTTTTATTTATTGTATTTCTTAATCTATGTAAAAAAATCTAAAATAACACTTATTTTCGGACGGGAGAGTATTATATTCCAATTGTGTAAAAATATTTTACCTAAACATTTAATCATATCTCATTATATAGATATTTATATAAATATTTAAAAAAACAATATTACCAAATGATATAATAAATAAATATGATTAGATTATACGTGTTCTCTCTAAGAATAATTCTAAATTCCTTTTCATTTTATTATTACTAATCATCTTAATTACTAAATTGAGAAACTATTAAATGCTTTTTATGTTTTAAGGATATTAAATGTATCTATTTTTTTATTTAATATTTATTTTATAAAAAAAGATTAATAAAAGGATATAATATTTCTGTATGAGTAAAAAAATTACAATGTGAATGCATGTTTTTTTTAACGGAATGTGAATGCAATGTTGTTAAACACTTACCATTATTCATTTATTTTTTTATTTTAATTTGGTGTTTTTTGGGTGTTTTATTACAATGTGAATGCAATGTTGTTTGCATTATTTTTGTGCTTTAATTTTGTAGCGAGCTACTTAAGTTAGTTCATTGAATGAATAATAACGTTCGTGTGTTGATCTAACAATTTTAACTTTTTTTAAGTGAGAAAATGAAATGAATTTTTTTTCTGGTCTACAACGGGTACAAAAAATTTAACACAATGGGATAGGATATGCCGTGTGATCATCTATACCTATATATAAAGAAAATATCATTCTTTTGTCCTGTTTTATATTTCAAAATTTCCCTTAAAAGTTTAAATTTAATTTTAAAAATAACTACTCATAATATTTTAATAGTTACCCCTAACCTAATAATAAATACTCTATCATTTAATTATATGACAATATGTAAAAAAAAAAAAAGAATAAGAGAGAGAGAACAAGAGACCTCGTGACTGGCTCCCACTTGTCGTTCAATAAAACTAACAACTGTTACGTGCATTATACGAATATTTTTAATTTAGATAAAATTTAAATATATAAATCGAAAGAAAATATTTATAAATTATAAATGATGTATGAATAATTAATTCAGTTAAAGTTTTAAAATAAATAAATAAAACATTAATTGAGATTATATATATATGGCCGCCCTTGAGATTTTTTGTGTCTGGGACGAATAAAAAAATGGTGCCCTAAAATCATTTAAATATTAGGATAAGTCTAGATCGCACATGTCAATGTTTTTTTATGTTTCTTTACCGAAAAAATAAGAAAAAAATAGTATAAAATTATATTTTATAAAATAAAATATATATCTCAAAGAACAACATAAAATTTAATTATTTTTACTTTATATATATATATAGCAAAAAATTTGGTGTTCCTCTAAAAATGGGCCCGGGGCAATCACCACCTCGCCCCCCTAGGGCCGGCCCCGTATGTATATATATATAGTTAATTTCAAATCATTTAAATTCTGAATAAAAAACAATTAAAAAGCATTATTTTTTAAAACAAATAAACTAAAAAATATGTTTTCATAAAGAATGTATTCTAGTTTAATATATAAAAAAAATGTTTTGAGATTCATCATAAGAAAAAATCATATCTAAGTAGAAAATCGTGATACTAGCGCACTAAAAACAAGTAAATTCATATATTGAAATACATAAATAAACAAAACATAAAGTAAAAAACATAAGTACACAAAGGTTTGATCAAAACTAAAAAGAAAAAAACAAATAATTTTTCTATGTTGAATAAAGTTCTCTTGTTTATTTTGTGTTATTTTATATTATGTAAAATTGATATTTATTAACTTTGATGAAATTTACTATTGTTAAACATGTCCTTTTTATAGTACTTCCCGATTTGGTAGAAATATGTAAGTTTTGTCATTTGGTTCCCCAAAAAAGTGTGTACTTCTCCATCATGCATTCGTATTGCATCGTGCTTCGCAAAGTGCTTTTCCTTTAAATACATTTTTTGTCTATGCAAAATAACTGAGTTTTATTTTTTGTCTCTGTAAAAAAAAATTGTTTATAATCTCTGTAAAATAAAAAGTTTTATTTTTAGTCTCTATAATATTGTTTTAGTCCTTATAATATTTAATTCATGTTAAATTAGTCTTTGTAATATATGGACAATTTTGTTTTTAGTCTCTATAATATTATATCAATTTTATTTTACAAGGCTAATTTAGCGAATATCTAAATATTACAGGGACTAATTCAACATGAATTGAATATTACAGGAACTAAAATAATATTGCAGGGACTAAAAATAAAACTTTTTGTTTTACAGGGATCATAAACAAATTTTTTTTTTACAGAGACGAAAAATGAAACTCGGTCATTTTACAGGGACAAAAAAGGTATTTAAACTTTCCTTTTTCTTGTCTTTCCCTAAGAATTAGGGAGAAGAGTTGATGTATTTTTTTCGATTCTGAATATATAAGTGGAATTGGCCGGTGATCATTCATCGAAAAAAAGGTAATAATGATGATGTAATGAGTTGATCAATAGCAACGGAAGTGGCACAGATGGTCAGACCATCCGCTAACACTAACCGTGACTTATGTTTGAATCCTAAATTTCTTTATTGATAAACTATACATAAATTCCATTGTAAACCTTTGCTGAGGTTGGTGGTTTCTCTCTAGCCTTGCATAGAGGTGTATCTTTCTTAATCTAAATTTATTGTGTATCAAAAAAAAGTAATGAGTTGATCAATATTGGCACATAAAAAACAAATTAAAATTACTCTTTACAAGTCTTGCATTTGAAATTAGATGATTGAGTATGTTATTAGTTTAACTGAGTACAAAGTTAAGAGCCTTTATATTCACTCCCTTTGTGAAAACCCAATTGTTTTGTTTTAGTGCATGTAAAGGAAAAGTCAGCATGAAGAAGTAATCCCGGGATGTACTCTTTTATGATTCATGGTCCCATACGGAAGAAATTTAGGTAGAATGTAACTGTTGGTGAGCTAGAAAGTTACATGTTTCCTGGTATTTTTTAGGAGGATTGCACAACCAGACAAAATGTCAAAATGTGTTCTTTTAATCTAGGAATATTGATCGGGTTAACTCGTTTTTAACTCACAGTATAATATATTCTTGGCTTAAATATGCATCAGTGGAGAGGGAGAAGAATGAAAAAATGAGTTAAGGTGAACATCAGGCTTTCGGAGAGATCAAAGTATAAATTTAAAAAATACTTTTCAAATTTAAAATATGGCCCCAGGGACCAAAAGTGACTGATTTTCAAAAAACTAGGGACTAAAATAATATTATTGGTATTTAAGGGACCAAAAACGAACTTAAACCAAATATGAAGAACTAAAAATATATTTAAGCCTACATTCTTTTATAGGGGAGAGAGAATCGAACTCCAATGTCAACAACTATATATAAATGTTAGCATAATGTTACATGGACCACCATGCAACACCCATGTAACACCCAAATTTTGAGTTTTACTCATACCACATGGGTGTTGCATGGTGGGATAGGTGTTAGCTTATCATTGCTCTAAATGTTAAGCTTTACCAACTCATAGTATAACATGAGATTTGGATTTAATCATAGAATTTAACTGAGGCTAAAAATGTTAGATATGGTCTAATTGAATTGGAATGCTATAAAGTTTTAGAATTTTTAATCTCACGACTATTGAGTTGAATTAATTTCGGTTAAGCAAAAGTTTTTCAGCCCCTAGCTACAATCGTAATAAGATCAATTAGTTTATAGAATTCTTTTAATAGACTGAACGTAACTCATTATGATTCATCTAGAATCTATAATGTTCATTTGGGGGTATTTTAAAAGAGTATTCAATATCTCAACTGAGAATTGGGTAGCACACATTTTATTAGAAACTAAGGCAGTGAAAACCGGACCGGTCATTGAACCGGTGAGGGCAGGGGTTTAAGGTTCAGAAGTTCAACCAATGTTCAACTGGTTGAACTGGGATATAATTAAATAATATTATTTTAGTTATAAATATAATATATAATACAATATATAACATACAATATTATTTTAAACCATAAACTCTATACAATATTGAGCAAAAATTAACATAAAAGTCATAATTTTATAAAGAAAACTTAAACTTCACTACTAAATGTCATAATTTATAATATAAAATATTCAAAATTATAAATAATTGAAAAAAATAATATCTATTTCTTTTAAAAAATAAAAAAAATTGTTTTTTTTTTATTTTTTATTTGTTTTTAAAAAATAATAATAAAAAAATACGAACCAGTCCAATCGATTTTTACCCGATTTTCTCGATTTTATCCGATTTTTGACCGATTTTTTTGATTCTTGACCGGTTTTCTCGTAGGCCAGTTCGCAGAGTCTTCCGGACCAAATAGGAGTCCAGTTCTCGGTCCGATCCGATTTTGACTACATTGTTAGTAACTAATGAATTACCTTGCCTTGGGTATCACGTGGTGAGAATATGAGATGCTTGAGTACCTCCTTTTTCAAACAACAAAACTATTATCTCTTGAAAAATGCTAATAATATACTTTTTGACACATTATTTCTAACATATTTTTTATAATTTATTAAAATTTATGTGAATCCTGCTATTTTAAAAATGAGTTTCATCAAATAGGCTACGACAACCAAATGATTTAAGAACCGCAAAAACCAAAACAAACAAACATCGCAAGGAAGGGAGACACATCCATCGATGACATTCCAAGTCCCTAATATTCGAAGAAGAAAGGTAGAGAAGCAAGCAAGGGAGGAGAGAGAGCATGGGGATGCCCAGCGGCTGTGCAGCCATCACAGCTGCATCAACGGCCTTTTCCTGCAGTGTTGCCACTGTGGGCTGCAGTTGCCGTCCTCGTCCAGTTTTCAACCATTTTGCTCTACTGTTTACTATTTAGTGAGGTTATGTTTGAATTGATGGAATGGAATGAAATGAAATGAATTTATATTCCATTGTTTGTATTAAAAATAAAAAAATGAATGGAATGGAATTTAGTGACATCTATTCCATCCCATTCCTCTACCTATCCCTAATTTTTTTCTCCCAAGATGAAATGACTTATATCTTTATTTTTATAAGAAAAATGTTATTTAGACACTCATAAGGTATATACACTTTGAATGAAAAAGAGATAGAAAAGAGATAAATGATAAATGTGATAAGTGATATAATATGATAACAAGAGAGAGATAGAGATAAAAAGTATTGTATAGGTGGTAGAAAATTTTAGGTGTCCAAATATCATTGTTGTTTTTATAATTATCAAGTTACCAATTTATCCCCCAAGCCATTGCAAACAGTGAACACCTGCGCTGCACACCACCATGGCACCACCACGCCAAGGCAGCCCCACCCTGCGCACCACTGCACTGTTGCAGTAGCCTGTTACTCAAGCACCGTCTCTTATGCGAACATTCCATCGAAGCCAACGGCACAACGGCATTAAACCCAGCCGGTCTTGACAGCAGCAAGTCGAAGAATGTTGGCGGCAGCGGCAGGGCACGGAAGAGGAGTGTTAAGGCGAGGGTGGGCAAGAGAATGATGAGGAGTGGAGGGTTGATTTCAAGGGTGGCGATGAGTGCCACAGTGGGGCATCATTTTGCGTCACAAACGGGAAGAAGCAAGTGCGACCTTCTCTCTCATCTTGTTTATTTCCTTTGTTTTTATTTTTTTTTACATATATATTTGATGAATAAATACAGTCGTGAAATTATCTTGCTGGATTTACAATGTAGCAATCTCTTCTATTTTCTTTTTTTTTTCTATTTATTTATACGACACACAATAATGTATATTTTTTTTTATATTCACAATAATGTATTTCAATAAGGGTAAAAAAGGAATAAATTTTTTTAAACTCATTCTATTCCGTTCACTTTCCAAACAATGGAATGAAAACATTGTTCCATTCAGTAATAAAATATCCAAACAATGTAATGGATGATATATTTCATTCCGTTCCGCTCTACTCTGTTCATTTTAAAATATCCAAACATACTCTGAGGGACCAAATAGTAGCAACACACTCTTTATGATTGAGTAGAATTTATGTTAATCCTATTAAATTATGTGGGTTTCATATTCAATTTAATATGACCTATTGTTAAAACAGTGAAACCTACGTGAATTTCGACAAATTATAAAAAATATATTTAAAAGAGTGTATAAAAAGTATGTTAGTAACATTTCTCATCCATGTATGCCACCCATAGTGGTTCCAATAATCTAACAAGAACAAAGGATTCTTATTTTTGTGTTAGAGTTTCAAACTTATTTTCTTCACCCGAGAAAAAGAGGAAGGAAAAATAAATAAAAAGAGGAGCATGCACATAGCTAACAAAACATTCTAGCACCAAAATCTATAACTTTTAGGGTGGATTATACAATGCACAAACAAATCTCTTTGTGTCTATGCACAAGTGGATCAGAAACGGATAATAAACAGTTTGATAGATTTTGTATATATTTTAATTTCAATTTTGACCCACAAGTAATAATCTATTTATTGACCTAATATTTAATTTATTAATTCAGACCCCATATTAGAACCTCGGTTGTCCATATATTTCAATATTCTCCCACAAAACAACTAGTAATCTAATTATGTGGCCCAACTTTTCATTCATTAATATTTTGACCCCACAATAGAAATTAAAATCTTCCCCTGGTCCCCAAAGAACGAACAACACGAGAGTTTTTCCCAAATATTCCAATGTTCATATTTCGGTCCCCTCTCTCCCTCTCTTGCTCCCTCTCCCCCCTCTCCCCCTTTCTCTCAAGCTCTCTCCTTTTCTCACTCTCCGCCTTCTCTCTCCCCCTCTCTCTTGCTCTCTCCCCCCGCTCTCTCTCACTTCCACTCTCTCCCCCTCTCTCACTCTTTCTCTCTTGCTCTCTCCCCCTCTCTCCTACGCTTTCTCTCTCGCTCCCTTTCTCCCCATCTCTCTCACTCCCTCTTTCTCGCTCTCTCTCTCCACCTTTCTCACTCCTTCTCTCTCCCTCTTTCTCTCGCTCCCCTTCTCTATCGCACTCTCCCTTTCTCCCCCTCTCTCTCACTCTCTCCCCCACTTTCATTCCCTCTCCCTCCCTTTCTCTCTCTCCCTCTCTCTATCGCTCTTTCTTTCCCCCTCTCTTTCACTCTCCCTTTCTCTCTCTCTCTCTCCCTAGAGAGAGAATGAGAGGGAGGGAGCGACATAACGAGCAAGAGAGTGGGAGAGGGAGAGAAAGAGAGAGGGACAGGGAGGGACAGGGAGAGGTTTTTCATAAAGCGAGAAAGAGATTGATAGAGAGAGGGAGAGGGAGAGGTTTTTAGAGAGCGGGGGAGAGCAAGGGAGCGAGAGAGAGCAAGAGAGAGAGGAAGTGAGAAAGATAGCAAAAGAGAGAGAGGGAGAGAGAGAGCACAAGCGATAATAGCATTAATTAGGGTAATAAATAGAATAAATTAGTAGAAATTTCCTTGGCAATAAATATAATTTTTTAAAAATGTAGGCAAAAAATAATTTTTTTTAAAAATGTGGTCAAAATTTTAATTTTAAAAAATTTAAGCTTTTTTGGTAAATTAATGCCTTCTCTAGACACCAATCAGCATATTTTTAACAAACTTCCACATTACCTTTTAAACAGGTTGCCTTTCCCTAATATTGACCATCAGATTTGAAAGTACAAAAATCAATAGTTTTTAGACCATTTGTGCATGTGCACAAAAAGATTTGCTTGTGCATTATAAAATCCACCTAACTTTCAGTTATTTATTCCAAATTTCCCATGGCACAGCAAGGAGATCTCATTCGCAGATAGGTGGATTCAATATCTTTCATTTACTTTTATTATGGAATGATGCAGTTATTAAGATTATAGTACAAATGGAGTAGCCAAAAGACTAAATTTGATTCATGCTAAAGAATTGCAGCAACCTATGGACTTGTATTTAGCCAAGGTATTTAAAAAAAAAAAAGAACTCGAAAGGCTTATTTCACAAAGTCAAGACCCCAAATTCTGCCTAATGCAAGAAACTAGCCTTTTCCAAGATTGATCATCAAAAGTGTTATCAACCTCCTTAATCTTAGACACAAAGTCCATCGCTTCTTCATGCCTCTTTGCTTTACAATAACCATCAATTACAATTTTGTAAGTTAGCTCATTAGGTCTGCAACCATGCTCAACCATATATCTAATGACTTCATCTGCTTCAGCAAACAACCCCTGCACTACATAGCCTGACAAGAAAGTATTGTATGTAACTATACAAGGTTGAACACCATTTGTGGTCATCTCAGAGAGAACTCTTATAGCCTCCTGCAAGAGCCCTTTCTTACAAAACCCCTTGATGACAGTATTGTAAGACACAACATCTGGCTTCAGGCCAGAGTTTTGAATTCCCTTGAGAGTTTCTTCTGCTTTCCAACAATCGCCGACGCGCGCATACAAGTCTATCAGGCTATTGTAGGTGACCAGATTTGGCTGCAACCCGCTTTCGTGGATGAAATGCAGCATCTCGTGGGCCTTCTCGGGCATCTTGTTCCGGACAAACATCGAAAGCATGGAGTTGATTACAACCATGTCAGGTTTGTATCCGTTCTCTTGCAATTGGCGAAACGCCCTTTCCATTCCCTGAAGCTGTCTGCACTTGAAGTTTGCAAGGACAAGGGATCTCAGAAGTGTCCAACTAGGAAAGACATGACCATCATAGATTTCCTTCTCAACCTTCTCTATCCCCTTGACATTCCCATTCTTGGAATAACAATGAAGCAGAAGCGAGTACGAAGTTTCATTGGGCTTAAAGCCCTTACTCCGCATGTCCAGAACGACGGATTCGGCTGCTCTCCAATCACCTTGCCTAGCAAGAGCATTTAGAAGCGCATTGTAAGTCGTTACACACGGAGTAAACCCTGCTCTAACCATCTCCCCATACATCTTTGCAACATCAACTTCAGATCCACACCGGCCATACGCACTAATCAGTGTATTGAATGTGTCCTTGTCAGGCTCAAATCCACAGTTCTTCATTTCCCTTAAAACCTGGTTGACATAATCGTGCTTACCCTTCTCGCCGCACACGGCAAGAATCGTGTTCCATGTTACCCGATTAGGAGCACATCCACTTGATTTCATGTCACATAGAACCTTAATCATATCTTCTGATCTAGCCTTCTTGCCTAGCATTGCAAGAACAGAATTGTATGTGCACACATTAGGAACACAACCCAACTCCTTCATCCTGCTGAACAACTCCAACGCCTTGTCCTCCTCCCCGGCCTTACCATACGCGTTTATCACGGTGGTATAAGTAATAGCATTCGGCATCACCCCTTTGCTTGCCATCGTATCAATGATAGCAGCACTTTCATCATGAAACCCGGCCCTAACATATGCCGCAACAAGCTCATTGTAAGTAACAGCATCAGGCAAGCAATTATCATCCTCCATTTCCTTCAAGATGTTCAAGGCCTCAGTGTAAACCCCAGCCTTTCCAAAAACCTGCAGCATGGCATTATATGTAACGGTTCCGGGTTTATAGCCGTTCGACTTCAAACCATCGAAGAATTCCCTCGCTTCATCTAGCATACCCTCTCTCCCACAAGCAGAGATCACAGTGCTACATGTAAACTCATCAAACACAAGCCCTTTACTCCTCATCTCATCCAACAACTCCAGAATCCTATTCCAAGAACGACCCATCCTGCCATAGACATCAAGCATGACATTGTAAGTGACCAAAGTTGGATCAAGACCATTCTCCTTCATCTTCTCAAACACATCAATAGCCCTTCTATACTTTCCAGCACGAGCATATGCATGAAGAATAGTGGTGCAAGCCCTGACATCAAGTGAGTATTCCTCAACAGGAATTAAATCAAACAGCTTGGATGCAATTGAATGCTGTGATTCCCTACCCAATATCCTAACCAAGAGTTCCAAAGCCTGATTGTCAACAGAACCACCAAAATTCAACCAAACCCATTCAAACAGCAAAAAAGCTCTCTCCCAATTCCCAGAAAGGTCTAAACCTTTCAACAGGCTGTGGAAATCAGCCTCAAGCAATTCGAATTTCACAGAGTTGAAGTACCCAGTCAAATCATTCAAAGGTGACCCAACAATGGAATTGAGCATGGACTTACCCTTTTCCGATAAAAATCCAAACTTTGAATCCTCAAAGTGGCTTTGCTCAACGGAAGACGAAGTGGGTCCCTTTCTCGCAGTGGATATTTGGAGAGAATTGAAATGGGTCTTGTTGGGGGATGAAGAGAGGTGCTGGAGAAGCGAATCGAGATGAAGGGAAGGAGGTGGTGGTGGTGGTGAAGGAGAGTGAGGAGGAGAGAAAAGGGTTGGCTTGAATTTGAGAGATTGTGTTGTTGTTTGTGTTGGTTTGTTTTCGGGAACTGGGAGTAGTGGCCTATTCGGGAAGAGAGTCCCCTCCATTATTGACACGAGGAACTACTGTAATAGGGACAGAAGAAGGGTTTATGGGAGTGGGTTGGTTTTGGGTTCAGAGAGTTCAGAGCAGAGATTCATAAGGATGAGATTGAAAGCGGTTGTGGATATTTTACGGATGATGAGGGAATGGGAATTTGCGGGGAAGATAAAAGAGGTGATATCTATAGTCAAAGGAGTGACTCGTATTACAACTACCATGGTGGCATAATCTCGCACATGACCCCTGCGTGATATTTTTATTTGGGATATATAGGATATAGGATAGGATATTGCTATGCTATCATTAAAAATATGATGATTTGGTATTGTTAAACAACTGACAGACAATAACCAATATGATATGTCACAGGTGGTAGATATCTAAATTTTTTAAACATGATATTAATTTTTTAAATAGATTTTAGTACCTTGAGAAATTAGTCATTACGGTTGCGCATAGAGGATTCTCGGTTTCACCTCAAAGAAACAATAGATAGACAATAGAAGGTTAAAAAGAATATGAACATTATGTCACCGACTCTTCTATTTGTTTTCCTTTCTAACAAGTTTGGAGGCTGCCAAGACCGTAATGAGTTCGATCGTTTATTTGGAAAGTGGCTCATGTTAAGCTGCTGACAAATGCTGAGAGAGCACATATGGGCATGACGGAAGAGGAACTTTGCCCTCGATGCAGTCTCTATCCAGAAATGCTTATGCACGCTCTGAGGGATTGTGATCATGTGAGAGAAGTGTGGTCGTTATTCGTAAGCCTTGAGAGCTTTAGTGCTTTTTTCAGCTTGGGGTTGCATGTCTGCCTTGAACGGAAGTTGTCTATCTAGCCTCGGGATAATCAGAGGGATTGTTGGTGTAACACCCTTTCTCCAAAAAGGATATTACACCATAGTTACCAAGAATTTTTGAATACTTAGAAAATATATTAGTAAAAGTTGGAAATCCTTCTTCCAAAATGTGGGTAAAAATTTTCTCTTTGTTTGAAAGAAGATGAGAAGGACGGGGAATATGTTTCCCTCACTCTTACAACGAGGGAAACACAAAGAAAACTCAAAGAAAACAAAGGGAAGAAAAAGAATTTTGGAGTGAGATTTCTCTTCAAGTTGATGGTGAGGAAAATGAAGAGCAAACCCCTCTATTTATAGGCAAAATTTCGAGCTCAATGGGGTGGTTTTGAAGCCCATGGTTTTCATCCAAAACCATGGTTTAGTTTTTTAAAATATCTAAAACAAAATATCTAAAAATTAATATCTAAAAATATCTAAAAACCCTAGAACAATTGAGAAGCTCCTAGAGCCTCCAAGAGACATGAAAAAGTCGTGCAAACTGACTGGAAGAAGAGGGAATGTGAATTTCCATTTTTGCCCCTAGGGTTTGGATGAAAAAGAGTGAAAACCAAGGGTAAAAATGTCTTTTCATAAATCAAAAATTGAAATAATTAGCTAAAATTGAGGGAAACCAATGAGAATGCTAGAAAATGCCATAAGGAGTCTAAATAATTTCGTGGCACTCATTTTTGAAATTTATTAATAGTGCAAACTCTTCGGTTTTCATCGTTTCGCAGGTATAATCCCGCAAAATGCAGAAAAATAGGGTTTTCAAAACTTACACAGAAATAATTTGTAAAATCATGAAATAAATAATTAAAAATAAAATATAAAATATTTATGGACCTTGTCACGAAAATTATACCTGTTAAACAAGGTTTTTGCGTAAAAACGTCCCCGGTTAGCGTAGTTTTCGGTAAATTTTGAAAGTTCTCCAAAAATTCCAGAAAAATTCTATAAAATCATAAATATTAAAATAATCAACTTTTGTGAAGGAAGTTTATTTTCTGAATTGATTTGACACACTCAAGATATTTAAATCTCTTTCCGTCAATTAGACGTAAACCGTTTTCCGTAAAAAGACCCAAAGTTGATTGAAAAGCTACCGTTTCAGAAGTATTTCGAAATACATGTATTTTACCCCTAATTTTAAGCCAAGAATAAATCACAAAACATTTTTGCTACAAGAATTCAAATAAAACAGAATAGAGACAGATAGACAAGGAAACAAATCGTGTAGGTAGACTTGACAGGAGCTGGAAATTAACTGTTTTCAGAAGTAATTTTAAACATGGATATATAAATCCTATTTGTAAACCAAAAATAAATCTCAAAACATTTATTTTCCAAAAATTCATATAAAACATAAATCAGAACAGTTATCCAAAAAAACGGATGTTACAGTTGGCCTATTTGATTTTGAGTTGTTGCTTGGATGATATAGAATGAGTGAAACAAACTTGGTTTTTTTATCGGGTTTATAAGATTCCAATGCAGCTGGGTTAGGCTATTTCCACGCCGGCGCAATACTAGGCACAAGATGTGATCTACACCAACTTTCATCTTGGGAAGTAAGGGACCGATGCAGATTGCTTGGACACCGCCATCTCCTCCTTTCTTCGAGGTGAATGTGGACGGATCTTTTCGTGTATTTTCACAATGGGCTCTTCCAAGTTATTCCAGTAGATTTGTCTTAGCTTTTATGTTGTTTCTTTGCGAAACTAGCCGATAGACACAAGACGTTTTGGTATGTGTATGTCCAGCTGACCATCCTCCATTTTAACCAAAAGTTGATAGTGCCAACTCACTTCTAGTTATTGATACATCAGAGCGCTTTGATGAACCTTCAGATGTGAATCTTCTGATAACATTCTTGAGTATCAGATGTGTTCTTCTTCTTGATCTTCTTCAAGCTTTAGTCTTGATGATGTGTGAGAATACCTGTGCATAAGTTGTGGTGATGACTTATGATGTTTGGATTTCCTTAAAATATTTTGATGGATGTCACCTTCTAACCGTGAGAAGATCCAGTAAATCCATTGCTCTTGAACATTCTTGACTCAAGTAACCTTCTAATATGAGAGTATCTACATTATTATCATTCTAATGACTCTGTTTGGACAGTGACCTTCCATTTTACATATTTGTATATCTTGAATCTTGGAGGTCTTTTATTTGATTGTGTAGAATATTCACATTGTGACGTGCAATAAACCTTTTGAGAATGTTCTTTGTATTAAGTTTTCTGATCATTCTGTAAATTGTTCTAACTGTGAAACTTGAACATTCTTGTAAACATTTCTTGATGCATTTGTTCTTATATATTCTCAAGTACACCATTAGTAACATTAACATTCTAAATACTTGCAAGTAAGTTTAGAAGGTTTGTCATAAATAAAACTGTGTTCAAAACCCAACAAACTCCACACTAGTAGTTGTCAAATCCATCGACTTGGATTGTTCACACCCCAACCTCGACAATGTTCGTCACGATGCAAATACCTTTTCTCAGTTTTCTCACCTCCATCATCCTCAAAGCCATAGTGGATTATCACCTTTAAGTGGTGATGCCCTTCATGGCCAGAAAGTCTCTCCAATCCATCATCCCTCACTTATTCCCACGCGACTTAATAGAACCATGAATCGTTGTAGTTCTCAAAGAGACCCTTAGTGATTTGTCAATGTCAAAATGGGCTATGGTAAAACACCCATTTTGAATTTTTCTACCATCTACTTTTCAGTACACGAGATTGATGTAGATGCTAAGATTGATTTTGACATAGGGAGGATGTAAAGGTTTGGACCGAGGTTTTGTCAAGGGCTGACCATTGGGGAGCTTATACATAGCTGGTCTTCAGACACTATTGTTGAGGTATTGGAACACAAAGTGCGACGTTTAGACCGTGTACAGGTCATTTAGAAGTCGTCGTGACATAATGTAGGTTTTTTGCAGATTCTAGGGGCGACAACAAGTTCGAAACAAAAGAGCGAAATAGAGAGACGGGGGAACTACTTTAGATCAAAATGAAATTTATAAAACCATCATTCTCAACCTGATTTAATGGTAAAAATGAACACATCTAAACCATACGATAATTGTACACCAGTACACTCATGCACCCTAATTTGCAGCATTTCTTATAATTAAAATTGAAATTAAAATTAAGAAATACAACAGAAAATAGAGAAGCAAAACCAAACATGTCCGGAAATTTCAAACAAAAAATTTCAAATATAAATAAATAAATAAATAAATAAATTTTTATACAATTTTTAGAAAATGAAAAAAAAAAGGTTCGCACACTAGATGCAAAGTACAAGAGTTAACGCTAATCCATAAATCCATAAATTTAAACATTCCGTTATTACAAGTCAGAACCAAAGCTTCGTCTATTACATACAGTAGATAGGCGCCGCCGTTTTCTAAAACCCTAGTTGCTCTTCTCTGTCATCCAAATTCCTTCCGGCGATTCTCTCTCCCTAACAATGGAAGTTCCCTCGGAGCCACCGGCTACCGGCGCCGGCGAAACCCTAAGCAAGAAGTGAGTGCTCAATGGCTTTTTCTCTACGCTAAATTGATTCCACCATCACCATCACCACCACCACTATTGAATTGATTTTTTGTTTTTTCTTTTTAAACTTTTATCGTGGCCTTGTTTACAGTGCACTGAAGCGGGAACTCAAGAACAAGCAGAGAGAAGAAGAAAGGAAGCGCAAGGAGGAGGAGAAGGCCAAAAAGGTAATTCTCATTTCTCATTTCCATGTTTCCTAACACTATGATCAAAGGATAATGTAACTTTCGATTAGTGGTGAATTTTTTGTTTAAGTTTAGTTTTTGTATGTTTTAGTAAGACATTGTGTGATTTTATTCTTTGCATTTTGATTTCAATTTCTGGTCATCCAATAGGAATTTATTTTAATTAATATATTTTTTCTAGGCTGCTGAAATGCAAAGTGCTAAAGATAACAAATCTGCACCTGTTGATGACGAAGATATGGACCCAACGGTATACCTCCATTTTTGTCACTGCAATGTTTCCAAGTGGTTATCTCAGTAATAGAATGTTTGATGAACTATTTTTTTCTTCTGTTTTCCCCCTTTTTTGGGTGTTTTTCACTGCAGCAATACCTGGAGAACAGGCTTAAGCATCTTGCAGCTCAGAAAGCAGAAGGGAAAAACCCGTATCCACACAAGTTCTTTGTCACTATGTCTATTGATGAATACATCAAGGAATATGGATGTTTAAGCGATGGGCAACACCTTGAGGATGTCTCTGTGTCTTTGGCCGGTAATTCAGCAGTTTCTTGTTGACTTTTCTTTTTAATTTGGTGGTTGCTTTTATTGCTATATATGTTGATATATGCTGATTTTCAGGCCGGATCATGCACAAACGTGCCTCTGGGGCAAAGCTAGTCTTTTATGACCTGCATGGTGGTGGTTTCAAGGTTCAGGTTATGGCCGATGCAAGGTACCCAGCATTATTGTCTTCAATTTTGCTCATTTAGAGATGATGGTGATATAAAACATTGTATCAAGTTAATATATATCAATTATTGGACATTTTTTTTTACTATGTGGTTGTTTTGTGGAAGAGCCTGAAAATATAAGCTGAAAAAACTGATCTTACTATGCAGCTCTTTTTCTAGAGTTTCTTTCAGAAGTTACCTTTTTAAGCTTATTAGAAAAGCCTAAAACAGCCTTTTTTCTAGAGTTTTTTGCAGTTTTTTTTTCAAAAAAATTGCATAATTATTAGAAATTTTTTGAAACAAATATTTTATACAGTGTTTTTTCTTTTAGAAAATGCACAAACAAATGGGCTCTTAAGTCTTAAATTTCGAACTGTGTCATATTGATTGTGACATAGCAGAGTACTTATTAGACGCTTGATGTTGTTGAACCATGTGGAAAAGCCCACCAGCCACTTTTGAACTCAGAGGAATAATCTGCAAAATATTGACACTAGTGTTTTATAAACCAGACATGTGGTCATTGATTATAAAATATATTAACTAATTAACTCATAAGATAATATGAAATTATAAGAAATTAAGTTAGGTAAAATTTTAGATATACATAAAAATAATATTATAATATGTCTTGCAAGATGAAAATCAATTAAGGGCTAAATAGTAACGATCCTTGCATGGGCCTTTATATGTGGCATTGTCTGGCCCTTTATTTGGTTAAAAAGATATTTGTGGGCATAATATAACTGTTTATGGAGTACAAAAAAATGAAACGAACCTGTTCAAACCAGTTATTCATCACTGGTTTCCATTGATTTTGGACCTGTCTGATCAGTTGCACAATCAACTAGTTTTTTTGGATCAAACAGACTAAACACCTTATTGGTATACTGGTCCAAGTCCGGTCCGGATTGTTGATCAATGATGCACATTATAAGATCTGAAATAATGTCTTGGTGAAGTTTGGTCCTACAATTTTATTTGACACTTTTTGGAATAGTCTTCCTTATCCTTTTGGGTCTTTTGTATTTTTATTACACAGACATAGGCTACTATGTAATGAGGGGAAGTCTCTTAATCTGGTACCATTGATTTCACATACTGTTCTTATTTTACATTGTTTAGGTGCTACTGTTCTTATTTTACATTGTTTAGGTGCTACTGTTCTTATTTTACATTGTTTAGGTGCTACTGTGCTAGAGTTATATGGGATAAATATTTAATAGTAAAATTCAAATATGGCATATGGAACTTTTAAGAGGTTACAACAATATCCTGTCTGGAGTATGTCTTGTCACCCACCTTGGTGTTTGACTAACATGGAAGTAGCTGTTTGGCTTTTCAATTTGTGAATATGTTTTTAGCGATTTTGATAATGCCATAATTGTGTCTTTTTTCTTATTGTAGATCCTATATTTTCTTTTATCCTGTTTAATTAGGACAGAAATAAATAATATCTTTGCAATGCAGTAAATCGGACTTGAGCGAGGCTGAGTTTTCTAAATTTCATTCTAATGTGAAGCGTGGTGATATTGTTGGTATCACTGGGTTTCCAGGTTTGGATGCCATAAACTTTCAGTACTCTAATCTTCTTTTGTTTTCTTTGTTTTCTTTCAGTACTATATGGCTTTGACAATAGATACTTGCAATAAGGATATCCTTATTAGTTGTACTTTTATTCATTATAAAGGTTAAAATCCTGCTAATCCGGAATATATTTTTCTATTTTTTGTTCCACCGTCAGGATGCATTCTACAGAATTATATTCTGAATTATAAACTGTTCCACTCTATAGACAGCAGTTTTTTTAGATTTTCCTTGTTTAATTTTCCAGGCAAAAGTAAGAAGGGAGAGCTTAGTATTTTCCCCAAGACTTTTGTGGTGCTGTCTCATTGTCTGCATATGATGCCAAGGCAAAAATCTGCAGCTGCTGCTGATAATGCAAATTTGAAGGTCAGCACAATTCCTTTATGTTTGATGCTGTTTGATGACCATATACAATGATGTCATTACTTCTTTAATGGTCTGCAGAAAAATCCATGGGTACCAGGAAGTACCAGGAATCCTGAAGCATACATTTTGAAAGATCAGGTATTATTGCATGAAATTTTTTGTTTTTAGTCTTTAAAATACTTTTGTGCCATATGCTGTCTTATGTTTCTTTGAACCATTTTTGAGAGGGTGATAATGAGGTGGATACACGTGTAACTTACAAATAAGTTGGAATTGGATAGACCTTCCTCCTTTGGTGGTTAGGGTTAAGATTAGGGAATGAATTGAGTTGTTACGCTTAAATATATTATGTTTTTTCTTAGATTCTTTCTAGTAATTGGGCTTTTTTATTTATTTTATTTTATTTCTCTTTTTTATTGTTCTGTTTTATAAATTAACCTAGTTGCAACTTGCAACTCACCAGGCCCTTAGTGACAGAGAAATGGATTGATTTACTTGATTTGTGTGGGAACATTTATTGGCAGGCAGGCAACTGCCTTGCAAAAATGAAAACTTCATTCATGTTTCATATTGAATAAAGGCATACCGTTTGAGTATAAGCTAAAGAGTTTTCTTTTTAATTTGGTTTGCACAGCGATTTCAATTTGAAATCAAACCAAAGTGTCCTATTTTTGCACTTGAGAGAGTATAGTGGTGAATCATATTGTTTAATCGCTAATAGATAGCAAATGACTTAAATCTGAGTCCTTCGGCAGAGGCCTGCATGAATGTTCAAGGACATGGTATATTGCAATTTTGAAGCTTGCATCTTTATTTTTATGTTCTATCCTCCATATTTTTATGCATTGAATGATAAAATGGAATTTTTGGATAGACATACTTTGATAACTCTTGACTGTAGATGCTGAACAGAAAGTTTTCTTTTGCATTATCTCCTGTTTGCTTTGTATTCATCAAAATATTTTATTTATGTACTGATAATAATTTAATTTATTTGATTAATTATTTTTTCATAGGAAACAAGATACCGGTTACGTCACTTGGATTTGATGCTTAATCCAGAGGTTCGAGAAATATTCAAGACTAGGTCTAAAATCATTTCTTACATTAGGAGGTTCCTTGATGACCTTGATTTCTTGGAGGTTTGTTTCTGTGTCTGAGTATTCTAATGCTGGATGCCTGTAGTCTCTTGCCTTCCATTCACCTACTTTTCCCACCACTTTCAGGTTGAAACACCCATGATGAACATGATTGCGGGTGGTGCAGCTGCTCGTCCATTTGTAACTCACCATAACGATCTTAACATGAGGTTATTCATGAGAATTGCTCCGGAACTCTATCTTAAGGAGTTGGTTGTTGGTGGGCTGGACCGTGTTTATGAAATTGGTAAACAATTTAGGAATGAGGGCATAGATTTGACTCATAATCCTGAGTTTACTACCTGTGAGTTCTATATGGCTTATAAGGATTACAACGACTTAATGGAAATAACAGAGCAAATGTTGAGTGGTGAGCATTTACTAGGTCTTTTGATTGTCATATTGACTTTCTTTCATATATCTTCAAGTCACCTGCTCATTCTCATGATGTTGAAACCATTAATAGGTATGGTTAAGGAACTTACAAAAGGCAGCTATAAAATTAAGTATCATGCAGATGGGGTTGATAAGGATCCTATTGAAATTGACTTTACCCCACCATTCAGGTGTGTGGTGTACATTTTCTGGTCACTGATGGTCATTAACATTCTATTCTATTTTTGAATGATTGATTTGGATTTTTTATTGTTACAGAAGGATTGACATGATTGATGAATTAGAGAAGATGGCAGGCCTCAGTATTCCCAAAGACTTGTCAAGTGATGATGCTAATCAATATCTTAAGGATGCCTGCTTGAAGTATGAGATCAAATGTCCTCTTCCTGAAACTACTGCTCGTTTGTTGGATAAAGTAATCTTGTTTCTTTTTTCCCTTCTTTTTTGAGTATAACGTCCCTTATTTTTAATGTTTATGTAAAAGTTGATTATACTTTCTTTTCCTTGTTGGAATTACACAAAATTTTTATGGCACAGTTTATCAGTGATATTTTCTGTCATAGTGTGTAGCTTCAATTATGATATAAGATGATTAACAGATAAGACCAGGATAATAGTTCAGTATTAGTTTGATGTGTTATGTTTGGGAGAATGAACTAGCCATTCCATTAACTTACTGTATTTTCCGGTAAAGAGCTCTGGTGATTCTATTTAGTTGGTGAAATTTAACATTAATTTCTATGAGAATGGTGTGGCTGCAGGTTTAGTGAAGCTTGGATACAATTATTGTTACGAGTACTTACTCTTAGTCTTTTGTTACTTAATTATAGGTGTAAACTCAGTTTTAAATGCGCCCACTTCTAATTGCTGTACTTCATTCATGTATATTTATTCCTTCTTTTCAGCCTCTGTATGAGTATCTGCAGGATATATGATTGTTTTCTTTTCATCATTGCAAAGGAAAGGGCGGGTTGGACTGTCCCAACCTCAATGCCGCCCTAATTGTTTGTGTTGTTCTTATGTTTCTTATTTTTTAAATAAGTTATATGTTTATACGTGGTAGAGGAAAACCAAGAAAAACTAGAAGTCAAACCTTTAAGAAAGATTTGGAGTTAAATGGTCTATCTTTAGATATGATTCATGACAAGACATTTTAGCTTTATTCATTTTACCTACCCCATTTAGTGGGAAAAGGCTTCTGATTATTGTTGTTGTTCTATTGCAGCTTGTGGGGCACTTTTTAGAAGAAACGTGTGTGAATCCTACATTCATCATAAACCATCCTGAGATAATGAGTCCTTTGGCAAAGTGGCACAGATCAAAACCAGGCCTGACTGAACGTTTTGAATTGTTTGTTAATAAACGCGAAGTAAGATCATTACTTTTAGATGATTGTTATTTAACAAATATGGATTCACTCTTCTGAGTTCTGATCACTGTTTTTGTTACTTTTCAGCTTTGCAATGCATATACTGAATTGAATGACCCTGTAGTACAACGACAGAGATTTGCTGAACAACTCAAGGTAATGAGATATGATATGGCTGTGATATATACTAAAATGATTATGCTCAAGTTGTTGGCTACAATTTCTATAAAATAATAATAGTTGTAATTGTTATATATTTTGTGTCTCAGGATCGGCAATCAGGTGATGACGAAGCAATGGCCTTAGATGAAACATTTTGTACCGCTCTGGAGTATGGTTTGCCGCCAACTGGTGGTTGGGGTTTGGGTATTGATCGGTTGACAATGTTATTGACTGATTCACAGAATATTAAGGTTCTTGCCCCACACCCTCTGTTTGTGTGTCTTTCTGCATGCTCAGTTTTTTTGGTTAATATCTTATGGTCTTCTGTCGTTTTGGTTACAGGAAGTTCTTCTCTTCCCCGCCATGAAACCTCAAGATTGAACCTTCAACCAAAGTTGTGTTGGTGCCAGTAAAATCATTTACAGGTTTGTTCTGCTTCAAGCCGTTAAACATGTGTACTCTACATGACTACCTGGTATCTTCCTAGGAAAGTGTGGGGCACAGTACAGCATAAAATTATAGCCAGTACCTAGTTAATAGCAGTGTTATTAACGACAGATCGCGGGTGGTTCACGGTTGCAAGCCAAATATCCACCATAAGATTATGGGGATGGTGTTGCTGCCTACAGTGGAAGGCATGACAACATTACATAATACCAAAGAAACTGCATAATATAAATAAAAGAGTAATTTGAAAGTCCTTTCATCTGTTTATCATTATAGATAATACTATATAGATAATACTATCTATATTATCTATGGATTCGAACCTAACCTTCATTTAAAATTCAGTTTTTCTATCTCATCGGTTTTTATTTTATATTTCACCAGCATACAATTTATGTCTATTAAGTTCATTAGAAAGGAAAAAACCAACAAGTTAAAACCACTGCTTAAACCAACCAATAAGACAATGTGTAAGAGAATGGCATGAAAAATGAAAGGAATAAAAATAAGAGAATTGGAGGACAGAAAAAACAGACAAAAAGGGAATGGCGTGAAAGGTAAAGGAATAAAAGAGAGTTGGAGGACAAAAAACAGAATAGAAAAGAAACCAGAAGTAAAAGAGTTGGAGAATATAAAAGAAAAAAACATAGAAGTGTAGCACTGCTCAAATAATAGTATAGAACAGAAGAAAAAACCAGAATTGCATAGGATTGAATGAATAAACCGGAACAAGTCAATAACAGAATAGAACAAAGAGAACAAGGAAAATAAGGAGAGGTTGCTGGAATAGAGAATAAAGAACAGAAAATGTCTGTTAACCAGAAATGAGCTTTGCTGGATAATGGTGTTCCTCAAAGAGGGTTGCCGGAGATGGGAGGTTGCCCAGAGAAGATATTCATGGCTGAAGATTTTGATGGGAGTATGGGGGTTTTCTATAGCTTGTGGCTGAAGAGCCAAAGAGGTAAGTCTTTTATTAGGGTTTACTTTCATGGGTCATGGGTTTCAAAAATGGGTTAGGTCATGGTACCCATCTGTCCCTCTTCCCTGCCTTTCCCTCTTCCTCCACCATGGCCGGTATTTGATAACACTGGTTGATAGCAGTCTGGAGTGACCAACCCCAAAGATGCTAGCCATTTGGTGGATCACAGGGTGGCTGCTATATTAATAATAGTGTCTACACTGAAAATGATTTTTAAGAAACTCATAATAAATGCTTGAAACTCAAGAAATACTACTGAAAAACCAAAGTCATCCATCATTAGTACACAAGAGCCACCGCTTAAAGACACAATCATCATTAGTGTAAGGCTTAACTAGTAGCTGTAAGTTATCAACAAATGCTGGATGTGGAGGAATGTTGCCATATAAAGGTAGGGGAACCTCCAACTAGGTGCCAACAGTAGCTACGTAAAGTGTTGGGTTTGCCCAGAAATTGGGTGGAGGCAGAAGAACAGAGGCATTCAAACTCCCCTTCTCTGTAATTTTGGAACAAAACTTAAAATGCTTCTAATGTATGTGATGGGTGTTGGAGCAGAGACGGACTAGTTTGAATTTTTCTGATTTTTAGGGAACAGTGGCTGCAACTCATTTGGCATTGTGGTCTGGCGAGAAGTGCTGCTGCATATGCAAAAAATTGGTCTCTATGTGCGACACTTCGGGAGAGACTCCAGACCTTGCTTCAAGAAGCAGCTGAATTTATGTGTGGGCTAGCTAGAGATTTTATTTGTTCGTTTAAGTGACCATAAATCAGAACTTTAATTCAAAAAGAAAGTAGCCATTGGCCAGTATTCAGGCCATGATATATTGACCACTGTGGCTGCAACGCTAAAAACACTTTGCAATTGGGTTTTGGTGTTGGCAGAAGTTCTCTACGCCCAGCTCCACTGCAATTGCACAGCTATTTGCCGCTATTTGTAAATGATAACTCTGTTTACTACATGTTTATCTTTCAAAGAAGGCGATTTGCAGTGATACGCATTAAATGATAACTCTAGCACATAGTTATTTGATACACATATTCATGGAGTTAATTCATAACAGTACTTGTATAAATGACAATGCTTCTTGTTGGCATTTATTTGTGTTTTGAGACCCGCATTTTTAGATATGTTGCTGATACTGCTTTTAGGCTCATAATCCTTTCTTTGTCTGTGCTTAAGTGGTTTTTTCCCTTCTTTTTTTCACTATTGATTTCAGGAACATGAGAAATGCAAGATGATTAAGGTGGGAAACTCAGTTTTGATCTGTGTTTGATTAATAGACTTGGCATCAACTGTTCATCTGCACTTGATCTATTCTTTTAGGGCTGTTGGGAAGGGTTCTATTCTATATGTTATCTTTTGGTGATTGCCTTGTTTTGGTGCAATATCTTTCGGTGATTGGATTAACTGCTATGTCATATACCGGCTTTTTTTTTGTGTCAAAGGTGAACATTTAACTATAGCCCTGTGCTAGCTCAAGTCACAGACCCCTAAAGACAAGCCTAACAGTTGCGTTTAATTTAGTTGGACATGAGCCAGGACCTTGTCTCAATTGTTATACCTCGTTAGTTATGAGTGTGTTTGGATAAATAGTTTAATTAGGTACTTATTTAATAAATGTGTTATATTAGTTTATATATAGTAAATTTCACTTAAGTTTTGTTCAAGCTGTTTCTATAAGCTACTTGAAGAACTTATGAAAATGAGCCTATAAGTCAAAAACGACTTATAAGTTTATTATTGGCTATTTTTATAAATTCTTTTAAATACTTAAATAAGTGCTTATTTGATGAGATAAGTTTAAATAAACTCTTCTAAATACTCATTTTTTTAGTTTATAACTTGCAACTTATTTAGTTTATAAGCTTGTTTGATCAAAATGTTTGATAAATGAATTTATCCCATTAATTTATAGCATTATTTTTAAGATGCTATTTTTTTTGAAGCAATTTTTAGATGCTATTTAAAGTATAACTTATTGTTAATTTCATTTACTTTAATGAAATTTCTTTCTTACCCCCCCGCTCCCCCCCTAATTGGGGATTGGTAAATACACCAATTTTTTTGGACATACACCCCACATTTAAAAAGGAAAATACCATTATACTCTCATTGATTTGTTTAATTTTTTTTTCAATTTCACGTTGTTACCGGAAAACTGAGTTTCCGGAATGTATTTTTGCATTCCGGAAACTCCAGGAAAAATTTACATTTCGGAAACTCCAGTTTCCGGAATGTAAATTTGTATCCAGAAAAGTTTACATTCCAGAAACTTCAAGAAAATTCAGTTTCCGGAATATATTTTTGCATTCCGAAAACTCCAGGAAAAATTTACATTCCGGAAACTCCAGGAAAATCCAGTTTTCGGAATGCAAGCAAATTTGCAAACTCTAGTTTCCATACAATTTGTATTCCGGAAACCCCAGTTTTCGGAATGCAAATCTGTATTCCGGAAACTGGGGGTGTATGGCCAGTTTCCGGAAAAGGAGCGAAATAAAAAAAAAAAACCCAAACAATGAGGGTATACTAGTAATTTCTTGAATAAATATGGGGTGTATGGCAAAAAACTGGGGTGTATTTACCAATTCCCCCTAATTTAGAAGAATCCTTGATGACTCTTTTTTCTTTGGATTTAATTAGTATGTACTGTTAATGTAAATTTTTTTACATAGATGTCTAATTATATTTTATCGTATAGATTTTTGTGTAGATATTTTAGGGTTTATTGTTACGAAGTGGCATTATAATAATGAGATATGATTAGATGTATGTATTAAAAAAATTTATACTGTTAGTGCATAGTTATTAAACTTGTGTGATAAGAAAAATAGAAAATATTTGTCTATGATCCAGTTTGGATAAGCTTCTCTATAAGTACTTTTAACATGTATTTTTTAACTAACAATTTCTCGTAAAAGTTGAAATTAATTTTTACTCTTTATATTTTTTTAAAGTTATCTTTTTTAAGTTTTCCAAAAGCATTTATCTATCTATTGATGATTATTTAATATTTTTTTGTATATATGAGAAAAAATAAAAAATAAAATAAGATTAACTTTTCTATAACTCGAGTTAAAATTTTTACATCCAAATAGGGTCTATAAAATTTATATAAATGTATATAAATCGTATAACATGTTCTCATGTCATTTTACATTTATTATCCTTATTTAATCAGCTAAGTCAACAAATTTGAGCTAAAAATCAACTTCTTAGTTTTCAGCTGTTGTTAGATTAAAGGCTTAATTGCATATTTGGTTCCCTAGTTATTGTGTTTGTGCGATTTGGGTCATCTAGTTTTTAATTGTGCAAATTAGGTCCCTCAGTTATCCCAATTGTTACAATCAAGTCCCCATATTCCTATGTCGTCCAATTTTTAACATCTAGAACCTATATGGCACACATGGGGATTGATTTTACACTAAATCGGGTCACCCTGGCATTGAGTCGGGACATCTTGGCACTGATGACATGACAAAGACTCTCAAAAGTGAAAAATTTTAAGCAACATGTATTGCATCACATGTTACCCGACTTGCTTTGAAAATTTTTTTGGCTACCTACACCATGCCAAGGTGACCTAATTTAGTGTGAACCAGTCCCCGCGTGTGCCATGTAGGCTCTAGGTGTTAAAAATTGGACAACATAGTGACAACGGGACTTGATTGTAACAATTAGGGTAACTAAGGGACCTAATTTGCACAATTAAAAACCGAGGGACTCAAATTGCAATAACTGGGAGACTAAAAATGCAATTAAGCCTAGATTAAAATAGAAAAAAGAAGGGGTGAGTGCGTGTTGAGGTAGTGGAATATCTAATGATAATGACCAGCAAGGGGAAAGAATGGTCCACTCAAAAAAGAGGATCCTGTGTTCTTTCCACGTCCCCTATGGCTATGTTTGGATATGGAGTTTTAAAGGGGAGAGAAGGACTTATAATCCCTAATCTCTTGTAAATTAGGGATTATAAGTTTTTCTCTCCCCTCCCTTTCCTTTCCTTCCCCTCCAAAACCCTCGTCTAAACATAGCCCATGAGAATCACAATTTCATCCCAAATATCCAACAATAGACGAAGACGCCTGCCACAGTGAAGCAATATTTGGTTCAAGACCAATGAACTTCAACAGCTTCATCACCCTTTTAGCCTATGTTATGTGAATATCATATCCATATACAGTTCAAATCCAAATATGGGAATCTTCCAAATGGGAAAAACATGAGGCAAATTAAATAAGCAGATGCAGACAGAAATGAGTGGATACACAATCACCTGAAATTCCCTATTGGAAGTGTTTTGCTTTTTAGAGGCAATAGTTCCCTACAGCTTTCCTTTTATGCCATCCTTCATTGTTTGATTGGATCATGGTTAGTCTAGCTGGGTTTGCAATGTTGGAGACAACTAGAACTAGCTAGGCCTGAGAAAAGGAGAAATTCTTAGTTAGGCCATAGATATGCACGTGACACAGGAGAAATTCTTGCTCAATAATATTAAATCCTAACCTCAATTATAATATTAAAAGGTAATTTAAATTTAAATGAGAAACATTTATGGCTCACATAGTTGAGGTGGTATGTATTTGATAATACGAAAAAGGAGAAATTTCTTGTCCCAAAAATACCTTAGAATTTTCACATGGGACAAGACACTTTTGTTCTGTATTATTAAATGTGTTATGGTAGTATTTTCAATGCTACAGAAAATTAATATATATATTTAATGATAAATGTAAAAGAAATGCCTATTATATCCGAGAGATATTTAATTTCTACGGACAAAGGTACCAAAAATACAACCAAGAAGATGCATGCATAGACGAAGTTAGGTGAATCCCCCAAGTTGCACAATCAAAAGTTGAAGGATATGTTATGATATTAGGGATGAATGTGGTATGCTACAAGAAAGCATGACATTTACGTATTATTCTCGGCAATAGGGGCTACCCATGCATGTGAAGTGTGTGTGTGCCCTTTCATGTACCACAAAAGTAAAAGAGGCTAATTTCCCGAGTTGACTTTTTTCATTTTATAGGTCATGATGAGGGAGATGATGAGAGAATGGGTCCATAACGTGACTGAGACAGTTGATTAAAATTGAGAGAGAATTGGGATGGAGGACGAATTAAAAGATCATACACCATTTAATTTACTTTAGGTTTGTTCATGAGGGACTCTTGCTTGGACCAAGTAATTAATGGTGCCTTTTGCTCAGCCCCAAAGGAAAAATATTAAGATAGAATTCTATCATCAACCTAAAATGGGAAAAGGTGATGTGAGAATAGAATTTCTCAGTTGACCCAAAATAATAGAATTCCTCATATAAAAAAGTTGATCATGAATTAGTCTCACATATTGGTTAGGAATGAGTCAAATAAAAAGAATATAAATAGGGACACAAGACACATATATCCAATGTCTTAAGATTTTGGATAAAGATATATCATCGAGATCTTACTCGTTGGCACAAATTCCCTTATTTTAAACTCTCTTGGGAACTCTCTACAATCACAACACTAATCTCTCATGAGAACCCTGTTTATTTTTCAAATTTTTTTGGATAGGGCTCAATTTTAATTTTTAACATGTATTTATTTCAATGATAAAATGTAGTGACTGAATTATTACTTTTTTTATTATTATTATTAATTGTGATTAGCAAGAAAGATTACGAAAGATAAAGGTATTTAAGGGGCTGAAATGATGAACTGAACTTAAACTGAATATATCATTAATATTTTCAATCAGTGAAGACTATTCGTTTCAATTATGCGTTTTTTATATATCTTTCTTCTATCTCAAAACCCTGCGGGAAAGATTAGGTAGCTAGCCCTGTACTTACTTGTGACTTCATAGCACTGATATTTAAAATTCCTATATGTCCTTATATGTAGTTGTTTAGCCTTTTATTTTTCTTATCTTCGTTGAAAGTTGTTTGTTCTTTTGTTTGTATTGGTGTTTTACATGTTTGTTTTGTTCAAATTCTGTTTGTCTGGTGTTCTATAATAATACTTTGAAACAAAGATCAAGAAAGATTCCTAAATTTACAACAATGTAAGTGAATCCAATTAGGAAACAACCGTACATTTCACTATCCTTTTGTATTTTTCAATCTTATCCAATTTTTTTGGTTAATTAATCAATTATTACCATATACAACAGGTTAAGGGCAGTTCCTACAGGTGTCAAATCGGGCTGCCTGACCTGGCCCATCGGGCCACAATACAAAAGTGGGTAGTGTCAAGTCAACCCGTATTTTTATGGGCCGTGCATTTTTTGGAATAACCTGGCCTAAAACACATCAGCCCGTCTGCCCAAATTTTTTACCAAAAAAAAGCTGAAAGTATAAAAAAGTGCATAAAAAACGAATCCATTGAGTTGGGCCAAAATAACCCAATGTATATGAGTCTAATCTAGCATAAAACACGGACCCATTGGGCCAACTCGTCGGATCAAGCCAAATTTGACCGCAATAGTAGTTCCAAATAAGCTAACATCTTATTTATGAAAGTTAAACTATTTAATTATATTATTATTTTTTATAAAATTAAATATAAATAATTGTAATTCAATAATAGAGTCGATAAAAAAATCAATTTAATTTTATCTAAAATGATTAATAGTGTAAAAATACTCAGACTTTACTAAGGTGTAAATTGGTTCTTATTCATGCGTGTGTGCATGTAAAAGAACAGAACTTTCACACGTATCTTTACTCCCTGAGAAAAGTACCAGCTAGCAGCTGCCTTATATATAGCTTCTTCCCTATCATAATATATAAATAAATAAATAAACAAATACGACACAATCAATTAAATCTTTTTATTTTGTTTGATTCTTCATTTATTTGCTATTAAAGGTTACGTCAGCAATAAGATAGGAGAGGCAAATATACTCGAAATTTATCTAATGCATACCTCCTCTATGAAAGAATAGGTCTTAGTCTTACATGGAGATGGAACCCGTGAACAAATAATTGACTTCTTGTGAGATATCAATGACCCAAAGTCAAGTATCTCCTCACGTGCTTACATGTTCGCTTAGAGCAGTGTCCATATAATTTAACTATATGTTCAGATATATATTTCATTTATCTCATTTTTATTTGTTGTTTAAGGTTGTACAACAAGAATTATAAAATACAAATATTTGCTTTAAACCGCACGATTAATTCAAACATTTATATATATAATTAATCTCTAATGGTCGTCGAATTAATCCTTTGCTTTAGACCGCACAAGTAAACTGAATTTTAGCTTTTTGACTATCGATATTTTTCAAAGAAAAAAAAATAAGGAGTTGATAGTGAAGAAAAGTTGTACACAAATGGGTTGGTGAAAATAACCGAAAACGAATTTAACTGCATGTATATGGAAGTTGTCGGTATGAACATAATCAGTTTTGACATTTTAGCATAAAATAATGGCCAACACACAACAACCAATTAAATAAAGCAACTTGCAATACATAAACATTATCATATTATAAATTACATTAATTAATCAAGCAAGGCTTTTCTCCAGAGATATAGGTAATCCCATTCTGACATTACAAGCTTGATGCAAGTGAAAACTTATTTATTAAATTAGTATACATGAAAATATAACTTCTATTCAATATTATAAAAATTTAATTTATGAGTTAAATATATAATTAAGAATATGATCTACATGTAGAAATAAACTAAAATATAAGTCACATATATTAAATAAACGACTTGCGTTGTTTGTAAGAGAAATAAAAAACTCTACAATTCGCGCGCGTGTGTACATGTGTGTGTATTTGCATAAGAGTTATGATATATGTACACCCTACAAATATATTCACCCATCTAATACCTCTAATTTTTCTTTATCTTTCTCTAACTATATATCATATAATATATTTTATTATTTTATTATTTTTCTCTCTTTTCTCTCTATCTCACACTACTAGTATACACCCCATGTCCACATAACTTTTTCCTTTGCATAAGAGTTATGATATATGTACACCTCACAAATATATCCACTCATCCAACACTTCTCATTTCTCTCTATCTCTCTCTAACTATCATATCATATATCCTATCATTTTATTACTTTTCTCTCATCTCTCTGTATCTCACACTAGTGATATACACCCTATGAGGTGTCCACATAACTTTTTCCTTTGCATAAGAGTTATGATATATGTACACCCCACAAATACGAGATTGTTTTGTTTAGTTTTTGTAAGGTTTTAATATTGGAAGTAAAACAAATCGCTTTGACAACAAGTGTCTCAAAAAGCACAATTTTTCCATTTGCATTGGAAAGAATTTTAATCAAATATGCTTTTTATACTATTTTGATATACTTTTTCTATACTAATTTAGGGACGGGATTGATGAAAAATTAAAGGCAATTTCTATGGTCCCGTTGTAAAAACAACGGTTTCGGTCTCGTTGGTGAAAATATTTTGCAATTTAGTCCCTAAATTTTAGATTTATTTTTGAATCAAAATAAGAGAGCAGGAAGAAAACCCTAACCTCTGGAGGGAAGAAAGAATTTGATCTGCATTCCACGGAGGAAGAGGGGGCGTGAGAGATGAATGCGAAGGCGACGTGGTTGGCCCGATAACGTCGGCATGGCGTTGGTCGTCGTCACGAGTCGGCGGCATTGGAGCGGTCGTCGTCGGAGACCAGATCGGCGGCGGAGAGGGCAACCTTCATCGGTGGTTGATCGGAGGCCATAAGGAACAGAATATCAGGCATGGAGGATCACCGATTGTAAAATTGAAACAGGAGAGGGGAAAATAGGACTTTCACTTACAGACATAGGTCTTTTTCGATACGAACAAATTTGTAAAATAAAAAAGATTAAGAACTATAATATAATATAAAAAAATTATAGTCCTTAAAAATAATAATTTGATATGGCAAAACTCTCGTTTATCATTAGTTAATAAAACAACGGTTTCAAAACCGTTGTTTTATCGACGGGACTGTAGAAGCTCCCAAAATTAAAACCCTCAAACAGACGCCAGAGAGACCTCAAACATCCGCAAGTTGTCAAAACCAACTACTACAAGTTGAAAAGTTATACGTATACGTAGTTTTGTTTTGATTGAGAACTAATATAATGAAGGAATTAAATTAATGTTAAATTATTTCAATTATTTGAGTGAAGAAATAAGAAAACATAAGCGTGCCCGGTGATTCAAGTCATCATGTTTACTCTTTTTTGTATATTGTCTTATTGATCATTCATAGATTTCTAAACATAATAAAAATATGAGAAATTAATGTTTGACTTTTTTGTTAGAAAGTGCACTATGGATAGTTTTCATTGTGCAATTTTATTTTCTGTTTTTATTTTTAATTATAAAATGGAAACATGGTAATAGTTTTGTAATTAGAAACGAAAACAGAAAAATGTGCACACAAATAGTTTTAATTCAATTCCTTGATATTTTATTTTTGTTTTCACTTTTAACTATAAAATTATTATCTTATTTTCAATTTGCTTAATATTTTTAAATATTTATATAGAATATAGTGAAAACAAAAAATTATTTTCACGATTTTATGTATAAATATTTAAAAACAAGAAATAAAATAAAAATATGGTATCAGATTTGTAATTAAAAATAAAAAAAAAACTACAAACAGGTCATTGACCATCTTCAAGCTACTCGGCCTCTTCTTTCTGAGTTTGGTGTCATTCTATCTCCATTAATGTGTCAATCTCATTTCTCTTTCTGAAAACTTTAGGGCGAAGCCCAAAGTTTAGCTAAGGCAACTCTTTTTATAGTTCATCATTTTTTATCATGCACCTCTTTGTATTTTGCAGTTAATTATTAATAAAATCCAATAGTACTCCTTTTATCTCAAAAAAATTTACAGATAACATTATAATTCAAAGTTGACCATTAAAGAGGATACGTATAGCATGACGTAAGGCTATCCTAAGAGGCCTCTGTAAATTGAAGTATCTGCCCGTTTAGAAGTATATATACGTGGATAATGATTCATTGAAAAAGATATTGTATTAATATTTACTATAGGGGGAGCCAGTACTAGGCGTAATTGTCCTTTTTATTTTTTTTATTGTTTTGTTGTATAATAATTAGATGATACAGTAGTTGTAATTATAAGATAGTTATCAATATATTATAGATAGTATTTTTAAATTTAAATTTAAACTTTTAAGGACAATAATGAAAAAAAAATAAGACACCAAATGGTAGTTAAACTGAAAGGACAAAATTGAAAAAAAAAACTATATTAAAAATTGATATTACCATTATATATAGTTAATTAGTTATAGATATTGAGTGAAAGAGCAAACGTGGTATTCGTCCGAAAATGATCGGTAATTAATATGACGTGTCATTTGGTGCATATGATATGACTTCTTATTTATATAAGTATAGATAAAGATTATTAAAAGGAAATTAAAGAAAAAAAAAAACAGAACTAGCCGCCCCTCTCTCGATCTTTCCTCAACTCTTCTCTTTCTTCTTCTTTATCCACCGAAAGGGGATAGTTTTGGGCATTTTTTTGTCTAGAATCTCTCATTTATTTCTTTTTTTCTCTCTTTTTATTGAAATAAGTGATTTTTTTCCACATAGATCTGATTTTCTTTTGTGTTTTTTTTGTATTTTTGTCGTCTGCGTGCAGCGGTGTTTTGATTGTTGTCTTGGAGCGGCGTCGTTTGATTTCCCGTCTTGTTGCGGTGTTCATTTGGTGTAGATTAACTGATCAGCTTCGATCCATTACAGATTCAATTAAGACTTAGGCGTCAATGTTACAAATCCGAAGGCATGGGTACTCCGGTCACTTTGATTTTGTCACATTTATAGACATTTTACCGTGTTATGCTATTAATTTGGGTGCTATGAATTTATTCAAAGATTTATCCTTTTTAGTTTTTAGCGATGTTGAATTTATGTTGTTATCGGTGTATTTTACCAATTTGAATGAATAAACAGTAAAAAAAAAAGGATAAAGATTATTACTCTAGTAATTGACACTAGCTCATATGAAGTAAAAAACTAACGATCGATATATTATATATATATAAAAGAAATTAATTAGTATAATATAACAAACACCTACTGATTAATTAGTTGCAAGGTTGTCAAAAAAAATCAGTTGCAAGAAATTTTATTCATGTAAGTCTTGAATTTGAGTTTTTTAAACGTAAAAAATAAGTATTCAAACTTTATCATTTGAATTGTGTTTACTTGTCTCGATTTAGACTAATTGAAATTCTATAGTTTTAACCAAAGATGTCTGACTACAAAATATTATAGTATAACTCTTGGCATGAGTAAAAGGAGGTTTAATGTAACATTCCAAAAATAGAATTTCATGATATAGGTGTTAATTCATTTTGTTAAATTATGTCATTGTATGAATTTTTGACATTTTAGCTTATTTATATAAAATCCCTTCCTTAGTTCAAATTAATTATGATTGATTATGAATAAAAGAGAGAAATTGTGAGAGAGGAGTAGAGAAAGAAGATGCAAAAGAAAGAAGAAGAAGGGGAAAGATCTACGTGGGGTAGTGTAATTTGGGGGGAAAGCTTGAAGTAAGAGAGGGTTAAGCACGGAAGAATATAAGGTGAGTGTTCTTCTCTTCCCTTTGGATTGTGCTCAATTTATGAAAATAAATATAATGCATGTTGGTTTGTTATCTCCTATGAGTATTGTGGTTGCTCAAGATTCTAGTAAATTGATTGTGTGTTCCATGGATTGATGTTTTGGGGTTTGCATGCAGTGGGTTCTTGCATGTGCAAAGGGCTTGGATGATTCATTTTGTTTCTACAAAAATAGCATGTTTGTTCGAGTTATGAGATGAAGTGGGTTTTGGAACACTAAGGGGTTCTAATTTGGGTTGTTGATTTGGGGAAAAGAAGGTTGTAATTGATGGATGTGAGTCCTCTTTCTTTGATTGCATATTCTTGTTTATGATATGCCATGTGGGAAGATGATGCATGGAGGTAACAATGTAGTTTTTCTTGTTGATTTTTGTTTCACTATATTTAGACTGGTTTCTCTGTGTTTAGAACTAAGTTTTCTGCATTTTCTAACCTGCGAATATCGATTCAAGGAAAGTGTAAATCGATTCACAGAGACTATTTTCTCAAACCAGTGACTTCCAACTTTCTGTGAATTCAATTGATCACAAGAGATTCAAAGCTCGGTGAATTCAATTCACATGAGATTCACAGAGACTCTGTTATGAGAACTGCGATTTCAACTTGCTGTGAATCGATTCAAGCATTTCTTGAATCAATTCAACAACCCAATGTTTCACAAATATTAGTTTAAAATGCTTGTAATGTGTCATGATTGATGAGGGATAGTTACATGGATGCTAAATCTACTTGATAGGTCCCTTTTTATTCTCTATTGAATTGGATTTACTCCATTGTAATGACTCCATATGCTTATGTTTTTCTTTAATTTTTGGATTATTATGGTATTGTCTTATGATGAAGAAGAAGGTAATGTGATTTATGACAACAATATGACAGATGTTTATCCCTATGAGATACTTATATATGTTAGTCCTTCGATAAGGGAAGGATGGAGTATGGACTAATCGGGGAAGGACGCCTCTCACTGATTAAGAACTTTAAGCATGTGTAATGGCTAGTGGGGGATGGGCACCTCTCAAGTGTTTAAGAGCTCTAATCATGCCCAAGAGTACTCAGAATAGTTAGAATATTTAGAACTTAGTATAAAATGATTGAAGCTATGGAATTGTTTACGATAATTACGTTATTCTTTTGGTTATAACAAATAATAAAGTATTTAATTGTATATCTTAGAATGATGTAGAATGATATAGATGTTTTATTACTCTATAAATGTACTACGTACTTGAGTATATAAATTGATTGACTCGTATTTTCAGGACACTCACTTAGATTTTTATCTCTTTTGTTTAAGTTTTATGTTTTCAGCTAAACGGCTAAAGAGGAGAAAGACGCCTAACCCAAGTAGAATTAAAGATTATAGTTCAAAGTTTTGTGTATAATATGGAGAGTATAGTTTAGGAGTTATTTTCTTTTATTTGAGTATGAGTTGGAATGCATAATATATTAGTTTCCAGTTAGGGGCGTTTTTTGTACTCTAAGAATTTTAAGGAATTTTTTTTTAAAAGCCAAAATGCATTAAAAAGATATTGAAAGTACAAGTGGTGTCCAATCCAAATAATACAGAGTAGAGTTCAAAACCAACCATCCTTCACAAAATGAAAAAACCCCACTCTCCTACACTCCTGCACTGTGAAGACTAAGGTGAATTGCATTTTTAAGTAGAACCATCGAACCAACAAAGTCTCAAAGGGTTATAGTCAAACGCCAAGATATGCCATAGTAATCCATCAGTCTCAAATTGGTGCTTTTATCAACCCCAAAATCCAACTAAGTGAAATGGGACTCAAAAATAATTTCCCCGTAACCTACATGGTCTCAAAGGGGTACATTTTCGCATGCTAGTTTTAACCCATTAGTCACAAAGGAAATACTTTATAAACACAGATGAAAATTTTCCTAAACCACCCCAACCCAATAAACAACCCCCACCTCTTACAACATTAAACCACCATAACAGCAAAGATGTTTACAGAATAAGATCCACCAGTGCAACAAATGTCCTTGCCAAGATCAGCTTTGCGTCCTTCAACAAGCAAGGATATAAAATCCTCCTCCTCCTTCACGCCTTTATTGCACATTAAAATCCCGCACACAAAACAAACAAGGTAGAATGTTTCACCCCCAACTTAGCAGCATATGAATTATAGCACATGGGCTGACACCAACATCATCCTTGAGTCCCTACAAGCAAAAAGCACTCCAAACCCACGTCAGAACATAGAATTTAGTTAACCAAATGCTTACCAATATCACCTCTTCATCACCTTTAATTCCCAAAGCCCAATCCTAAGCATCCCAATGGGTTAGAGAACCAGCAACTCACAGGGTAATTAAACTTGGGACTTTCGGAAGACACCCACAACCAAGATTTCAATTTTATCCGTTCCACTAACTCTACAATGTCCACCTTTACACCTTTGAATATGGCTGAATTTCGTGCACCCCATATCACTCATACTACAGTAAACCAGATTATTTCCCAGATATGAACCTATTGTTTTGAACCAGCCTCTGACTCTTGGATTTCCTTCCACCATACAGATTTTAGCCTTCCACCCTCTTTGATATCCCCCCTTCAACACCGTACTTTTCTTTAAGCACCTTAACCCACAAACCTCCCTCCTCCGTTTTCAAGCGCCATAACCACTTCCCTAGTTAAAAGATTTCACGTTCTTTAAACCCAACCCCCTTCTGATTTTTCGCGACAGATTTTAGCCCAAGCTACCTAGTAGATTTTTCTTGCTCTCTCCCCACTCCCCCACAGGAACCGTTTAAACAACTTCTCAATTGCACAAATAATTCCCTCAGGAGCCTTAAAAAAAGAGATGTAATACACAGGAAGAATTTCAAGGAATAGAAGGAAAGATTTGTTTTGTAACAAACTATGTCTAACTTACTTTATATTAACTATTGCTTAATTTATAATATGATTATTCTTATAAGTATCACATTCGATTATTAACTATTTCCAAAAAGTGTTATGTTGAAGTAAAGAGATCCCAATTCTTCTTTCTCTTACATAATTTTACACAAACTATCTTTTTTTTTAAAAAAGAGCTCTTCCTTAATATTTTCCAAAGTACTATTGTTTTTAATGTTTTATTTATTAGAGGGTGCAACTGTAATATTATAAAAAAACTACGTAGGGCATTTCATTTATGTTGGTATTATAACTGTTTTAAACAATAGTGATGCCCAATAATCAGTGAAAATAAAAACACGTACTGAAGTGAATGTGGAATGCGACATTAGGCTATTCCATGAGGCCCCATTTATCCGATTACTCTAAAGTAAGTAATCTAACTTTGAATGTAAAGTAAATAATCTTTATCGAGTGATTAATAAATCAATGGTTGACATTACAAACACATGCATAACAAATTATACATGTATTGGATTATCAACTTTTAATTTTCTTATTAGTTGTTGAGATTACTTACATTATTCTCTACTCAGTTTAGAGAAAAAATCCGTTTGTATACGTGGACAATGGTTCATTGACAAAGAAATATAGTGTAATTAATACTCCCTCATCATATCTCTATTATAAGAATATATATATATATATATATATATATATATATATATATATATATAAGGTTATTTTCTTTGGTCCTAATAATTATAAAAAATATAGACTCATTTTTAAATGTATTAATTATTAAATTCTTTTTATATACTTATTTATTATGAGATTTATGTTAATGAAACACTCACTCATTCCCTAGGTATATATATGCATTGTTCATACCTCACGTTACTCAAACCCTAACTTGGGAGTCGAGTGCCTTGCAAGGTATCCATCGCCTCCTTCTACCATCAACCGATAGTAGGCGCGCGATTTCATCTACTACTTCTTTTCCACTCACTAATTGAAATAGCTACTCTATATAATTACTCTAGTTGATTACACCCCCAGGCGGTTTCATCTACATTCACTAGTAGGCGATTTCATCTACTACTTCTTTTTGGTTAACCATGACCCTAGCTAGGATGGGTAGTTGAATATTGTATTCAAACTAGTTATAATTAAATATGCATTCTAAAATCATATTATGTATATTAAATATTGAACTAACATAAAATTATAAAAAATCAAGTTAGATGAAATTTTAAATTAACATAGTTAAAATAATTATATTATATATTTTGTAGGATTTAAAAACTTGTTCGGGAGTCTGGGGAGTACCGAGAGCACTCACGGGTTAATGACCAAGACCATTGAGAGACATCGACGCCACATCTCTACCTAAAATATTATAAGACATTGGGTATATGAGTCACCTATCTTATAATATATCTTTCATTTAGCTAGCCCATTACTAGCCAATGTGGGACTAACCACTCACACTGTCAGTACCAACCAACGAGACGCGTTGCCTCTCGTGTTCAATACAAGTGTCCGACACTTGGATCCACTCTCACTTATCACTCTCCCATCAAGCCTAATCATGGATTCGATCCCCACAGATCGATGGTGCCACTTGTCAGGGAGTGCACTCATGAGCTAATGACCAGGACCACCAAGAAGACTTTGACGTACGTCACATTTCCACTGTACCCAAAACCTTAAGGTATTGGGTATATGGGTCACCTTTCTTATATATCATTCATTCAACTCATTCCTGACTAATGTAGGACTAACCATTCACACTTGTCTTCCAATAAAATCAATAGAAAGAGGTTATTAAATAGTAACAATTCATTATGTAGGAGCATTTTGAACTTGTTACTATAATATTTTAGGTTTTTTTTATCAAATCTTTCATTAACCTATTCCTGGCCAATATGAAACTAACCACTCACACTTGCCTTCCAACAAAATCAATAGTAAGAGGTTATTAAATAATAACAATTCATACATAATCAATCTCATGCTGGAGCATTTTTAACTTGTTTATAATCTTTACCAGGTTAATTTTTTTATAATATTTAAAAATTTACAAGAAAATATAAATTACTAGTTCAAACTAATTTTTTATAACATGGAGAGATAAAGTGGTTTGATGGTTTAAGAGAGATGAATGAGTTAGAGTAATAAAGAGATCATGTGTTCAAATTCTCCTGTTAACTAACACACACACACACATATATATATATACTTACGTACTAACATTTGTCTATAAAAAACCTTTTTTTATAATTGGTTTTAATGGGTATTAGTTCAATCGATCCTCAACAAGCATTTGTGATTAATCAAATATCTTATTGATTCACTGAACTTTTAGTCGACAGATCATTGTCTAGTTTTCTTTTAAAACTATATATACTTCCAAAAATAAGGACCTATATAAGTTTATTATATAAAAATAAACATGAATTAGGGCATGCATCCGCTGCCCTCCAACGTTTTGAATACATACATGCATGATTCCTTATCGATGTGTCTATATCAATTTTTTCCATTTTCATCAAGATTTATTGAGATTATTTGTCAACGTTTAAATTGTTATATACATGCATATAACCAATTTTTTTTATATATAAAAAAATTGTTATATACATGCATATTGTTAATTTTTAGACCAATTTTTCCTACGCAGAATTAACTCCTACACAGTGCTCGCTCGTTCCCCATTTTAAGACTACTATCTAAATAGATTATACGAAGATTAATTATAACCACTAGAAAAAATTAATAATATATATTTGAAAAAGCATGCATCGTTTGGCAATTTGGCAGGATTGTTTGAGAAACCAGCATGCGTGTAATTGTAGTTGTTCCTCCACACAATTTATTAGTATATATTATATATTACCAGTTCAGACTTGCATGCATCAAACTTTTCTTTGTGAAAGAGACTTCGGTGACATTTGTATATGGGACTTCTTTTCAACGGAATAGATAACAAAAAACATGAAAATAAAAAGGTATATGAAAAATACATTGCTCATTTGTATATTTAGATAATTTTACAAAGTCAGATTTATTTTATAGGTCAAGGTTTATTTAATACCATTATTAATAATCTATTATATTGATGGATGACACCGTGAAGGTTTTATATGATTCATGAGTATCGTGATTAATTTAGAAGACACCATGATTTCTTATTGATGAAGAACTACTTAATTAAACCACCGTGCATGAGTGATCAATTATTCAAATTTAATATTTATTAATTGATATGATCAATTTCATATATATTTTAATTAGTAATTTTAGAAAAGAGTACGCCATTGCTGGCAAAAACTGCCATCTCCTAATTATTTATTTTAAGTTTTGATCAGGCTTGGCAGCATGGTCTGAACCTATAGATACCCGCCCAAACTCACCCCAATTTTGACAAGAAAACCTATATATATTTGGGGGTATTATCCCTAGCAGGGTCAGGGATGGGGTGGTTTTGGGGGTTGGATGCGGTTGGAAAAGGTAAAACCCGCCTTGATCCATTGCCAAACTTAGTTTTGATAAAAAAAAAATTTACATGAAGATGAATTTTATTTCTCAAATTTTTATTTTTTATTTTCATTCTATTTTTGTGTATATATAAAAGCTTTGATGAACACTTGAATAGGAAGCACACCCATTTTTTTATTTCTGATTTCCATTTATACTGGGGCAAGAATATTTAAAATTAATTACTTCACTTTGATCACTTTCAAATAATAAAAAAATAAATTAAAAGTCAGAAAGAAACTATACTATAATCATCTGGCCGTTGGATTTGGAAAATGGAGTTGAATTATTCATCCTATAACTATAATCAAATAGGTGATAATATATATACAACTCAATGAATTGACTTGATAATATAATATAACGGAAAGAAAGTTGGGGTCCACACACCCTCCATTATTGTTCATAATCTTGTTGCTGCTAATTACCTCAGTCACTTCAAAAAAAAATGGTGTGCCTCAGGCAAATTTTTGTTATTATATATGGGACCCCATTTAAAAGTCAATCCCTCATTATTTTTATAAAATATGATACTGATTAACTTAAAATTTTTCGAACTATTAAAAAATATTAAACAAAAAAGCCTTCTTAGTTGGTTAAAAAGAAATAATAAAAAAATATTTAATAATATCAGTTTTATAATACGATTTTTTTTATGTATTTAACACATTTTAAACTAATACTTTAACGTGCTAATAATTGATGCACAAAATTAATTAATTAGATTTCTTTGACAAAAATTAATTAGATTTATAATTGGGTCTTAAAATTGAAATTGGACCTTATAATTATCTTCTCTAGTATATATCTCAAACTTAGAATTTCAATTATAAGTCCAATTTCCGTTATAATACATTCAATTCTTCACTAAAATTTTAAGAATGACAACTTAAAATATTTATAATAAAAATTATAACTAATATTTCACACTTTAATTTTGTTTATTACATTTGTTACTTACACATACTATACAAATCATATTCATCGCCTTTGTTAAATACTTCTACAACTATGATTGTGAGCATCCACACAACGATATCCCTCGACAACCTCCGACCACCACAGTCGCAGCTAGCCGAGATATGATTAACGGTTACCACTGTTGTTAAAAAAACAAAAGAAAATTAAGCTCTTATTATTTTAGCGAATGTCAATTTTTTTATACTCATAGTATCCCAGAGGAAACAATGTCCCTGAACTAATATGTATTCAGCTGAAAGATAAGTAAAGTCTGATAATGAGTTGTTTCGTCACCAAATATCGAAGTTGAGTACTGGTTGAACTCATCCCATAGCCAGAACATATTATCGAGTTCATCCCATAGATAGAACATATTAACCACTTACGGATTGTTCCGTCACCAAATATCGAAGTTGAGTATTAGTCGAGCTCATCCCATAGCCAGAACATATTACCGAGCTCATCCCATAGACAAAACATATTAACCACTTATGTCTATTATCGTGGTTCCTGAACTAATTTATGTTCGACCGAAAGGTAATTAGTCATATCTAGCCACGGATTATTCCGTCACTAGAAATCGAATACAAATACTAATTGAATCTGTCCCTTTAGACAGAACACATTAATCTTTTGTGTCCGAGCTAAAATGTTAATTTGAGTAGCAATCAACTTAATTAGGAAATAAAATAGTCACTACTATAAAACTTGTCAATCAGTGTCAAGAAGTCAAGTACAAACGGATGAGAATTGTTTATTGAAACCCAATACGAGATCCTTCCGCGACTCCTCAACTTGGCCAGTATCGGGACGGGACCGCTTAACATGCTAAGTGTTTTTAATATTGTAAATTGTACATATAAGTGTATCAAGGATATATGTTAATAAATAAAATGATATTTAATGAAAAGTCATATATAAAAACAATTTACTTTCTATATTGTTTTATGAATACCATTAACAAGTTTTTCCTTTTTTCTTTTTATCGACTTCTTAAAAAAAATATTTCGTCATTATTTTTTGTTATATTTTTTTGGTCAAAATTATTTTTTGTTATATTGAAAAACATAAATAACATCGATAGTTATTAATTTTGACTATACTTTTCTTTTTATTTAATTAATTATTTTAAAAAATAATTTCAAAGAAATAATAGTAGATTTGAGAAAACAATATAACTACTAATGAGAATATGAAAACATTAATTAATAAATAGCAAATATAACATTTTTTTCATAAAAAGATAATTTCCTAAAAGTGTTAACATTTAAAAATAAATAACATATTGAAAACCAAAAATAATTTTAATATAAAAATATATATTTCTTAATAAGCTTATTATATATCTTAAACAATATTTTACAGAGAACAAAATGATTACTATGTTTTTGTACATTAATATGCCAAGATTTTTTTTTTCATTACCAAAAAAAAACAAATATTCCCAGATTTTTTTTGTTTCAAACTGAATGAAGACATCACCATCACAAAAACACCAGCAGTAAAAACCGACAAGTCTGTGGGATTAGAAGAGAGAAATAGGTAGAGAGAGAGAGAGAGGGGTCACATTCACAGTTTCACACTCCTTCATTTGAAGAGGGTATAAAAGCAGAGTCATAGAGAGGTAAGCACATACCCTTCTTCACTTCCCATTCTATTTTCTTGGGATTCAGAATTCTCATTCAATGACCCTTTAATCTCTTCAAGTCTTCTCTTTCTTCCTTTCTCTTTATACATAATTGCAGTGCCTCTTTTCTTCCTCTCTCATTGTTTTGGCACACAATCACAACATGGCTGCTGACAAGGGAATCTCACTGGAACAGATCAAGAACGAGACTGTTGATCTGGTAATTTTTTTCTTTCTTCCCTTCAAACAAATTAAACCCCTTTAATTAGATTTTATTCTTGTTTTCTCAATGAATTATGTGTCTAGAGTGTTGGGTGTCATCAAAAAGGAGAAATCTTGGAAAAAGTTTTGATTTTGATTTTTGTTTTTTCCATTTCATTTCATCATGGCCAGCATGGCTCTGCCTCTTTGATTTTTCATTTAGCTTTCCACTGCCTGCAACTAGTTGTGATTTCTTCTAACATTCAGCTGTATGTTTTTTATTTCATTTTTTGTATTTATTTTCTGTTTTCAAATTTTATATTGAAAAGAGTAGAAATAATTAAAGAAAATTTCAAAACTTTAAAAATAAAATTAAAGTAACATTTTTGTACTTAAAAAATGAGCACCGAAAAAAGATATATCTGAAGTCATGAAAGTGATGAAACCAAACGGATACTTTGATTTTCCCTAGTTGAAAGTTTGATTTTGTAGAAAATCAACTATCAACTATATCCCAAGTTGTTAAAGATAATATCTGGGGAAGGTAACATGGGCGAAGAGTGAGATAAGTCATCATAAAACAGTTTGTTCGTTTATTTCAAAATTGAACCGGGCTGTATATTGCCACTCTACGATGTCATCACTTATTCAATACTTTTCTTATTCTTTTATCTATTTTTATTCCCCTCATAAAAAAATCTATTCTTATTCGAACCGAGAGATTTTGAGTTCGAATTCAAGCCATGAGAATACAGTAGCTACATCTCGTATAGTAGAACTTTGTCTCCTATAGAGTCCTACCCGGCTCAAAGAGATTAATCCCCACACGCGCGAGAATACCCTATTCTAGACCAAAAAACTTATTATTTCTATCTCTTCTACTCCTTCTTTATCTGAGTGCAGACAACCACATCGGTATCTAGAAACATTTTCCTTCAAAATTTCCTTCACTTTCTCGGTGACCAAACAGATTAGAATTGGGTAGCCTAAGTAGCGAATCTAAGCATGTGAGATCCAAGCTATGAAGCACCGACACCTCAGGATTAACAAGTGTCCGAGTGTTCGACAGGCGTCCGTGTCTGACACCGTACGACACCCGGATGACACGTGTCAGACACTCCATATAGGTGTCTAATTTTTTAATTAGTTTTTTCTTGTTCTGACACGGCAGGGACACCTCCCGGACACGGCGCAGAGTAAAAGCAGGAGCCCGATACTTAAATTTTTTGATTTTTTTTAAAACCCTTTAATACTATATGCCACTTCACTTTAACAATTTCTCCTTCTCTAACACGCAATCATCCATTGTCGACATGCTTTCTACGTTGCTGACATGCTTCCCGCTTTGCCGACATACTTCATGATTCCTCTTCGTTTTGCACTCTCCTCTTCCTGGTTCCTCCTTGTTAACGCCGGTTTCTAACATGACCTTCTCTTCTCTTTATTTTCATGTTTTCTCTTTCTTTATTCTTGAATGAGTTCCATCAAGATAACTTTGGGATTAAATATTACATATATTCATTAAATGTTAAATTATATATATATATATATCTGTGTCAATGTCTTATAGTTTGGACATTACCTGTGTCTGTATCCATGTCGTGTCCAATGTCCGTGGTTCATAGGATCCAAGTAGGAGTACACAGAGTTAAACACGTCTCAAAATTCGCCCCATGTATTCAGGGTGTGTACAAATACATACACATATTCATATATTTCTCAAATGTCCCATCATTCATGTGTGCCCCCTTTCTCTATCTACGCCTTGTTTGGTGTGGGAGTGAAGTCTTTTAAGTACTTTTCCGTGGTACTTTGGCCTTTTTCCTTCTTTTTTCAAATATCATTTTCATGTGTGAAAGTGAACCTGCTTGGCCCTTGGGATTATTTAACCGTTTTCATAGTAAGTCTCACAATCAACTGTCCTGACACTAAAGGGTAGGTGGGGCCCCTACAGTTTGTTTGGATTCATGAAATGAATGATGGTCCTCTTAACTTATTTGCCCATTTTGCCATCAGCATCTTTTGCTGGTTTCAACTTGTTATTTAGTTTTCAACCACTACAATAAAGTTCTCTAGAGTTGCAACATATGTACTCATTCTATTTTTTTAAATAAGCACCCATTGTCCTTATTTATTCGGAAAACCTCTCTCCTCCTTCTTATTCTTGTTAAATGGAGCTGTCAAATTAGACTGTCTAGCCTAACCAAGTCCATTGAGCAAAATTGTAAAAAATTAGTTGAGCCAGACCAACCCATATCTTTCAGCCACACATTCTAACCAACCTAAAAAAGTTGAGTTAGACTTACGTAGAAAAATATTTCAAAATATTAAAAAATTACATAAAATATGGGTTCAGCCAATTCCACCGGGCCAACACAGGCCCAGATAAAATATCTCTATGTCTTTTGGGTATATAATTAATGAGTTTAGTTCAACTAAAACATGAGTCTTCTAAGTCAGGCCAAAATTAATAGCTCTATTCTTAACTAATTAAATGATACACTGGTATGTAAGAATAGAGGAGGGGGTGTGTAATTAAAGAAAAGTTTATGACCAATTTTTCTATTTACTATTTTTACTTTTATTTATAACTATCACCTTATTTTTTATTTATTTTCTATTCTCAACGATTTGTAAAAGAAACATCAAAATAGTGAAAACATTTTTTTTCTCTGTTTCTTGTATAACTATTTGAAAATAAGAAACATAATAAAACAAAGTGATAGTTTTATAAATAAAAGTAGAAACAGAAAATAAAATAAGAAATAAATAATCCTAATATTTTTTATAGAATAAAAGTGTATGTATTATTATTTAAATTAAATTAAATATATCTCAACGCAAATTATTATAGTTTTCCCCGTAAAATAAACAAGAAAAAAGTGTTATTAATTGAGATGAAGCCAAACGGGTCCCCAAGTTGTCTAAACCGTGTGGGAAGGGAGAGCTGTTAACCAGCCAATCACATGGAGAGAGAGTCGTGCTGTCCCGTCTGACACACAAGCAACACTTTCTTGATGAGATGGTGTGGCGTCCAAGGCCTGTTTGCCTACACGCTAATCCATATATAACTTATTTAATACTCTATTTTTTTTAATGTTTTGACTGAACAAGTTACATGGAGTAACTTTTGGAATACAGAGTTAGAGATAATATTTTAAAATTGATTTTAATAATGATTTCGAATTTCTTCTGTTATTTTAATATAATATTTTAATCCTGGTACAAGAATTACTCGAAGGATTAAAGATTTCTAATCTGGTCAATCGGTGGTGGGTCAATATCACTGTAATTCGTGTTGAGGCATGTGACATGATTTGACTATAATTGGATTTTTTTTTAAAAATATACTATAATTGGATATATATATATATATATATATATATAGTAAAAGAAATTGAGATAAACTCCAATAATGATCAAATAAGGCATTATTAGGCAATAGGTGACAGTAGGATAATAAAAGAATAAAATAACTGATAAATTAATAATATCATTATAATAATAGTTTATTATATAATTGTCATATTTTAACAATTATTACTGTAAAATAAATTATGTTACACATTTTCATAAATTAAAAAAATTAATAGAGAAAGACATTATTTTTAAAGTTTTAGAATTGGTTGCTCTTAGAGTATGAACTGAGAACTGAGAAAAGCTTGTGTTAAATATTGCTTATCAGTTCCATTTTCTTTTAAAAAAAATTACAATATCAATTTTAAATGATATTGATCTAAACATAAAAACCGGAATTAAGATATTTATTTCAATTTCAACTTCTAATTTGATGTTCAATTTTAAGTGTCAAACAGTGCAAGAGGATTCTAGATGGTGTAAGTGATGATTTTTGTTTTTTTTTTATCTACATGGTGCAAATAATGTTTACTAATATTGAATCATATTTGAATTTTGTGATCAAAATATATTCCTATACAATCATCTTCATCCCTCTTTATGTTTCATTATCATGATTTATATATTAGTCTACTCTTGTGTGTGTGTTTTGACTTTTGAGCATTAATCTTGTCAATATATGGATGTTTAGTAAGTTTCATGAGTGATTACGATTCATTTTCACTGTGACCAATTCCACTGTTAGGTGTTTTTTTTAGTTATTTACAACAACAATCCCATATGAAAGAAAGAAAAGGAAGAAAAAATTGCACTGCATTTATGAAAATGCTCTTAGAGCAAAATGCAAGAGATTATTGATTTAGAAGTGACTTAATTTGTAGCATTACTTCTTGAGGTGGGAAAATTTTAGTGGTAGTATGTAGAGAATGTGTTAACTGTTAATTAAGCAAATGAGTTTACTAACATCACTTGTTTAATTTATAGGAACGTATTCCAATTGAGGAAGTGTTCGAGCAATTGAAATGTTCCAGGGAAGGTTTGTCCTCGGACGAAGGAGCCAACAGGCTTCAAATATTTGGTCCAAACAAGCTAGAAGAGAAGAAGGTAGGTCACTTCCTTTATATATGTTATGTTATAGTGTGAGTAAACAGTCACTTTAGTCTCTGAGATGTCACTTTGGTCAATAACAGATACAAAATTACAAAAAGATCATCAACGGCTAGTTGTTAGTCACTTTGGTCTAAAAGTGATAACTTACTGTCATTTTAGTCCCTGAAAGTGATTACTTACTGCCATTTTGGTTTGACGACAGAGACCAAAGTGACTAATGGTTGACACCAGTTGAGGACCTTTTTTAATTTCATATCTATCACGGACTAAAGTGACATCGCCTGACATTCTCAGGGACTAAAATAGTTGTTTACTCGTAGTGTCTTTTTATCTTATATATTTCTAAAGATATAACTGTGATGATATAGGAAAGCAAACTTCTCAAGTTTCTTGGGTTCATGTGGAACCCCCTATCATGGGTCATGGAAGCTGCAGCTATCATGGCAATTGCTCTTGCAAATGGTGATGGGAATCCTCCAGATTGGCAAGATTTCATCGGTATTGTTTGCCTACTGGTTATCAACTCCACTATCAGTTTCATTGAAGAAAACAATGCTGGAAATGCTGCTGCTGCTCTCATGGCAGGTCTTGCTCCTAAAACAAAGGTAACAAATCAAAGAGTTTTGATCTATTTTCTGCATCAACAAGTTATGGATGAGGTCTTTTATCTTTTCAATTACTATATAAGAAAATTAGGTCATTGTCTCCTGAGTTGTGACATGTGTCACCTCGACTTCTTTTTATTTCCAACTAAAATTGTTTTATTTCTTGAGTATTTTTTTACTATTTTTATTTTTATTAGGAAAAGATCCGTACTCGGGTCCATCAACTAGTCAACTAGTTTGTATAAAAAAGGACTAAATGGTCAGTTCCAAAGGGATTGTTTAATTAAAATTCTCACTCCTTTTGCAGGTTCTTAGAGATGGTAAGTGGAGTGAGCAAGAAGCTGCAATTCTAGTCCCTGGAGACATCATAAGCATCAAACTAGGTGACATTATACCTGCCGATGCTCGTCTTCTTGAGGGTGATCCTTTGATGGTTGATCAAGCAGCTCTGACTGGAGAATCACTTCCCGTGACTAGGCATCCAGGGCAAGAAGTTTTCTCTGGCTCAACTTGCAAGCAAGGCGAAATCGAAGCCGTTGTCATCGCAACCGGTGTGCACACGTTCTTCGGGAAGGCGGCTCACCTGGTTGATAGCACCAACCAAGTTGGACATTTCCAGAAGGTCCTCACAGCAATTGGGAACTTCTGTATTTGTTCCATTGCAGTTGGTATGTTGGCTGAGATTGTAGTCATGTACCCGATTCAACACCGCAAGTATAGGGACGGGATTGACAACTTGTTGGTCCTCTTGATTGGAGGAATTCCCATTGCTATGCCAACTGTGTTGTCTGTGACAATGGCCATTGGTTCTCACAAGCTATCTCAACAAGGTGCCATCACCAAGAGAATGACTGCCATTGAGGAAATGGCTGGTATGGATGTGCTTTGTAGTGACAAGACAGGAACACTCACCCTTAACAAGTTGAGTGTTGACAGGAACTTGATTGAGGTCTTTGCAAAGGGTGTGGACAAGGATCATGTGATCCTTCTTGCAGCAAGGGCTGCTAGGACTGAAAACCAGGATGCCATAGATGCTGCCATAGTTGGAATGCTTGCTGACCCAAAAGAGGTTTTTTTTTTTATACTTCTTTTCAATTTTCTCTATTTTATAGTGTTTCAGTTGAGCTCATTATTATACATATTCATGTGCCTTGTGTAGGCTAGGGCTGGTATAAGAGAGGTGCACTTCTTGCCTTTCAATCCTGTTGATAAGAGAACTGCTTTGACTTACATTGATGCTGATGGAAATTGGCATCGGGCAAGCAAAGGTGCTCCCGAACAGGTACCCTTGCTTTAAGTTTGTTCATAATTTGTGAGTTTTTATAGTTACTTACCCCATTGATGCTAATGCATTTTTTTTGTTGTGAATAGATCATGAACCTGTGTAACCTCAGGGATGATGCTAAGAAGAAGATTCATGCTATTATTGACAAGTTTGCAGAAAGAGGGCTACGTTCACTTGCGGTTGCTAGACAGGTTTGTGAAGCTAGTTTTCATGTTTGAAGTTTGAATTTAAATTATTCACTTCCCTTTCAACAAAAACATAAGACCTCCTGATTCTTCTCCACAGGAAGTTCCTGAGAAAACAAAAGAAAGTGCTGGTGGTCCATGGCAGTTTGTTGGTTTGTTGTCACTGTTTGACCCCCCTAGGCATGACAGCGCTGAAACAATTCGCAGAGCTCTTAATCTTGGTGTGAATGTTAAGATGATTACAGGTAAATAAGTAACCTCTCCTATTCCTTTATTTCTGTGTAAAATGACATTTATTATCAAACAAGATCTTGACTTTTATTCTGCTAAATAGGTGATCAACTTGCCATAGCAAAGGAGACTGGTCGCAGACTCGGTATGGGAACAAACATGTACCCATCTGCTACCTTGCTTGGTCAAGACAAAGATTCAAATATTGCTGCACTTCCTGTGGAAGAGCTGATTGAGAAGGCAGATGGATTTGCTGGAGTGTTTCCAGGTTCATACTCTTTTACCAACTCACCATTATGAAACTTTTTCTTTTCTTTTTAATGTTCATTAAAAAAGTGAAGCTGCTAACTATGTCCTTATTATCTCCTTTTTTTTGTTTGAATACTATAGAGCATAAATATGAGATTGTGAAGAAGTTGCAAGAGAGGAAGCACATTTGTGGAATGACTGGAGATGGTGTCAACGATGCTCCTGCGTTGAAGAAGGCTGATATTGGAATTGCTGTTGCTGATGCCACTGATGCTGCAAGAGGTGCTTCCGATATTGTCTTGACAGAACCTGGATTGAGTGTTATTATTAGTGCAGTCTTGACAAGTAGAGCAATTTTCCAAAGAATGAAGAACTACACGGTTTGTTGCTTTTCGCTCGCTCTGTATACATGTTCTTTTTTTCACTCACCATGTTGAATATTAGCACCTGACACTATTTTTCATTGTATTCCAGATCTATGCAGTGTCTATCACTATCCGTATAGTGGTAAGTAAATAGCTTCGTGAACACTATATATGTGATGTATTATGACAATGAATGAATACTGATCAGTTTGGGTTTTCTATTTCTGAATGCAGTTTGGCTTCATGTTTATTGCACTAATTTGGAAGTTTGACTTCTCTCCTTTCATGGTTTTGATTATTGCCATTTTGAATGATGGTAAAATTCTTAATTAACACATACTTCTCTGACTTATACATGAAATCTCTTTATGGCTATGCTGAATGACAATGGTGATTTTAAAATACAATTTCCATATTATTAGGAACAATCATGACAATTTCAAAGGACAGGGTGAAGCCATCTCCGTTGCCTGATAGCTGGAAACTGAGAGAAATATTTGCTACTGGGATCATGCTTGGGGGTTACTTGGCACTTATGACTGTGATATTCTTCTGGGCAATGAAAGAAACTAGGTTCTTCCCTGTAAGAAACATTTCACCTTGCATTGCATATATTCCTCACATGCCTTGCTGTCCCCATTTTGATGATGTTTTAATGTGCTGTTCTCTCAAATGTATGTATGTTGCAGGACAAATTTGGAGTTAGACCCATACATGAGAGCCCAGATGAAATGACAGCTGCTTTGTACCTACAAGTTAGTATAGTTAGCCAGGCTTTGATATTTGTGACGCGTTCGCGCAGCTGGTCCTATTTTGAACGCCCCGGATTTCTGTTAATGTTTGCTTTCCTTATTGCTCAACTGGTAAGGACAATGCTCCATTTTGTTTTCAATAGTTAAGGCATGGTTTTCAGTTGCAAACATACATTTGGGGGTCTAAAAGTACGTTTGCCCAATAGAAATTCTATAGTAACTTAATTTACTTTGGGTTCAAATGTACTTTTACAATCTTCTAACTGAAAAACAAACATGCACTTAATGGGATGATGTTACTTGTTTCTTTCTGATGACTCCTATGGGATAAGGGGGGTGAACTGGTGAAGTGATATTTTGAGCTTTTGGTCTTGAAGGTTGCTACATTAATAGCAGTATATGCCAACTGGGGCTTTGCTAAGATCAAGGGAATTGGTTGGGGTTGGGCAGGAGTTATCTGGCTCTACAGTATTGTCTTCTATATTCCTCTTGACTTGATAAAGTTTGCCATCCGGTACATCTTGAGTGGCAAAGCTTGGCTAAATCTGCTAGAAAACAAGGTATTCACAACTAACCACTTCTACATAATTCTGAATGGTGTTGTTTTTCTATGCTTATAGATTGGAACTTTTGTTTCAAAATGTGTTTGTGTGACAGACTGCCTTCACCACCAAGAAAGACTATGGTAAGGAGGAGAGGGAAGCTCAATGGGCTCATGCTCAGAGGACCCTACATGGACTTGAACCACCAGAAACCTCTAGTATTTTCAATGAGAAGAACAGTTACAGGGAATTGTCTGAGATTGCTGAGCAAGCCAAGAGACGAGCCGAAGTTGCAAGGTAAGCACTAGCAACAATAACGCACCTTGGTTATAAGATTATGATGATACTTATTGCTATGGGAATATTTGCTAGAACATCGTAGTTTATCTCATATGATTAGTTTCTTATCTTTTAACAGAAGTTATAGGGTTTCAGATAAAGAGAGAAGAGAAAGAATAATAACTTTAAATTATAAAATATAGTGATTTGATATGGTTGATACAATGATTCTAACAATATTTTTACTCTAATTACAATCTTTATACCAATGATTCATCATTTGTCATATTTAGAGTCTTCTAGTGAGAAACTAATGCAGGAAATTTCTCTCTTTTCAACCTACCCCTTCCAGGCTTCGTGAGCTTCACACCCTTAAGGGACATGTTGAGTCTGTGGTGAAGCTGAAAGGGCTGGACATTGATACAATCCAGCAGCACTACACTGTGTAATGAGCAGCAGCACACAAACATTGTAGATAGGAAAGGGGCCAAAATTCAGTGGCATACTTGAAAGAAGAGACAAAGCCAAGGCCTAATTACTTAAAATGCTTACTTATGGTAGGGAGAGTGATCCTATAATATGTACTCTCCCAGACTGTTTATCTTATTTATATGTATTCCCAGTTCCAGTAAATGGGATGTCTTAATTAGCCTTCTTTTTAGGGGCAATATAGTGTCAGTTTCAAACCTTGCCTTTTTCCCTTTCTTTTCATATGCTTTTGGAGTCCTTCCTCCTCATTTTGGGTTTTTCATGTTTATTGTATGTCACTTAAAAGTGGAAGTATTAGACAATGAGCTACCTATTGGGATATTTGTGGTGGGAAAAATAAGAGTTTATGGAAGTTTTAACGGCACATTGCAAAGTTTCAAACTTTGACATATACTCCCCCCGTCCATATTACTATAAGCAACATAGTACAAAAACACAGACCAATGAATGCTTTGAAATATAGAAATCTCAATTAATACTTACTAGTTTCAAGTTTTATTTCTCCAAAAATATCCCATTTTGGCGTCTTTCGTAAAATGAATATTGCTATAAATAAGGGTATAATTGAAAAACTAGCATTAAATTTATTTGAAAATTGATTAATGTTACTTATATTTTAGACTAAAAAAGTGTTTTTGTTGTTTATAATTTGAACCGGAGGGAGTATATCATTTCCCTGCCTTTTGGAAACACTACGCCTTCCGTTCCTTTTTATCTGTCGTTTAAGGTTATTTCACCATAACCAAGGAATCAATTAATTGATAAATTTTTTCCTATTATACCCTTATTTTTTTACTATCTCATTTTATCTCTCTACATTAATGTATCACAACATTCTAAACATTTTTATCTCTTTTTTTGAATCATAGTGAAACAATTAGTGTTAGTAATAAATCTATTATATATATTAAAATAGACCCCCTGCCATGTCAGCTTCATTTGTGCCAAGTATGCACAATTTTGCCACATCAATAAAATGTTGATGTGTCACACTCCAAATTTAGTTTCTCTTTGACAATCATTCTCACTACACCTCTTTCATTGTTTCCATCCATCTTTGCAAAGAACCAAAATAATGACTACATTTCAAAATGAAACGGTTTATAAAAAATCAATTAATTTAATTCTCACCTAACATAATTATTACTTCCAAAATTAATTCCACATTTCAAAATTTATTTGCTGATACATATTCTAAACATTGTAAATTTGATTTCAATTAATATAATAAAACATAAAATTCAATAGCTTTAAATAATAATATATTAAAATTAACAAAAAAACATTATAAACTTTTCAATTTCATGAAAAGAGTTTCTAAAAAATTAATTAACAAATATTCATTTCAACCACCAACTTTTAAAATATTTTAATTTATATTTATCTTTAATATTTACACTATTTTTATTGATAAAAATGATTGAACTAATATTATTTGCTTTTGTATGTTATGTTATGTTATGTTATTCTCAGTAAAAATAAAACATCAATGTACAAGACATCCACCGAAGACAAAAGCAACAGAGCTCTAAAGTCAAGAATTTGCCTGTACAATACCTGACAAAAAATGGCCAGGAATGGAACTACTTTGCAAAATATAATGACCATGAAGTGGGAATCCAATACACATGTACGATCTCAAACTTATTTTATAATTAAATTAATTCAAATTAGATAGAAAAAATTGCAAACATAATCACAATTTCTTATATAAAATAGGAAAAGGTATTCACAATCCATGCAACCCTCAATGAAATTGATGTCACATTTGCATAGAATTATATTGGATGTGAGAGTTGCATAAAAAACTAATACCTCATGGATAACAATACATCTGCCCAACATGTCAAAAGCCAAGTACCCAACACCACGGTAACAAATATAAAATGCTTCATTGATTAATATCATCATATTAACATTACAATTCTAACATGAGTACAAATTTATTAGTTCAAAATTGAGATGAAGGTATATGATGAAACGGCAACAACACTGACATTGTTTGGTAAAGATGCACAAAAACTTTTCATCACAACAGGATATCAACTAAATTAAGTGAAGAAAAAAAATACTCAATATGTTTTCTGTAAAATTTCAATGAACCCCGCGCAACGTGCGGGTTAAAATCTAGTTTATATTGTTGGAAAATAAAATAAGTTTTGGGAGTAGATGTATTATTTAATTAGTCTTTGAACTTTTCAACTATTACATTAATCAATTCTATGAAAAATGTGTAAAACAATTAATAGGATTAAGAGTATTATTGTCAAAATATAACCTTAAACTATCAAAATGACAGATAAAAAGGAATAAAATTTTTCTTAAAATTCGACAGATAAAAAGGAACGGATGGAGTATATACCACCATAAATTATCCAGTACTAGGGAATGAAATAAAGGGACACCAAATTTGTAAATGCTTACAAATGTGTGACTATCAAGAACAGAAACTAGGGAGCTTTGTATTCTCATTGTTGTGTGGACATTATTGAAGTCATCACATCATGGGTGTGATGATGACTAGCTATTGTGTTAGTGAGTGCCACTCAGAAAATATCATACAACTATAGTCCACATGTTGCTCGTATTAAATGCTTTTTCTTTTTTTGGTCGAAGCTCGTATTAAATGCTGAACGTTGGGTTCAGCAATAGGTTATCATTGGGCTAAGATCTGCCGAATCCAATATAGGTGTGGTCACTATGTTTGAGAATTTATCATACATTTACGACCAAAAAAATAATGATCATGTGGATAAACCTTAAGAATAACCATTGATAAGAATTATATTCGTTTAAGGGAAAAAATAAAAATTGACAAGCATGGAAGATAAATAATTTGATACAACAGCAAAGGTATGGTTATTTGTCACTAATAAATGTTTTTCAACATGTATATCTTAACGTTTTAGCCCTGAGTGGGCATGTTTAGTTTATGTTTTCATTTTCTATTTTAATTTTTAATTACAAAAATGTTATCTTATATTATTTGATTTTTGTTTTTAAATATTTATATGAAAAAGTGACAACAATAATATATTGTTTTTATTATTTTTTTTATAAACCCGGGCGTACAAAAGCATCACAATAATGACTACGTATACAAAACTTTAAAAATAAGCAACCAAGTAAAAAGAATGTGTTTTATACTTAAAAGTGAAGCAATAAAAAAAATACCAAACAAATTCCAAGTCACCTGAAATTTGACATATATAGAGCAACAATTGAGCAATTAATTATCAAAATAACTAGTTCCGTTATTGTACTAGTCACTTTCCTTAAGTTGTGAGGAAGAAGAATTTCATTAAATTTGCCAATGAAAGTCCATGGATATTGTATATGGGGCAAGCTGATCCCAAAGTATGAAGAGGAAGCATGGCAAGCATGATGAAGTTCAAGATGAATAACAGGATACGTATGGATAAAGAAGTTTGGAGTACAATTAGACTTGGAGAGGAGAGGAACAATTTTTTTATTTTTAAATATATAAAGACTTATAAAATTTACAAACTCTCATTTTAATCATTCATTTAAATAAAAATAAATAAAATGTAAAGCTTTTCCACTCTCCTTTCCCTGTCAAAAGCAACTTGATGATCATGGTACATCATCAATAGACCACAGGGACGAGATGACATAAATATTAATAAAATTTGTAATACATATAAGATTGGTGTCGAAACATGGCATGCGTATGACAACATGTTACAAAAGTCAATTTTTTAGAAAAAAAATGATACGTGGATATTATATAATCTTAGCTGTTTAAGTATTCATTAATAAAAATATTTTTTTGTCGACAATTAACAATATTCAAAAACAAAATTGATGGAATAGTGAACTAACAGAGATGTCTCATGATAAAGCTCCCTCGGAAGCATAATTAAATTATACATATATTTTTTTTGCTTTAATTCTAGAATAGAAAATCTTAAAGCAGAAAAGAATACATGTATTTATATACTTAAAAATAGTATATATATTTTTATATTTTTAAGTGATAAAGAGTTTGAATAATTTCATTCGATCAGTTTGAATTTTGTGAATGAAAAAATAAAAGAGTTTTAACCAATGAACTGAGTCCACTTGTCCCCACTCGAATTAGTCAAGAGTCTAATCTGATTTTTTAATATTGAGGTTGCGTTGGCAAAAAGTAGCGGATAACAAATAGTTTATAGCGACTAGGGGATAGCGGATCAGGTAGCGGATAGTAGATGAGCTTATAGCGGATAAGCTATCAAATTGAATTTAAAATATTTGATAAAATTAGCGATTAAACTAACTGATAAATGTAAAATGACATAAAATTCTATATTTAATTATTTCTTATATTTCTTTAATCAATATTAAATTAAATATTAAACATGGTAAAATATTTATAAATAATAAACTAATTATTATGATATTTAGAAGTTAAAATTTTAAAATTTATATTTTAGTGATATTATTTATTTACTTATTATTTGGTGTGACCTCATTAAAATAATTTTTATTGGTTAAAAACATTATATTTCAAATTTATTTTATTTTATTTATAGTTGTGTTTATTTACTTGTTTATTTATTATCATTAAAATAATTTGTTTATTGGTTAAAATAATTTGTTTATTTATTTTTTTAATTATTATAATAATCTTTTATTTTATTTAAGAGAGGATAGGAAAGGAATTTAATAAAAATAATGAGGATAAAAACGAGAGAAAAAATCATACGCTATCCGCTATAAGCTCAAACGCTACTTCAAGTAACGTCTGAAAAAATATTAAACGCTACTGAAAAAACACTAAACACTACCCGTTACCAAATATCTCTATTTTGTTAAATTCACTATCCGCTAGTCAAATCCGCTAACTGCTAGCGGATGGAATTTGCCAAACGGAGCCTGAGAGTCTATGACAAAAATAACAATTTTATTTCAAAATTAGAAAATTTTGATTTGACCTATGTAATAATTTTTTACAAGTTAATTATTATTAAATTTAATTAACCAATCAATAAATTGGAAGATGAGACTTTTAATTTTAAACTTTGAAACTAATAATATATCAGCTGATTCAGGATGGGTATCCTCCCCATCAGCCCCATACTCCTCTTCAGGATAGTGTTCAACATTTGATGATCACTTTCACTCACACTCTATGAGAAGACATTACGACAATACTTGTGTTGATTGGTTAGCCAAGTTTGATACCTCCTCTCAGAACATGTGTTACAGTTTTGGAATGCCTACCCTCATCAAATGCAGTAGTTGGTGCTAGCTGATACTGATCTTGGGACCAACTAATGCATCTTGGCTAGGATTAGCTTGTAGCATTTTGTTTCTCTTGCTATTTTTCCATTAATAAAAAAAAGAGTAGCACAAGTCAAATTTTTTACGAATGATCTAACTTTATCTTGAAATAAAATTATTATATTTTGATATATATCTTGAAATAAAATTATTAATTGTGAAATTATCATATCATAATATTTTTTAACTGAATTATTAGGTGAACTTTCCAAATTTAGAATTTTAAATCAATTGCATCCAAACAATTAGTATATTCTTTACTCATTCACCGAGCTGGATTCATTCTGCATAAATAAGTATATAATCAACTAATTTCTTGATAAGAATTATATTAATTTCAGAGTAGTAATAACTATATTTATTTTTTAAACATATAAATATTGTATTAAATTAATATCTATATAAATAATAAATTAAAAAAGAATAATCTTATGTAAATATATTGTAAAATTAAAGAATTATTTAAAAAAATTGTTGAATATAATTTATAAATATATTAATTGATTGACTTGATTGAGTTTATTTCTTTATATTTATATTAATAGTTTGATATGAATTTGTTTAAATTATTTCTAGGCTGTACAATGTCAGAAAAGGTATAAATTCTAATATTAGTATATATATTTACTGTGTTTATTAAATTTTTTCAATATAATAATTCAATTATAATTTTATTTTGTAGTTAATTATATTTTTATCCGTAAATATTATCTTCTTTTTTTAAATTAGTCTCTATGTAAATTTCATTCATTTTTAGTACTTAATGCTTTTCTACTTTCATACTGCTCCTTCGTTTTGTTTGTTGCACTGATAGGGCCAAGCTAGGTCATGTATTTTAGGTGATTTTTGGTAGTTGGGCCTGCGTTCCCGTTTGCCCACCAAAAAGATTCTTTGTGCTTTTAGTTTGTAATGAGAGGCCTTTTGGCCCATTATTAATACAATATCCACTTTCAGAAAAACACACTATTGACCACACTGTTGTGCTTTGGTTTTTTTTTTTTTTTCTAGTTGTTTTCCTTGTCTGTTGTGTTTTACAGCTTGGAATAGGTTACAGTAGCGGGTCTTGATTAGTATTGTTGTATCTATTGTGACTCTGCCTATGTTGTTTTCCTTGCTGTAGATGCCGTATGGCGGGGGTTTTCCCTTTATGAACTTGTTCTTATTGACCAAAAAAAAAAGAAAAACACACTATTATTGGACCCAAAAAAAAAGAAAAACACACACTATTTTTGTTAAGTATAGAGATTAAAAATAAAAAAAATTAATAAGAACTATAACAATAAAGCGATGTATTTTTAAGGACTAATTAAAAACAAATATAACATTTTATTTTATGTACAGTATTTTCCTAGCTGCCAATTTGACTCTTACAAGAGTGAGCTTCGACTTAATCATCAAAAAAAGTCTTATGTCTTGGACGAGATTAATGTTAATAATAGTTATATTGTGAGGTTGAGTGAATTTATACTAATTGACCATGCTACATTTGGATTTTTTTTGTATATATTTCTCGAACCTTGTAATTTATAAATTTCTTTTTGTAGGCATAATGTTAATTATGCGAAGGTCATTTTTCTCACACAACTTGGGACATGTCAACTTGGTAGTGGTGCACACCCATTATTTGTATAATGTTGTCAAAGTAGTAATGTCTTGTGTAGTTAGCTACTTTTTGTTAATTCAAATATTTATATAGTTGGTTATGTAGTAATTTTATCTATTATAATTCATTCTAATTTGTTCTATTCCCTTGTGTGTGTGTGTGTATAGATATATATATATAGCTTACTTCTTCGCCATAAAAAATATATATAGCTTACTTGTATATAAGATATACAATAGACTAATTTTCTTAAATGATTTCTTAGATTACATTGTCCCAGTTTTCTTCTTCCAAAAAGTTGTTTATATTTTTTTTCCCCACATAAACAATGTTAGTTGATATGTGAGTGATTTCGTTGAATTTTGGTTGTGAATTTGATCTGAATTTTGCATAAAACTTAGGTCACATATAGTAAAAATCACTTTAATTGCGTATCAAGTGAGAATTCATGATTATTAAGAGAAACTAGTATAGTGACCCGTGCAATGCACGGGGAAACAAAGTCTAATATATTTTTTTATAAATTTTACTAAAATTTAATTCATACTTTAATGTTGAAATTAAATAAAAAAGATTTAAATTTCCAATCAAACAATTATTCATGAATATAACCATAGTTGTTATCGGATAAATTTTTAGATATTAATAAATTATATGGTACCTACATGTATCTTTACTACTTGTTTTCGTATTTGTGTTTATAGGTAAATATATCTGTGCTCTACGTACTTGATATTTTTTAAGTTCATAATAACTCATTTTTTGTTTTAGAAATGTTATATTTGACAGAAAGCATCGGGTAATTCGCAACTTCAAAAGAGGAAATCACATCTATGAGAATCTTCACACCCATACGGTGTTAAAATGTCAAGTTCAATGAAAAGATTCAACAAAAGTAAATCACAGTTGTGAGAAATTTCACAGGTATATGAAGACGTCTAACTTATTTATAAGTTCTAATGTGTTATTATAGAACTAATCACAACAATGAATTAAATAGTTTTAAAATTATAATAAGTATAAATTGTCTCTAGAAATTCTTATGTTAAAATGGTTTTGCGTAAAAAGTTACTCCCCGTGTCTAACATTCACCTCCTAGTGTTATTTTTATTCCCATAACAGCGGACTTGTCCTTTTTTTTTGTCTAAGGACTTGTCCATTGTGGTATTATAGAGTTTTACTTTTTTGTTATATTTGGACTTTTAGCCCCGTCGGTTCAGAAAAAAATTATGTATCCAATTTTTTTTATATGAACAAATTTAAAATTTGTTTTTTCTTATATATATATATATACAAAATTCTATTGTATCTCTGGTGTATAGTGAGGATGATATGTCTCATTATTTTTCAGATGTCTCATAGTAAAAGAACTATCAAGAAACCATAAAGGCCTTCCAAGAGCCATTATGCAATATGCAAATAACCACACACCAATCATTTTAGAGGAAACAAAATTCTTCCAAAACATGCAAAAAAATCAAATTAAAATAACGAATTAAACAGTACAACAATATCTTGTGCCAACTTACCATCATTTGGTGCCACAGTATTGAAAGGGCACATGGAAAAATTTAGATATATTCAAAATGCACTGTCTACATTAGGTAATTTAAACTTTACTATTTGTACCCGATTTAATACATCCACATTTCTCTTTTTTGGCTCCATTCCAATCCCCATTGATCTCTAATGAGCCTAACCTGCCAAATCACAACCCATAACTATTTACAATATCAGATATAGGGAAGAAAACCCTAGACAATAGAATACCATCCACACAAATTATGTAAAAGTGATGGAACATTGATTAACTGCACATGGCCCCCAGCTTTCAACCCAAGTAGATCAAGAGATTAGCAAACATTGGAAAAATAATTAAACGCAGATAACCTTGTATTTGACACCCAACTATTTCACTGATTCCATATACTCACCCTGTATCTTTAAAAAAACCTCAACCTGCATAAATAAAATGGACACCATATGATTTTTTTTTTAAAAGGACACCACATGATTAAACAACCAAAACAAAGTATCTATTATCTAATCATTCAAACAACCAACACGTTACTTCTAACAAATATGAAATATCTATCTCCAAGTACTATCAGAAAGAACCAAATGAAAAAAATAGAGAAAGAAAAAATGAACAGTAACAAGTAGCTCTAGAGTATACAAAATCCAAATTTTACTAAGCGATCTCTCTATAATGGCTCGGGCCTAGCACCACTAAGAACATAAAAAAAAACTCTCTAAAAAAGAACAGCACATGAGATGCACATATATAACCGAATCAATAGTAAAACCATACTTGAACGGTTGATAAACGGGAATCAAAAGATAAAAGACAGCACCAGATGGGAGCAATGTTGCAAGCTCCCACAAAATTACCCCAAAGCTATAAACATTATTATTCCATTCAAACAAATTAAATTTTCGGTGAAAGAGATGAGACGCAACGTTGACCATGAAATAACTATAATGGTAAAATAATTTCTATTTTTAGTTGTCCATGAAATTGAATGTTGAATCAATTAAAATATTCATCAATTCATCAGTAATAACAGTGATTGATATTGATAGCATTAATTATAATTAAAGGATAAAAAAGGAAATAACTAATCAATCAATTAATATTTAAAAGAAACCCATTAATAAAAAGATTTAAAAATGAATTTAAATAATTTAATTTTTAAACATTTTAACCATTGACTTGAAGGGACAGCCATTAAAAATAAGATTGTAAATCAAAGTGAATAAAATAATTTTAAAATACAAGAGAATCAATAAAACAATATACATATATAATTTGAAATCGATTTTAAAAATAAAGAATGAATATTCAAAATGATGCTACTGATTTTTTTTTTGACTGAAAAATAACACTACTAATATGATACATAAAAATATCGAATCATCACATAATCTAAACTTAAATGAGATTCAGCCATTAAATCAATTCAATGTGAGTATATTTCAAATTAATTTAAATAAAAAAATGTATTGTAACAAAAAAAGCAAAAAATATATAAAATATATTAAAATAAAACACATACAATATGTATCTTAAAAAAAACAAATATAATATCGAATGATATCAATTTGAACCCCATTTGAAGTATTATCAATTTGAAATACTTTCCAAAAAAATCTAATACAATTAATGTACAATTTCAAATAATAATTAGGCACATTAAATTTAAATCATGAAATAATCAATCAATAAACCTATTCAAATCCAATTAGTTCAATTGAGCCTTGAAATGCTCCTAAAGCGACACGTGTAAAAATTGGTCTTGAGATGGTTCGTCTCTATATATATTATAGATATGAATATTTAATAATAAATTATATCTTTATAATAAATTATATCTTGAGATGGTTTGTCTTTAACGATAAATTATATCTTTAATTACAAATTTATATACAATATTTTGAAAATTACATGTGATCTTGAATACAAATTAAGGGTAGTTTGGAAAAATGTCATGGGGAAACTTGATCGTGGTTGCTATGAGAAATAAAAATATTTAGGGTTAAATATATTTTAGTCCCTTTAAATAGATAAGTGGTCACCTTTAGTTCTTCAAAAAAAAAAATTATCTCCTCTTAGTCTCCAATTTCTAGAAATGTGTCATCTTTAGTCCTTGTGTTCTTTTTTAAATTTAAAAAAAAATTAAAAATTCATTTCATCCCTTAATTTTCACCAAATAGAGAAGGAGAGTTGTAGAGGTTTCAAGTCAGACACCCAACTTGGCCTAGTCCATCAGACCAAATTGCTAAATCGGGCTGGCTGGGCTGGCCTCGAATTATTTACAAAGAAAAATAGTTCAAAGTACTACAAAATACATAAAATGAATGCCTTGCCTGCCCATTAGGCTAGACCAAAATGATCCGATTTCTTTTGGGGCATGTAATTAACGAGTCACGCCAGCATAAAACACGAGTCCATCAAACTGGTTCAAAATTGAAAGCGGGTTGGGTGAAAATTGAGAATTAAAAATTAGAAGGAGTGAAAATAAATTTTTTTTAATTTAAATTTAAAAAATAGCCACAAAGACTACAAAATGATACACTTCTAGAAATCAGATACTAAAAAGAGACAAATTCTTTTTGAGAAACTAAAAGAGAAGATATACTTATTTATGAGAACTAAAAATATATTTAATCCAAATATTTAATCACCACTATTTGAATATCAACAGATATATATAAATGTTGTATTTTTCGGTACATCATCATCATGGATTAAATTAGTATTTATAGTGGGTATGATTATATATTTCACTCGTCTCTTTTCATTTTAGATCAGAAAAGTTGCACCCATTACCACAAAAATTTGTAGATATTCGTGACATAAAAACATAATGTGAGTAATTTTTATGGGTATACTAGTTGAATTTGAATATAATTAGGGGTGTTTGTGAATTGAATTGGATAAGTTATGAGAGCAAAAACTATTCGATCGGTTTGATTTTAAAATAAAATCTGATCTGATCTGATCTAATCCAATCCAATCCAATTTAAATTTTGGTTTGGATTGGATTGATTTTTAAATTTTTAAATAAAAACTATAAATATTTTAAAAAAACTATTTATATATATATATATATATATTCATTGCAAGTAAAGCAGGTAATTAAGTGACTAGCTAGTAACTGTTTGATCAGTTTTTGATTATTTTGGATCTATTTGTTTTTTTTTTATCGAAAATGTTACACAGACCGCCACTATACACCCACCACACACCCCCAATTCCCATTTCACTCATTGTCATCGGGTGTTGTACAGGTGTGTGGGTGCTCGTGTATAAGGGCTGTTTTTTTATCTACTTGAATATGAACACCCATATTTGGCCAACTTGATATAAACTAAGTCATAGGCTCCGGTCTAGCATACGCCATTCTCACACAAACAGTTAGGATCCTATTATCCAACAGCTAGGATCCGATTATCCAAGTTAACTAGGTGATAGAGTGGGAGGCAGAGCCATGACAATTGTGAAATATTTTGAGATTTGAACTCAAACCAGCTAGCTGTATGTGAAGTCATTAGCAAATCAAAGTGATGAAGAAAGCAATATTATTATTTACTACCTCTCTCTAACTACGTAGTTGGGTATAAATAGTTAATGTGCTCCATTTAAGATAATAAATTTGACTAATATCTGAGTTCGATCTCCAATAATAAAACAATTCATAGTTAGACTTTACTCATCTCTCAATAAAATATAAATTAGTCGAAGATTTATTTTTCTATGAAATACCGTGGATATCCGGTAAGGCAAAAAATTTACTACCTCTCTCTTTCTAGATTTTCTGGCCTCTCACATCATCATAGGCTAGTTAAAGACAAAGTATGGCCATTTTGATATAACATGCAGTCATGCATTATTGGCTGGCATCAGAAGAAAAAAATAACCACTTTAAGCAAATGCTTTGCAAAGTTATGGACGTGAGAGAGAAGTGGGTCTTTCAACTATATGCATGAAATGATGATGTGGGGGACCCATAACCTGAAGGAAGGAGCTAATTTCATCATGTCATGGGAATCCCTTGGATTGAGGAGGATCGATGTTGAAGCAGCCTTCAAACTGTGGAATATGGAATGTGGATGTGGAATTAATTAATTAATATATTTAATAACCATTAATTATTCCCATTTTTTAAACTTTTTTTTTCTTTCTATTTTGTTGGTTAGTAAATCACCTTTATTTTTTGTTTTTTTGTTTTTCTCTTTAAACATTCATCGACCACAGTATAAAAAGAAGAGAAGGAGAAGGAGAAGGAGAGAAAAAAGAATGTGATACGCATGTGATCCACAGACTTTATGTTCCCCGTTAATTACTTCCCACCTAGCTATAGCTATAGCTATATTTGATATCTTCCTTCTTCTCTACTTAATTCACTATTTCTAAACCAAATGAAAACCACCAACTACTACATCTTGCTTCGATCTCTTGTCATTATGGACATTCTGGTGACTCACGACTTTTTGGTTAATCATGTTTAGGTCAAGCATAGCTAGAGACATTTAAACATAAATTGTACTGAAAACATAATTTGGGTCCCACTAATAGACATGCGAGGTCGGCCATGCATGCATGCATGCATGCATGCATGCGAATGTGCTTGATATATTGATCATATCATCATCCATCAAATTAAAAGCTTGTTTGGCCCAACAATATCCCATCAAGTGGATTATCTAATACTTCTCTTGCTTTTCTTTTAATTAGATTAAATTAAATCACTAAAAGATAGATGCTGTTTGGTGTGTGATCAGTTAGGTGCACGTGGTAGAATATGAACAGACAAACGAGTGTCAGAAAAGGGACAGGCGAAAGAACCTCAGTGGCGTTGTCGTATAGAGAATACAGATTTTTTATTCTATCGCTTTTAGAAGGATTGTAGTTAATTTAAAAGAGAAGGTTGTATCTATATTTGTCATTAACATAAGATGTTGGGTAGCCTAAGCCTACATTTGAGATATATAATATCGACGTTGTTAACGTGCAGAGAATTAAAAAATATGTGTTATAAAAAATATGTGACGCCTTTTTTGAAAGAAAAAGAAAATAAAAAAATCGTTTTATCCGTATTCTGTCTGTGTTTTTAAGTTGTCTCTCCTTGCCATCCACCTTCAAGTTTTGTCCAATAATAACAAATATGATTTTATTGAAAGGTACCGGCGGTGGTCATGTGATAGGAGGTGGGCTTTCACTGCGTTTTAGAAATTAGAATAGAGAGAGAGAGAGGGGAGTGAGTTTATTTGTTTGTTGAATGAATTTTTGGTAGTGATATTGGTGGTGGGCTCGGTTAGGATCTGTCTCAGTTGCTGACAACTTGTGGGGGAAAGTCGATCAGCCTTTCTTTTCTAGATTTCCTTACCCTGTGGGGCCTTCTATATAATTAGTAAACATTCAAAGTTTGTCAACGAAATATATATATTTATTATTAACTTGATGTTTTAGAATGCTCATCAGTGACCCAGCCCAGTAAACGCAACTCTCATTGTCCAGAAAATTATGTAGAAGGGACGAGAGATCATGTCAATGATCCCATGCACACGCACAAACAGAGAAACGAGAGCGAGCGTTCCCGTACGTATAATATTATTATGTTAATAAAATCAATTGGCACTATAATGTTAATGAAATTTCATTTTATATTTTATAATTGCATGCAAACTATATATCCAAATGCTTCATTTCATTGTTGACTAAATTCTAACAGTTTTTCTGCCCGTCTTTCTTTTCCTTTGTTTGAATTAACAAAACCTCCGTAAAGATGCATTCTCTTCTATATGTAGCTTATAACTTTCAGTTATATCACATAAAACGCTTAACTTTTCAGTTATAATCAATAACCGTTAGTATACTCAATTAGATATATAGGGTTTGTTAGGTTGTTAGACTCACTTTGATCTCTATATATAGGAGACAGATTTCATGAAATCCATATATAGTTATTTCATTCAATAGTAAAGACTAAAGATCATTTTCCCCCCCGTTTTTGATCGGTTGGTTGTATAATTAATTCACGACGTAGATGGCAAGTACTCCTAATCCTTTCATTTTCTTCTTTATTATTAATTATGTCAGTACGTATATAGTGATGAATGATCACGTGCGTCATGTTGAACAGGCATTCAAGAAAGGGAAAGTCAGCGCGGATTGCTGTTCTTGCGCCAAAAAACAAAGCAGAAAAAATCAGAGGTTCGTATATAAGGCCGAATTTAGTTATGTAGATATTTTCATTAGTAGTGTTATTAATTTATTGCAATTCGTTGTTTTCTTTTTCTTTAGATGTGCGTGCAACTATGCTTTCCGCGCGTGCACCGTTCTGTGCAACTGCGATTGTGAGAAGAAGGGTACTGAGGCACATCCTCCTCCCACCCAAAAGTGACGGCCGTAGTATCTTTTTCCAACCCACAAGGTTTTTTTTTTAGAAGTAAGTGAATGAATAAGTGACGGCCGTAGCATCTTTTTTTCGATCCCCAAGGATTTTTTTTTTTTAGAAGTAGTAAGTGATTCTGTGTATTGCACTATTGCCAATTGTTGCAAACGATACCACAAATATGTGACGCCTTTTTTTCGAAAGAAAAAGAAAATAAAAAAATCGTTTTATCCGTATTCTGTCTGTGTTTTTAAGTTGTCTCTCCTTGAAATTCCCATTCAAGTTTTGTCCAATAATAACAAATAGAGCAATGCTTCACTTTTATTTATTTTTTATGCTTAAAATCACTTTTATTTACCAGCTTTCCAATATACTTTGTTTATTTTCTACACGGAAGTTTGAATCTATCACACCTTAGATATTATCTAAATTCATCTCCAGTAGTCTAATTCTAATGACTTTTTCTAGTATGCTTTGCACTTGATCTTTAAGCCAATCAAATCATATGCTACACTTCCTTATCTTTAGTTCTGATTATTAATTAATGTCGTATTACATTACTTTGGGAGTGTGGGTTACAAAATTAATGCACTATTACATTATATTCGTGGAGAAGTTGAGGTTTTCACACTGGTGTGGTGAATATTTCCATTGTTGTGAATGATCCTAGAATTATAAGATTGCATTCTGCTGGATGAGTCACACCACCGGTGTGACAATTTTCACAATAGTAAATAGTTTTTGGATCTTATAACTACATTTCATGCATAAGTTGAGTTTTTCACACTGCTGGTGTGAATCTTTCCACTGTTGTGAATGATTCTGGAATTACAAGACTACATTCTCCTGGATAGGCCTGACACTTTCACACTGGCGGTGTGAACATGTTTACAGATGTGAATAGTTCTGGGATCTTATAACTATATTTCGTGGATTAGCTGACGTTTTCACACTGGTGGTGTGAGTCTTTTTACTGTTGTGAATGATTCTGGAATTACAAGACTGCATTATGCTTGTTAGGTCTGACTCTTTCACACCATTGGTGTGAAACTTTTCACAGCTGTGAATATTTCTGGAATCTAATAACATTTCGTGGATAAGTTGAGGTTTTCACACTGGTGGTGTGAATCTTTCCACTGTTGTGAATAATTCTGGAATTAGAACACTGCATTTTCGTGGATAACCCAGACTATTCCACACTCTGGGTGTGAATTTTTCACGGTTGCACATGTCTCTGGGTGTAACTTATATGTCTGTTATGTTATCAATTTATATTTATATTTATATGCGACAATTTATACTCATTAATTAATGTAATTACACAACTTGAACATTTGCTTATAAATACAGTTATCTAGCCCTTGCACGGGTGAAAATACTAATATAAAATAAAGTAAAAACCACTATTAAAATACACACGGTCCATCAAGTATTTTCTGAAACTCTTGCTATTATGGAACTACTTTGACAATTAATCCTAATATCTACCAACAGCATAGTAACACGGCATCGAAACCACTCTAGTTTTAATTAAACCTTCTAAAGACCAACCCAATAAAGAATATCCAAGAAAATAAATTTCCTTTTGGGAGGATCAGGATATAATTACTTTAAAAAATTCACCTATGCTTATATAATAAACATAAAATCAAAACAAATTCATCCAATTTAGAGACCCTAACAAGAATACAATCAATGTATGAAATTATAAAAGATATTCACCCAAGCTAAGCTAGTATCATGAAATGACAATAATTTTAAAACAACAAACATAAGCTCAAACGAGTGAACCATCAAAGAGGAATCGAAACCAAACTTTCTACATAATTGGTGGCATCGTACCACAATATTTGATTGTACCACCGCATTTGATTGGCGTTAATGTTGATTGTCTTCACCCTATTATCTCTCCAACTGTAGAGAATTGCCTTTTCTAATTCGAGGGTTGCAAGTATTAGTGTATCACCATTCTCAAAAAGGTACAACGGCAACCATGGAATAAGAAGAGGATGTTCCAAATCATCGATTTCATCAATTTCATCAATTTCATAATGCATGATTGGAAGGCTTTGGTAACTAATTTTGAACAATTGAGTCCAAGACGCTTGAACTCCAAACTCTTTCATCTGCCATATAACAAAACCATTTTTATTTAAATCGTGATAATAGCAAAGGCAATCATTCAAAACCCCAATAGCTGGATCAACTAGTATAAATTCATCAAAGCCCTGAGGCAACAACAACTCAGAGTATGTCTCTGTGGAGAGATCGAGAGAAACAATCACAAGATCAATGTTATTGCAACGAAGTGCCAACCAATTAATAGTGCCACTCAAATACGCTGAGTCATTATCCTCTATAGGCTCCAGAGGAATCGCAGGGAAACTTTGAATATTTCTCCAAATTTTATCACCCAAACTGAAAACTTTCACCTCACTTTTTCTTTTCCCTGAGTCTTCGCCGTCATGAGGACCCGCTTGGAATGCCACCACCTTATAAGTGCCCGTTGAATTATCATAACCGAACGCAAACTCTACTAACTCAGACAGGTCACTACTAAAGTCGCAAAAAGGCCCAAATGTTTTAGATTTTTTCCTTGTGGCCGGGTTCCAGAAACAGAGCCAATAATCTGCATACGAAGAGATAGAATAACCGCACAAGCAGAGCAATCCATTGCATGAATCAACGACCTTCCAGTGGAAGACCTTTTTGTTCCATTGATAGCAAGGGTCGTAGGCAATGGTGGTACACGGGTTCTCAAGTAAACGACATAAAGAGAAGGGTACGACACTGAAGTAATCGGTATTGTTCGAGTCGCGAGAGTGCTCACACGTTAGTACGAGGTGCGGGTTTCGTGCAGATCTCTTGAGGTGCATTTTCTCGAAGGCGGGGTCGGAGATCAACGTGTTCCATGACTTACTCAGGCTCTTCAGTCGCATAAGAGGTTTCACTCCAAGATATGACAGGATCTCGACGATGAGTTCGTTGGGGAGGTCCATCGGCGACGGTGCTTTGGTCTGACACCGCCACATTGCGGGTGCGCTGATATTCTCCAGAGCAACGTCGGTATCCATGCGGATGCGGTTGCCTCAGCACCGTGAATACGTGTAGAATATAAAAAAGTAAGAGAAAATGAGAGATACAGAAGAGCAAATAAGAGAGTATCTGCTCTTTGGAATTGGAGGTGGTGGTATTTATAACCACTAGAAACTTAATCCTTACTTTAGATATGGTATAAATTCTATCATCAACCAAGTTAATCCTAATTTAGATATAACTGAGATCTTATTTTTATAAGAATAAGAGTATAACAAAAATTGATCTCATTTAATCTTAGTCTTATCTCTTTATGTCAATTTAGCTATTTTTCTTGCTTGTTTTTACGGTAAAAAAACACACAAAAAAAAAATAAAAATAATAATAAAAACACACAAAAACAAAGCTCTGCAACCGCCGCTAGCTAGGGTTATATACTCAAATGAGGTATCCTTAGACTATCTGCTTGTTTTTTCTTTTTTTTTATTAACATTTTTTCCTTTTTCTTTTTAGCTTTTGGTTATAAAAAAATCATATTTTTCAACAGTAAATTATAAAATCTGGATTACGTTTTTCAAAAGTTAATAAAATATTATATTGTTTGAGGATACGAGTTGATTTGACTTGAGATTGAGATAAGATGCAGTTTGAATCAATGATGTTTAATTGGATTAGTAGAGTGGCCTCTTCTCATAGGTCTCTCACCACGAATCACTTACTTTCTTTTTTGGTTACATAGGAAAGGAAAACAACAAACAACTACTGATGAACAATACGAGTCAAGGCAATGCCTTTGCTTACTTTTTAATCCCTCAAGTATTTCAAATATATATATCTATATCTATACATAATATAAATCAAAATATTTTCAAAAAAAATACACATGTCAATATTACGATCAATCTGAGAAAAATTTACTTAGTATTTATTTCAAAGGCTAACAAAAATAAAAACCAGATGAGCCTCTTTCAATTCAAAATAGAATATGTAAATCATGATTAATCAAATATTATTGTGTCTAAATCAATATTAAATGTCAATTTGAAAATAAAATTAGAAAATTATTGTGATTTTATTTTTCTCACATGTTTATTTATTTGATTTTCTTTCCCATAATTTTACCCCTTCATTTTTATAAAAATGTATCTAGTCGGTGTCTCTACTGACACGTCCTCTTACTCTACCCGCATTTGTGGCCGGTCCTCTCTTTCGATTGAAGTTGTTCATCACAATTCAGATATTAAGATTAATTTTAGTTATTTTGTTTTTATATATGATTGTCATATTTTACCTCCTCCTAAAATGTTCATGATTATCGATTTTATTTAACAAAATTTATATAAACATCATGCAGCATTTGATTAGCATCCATGGCAAGCACAATAGCATCGGAGTCATAGCGAAGCCCTTTCAACCTTTTGTGTCTGTCAAAACTTTTATTTTCTCTTCAACTATTCATTCTAGACTGGTATGGTTTTCTTTGTTTTTTCTCTCTTTTTTGTTCCCCTTTTTATATATATTTTCTTCTTCGTTCTACTCTTACATTGTGATGACTATCACTCAAGACTTTCGATTGAATGTTAGTTTTTGTTTTTTTATAGTATTTTCTATCTCCTGATTACATGTTAGTTTTTGTATTTTTAATCTTAATTAAATCTTATTAATTTCATATATTGATATATTTTATTTGTTCATTTTATGCTATTATTTGTATCGTTCTTCTTCTTCTAATCATTAACACTGACTTCTCTTCCAAGGTGAGTTTTTTGCGAATCTATAGAGCGATTGTAAGCCTACGTTGCATTCTAAATTTGCTTTGGTCTATTTTTTCAATTATAATAAAATAAATTTTGTGTTGGGGGATTTCTCCAAAAAGTTATCTTTCAGTTTTCAAATTTTTCAAAAAATGAAAGAAATAATTAGCCAAAATACATGAATGAGATTACAAATTTTATCCAACCTTTTCTCTCTGATAATTTTCTTATAAGATTTCATATTTTATCCGAATCCTCTCTCTCCAAAAATTTTATAATCTGATAGACTTTCAAATATTATAAGATTACAAATTTTATCCAATCCTTTTTCTTGATAATTTCATTATAAGATTTCAAATTTTATCCAAATCACCTCTCTGAAAATTTTATAATCTGATAGACTTTCAAATATTCTATTTTTGGTACCATTATTTTCTTTGACATGAGCAAAAATCTCAATTTATTTATGATTGATTTCGGTACACCAAATATGAGCTCTGTTTAGCTGCAGATTCACTACCTTGCTATTGAAATTTAGGAATTTTAAATCGTCATCTAAGAATAAAATTCAACGAATCATCATTAAAGCAACAGACCCAGATTAATATGATTCATGGTATCAGTAATCTTGACATTATAGTGTAGTTCGTTTCTTTATGTATATAAATGTTCTTCCATTTCCTCCACTATTATTGTTGGCTTCTCCCAATGAAATTTCACTTCTATCTTTGTATTTTGTAATTTTAAATCAAAATTGTCTCATGTATTGATATATTTTATTTATTCGTTTTGTTCTATTATTTGTATATTTTCTACTCTTATAATAATCAATACTGAGTTCTCATCAAATGTGAGTTTTTTTTACTATTAGTTATTTTTAGTTTTTATTTTTTAATATTGAGGTCTCCATATTTTGATTATCTTTATTTATTTTTTTATATTCTCTAATTATTGATGTTTGATTTTTGTATTATTATATCGAAGATCATTGCTACCTTTTTTTTCATCAACCCAAACTTAAGAGGAGTTTTTTTTTGTTAATCATTTTTAGTTATCGATTATTTGATGTTTTCATATTTTGTGTAGATATAAGTTTTTCATTTTATATTTCCAAATTGAGATTTTTTTTCTTCTATGCAGATAATTATTTTTGTCTCTCGAACAAGAAGAAGTACCATAAACGACACTAAAGTTGACGGCTTCTTCTCTATGTGTCATGTTATAGTTTTTTCTTTTTTTTTTACATATGTAGCATTATTCTTATTTACTATCAAAAAATTAAGTAACATTCTCACAATTAACTACTATTTAATTTGCAAATCTAAATTCAAACTCTGCAGCTTATCATATATTAATTAGTTAGGGTAATTTGTGATATGATAATTTAAATCTTATCATTTACTTCTTTTACATGTGTTATCTTAAGAAGATTTCTTGGTCTTTGTGTTATTTTGTGGTGCTTTTGCATATTTTTTTACACGTATCATATTCTCCTTTATTATTAACAGTTCATTAATATTTATTTTAATTTTTTAATTTTTACTTTCAAGTTTTCTAATATCTTTTATCGTAATTAATTATTATTTAATTTGCAATTCTGAATTCAAACTATTCGGCTTATTGTGTATTAGTTAGGATTATTTGTGATATAACTAGTTTAAATCCTACCATGTACTTTATAATATTAGGAAACCCTTCTTTTATGTGTCCTTAAAAGGGCTTCTTGTTCTGTCTCATTTTCTATGGTACTTTTATGCATTTTGCATTTTTTTAACACATATCGCATTCTCTTTTACTATCGGTGATTAATTCTAATTAATATTTGATTTAATTTTAAAATTTTGAATTTCAAGTATCACAATTAAGTATTATTCAATTTACAAATTTGAATTCAATCTCTCCGGCTTATCATGTATCAGTTAGGATTATTTGTGATATGATTAGTTTAAATGCTATAATGCATTTTACCTATTTGGAATTCCCTATTCATATTGAATTCAAATGTTTGTTACCAATAAGCCTAAAAATCAAATACATTTAATTTTGATACTTATTATCATATTGACAAATATGATTTCAATAAAACTAACAACCTGTGCGGCGCACTGCAACTATTATATAATGGAAATTTTATCTATTAGTTTTTTTACTCTTTCCTAAAGTGAAAAGTAATCTAATTTGAAATATAAATTTGAACTTTTTAATTGATTTTTAGTGTATCAAAAAATATATTTTAAATAGAAAACAATTATTTTGTTTATTAATTTTTTATTTTTCTAATATGAGTATAATGCGCGACTGCAAACTAAGTCATTATTATAAATAAAATTCATCTGATATTTATATAAGATAAAAATATATTGTTAAGAGATTTTAAACATTAAATTAAAGAACATTATTATCTAAATTAATATGAATGAAAATTTTAGTAAAACTAAATTACATATTAATATATAAATTTTAAATATAAAATTCATATTTTTTTTAATATAAGCCGTGAATGAGAGAAACCTGCATATCATATACTTTAGTTTGAACAATTTACATATGAAATAACGTTATTGTTTAACTTATTATAGGTGAATCCTTAAAAAAACTCACTATCACTGAAAATATATATTAGTAGAAATTAAACACTAATATAAATTTTCAAATATAGAATTCATATTTTTTTATACTATGTACCATACTAGTCTTTATATTATATAGTTTGCTTTGCTTTGAACATTTTACATGAAGTGACAATAATTTTCAAGAGGTGCAAACTTCTATAACCAACTAAAGATCAAAAATCAAATGCTACAATTCTATTATTTTTTAAAATTAATATAATATTTTAAATAGCATGATGGATTTGAGGGCGAGTACTGCAACATCCCTCTACCAATCTCTCTACCTTTGAAAAATGAGAAAAAACCAAACTCGACCCAAGAGCCATCAAATCAAATTATCCCCATCAAAGTTGGTGTGAGTTTAAGTGAATACCCGCGAATTTAAGTTTATGACATGTCTACTCACAACAACGATTTAAACTATATTATTACCTTAACAATAATTTATATTTATTTTATTATTAATCTTTATTTTAAAGTTAAATAATAATTAATATATATTATATATCACGTGTATGACATGAGTCACTGTACTAATTATAAATAAACACCATTACGTGCCGAGAGACACCGAGTCTGTCCTAAGTTTTTTGTCTAGTGCTGCTTTTGCTGCTTGTTTTTTTGTTGGGCTTATAGCCCGCCTCAATCACAAAAAAAATAAACTGTACCAATAAGAATTAATTATAAAATTTTATTATTTTATTTCATTGATTATTTATTTTTTGATGAAAATTCTCTTGATTAAATTTAAAGATATAATAACTAGAAAAAATTTGTCAAAAAAAATAACTAGAAAAAAATGTTTTATTCTCTTTTCGCATGTTTCATGAAACAGAATTTAACAATAATATTTGTGTTTGTAAAAAAAAAACAATAATATTTGTGACTGCGAAATTAAATTTTAACTTTGGCTGAACAGTCACACTATATAAGCTGAACCTTTCTGTTCAGGCCAGCCGCGTGCAGATGATCTGGCCTCCCATCCCACTGAAAAGAACAAAAATATTTTCTTTTTTGGTTTTAGCTACAGCACTGTTCTCTGCACTTCCGCTACTGCCACTTAGGGATGGCAATTGAATCTATATTCAGTGGATACCCTAAAAAATTATTTACTGGATATGGATTTAATTTTTTTAATACTAATTGTGTCTTTTTTTCTCATTTTTTTACCTTTTATTTCATTTTTTATTGATTTTTTAATTCTTTTTTGTCTAATATAACTCGCTCAATTTTTCTTTTATTCTTCTTTTCTTTAACTATTCATCTCTCCCATTTTTCGTTTTACTTTTGTTTCTGCCATTTCTTATTTTTTTTTATAAATACAATATTTTTTTCTATTAATGATTATCTTAATTACAATATCTACAACGGTATCCAACTCTAAATTTAGGCAACTTGCTTGAAAAGTTTATTTTCATCTATTATTTGGTTGAATTTTTTGTTTGGGTTTTGTTTACCACTATAGTTGCTATATTTCGTGTAAAAATTATTTGCCATTAAGTTGAGATATAGTCAATGTCATTATTCTTATCCTCATGACTCTTTGAGGTGATATTTTCAAATGTTTCTACTATTGTTATTTTTTAAGATGATATTTGTCAACAAAAAACCGTGCTATCAGGTCTATTCTCATAAATCATATGCTTATATTGAGATAATTGTTAAATAGAGAAAGTGGGTTAATCACAAGTTTTTTTTTTGACGTAAATCACAGTATTTTTATGTTGGGAAATGATTTTTTTTACCAAGAAAGATGGACGAAATATGCCCACGAATGACTTGGCATGATTTCTGTCCAACCATCATTTGTTTCTATTTTTAATTGCTTTTATTTTTTTGAAGAAATCTACACCTACCATGTGTCTTTCGTGATCAATCGTGCAACAGTTTCTTCGTAAGAATTACATCACTCTTTTATGTTTTTTTACATGTACTAGACAGTTAACCCGTGCGATCCACGGGTTGGTGGATAGTATTGGTTTTTATATATAATATGAAATAATTTATTTATATAGTAATAATTTGATATATAATATATTCAAAATTTATAATAGTGCTAATTATATGATAGTACTAATTATATAACATTAAGCATCTTAGCTAGGTATGCAAATTCTATGTTTATAGCCGTCAACAATTGCTTTGATAAAATGAAGGTCAAATTAGATAAAAAAAACAAATAGAAAAACATAATTAAAATAGAAAAACATAGATAAAATATGTAAGCAAACACTGTCTATTTACAAAAAATAAAATTATTAAAAAAATTATTTTGCAACCTAAAAATTTATATGAACAAATTTTTTAATGAAACTCATAAAAATAAATATTATATTCATCAAAAATAAAGTTAAAAGAAATAAATTTTTGCAACATAAAAACTTATAAGAACAAAAAAAAAAGAATAAAACTTATGAGCAAATATTATTTTATTTATAGTAAATAAAATTAAAATAAAAAAATTTTACAACTTGAAAATTTTAAGGAATAAAAAAAATAAATGAAACATATAAGTAAATACTATTTTTTATTCAAAAAAAATTTTAAAAAATAATAATTTTGATACCTGAAAATTTATAGAAACACATAAACATGAATCAAACCTGTTAATAAATACTATTTCATTTGTCAAAAATAAAATTATAATAAAAATAATTTTTCAAACTAAAAATTTTTGAAGACAAAAAAATGAAATGAAATTTGCAAGCAAATACTATATTTATTGAAATAAATTCAGAAAAAAATAATTTTAAATCTGAAAATTTATTGAAAAAGAAAGTCTTAAATGAAATATATAAGCAAACATTATGTTATTTATTATCAAATAAAATTAAAAATAATAATTTTTTTATCTGAAAATTTACAAACACAAAAACATGAATCAAACGTGTGAATAAACGCTTTTTCTGTAATCAAAATTTAAAAATAAAGTCAAAATAAAATAAAAAAGACTTAATTACAGTTTTAGTCTCTCATCTTTCACGATTATGCAATTTTAGTCCTCTATCTTTTAATTGCACCGATTGGGTCCCCTATATTTCAAATGTGTGCAATTTTGGTCCAACCGTCAATTTCCTAATAGAGTTTGCTAACTTGGACAAATGGCGCTGACGTGACAATGACAACATAGAGCTTAAGAGCCTGTTTGAATGCAAAAGTGCTTTTGACTTATAGAGTAATTAGTTTTATTTTGTATCTTATTTTTCTCATATATGGACAAGAGAAAAAGTTGTTAAATAGTCATTTATAAATAGATAGGTGCTTTTGGAGAAATCAAAAACTAAAACTTTTGCATCCAGATAGGCTCTTAAGCTCCATGTTATTATTGCCACGTCAGCATTATTGTCAAAGTCAGCAAACTCTGTTAGGAAATTAACGGTTAGACCAAAATTGCACACATTTGAAAGATAGAGGACCCATTTGGCGCAATTAAAAGCTAGGGGACTAAAATTGCACAATCGTGAAAGATAATGGACTAAAATTGCAATTAAGCCAATAAATTTTTTTTACAGCCTTAAGATTAGCAAGATACAATATTACGATTAACTGATTGAGTAATGTTATATCGTTCTATATATCCTCTTAGAGTTAGACAAAAATGTGTTATTGATAGAGAAATGAAAAATTGGAAGATGCAAAATTTGACACTTGTTGCCATGAGTTCAATTTTATAAATAGATAATAGAAGAATAATTAATTGTTTTTGATAGTATAATGAAAAATATTTAATTAAGAAAAGAATAAAAATAAAATAAAAACTCTAAAACACCTTGCGATATAACCCGTTATTATTATATATTTTTTAGGGAATAAGTTATTATTATATAATAATTAATAGTTTTAATCATATTATTATATAATTAATATTAATAGTTAAAATAACAAAACTTAAAAAACAATATAATATTAAAATGGGGAATAGTATTGGGTGGTAATTGGTGAAATGACATTTACCTATTATTATGAATAAGACTTATAAAAAAATACTATTTTATTTATCATAAATAAAATTAAAAAAAATTGCTCTCTAAAATTTATTGGAACACAATAACATAAATTAAACTTGTAAGCAAACAATATTTCATTTAAAAAAATAAAATTTTGAAAATGATTTAAACCTAAAATTTTTTTTAAACAAAAAAAATGAACGAAATTTATAAATAAATATTATTTTATTTATCAAAATTAAAATTTAAAGAGAAATATTTTTGCAACCTAATAATTTACAGGAATAAAAAAATAAATCTCATAAGTAAATATTAATTTATTTGTCAATAAAAAGACAGAAGAAAAATAATTTTATAACATGAAATTTTACCTAAAAAAACTTAAATGAAACCCGTAAGTAAAACAATATTTTATTGATAAAATTAAATGAAAAGAATTTTCTGATCTGAAAATTTATCGAAACAAAAAAAATTGAATGAAACCTATAAATATATACTATTTAATTTATTAAAAATTAAATTTAAAAATTGCTTTGTAACACTAAAATTGTTTTATAAAGTAGTAGAAGAATATGTATGAGGATTTATAAGAGGATATATCATTTCTCTATCTTGGGGTTAAGATCTGCCGAGTCCAATATAGGTGTGCTCACTATGTTTGAGAATTTATCATACATTTACGACCCAAAAAAATAATGATCATGTGGACACCTTAAGAATAACCATTGATAAGAATTATATTCGTTTGACATACGAAAGGGGAAAAAAATTGACAAGCATGAAAGATAAATAATTTGATATAACAGCAAAGGTATTGGTCATTTGTCACTCATAAATGTTTTTCAACATGTATATCTTAACTTTTTAGCCCTGAGTGGGCATGTTTAGTTTATATATGTTTTCATTTTCTATTTTTTATTTTAATTTTTAATTACAAAAATGTTATCTTATTTTATTCGATTTTTTGTTTTTAAATATTTATATGAAAAAGTGACAACAATAATATATTATTATTATTTTTTTATAAACGCAAGCGTACAAAGGCATCACAATAATAACTATATATACAAAACTTTAAAAATAAGCAACCAAGTAAAAAGAATGTGTAAAATCTAGCGCCGACACTCTTGGTTGAGAGAGAAGCTCTGCCTTCTCTCTAATCGTTCTCTCTTCTTTCTCTTCCACTGGAGGGGTGGTTCTAGGCTATTTTTTGGTCTAGAATCACCCCTCTACACCGTTTTTCATCTACCTTTACCTAAATAAGTGGTTCTTCCACATAGATATGGTGTTTCTTTTGTGTTTTTTTCGTGTTTTCGTCGTCTGCGTGCGGCGGTGTTCGTTTGGTTTTCCGTCTTCGTGCAGTGTTTTGCTTTCCCGTCTTGGTGCAGTGTTCGTTTGGTTCATCTTGGTTGTTCTGCTTCGATCCAATACAGATCCACTTATGATTTGGGCGCCAACGTTACAGATCCGGAGGCATTGGTATTCCGGCCCTTATAATTTTGTTAATTTTGTAAGCATTTTGCTGTGCTTTGCTATTGTAGGCAATTTGTTGTGTTTTGCTATTAACCTGGGTACTGTGAGTTTGTTCACAGATTTATCTTTTTGGTTTTTAGCGATGTTGAATCTGTGTTGTTTTCAATATATTTTACCATTTTGAATGAATGAATACCTTTGTCGTAAAAAAAAAAGAAAGTAAAAAGAATGTGTTCTATACTTAAAAGTGAAGCAATAAAAAAAATACCAAACAAATTCCAAGTCACCTGAAATTTGACATATATAGAGCATTAACAATTGAGCAATTAATTATCAAAATAACTAGCGTCCCTAGTCCCGTGATTATACTAGTCACTTTCCTTAAGTTGCGAGGAAGAAGAATTTCATTAAATTTGCCAATGAAAGTCCATGGATATTGTATGGGGCAATGTGATCCCAAAGTATGAAGAGGAAGCATGGCAAGCATGGTGAAGTTCAAGATGAATAACAGGATACGTATGGATAAAGAAGTTTGGAGTACAATTAGACTTGGAGAGGAGAGGAACAATTTTTTTTATTTTTAAATATATAAAGACTTATAAAATTTACAAACTCTCATTTTAATCATTTAAATAAAAATAAATAAAATGTAAAGCTTTTCCACTCTCCTTTCCCTGTCAAAAGCAACTTGATGATCATGGTACATCATCAATAGACCACAGGGACGAGATCACATAATAAAATTTGTAATCATATAAGATTGGTGTCGAAACATGGCATGCGTATGACAACAGGTAACAAAAGTCCTTTTTTTAAGAAAAAAAAATGATACGTGGATATTATATAATCCTAGCTGTTTAAGTATTCATTAATAAAAATATTTTTTTGTCGACAATTGACAATATTCAAAAACAAAATTGATGGAATAGTGAACTAACAGAGATGTCTCATGATAAAACTCCCTCGGAAGCATAATTAAATTATACATATTTTTTTTTACTTTAATTCTAGAATAGAAAATCTTAAAGCAGAAAAGAATACATGTATATATATAGTTAAAAATAGTATATATATTTTTATATTTTTAAGTGATAAAGAGTTTGAATAATTTCATTCGATCAGTTTGAATTTTGTGAATGAAAAAATAAAAGAGTTTTAACCACTTAAATGAGTCCACTTATCCCCACTCGAATTAGTCAAGAGTCTAATCTGATTTTTGAATATTGAGGCTGCGTTTGGTAAAAAATAGCAGATAGCAAATAATTTATAGTGGATAAGCTAGCAGATAGCTGATAGGGGATAAGTTACCAAATTAAATTTAAAGTGTTTGGTAAAATTAGCGGTTAAACTAACTGATAAATGTAAAATGACATAAAAAAATATATTTAATTATTGCTTATATTTATTTAATCAATATTAAATTAAATATTAAACATGGTAAAACATTTATAAATAATAAACTAATTATTATGATATTTAGAAGTTAAAATTTTAAAATTTTTATTTTAGTGATATTATTTATTTATTTACTTATTATTTGGTGTGACCTCATTAAAATAATTTTTATTGGTTAAAAATATTACGTTACATTACATTACATTACATTTCAATTTTATTTTATTTTATTTTATTTATAGTTGTATTTGTTTACTTGTTTATTTATTATCATTAAAATAATTTATTTATTTGTTTAATTATTATTATTATTATTATTATTATTATTATTATTATTATTATTATCTTTTATTTAATTTAAGAGAGGATAGGAAAGGAATTTAATAAAAATACTGAAGGTAAAAACGAGAGAAAAAATCATATGTTATCCACTATAAGCTCAAATGCTACTTCAAGTAGTGTCCGAAAAAACACTAAACACTACTGAAAAAATGTTAAACACTACCTGTTATATCAAATACCTCTATTTTTTTAAATTCGCTATCCGCTAGTCAAATCCGTTAACCGATAGCGGATGAGACTTGCCAAACGGAGCCTGAGAGTCTATGATAAAAAATAACAATTTTATTTCAAAATTAGAAAATTTTGTTTTGACCTATGTAATATTTTTTTACAAGTTAATTATTATTAAATTTAATTAACCAATCAATAAATTGGAAGATGAGACTTTTAATTTTAAACTTTGAAACTAATAATATATCAGCTGATTCAGGATGGGTATCCTCCCCATCAGCCCCATGCTCCTCTTCAGGATAGTGTTCAACATTTGATGATCACTTTCACTCACACTCTATATGTGAAGACATTAAGACAATACTTGTGTTGATTGGTTAGCCAAGTTTGATACCTCCTCTCAGAACATGTGTTACAGTTTTGGAATGCCTACCCTCATCAAATGCAGTAGTTGGTGCTAGCTGATACTGATCTTGGGACCAACTAATGCATCTTGGCTAGGATTAGTTTGTAGCATTTTGTTTCTCTTGTTATTTTTCCATTAATAAAAAAAAGAGTGTAGGACAAATCAAATTTTTTATGAATGATCTAACTTTTATCTTGAAATAAAATTATTATTTTTTGATATATATCTTGAAATAAAATTATTAATTGTGAAATTATCATATCATAATATTTGTTAACTGAATTATTAGGTGAACCTTATAAATTTAGAATTTTAAATCAATTGCATCCAAACAATTAGTATGTTCTTTACTCATTTACAGTATTCTTTTTAAAATACAATCACCAAGCTGGATTCATTCCGCATAAATAAGTATATATTCAACTAATTGCCTGATAATAATTATATTAATTTTTTTAAACATGTAAATATTGTATTAAATTAATTAATATCTATATAAATAATAAATTGAAAAAGAATAATAATATGTAAATATATTGTAAAATTAAAGAGTTATTTAAAAAAATTGTTGAATATAATTTATAAATATATTAATTGATTGACTTGATTGAGTTTATTTCTTTATATTTATATTAATAGTTTGATATGAATTTGTTCAAAGTATTTCTAGGCTGTACAATGTCAGAAAAGGTATGAAATTCTTAATTTAGAATTTGAAATCAATTGCATCCAAACAATTAGTATATTCTTTACTCATTTGCAGTATTCTTTTAAAATACAATCATGCACCAAGCTGGATTCATTCCGCATAAATTAGTATATATTCAACTAATTGCTTGATAATAATTATATTAATTTCAAAGTAGTAATAACTATATTGATTTTTTAAACATGTAAATATTGTATTAAATTAATATTTATATAAATGATAAATTAAAAAAGAATAATCATATGTAAATATATTGTAAAATTAAAGAATTATTTAAAAAAATTGAATATAATTTATAAATATATTAATTGATTGACTTGATTGAGTTTATTTCTTTATATTTATATTAATAGTTTGACATGAATTTTTTTAAATTATTTCTAGGCTGTACAATGACAGCAGAAAAGGTATGAAATTCTAATCTTAGTATATATAATTATATATTTACTGTGTTTACTAAATTTTTTCAATATAATAATTCAATTATAATTTCATTTTATAGTTAAATATATTTTTATCCTTAAATATTATCTTTTTTTTTAAATTAGTCTCTTGTAAATTTCATTCATTTTTAGTCGTTAATGCTTTTTTTGGGTCAATATAATGCTTTTCTACTTTCATACTACTCCTTCGTTTTGTTCGTTGCACTGATAGGGCCAAGGTTATGTATTTTAGGTAGTTTTTGGTAGTTGGGCCTGTGTTCCCGTTTTCCCACCAAAAAGATTCTTTGTGCTTTTAGTCTCTAATGAGAGACTTTTTATTTGGCCCATTATTATCCACTTACAGAAAAACACACACTTGACCAAAAACACACACACTATTTTTGTTAAGTATAAAGATTAAAAATAAAAAAATTTAATAAGAACTATAACAATAAAGCGATGTATTTTTAAGGACTAAAAATAAATATAATATTTTATTTTATGTAAAGTATTTGCCTAGCTGCCAATTTGATTCCTACAAGAGTGAGCTTCGTCTTCTGTCTTGGACGAGATTAATGTTAATAATAGTTACGTTGTGAGGTTGAGTGAATTTATACTGATTGACCATGCTACATTTGGATTTTTTTTATATATTTCTGGAACTTTGTAATTTATAAATTTCTTTTTGTAGGCATAATCTATAACTAATATAAAAGTAAAGTTTGAAAAATGGAAAATTATTGAGGTGGCATTCTCTCAAATAATAACTTTTAAGACACACTTTTGACACATTTCTATTATAAGTAAGTTTCTATAACTTAATACTCTCTCCGGTTTAAATCTTTGATAGTTTTAGTTTTTTATTTTTGTCTCAAAACTTTGATTGTTTTAGGATTTCAGGAGATAATTTATCATCTTTTTCCAACTATACTCTTAATATAATTAATAAATTTTGAGTGGAGAAATAATTATGATAATTAAGAATAATGAATAATAAATAGGGTCATTTTAGTTTAAAATTTGTTCAATTAATTATTTTTTAATTTATATACCAAAACCTTAAACAACAAAAAATTTAAACCGAAGTTAATAATTAATATTGGAAAGTGGAGAAATTAAAATTGGTCTTTAATAGTGTGTGTTGTGCAGTGCACATAACATGGGAAAGTGGTAAAAAATTTAAATGAGAAGTGAGAGTGTGTGAGCACTATTTCTCTATTCAATTTGAAATTTGCTCTTTCCCTTTATTTTCTTCCATTTATTTTCTCCACAACCCACACCCTTCCTCTTCAATTTTTTTCTCATTTTTTTTGGCTCTTCCTCACTCCATCAGATTCAATCCTTTTATTTCTCTCCATGGCTCCATCATTTCGCATAGCTTCAAGAAACGAAAAAAATTAGAAAACAAAAAAAAAAATAAAACGCAACAGTTGATGTGAGTTGGTGTTGTGTTTGGAGGGTTATGCGGCGGTACTTCTTCTCCAACGGCGGGTTTTAGAGGTTTCGATGAGGAGGAGCTTCGAGCTGATCAATCGACATATCACTGGTGGCACCGCTGGGTTCTCTCTCTACGGTATAATCATCAATCTTTTTCTCTGCTTCTCTTCGATGAATTCCTTTTCTTTCTTCTTCTTTTTTAAATTCTAGCAGTGTCTGTTACTCAACACTATTTATCTCTTTACCTTCATTTTTTTTGCAGCTTTCCAACCGAAAAGTCACCATAAAAGCTCAGAATCTCTGGTTTGCCTCTTCTTATTTTCCCTTTTGCGATTTTTTTCTAAGATTATGTTGAATATCTTGATGATTTGGAGTTGGATTTTGCGATTATTTTTTCTATTTTTTCCAGCTTGAAGGTTTTATGCTTCTATTTGAGACATTAGAAGTAATGCACAATGAGTTTGCTAGGGTTATTGCCTTGGATGGATTCCTTTATAAGAAGAGAATTGATCAGTTTACTCAAGTTCTACTTTGGCATTGTAAGAACATGTTTTCCCCTATTTGTTTTGCCTTTTTTTCCCTGAAAAATATCATCATGCATTTTTGGTTTTTGCTTTCAAATTTTAACTTGCAAATGAGGATATTTTTGGTTTTTAGGTTCTATGGATAATTCATCATGCATTAACTTTTGCTATATTTAGATATGAATCTCTGCACTTAAAGTTTTCTATACTAATTCATGTCAGGGAGAATAGAAATTCAAGCCATGGTAAAAAGTGATAATATGCTAAAGTTTATCTCAATGTGTATGCATCTATATGTCAATGTAAATTTCATTGAAAATTTGCTTATGTATTGAATAAAGACAAACATTTTCTAGATGACTATATTGATTAAGCACATAGCCTTCAAATAGGATCCTCTGCAACTTGAAAGTCTTGAATGATAAGGATTCTTTGTTTTGTAGCCAGAAAAACCTCTGGGTAAATTTTCTTGCCTCCTCCTTTTTCAAAATGGTTTTGGTTCCATGGATAAGTTTTCCTACCTCTTTCATTCTTGACAAGAACCAAGTGATTAAAAATTTATGGATCTTATTGATTTTTATTCACAAATGCACACACGAACCAATTGATATAAAGACTTTGTCCATTTAAGGAGATTACATTTGATTACTATGCAGACCACCATTGCAGGTGATTTGTACGGGCTGTCATTAGTGTTTTTTTACAAGTAAGTACTGTCATTAATTAATTGTAGGCCTTTTGTACCTTAATTATAGGTGTTAATGGTCCTCTGTTTTATAAATTTCTTCTTAATTGTTACTTTTCTCAAAGGTATTTGAATTTATTTGCCACATTCTAGCTGCTTTTTACTAGCAAAATTGAAATGAGGTCATCAGAGTACATGTATAACTAGAAAAAGGAGATGTGGTTTTTTATTTGATGCAAGTGGTTACAGATTTGGATTTCCATATGTATGATGTTATTTTTCGAAAGCATTTGATTTGTCAACAATATTTTGTTTTCCGCCCATTGGCTTATTAACATCATTATATAGTCAAATTCTAAGTTGTATTTGTTATTGTGGTTTCCTTTATAAATTGTACCAGTGCTTTCGGAATTATCTATCATCCTAGCTTTCAGAATTATTCATATTTATTCACCTTAAAATAATATTTGACCAAAAACCCATAATAAAACTTACATTTGTTAGTAGATTAAAGTAATGATATTTTTTCAATTGTCAGTGCTGGTAAAAACCCAAAGGCTTGAGGAACTGGCTTATTAAGCAGTTAAGATAGTTCATTCCAGTAAAACCATCAATGCCTAAAGTCTTTCAAAAAAACACGTGTAGCATATGACATATATTATTGGTAAGTTTAGTTATCTTTTAGTTCAGCTCAATTTATGCATTCATGTAGATGATTATGTATTAAGGGTTACACTTGACAAAGTGAATACTAAGATTTTAATGTTTTTTATAAGCATACAAATATACATGTTTTTATAGAAAAAGCTCCAAAACCCTGAATTCCTCATCACTTACTTTTCTTGCTATGATTTCTGGTTAGCTGAATTTCAATGATTAAAAATAGTAGTAGCCTTGTGAAAGGTGGATTTACTAACTTTTTTTATCCATTCCTCTACTTTCTTATCAATCTGAATACTAGGCTCATGAAAGCTAGAGATGAGAATACATATTATTCATGACAGATATGCTTATGGTTAGGTGGGTGAACTAATAACAAAGTTCATTGCTATTTTGAATTAGAGAACAGGTGAAGTAGAATATAATGATTCTTCTTGACATATTATCAATAAAAAGTTGATGAAAGTCATCAACCAGTATAAGGGTTGATTTAAATATATGATAGAAGATGTTCATGTTCAACATGAAATTAGGAACTACATTTCAAATTTCATGTTTTGCACATGGTTTTGCAAATGGTGTTTTATGAATTATGGACATATTTTAATGCCAATCTAACTATGGTTTGAAATATATATATTTATGTGGTTTAGTTCATGGTGCTTTCTGATTTTTTTTTTTTGCATATGCTCTGTTAATAGGCTGAATCTGATCATAGAATTTCCCTCTTGAGCATCTCATAAACTTGCAACAAAGAAAATTAGTAATGGACTGTTCTAAAAACAACCTTCATAGTTTTTTGGGAGAGGTAATATCTATATTTATGTTGTCTTTTTGTTTTTCTATCTCTATATCTTTAATTGGCTTTCTATAAGAACTTCTATTGCAAATTCAGGATATATATTGAACTAATAAAGCCTATAGCATTTGTGAAAAAATATCGGTTACTTTAATCATGGCCCCTGATCTGTTAACTTATGCCATTGGTGATGAAAATTGGCTTTCTATAAGAACTTCTATTGCAAATTAGAATCTTTCCAAGATTAATGACCTTCACTATATGTTTGGACTGGAGAATTTTAGAATTAATGTGAAGGGTTACATGGTTCAAGATCATTATTTGTCTTGCTTATAGGTCAGATACCAGGATTGAAGATATGTATGAAGTTAGTCTTAGACAAGAGAGGACACAAATTATGTTTCTGCAAGATAAGCTAGGGGGGCTTAGGTGATATTTTAAATTATTACCTATAATGTTTTTATATTTTGTTAGAGATTAAGTGATTGTTATTTGGTTTCAATATTCTTGAGTCCCCATATTTTTATTTCTTCCTTTTAATTGGATTAAATTTCAGCAAATTGACATCCTCTCAACAAAATATAAGTTAAAAAAGTAATATGAATGAATTTTAAAATTGACTTTGTGCAGGATGATGGTGTGGAACAAACTCCTACAAGCAAATTAGATCGAAAGAGAAGTGCTGTCTACAAAGTTCAAAGTACACAAAATGATGAATGTGGGACTCCAACATCAAGCACCAAGATTCAAAAGTTGGTTGAAGTTAAGAAGGAGAATTTTGATTGAATGAAATAGGTAGAGTTGTACTTTACTTATGGGATGCGATTTGTTTCTATTGTTGTTGTTTTGAAATTTTGAAGTAGGTGTTTTTTGTGAAATGTTTGTTGCTATTAGAATGAAATTGAATTGCAGATTGGCAAATTGTCTTCTAAATTATTTAGGTATATATCTGAATGGTGTTGATAAAGGTTGCTTTATATGTCAGTTTCTTAATATTTAATAGATTCATAATAGAGAATGCAAAAGTTTGAGTCAGTTTGTTTTAAAACTCACTGTTATATCTTCTATATCCACCTGATTTATTAGTGCTTGGTAGCTCAATATTCTCTGTCACATATGAAGCAAATGCATTCTCTCTGTCCCATTTAATTTTGAATTTTAAGTTAATATATTTTAGGCACATTATCATACTCTTTACTTAATTTTGAATTTTGAAATTTACATGAAAAAATGTTAAGATTCGGAGGCGAATATTTAAATCACATATAAATGAAATGTTTACATGGAGTACATTAGTATCTACACCATAAAAATAATTATAAATAAAATAATGATAAAGAGTAAAAATATATCATATTGATATAAATCATGAAAACATATTGATAACTACTTAAAATAATATTTATATTTAATTTACAGAGTAAAAATATATCATTAGAAAATTAAACATTTTACATGAAAATAAATAAATATTTAGATTACGATGGAAAATTGAACATTTTACATGAACGAAAATTGAACATTTTCAATTTGTACTTTGTGTTTTCACTATTAGCAGTATGAATTAGCATGAGTTTACATATTATATAATTTGTTATATAGTTTATTTTGAATATTTCACATGAAGTAACGTTACTATTTAACTTATTATGAATGAATATTTAAAAAAAAAATTACATATTAGTATAAATTATAATTTTTTTTCAATATAAAATTGAAATTTTAAATATATACTACATGTGCATAAAATAGTTTGGATGATAAGTCATTAGTTTATAAGTAATTATTTTTTATTTATATTTATTTATATTATATTTGTTTTTATCAGAAATCATCTTAGAAAAAATAGCACATCGCCCGCTCACCCCCCCCCCATTTGGTCCCGTGCATGGCACGGGTCACACACACTAGTGTTAATTATGCGAAGGTCATTTCTCTCACACAACTTGGGACATGCATGTCAACTTGGTAGTGGTGCACACCATTATTTGTATAATGTTGTCAAAGTAGTAATGTCTGTGTAGTTAGCTACTTTTTGTTAAATCAAATATTTATATAGTTGGTAATTATGTACATAATTTTATCTATTATAATTCATTCTAATTTAATCTATTCCCTTGTATATAAGATATGCTATAGATTAATTTTCTTAATTAAATGATTTCTTAGATTACATTGTCCCAGTTTTCTTCTTCGAAAGAGTTGTTTATCTTTTGTTTTTCCCCACATAAAACAATGTGAAGTTGATATGTGAGTGACTTGGTTGAATTTTGGTTGTGAAATTGATCTGAATTCTGCATAAAACTTAGGTCACATACAGTGAGTTGTAAAAAATCACTTTGGTTGCGTGTCAGTTGAGAACTAGTGATTATTAAGAGAAAAATATAACAATATTTAATTATAATTAACAATTCAAATTATATCTTTAATTACAAATTTACATACAATATTTTGAAAATCACATGTGATCTTGAATACAAAGGATGGTTGGGAAAAATGTCATGTGGAAACTTAACCGTGGTTACTATGAGAAATAAACATTAGGGTTAAATATACATGTTTTTAGTCCCTTTAAATAGTTAAGTGTTCACTTTTAGTTCCTCAAAAAAGATCTAAGTCTCCGATTTCTAAAAATGTGTCATTTTTAGTCCTTTGTGGTCTTTTCTTAAATTTAAAAAAAAAATTTAAAAATTCATTTTCATTTCTCTTAATTTTCAATTTTCACTAAATGGAGAAGGAGGGTTGTAGAGGTTTCAAGTCAAACACCCAACCCCGCCTGGTCCATCAGGCCAAATTACAAAATCGGGCTAGGTTGGGCTGGTCCCGAGTTATTTACAAAGAAAAATAGTTCAAAGTACTACAAAATGCATAAAATGAGGGCCCTGCCAGTGCCTGCCCACTGGCTGGCTAGACCAAAATGACTCAATTTCTTTTGGGGCATATAATTAATGAGTCCAGTTCAGCCTAAAACACAGATCCATCAGACTGGTTTAAAATTGAAAGCTCTAGAAGATTGGGTGAAAATTGAGAATTGAAAATTAGGAGGAGTAAAAATAGTTTTTTTTAATTTAAATTTTAAAAATGACCACAAAGACTACAAAATGATATATTTCTATAAATCAAAGACTAAAAAGAGACAAATTCTTTTTGAGGAACTAAAAGCAAATGTATACTTATTTATGAGAACTAATAATATATTTAATCACAACTATTTTTTTTTTTGATACAAGACGGAAAGGGGAACGAGCAACAACTAGCTAACTAAACGAGGTAACGCAATACCCCTCTATCATCATCCGAAAGTGTCAACAATGATCCAATCAAACGAGGAGGCCAAGTGGCCTTTCCCATACCGGTTGGCTTCCCGAAAGGTATGCATCACCGACGTCCGCCAACAAGGCTTGTTAAGGAGCAAAAGGACCTCTTGCAGCAATGGTAGATAATTCGTTTGACATAAAAACGTAATATATGTGAATAATTTTTATGGGTACTAGTTGAATTTGAATATAATTAGGGGTGTTAACGGATTGAATTCGATCAATTTTGAGAGTAAAAATAATTCAATCGATTTGATTTTAAAATAAAATCCGATCCGATTTAATCCGATCCAATCCAATTTAAATTTCGGTTTGGATTAGATTGATTTTCAAATTTTTAAATAAAAAATTATAAATATTTAAAAAAACTATATATATATATATATATTCATTGCAAATAAAGCAGGTAATTAACTGACTAGCTAGTAACATTAGGGGTGTTTGTGGTTCGAGTTGGATCATTTTTCAGGTAAAAGGCTATTCAATAAAACAACATGTGGTTCTATTCGATTTAGATTGCTTTCTTAAATAATCTGATCCGATTCGATTAAATGCGGTTTGGATTGGAACGGATGGTTTAGTTTTTAGTGGTTTGTATATTTTGTCACTATGTAATATTGTAGATTATTTTTAATTAAACTTGGATGCTAAACACTAATCTCAAAAGTTCTTTTAATTAACCTCTCAATATTTTACCACAAAAGTGTGAAATTTAATGAAATGGCCAGTAAATTAAATGAGTGTGAGTGTAAACTGTAAAATGCAGGCAGTGCTACAACCATAAGGGTCTAAAACATTTGATTTTTTGCATAAGAAATGGTCCGATTCGGTTACAGTGAAGTAAACTGAAAACCGAACCGAATCAATCGGTTTTAACACTCCTACTAGGTCCAATTAATTTGATGTAAATTAGGTCATAGATCATCTCTATCAAGTGCCCTGACATATTCCCAGGACTTGATGAGCATACGCTAGTCTCACACAAACAGTTAGGATCCGATTATCCAAGCTAACTAGGTGATAGAGTGGAGAGGAGCCATGCCAATTGTGAAATATTTTGAGATTTGAGATATTCAAGGAGAGGAGAGGAGATCTTGGTGCACATGTGCCACTCAAACAAACCAGCTAGCTGTATGTGAGGTCATTAGCAAATCAAAGTGATCATGAGGACAGCAATATTATTATTTACTATCTCTCTTTAACCGTAAAGTTGAACATAAATGATTAATGTATTCCATTTAAGACGATAGGTTTTCCTAGTATCTGAATTTGATTTCCAATAATAAAATAATTCATGATTAAATTTTATTTATCTCTCAATCAAACACATATTAATTTAAGATTTATTTTTGGCTTAAATATGTTTTAGGTCCCTATAATATAGGGGTGTTTTGATTTTAGTCCCTAAAAAAAAAGTCAAACCTTTTTAGTCCATATAATAATTTTTTGTTTGGTTTTAGTCCCTCTGTGAGTTGACCTGTTGAGGTGGCACCTCACCCTGCACACCTCAACTTCCACATCACCCTCTCTCTTTCTCCTCTCTCCTCCCCCCTCTCTCCTCTCTCCTCCGTGCTCCTCCCCCTTTCTCAGATATCGACCACCACTAGACCAACCCCTCTCAATGCAATTTCAGACACCAGTCCCAATATTTACAGATCAAATTGAAAAGCCCCTGTACGACACAAAGAAATTCCTATCCGTGTAAAAATTATCTGCTACTGAATAAATTGCTCCATGTTCTGAGAATTTAGAATATTAACCACAACCTGTGTTGACCACTCATGCGATTTTTGTCCACTGATATCCTTACTCTTAATTAACACCATCTTTATGAATTTGCCTCCTACTTCAAACATGATAAATTAACCGAACCACATAATAAAATTGTTATTCTTGAACAATTGAAAAAAAAATCCAATAGACAGTAAACACTAAACACCTTGTTCCTGCAAGTCCTGTTGCAACCTCTACATCAAAACAATGGAAAATATCCTATCCTGCTATTAGTTATGGGTATTTCTAAAGAATAAAAAAAATAATAAAAGGGCGATAGCTGAGAAAGGTAAGGGGAGGGGGAAGGGTTGCATCCCGTGCCCAGCCACAACCACACGCACTGTTCACCCACCTCTTCCGCATCTCGTGTTTGCCTCCTCTTGCACCACTGTCTGTAAGCTCGACGCCTCTCCTACAGTCGCGGTCATGGCCGCTGCTAGTGGCCTGAAGTTTTGTTGCAAGCATGCGGCTGCATCTCCTTTGTGTGTTTGTGGCTGAGTGTTAACCCTAACGCACCAGAGAGGAGAGAGGAGGTGATGTAGAAAAAATGCTGATGTGTCAGCTGAGGTGTGCAAGATGAGGTGCCACCTCAGCAGATCAACTCACTCAGGAACTAAAATCAAACAAAAAAATATTATAGAGACTAAAATAGTTTGATTTTTTTTTTAGAGACCAAAATCAAAACATCCATATATTATAAAGAACCTAAAACATATTTAATCCTTTATTTTTTCATAAAATATCCTGGGTATACTACCCCTCTCTCTTTCTAGTTTTTCTGGCCTCTCACATCATCATAGGCTAATTAAAGACGAAGTATGGCCTTGTCGTTTTCAATCTCTCCCTTCCACCCACCAAAAAGGTGTGTCCGTACAGACAGCTTTGTGATCCTAAAATTGGGATGCCGTGGAGCAATCTGTGCCTATGATATACTGGAGAGAGGGGCTATTAGAGACTAGCTTCATGAAATTTGCTGTAACTGTTCCCACTATATTTGTCAACCTGTAAGAGTTTGCACGTGATGTCACTGTTCAGCTATACCCTCAAATTATGCTAAAGTACAAAAACCCAACTACGTGAGTTATGTCCCCATGTGTTGTCCCGCAAAATCCAACCATATCTTCTGAATCCCACTTAATTTTTTAATTAAAATTAATCACAAATATCCTACCTACGGTATTATCCCTTTCTTGATTAGATTAGATTAAATTAGATACTCTATAACTACGAGGTTGGACATAAGTGATTAATATACTCCATCTAATAAAAAAACGTGTTCGACTAATACCGAATTTGATATCGTGGATATAAACAAAAAAAAAATAGATACTCTATACATGTAATGTTTATTTTCCTCAGGGAGCTATTTTTCTTGAGATATCGTGGGTATAAATAAAAAAAGGTTAGATACTCTATGCATGTAATGTTTATTTTCCTCTAATAATTTTTAGTGGTAATTATTTTATTGTAATTAAGATTGAGCTTAAATAGTTGGGTTATAGAGCTTTGAGATGAGGTTAATTACCAATTCTGATGGAATTGAGGAAGGAAAAGAGATGATGAGAGTCAGATTACCATCTTTTGTTTCCTCGGTTCATATGTATAGAGTAAAATGTACTCACCAAAAAAAAAATGTATAGAGTAAATTAAATGTGCTAGTCTTAGAGATTTATTTGGGCTTATACTTGAGCTAAAAAAAATTACAACTTGGTGCTATAGAGCTCTCATTATAATGTGCTCTAGAAGGGTCAGACTTGTGAATCTAATAATATAGGCAATTTTACCTTGAACGGAAGTCCATAACAAAGTTTTAAATTGTGATTGTCGTTACAACGCCATCCCTAATAATGCAAAAATTATAGACAAATACAGTCGATACGGCTATAATTCATATTGCAATGTGATTTCAGAAATTTTAAAAATCATGATATTGTAGCTGCAATTTTTGTTGCGGATTACAATTTAAAACTTGATATGAAAAATAATTGAAGAGGCATGAAGAGCCAATAAAGTAAGATGCAATCAAAGCCCTTTTAGACCCAATTTGAAAAACTTAGTGAAAATCTTGTGTTTCAAATTCTATATATTGTCTGAAGGAAAAACGAGCAAGCCTCTATATATGTCCTTCTGTCAGTCTTTCCTTTGAGGTTCTTAATTTTTCCTCCTCTGATAATGTACATGTGATTTTATTACAAGGCACCATCATGCATTTGTGTTGTCTATTTTGTGCACCCTCATAAAACAACCGCCATCAAAGACCATTCAATCCAATCAACCTCACTGACAATTTCATTACTATAACACAATTAATTATGTGTGTGACTCGTCAATGTGGTTCCTCTAGTAGTACTATTCCAACATTCAATTACTGTTTAATGCCTGATTTCTTTCCTACCAAGGCTAATTGCAGTCTTGCTTTCCAACTTTGACATTGCAATAGGCCCTACCTACCCAACAAAACTCACTGTTGATTATGTCATCCCTAGATATGTGAGATGTAATATTACACTTGACAATATATATTTAGATCTGGCTCCTCTACAATGAGAAAGAGTAAAGTAAGTAATGATCTTAATCACTAATAAAAAAAAATCAAAAATCGATAATCTAACACATTTTTGATTTTGTTTTGTCTAGGTTAGGGTATTTCTGCGTGCATGCAGGAACTAATTCCTTCGAGTTGAATAGAATTTTATGGGTGGCAAAACTCTACTACACAAGATTTAAGCTCTACTATGCGAGATTTAAGACTATATCCCTGATTTGTTATAATATATGTATTAACCGTTAATTTATTCATAATTGAGATTATTTATTTTATATTTTAAAGTGAATTGCTCACTTTATACTATATATTCATATATAATAATTCTTAGCATTTCTATCTCTGCATCAGGTAGAATAAAACTACTATTAATAATTATAAACTGTGAGAATGAGAAACGTACTTTATACTAGTTATCTGAATTCTGAGACTCTTCTTCTGCACATGCATACTTGTCCCACAATTATCCAAAGGGTAGTTGGCATTTAGTTCTGCCTCAGAACTTGGAATTAAACTACCATGTCCAGAATCCTCTGAAAGCAAAAGGACTCTGAGCTAACTTTCTTCTTCTTCTTTTATTCATTCTTTAATTATTTCTTTTATTTTAATTTCCACTTCAGAGGAAACAATATATTAATAAGGTGGGGCTTTCATTGGAGGAGTGATTATACTATCAAGCATGAAGGTCAAGGTTTGATTAAGTTATTATAATATCAAGCTACCTGATGGATGAGCCTTTTTAATTTGGTTTTTCACTTTTTCTCAATGAAGACAAGTTTTTGACTTATGCTTGCAAAACTCCAAGGTTTATCATCTCTGCTTGTTAATCAATCCCACTAGAGTAGGGCCAATTTGGTTTGGACTTTGTTTCTCTTTCCAAAATCCTAACTTTCTTATTTTGTGTAATCTATGGCACTATATATAGGAAGCTGTCAGATACATACATCTTATCAGAATATACCACGTCTTGTGCATATATATTAGTAGAGAGGCAAATAAAAAAGCCTTTGGAGGGATTTTGCTAGGCTTGTATTGAGGTTAATTAATGGTAAAACTTCTATGGATTTTGTTCCCTTAAAATGAAGGAGTTTTAAAACATTAAAGGAGTGGATTTTACCTTTATATATGATTTGTTTTATATATATAACAATTTGAAGATGGACTCTTAGTTGTTTGATTTTCAAATCACTATAATCTCGAATTTATTCATCTGAAGAACATCTCCAATTTTAGAGAAGTAAAATTCAGAAGTTAGCAGTAAGTATGCATTTAGTTATAAGTATTAGAATAGTGGTGAAAGATGGACATGTTTGGTCTTCAGTTATAAATATATATATATATATATTTGATGTTTAAAAATTCATTTGTCCAAAAAGAACTCTATAGTTACTTTAGAATCAAAGTAAGTACTTTTACAATTTTTCAACTGAACCATACAAGAGTATACACTTCATAGTCTATACGAGGTTATGGATTCAAATCTCATTGCTATCATTGTCATTTGTATATAAAAATTGTATGTTACCTATTGCATTATGAATAATAACCCAAGTTTTTCTCTCACTATATAGGTGGCGTCAATTGCATAAATCAATGTATGCCATAAATCGATTCATTACATTATTATTATAATAATTTTTTTTCTCTAATATGAACTCGATACATGAGGCAATGAATTCAGGGCCACGCCCACAATCTTCACCCAAAATTTTAGAAGCAAACAAGTCTTGTTTCTTATATTATCTTTATTTGGTTCATTCATAATTAATGTGGGACTAACAATTCACATTTAGATATTCTCACTAACTCGTTAGCTATAAAATGGTGATCATGTGTATGTTGATAACACATGACAATTAAAATTTAATTCATAAAAAAAACTATCCAACGGAAAACTACAAATTGAGAAAGGGTAAAAAGAAAACGGGGAGAGAGAGAGAGAGAGAGAGAGAGAGAGAGAGAGAGAGGAGAATAGGGAGCTGTGAGTATAGGATGAGCTGGTTGATTTGAAATGAGGGGAGAAACTTGTGAAGTAGGGGAGACCCCTGACGGTGCAAAGAGTTTGAAAGAGTACCACTCTAAATGGGTAGAGTCATGTGAGGACATTTATAGTGGGGTTTTGGTGTCTTTGTTTTCTAGTGGCACATGGGTGTGTGAGTCCAGTTCCATGGGGTAGTTGTGAAAAAGGCAACATGCATGTGAGGCCATGTGCATGCCATTCAAAATAGACCACTCCCACTCTTTTGCACACAGGGACTCAATGCCTGTACGTGGTCTTATTAATTTGTGCGTGTGCATGCATAAATGCTTAGTAATCTATCTATTTGTAAGGGTATGTTTCGATTGACTTATGTAGATTTTATCTGGGTTTATTTATTGACATAAGCTCTTGTCAGTGTGTTTGGCAGAGCTTATGAAAATATCTTATGACTGATTTATAAGCTGTTTTGGGCTTATTTTCAGAAGCTATCCATGATAGCTTATCAAAACAGCTTACAGCTTATATGAAATCAGTTTCATCACATTCTTTCGTCAATTATAAAAATAGCTTATACATAAACGTTTATCACAAAAGCGCTTATGCCATAAGTGCTTAAATAAGCTGTTTTTCCAAACATGCCCTAAATATATAAAAGCTAAAGTATGGATCATGTGAGACCTTTCATTTCGCCAATATATAGTTACATATTTCAATTTAAGTGAATTTACCATAGTAAGGAGTTAATGGAAGCCAAACCACTATCTTCTTATAAGCAATGAGAGAAGCAAAATAATTTTACTATTCATATATATTTCAAACTCAACTTATAGTCCAACCATGAGATTAGATACAAGTAGTTAATGTGATTCATCTTCAGTTAATATTTGAATTCAATTTGTGGTAATAGAACAATATGTGACAAGATTTTACTTATCTCCTGACTGAACATTAATCCAAGAACTCCCTTTCTCTTAGAATACAGTGGGTGAAAAGAAAAAACTCAACTTAGCCCCTGCTCAAGAGTCCTAACCCGAGTTAAAAGACTTCCATGGATGGTGAGCACTTTCTCAATGATGATGATAAATTCAATTTACCAACAGGTTGATTTTCCCCCTCTCTAAGATTGACGTGAACCTCATTGACTTGTTGTCTCTTTAATTACACAATGAAAGGCTCAAAGTGGATTGTTACTCATTATTCTCAATTGAGTTTTAATCAAGGATTCCTACAAGTATTATTATGCACATAATATGAAATAAATAATCTTTAAGAAATAAATTTTGTTTCTAGAAATATTTTTAGATATTCATATTTTTTAACTTAATAATATAAAACTTAGTGATTCATCCGCAAATCACACGGGTTTAAATCTAGTTATTATAATTGAGTTTCCTTATCACTCCAATTATTTTGTGGAATACTGGAATGGACCCCTCCCCTCCTCATGTCAAGGAAAATTTATTTTTGTTTTCAGTTCCTGAAGCCTATATACATGAACTGGCTTCAAGAGCTGTAACCTCACCACAACCAACATACACACTTCCCCTAAAAGCTTGTTTTTGGCCTTCACTCTGCTCAGCATAGCATAGCTGACAAAATCAACAAGCACCAACTCTGTTTCACTCCCTCACTTTCACTAACATCCCACTACCTCCCCTTTCTTTAACTTGGTGTGTGTTTGTTTTTCCGTCGAGAGTCATCAAAACCCAGTTTAGAGTCAAAACAACAATTTCTTCATTCTCACAAACATATCTTTGGAAAAAAGTGCCAACAGAATTTGACCGGCTATCCATTCATATCCACTATATCACAAACAATTCTTCTTCCTCTTCCTCATCATTACACTGCTTTTTTGTTTTTCCGTTGGGAGCCATCTAAACCCAGTTTGGAGCCGAAACAACAACTTTTTCCTTCTCACAAACGAAGTTTTGAAAAAAGTGCCAACAGAATTTGAACTGTTATCCAAACACATATATCAGAAACAATTCTTGTTCCTCTTTTCTCATCATTACACTGCTTTTTTTCTCTTTTAGATAACAAAAGGGTATTTTCTGATTCCATCAAGTTCCAACCTTTGTTTCTTGGGGTGGCTGCATTATTGTCCATTTTTTGATGGAAGGCCAACAAGCAGATAAACGAAGGCGTGTTTACTCAGTTGAACCAAACAAAGTAGTACAAGCAGCATTTACTAGAAACTACATGAACTATTTAGTTCCAGCTTTGATGAAGATCAAGGAATCAAGGAGTAGTAGTTGTTCTACTACAGAACACAGCAACAATAACAATTCTTGTGATCAATTTCAAGGTGTTGTCAAGTATGAAGTGGACATGGCTATGGTTTTCTCAGCACAAGGTTTTGCATGGAGTAATGCTCTAAAATTGAAGCTTCAAAAGGGTGAATTAGGTAATTCATCAAGGGTACCACTTGATGATTTCTCTTCAAAATCTGATCAGGCTAATAAGATTTTGGTGAGTAATGAGTCCAACCACATTAATGGCATGCCACAAGTGATGAAAAAGAAGAATTCAGCTATTGGAGAAAATGATGATGATGAAGATGATGAGGTGATTAATGGCCAGTTGAGGAGTCTAAGAAGGTTGATACCAGGAGGTGAAGAAATGTGTGGTCATGAGCAAATGGTGACAGAACTAGAGAGCTATATAAGGTGTTTGCAAATGCAGGTGAATATTCTTCAGTGCCTCACTGAGTAGACACACAAGTTGATTCACATGATGATCTGTTTTATATATTGCTTTTCCAAAAGGCCATGTAATCTATGTATTCAAGATATATTTTCAATTGTCAAAGCAGTACTATAGTCTATAATATTTGTACTATTGCTTTTGAATATGGTCTTGTATATATTTTTCAATCTGGTTTCAGGGGGGAAAAGGTAACAAAGGATAAATTAAGGAAAGACTAGAAGGAAGTAACTAAAGGTTCTCTAATTCAATGAAGAGATTTGAGTACTTATTCCCCTTAAGTAATGTGTGTGTAATGCAGTTTGGTTAATTTGCATATTTACTTTAGTGTAGTTTAGAAATGAATATTACTAGACATATGCATGAGTTTTGAATTTTTTTATAGAAAAAATGATAGAGATATTGAAAGACAAAAGAACATAACAGAAGATTGAGTTATATTAAAATGTGAATAAGTAATGATAGAGTTAGACTTTTTATCTATAATAAATTGAACAGTTAATCTCCTACTTTTGTGATTCAACATTTGCATGTTTTTCAAAATTTGAAAACTATCTTCAAAATTGTCTCCTAAAGTATTTGTACTTTCAATAGAGCAATTTAGAATGCATAATTTTTATTTCATTATGAATAATATGGGTTATGGAATGACGAAAATTTTAAAACAAATCATTAACACCTGCTGCTTTTTATAACATTGAATTAATGTTATATAATACATTTTGCTATTAGAGAGGAGATATAATTTTCTAAAGAGAGGTGTTTCGTTGACACTAGGTGTAAGTCTGGCTTACCCCAAATGTGAATCGTTAAAACAAATAAATCCTACGACTCATAAATATGCCAAACAAAAAATAAAAAAAGTTAAAAGGTGGGTCAAGCGAGGCTCTATCCCTTGTGTTTACGGCTGCCGCCTTGAACCTCAAAGGCACCCCTCATCGTTGTCGACGACCGGACTTGACTGCTACGAGAAGTAGCGTGTCGAAAATGACAACTCCGTCACTGCTGGGTGAAGCAAAAGCCATTGACATTTAACTTGTTTGTTGCAAGTAAAGCATGGTCCAGGAGTTTAAGCAATACCATAAGTGAGATATTAACACTACATTTTTACCTAAAACTTTAATGTATTAAGTATGTGGGTCCTATCGCTTATATTCTCCTCATTTCTACCCAACGTGGGACTTCTAACCCACACTTAGATTCCCAATAAGAAAGCGGTTCAGAAAAGCACAAAATTGACATGTTTACTCCGCAGCTACGGAATAATACAGATTCTGCCAACATATTTGACTCTGTTACAATCTGGAGATATGCATTAGACACAAAGAAAGGATCGGTTTTCTTTAAAGAACAATTTGGTTCAGCAGCCTTGATGTACTGCGAATTCTAGTATTATAAATATTCTTCCCGAATCTCCTCCTTTCACATATATGAATATTACACTCATTTTCACTCTCGTCCCTCATGTTTGAAAACACCCCTCTTATTTGAAAACATACACTCTCTTTTCTTTAAAGATAAAATATAATACACTTTTTTCTATTTTTGTAATTTTTCATTTACGTAAAAGTTTGTCTCCTTTAAAATATTTTTTTATTACTATAATAATCTTTTATCTTTTATTTCATTTCCCTTTTTGCCTCATTTCTTTTTCTATTCCGATTTCTGATTCCTAAAATTAGAATCATCATTTCATCTCTATTCACAAACACATTCCACTAAAACCAAAATGAATCCATTGTTGGTGGAATTTGGTGGTGAATAGTGAAACAGTGATTTTGATTTCAGGAATTGGAAATGAAATTAGGCAAAAAATGTAAATAAAATGAAATATAAAATGTTATTATGATAATAAAAAATATTTTAACGGAGGTTAACTTTTATGTTAATGAAAAATTACAAAAAATAGATAAAGTGTATCATATTTTATCTTTGAAAAAAATGGATTGTGTGTTTTCAAACAAGAGAGGATGAGAGTATAATATTTGTATCTCTCAAGAGAAGAAAATGTGTATTTTCAAACAAGAGAAGATATTGTAGTATCGATATCTCTCCAGGGAGAGAAATATATTTTACTCTTTTCTTTTTAAACAAGTAAATGTCATATGTTATATTAATTTGTAGCGAATGATTCTGAACCAATTGATTAAGAGAGTGTTGACATATGCTTCCGGCCTTATTATCCTGTACAAATGTTTACTCAAAATTTTAACATAGCTAGACGACCTTATTATTCATTATTACATAACATGGTTACGAATATTCAAATTGTCTGAAATTTAATATACACGATTAGGATGATAATATCATATGTTTTAACGGTTAGATCGGTTAATTTCACATTCAGAAAGTTATTAATTAGTGTAAGTGTTAAAGTTTGGGTCAATTGATCTTGTCCCATATATGTATATATTGTCAGTTGTTCCCACTGTCAAGCCGTTCATCATGCCTCCATGCTCACAGTTTCTTTTCTTCTTTATATTTTTTTGGGTGGTGGAAAGTGGAAACCTCCATCTTAGAGAATAGCATAATGGTTTTAATCATGCATGCCATAGCCGGAGGGATAAGGAAAATGCTCCGTGAGCATGGTGCAGAAAGAACATAGGTGGGGTGGAACGTTGGACAGAAAAGGCCTCTCTGAGTAGCAATGTTATATTCTCTTAAATATTCTCATATATATCCTCTTATTACTTTATAAAGTAAATATTAAATGAAAAAATAAATGCATTTAATATCTTGAAAAAATAAAATAGATTTAATACTTTGTCAATTTAGTAATTAAGAAAATTAGTAGGAATAAAAAGTAGGATATAATTATTCAATCCGAAAGAGTAACTAAATAGTGCCAACTGTGCACGAAATTAAATGAATTCAAGGTGGCATGTTATAATTGCTCATTCCCTCTTATAGTCACCCGCCCTTAATATTATAATTTGATCTAATTGGTTAAAAACAAATTTGTGATGTTTTCCTGAATCTGTTTTTCTATCCTATAGCATTGCTCATTCTAGATATTGACACCTCAGAATATTAGTGATCCGACACAAATATAACATTACATTGCAGACAGAAGGATGACATGTTGATCCTAAAGTTTTGGAGTCTGTTTTAATATATTTATAAATAAATTTTGTCATTTCTCCCTGTCTGTGTTGTATGATCCATGCTGTGTCATACTTGTGCTTCTTACTTAGATGTTCACTCAATAGCACAACTTGTCATTTTTATTAATACTAGTTCAGTATCTGTTACACACACAACCGTCTGTTAATTCCTTCAACAACATAAAAGTTTAAGGACAATGGCATACACATCTCATACAAGCAAACTAAAAGATAGTAAACATAACATCTCACACAATCAATTTCACAGCCTTTTCAATTTCTTAACAACGATTGTTTTAGCCATCCCAACTTGATACCAATCAATTACTATATAAGAAAAATAGGTTTCAGTTGGGATATGTGTCACCTTCTAATTTTTTTTATTTCTAGCCAAAATTATTTTGTTTGTTTGATTTTTTTCACCATTTATGTTAGGAAAAGGCCCATACTGTATTGTTTAAGAGCCGAGGAGGCAAAATCAAATCAAATATATCTGAGTAACTTTTTTTTTTGGTGAAAGGAAGGGGGAAATATATCTGAGTAACTGACACTGAATTTCTTTTCTCAACAAAAGTGTATATCTTTCTATGGATTGGTTCCATTTTCATCTCTTTAACAGATGAAGAATCAAAATACAAAGAACTAGTATGTATGTTACATCAGTCTATTAGCTGCACAGCCGCAATGGAAGGTATCTTGTCTCTCAGCTTCTGTGTTAAGGCGACACGAACCGTCATAACTCCAGCTGCCGGTCCACTTAACCGAACTTTAACAACATAATCATTAATCTGAACAAGCTCTAATATTCCTCCCCCAGTGCCAACAAGATAAGGTCTGATTTCAGAAAGAATCTGAAAAAGTGAACAAATATTGTATGATTTAGAATCTAGACATGAAGCAACAATAAGATATCATGTCACTAGAAACATGAATGCTGCAGCTTATAGATACATGATCATGTTTGCTTTAGAGAGAGTTTCTACAAACATATAAGCCATTAGAAATAGTTTCCCATTGAAGGTACATTTAAGCATTTGAGTTTAGTAACTACCAACTATACATACATTGATAGTGTAAAGGGGTTTTACACAGACATTTGATCATATTTCACCATATTGCCACGGTGTAACCAAGTTTTAAGAAGTAATATTATAAAATATGATTGGACATTTGTGTAAAACTTGTTTAGACTATTAGTGTGTGGTTATTAAATAGACTTCTATGCCACTATCTGAATGATTGAAGAATGAGAGATGTGTGGCCTCAGTAAGCAAAGAATTTTCATAGTGGTTTTGCATAATACACCAATCATTCAATGTCAAGTTGATGAGTATGATACATGAAACTTAAAGCAAAGCTTTTCTTTATCAGACGTTATGATCCTATATGATCTAATCTTTACAGTTTGTAAATATTCCATCTATAAGATGATGCATAGTACCAATGAAATTATGGCAATGCCAGAAATGATGCATAAAGTTCCAATTTCCATACACTTTCAACATTTTCTTCAGTTAACTCAAGACCAGTCTCAGTGTCTAGTATCTGCTCCACTTCCATGATTTCTGGGATCTTATCGCGGAGGCGAGTTTCGATTCCCATCTTCAATGTCATGGTTGAGCTAGGACATGATCCACATGCTCCTTGTAGCTTGAGGACAACAACAAGGCCATCAATCTCATGCAAGGCCACATTTCCTCCATCAGCCATCAAGCCAGGCCTCACCTCATCCAAAACCTTCTCCACATTCTCTTCTGTCAGTGGCAGGGCACAGCTTGGAGAAACAACTACTCCTGCAACATTGGAATATTACGAATGCTACAAACAACTATTTCCTCACATCCTCTGCAACCTACTTTGATATGATTATTGGGAAAAACTCAAGTCCCACATCAACTACAGATAAAACCTAAATAGAATATATAAAGCTCAGGCAATCCTTAGCTTACAGACCGGTTTTGTGGAGATGAGTTAGACCACTAAATATAGGATACAAAAACTAAGATGGTGTCAGAGACTCACCATATTATCCAGCATAACGAAGATGGTATCATATTGCTCACACCATCAACTTCAAATTCTTTTATCTTATGGAAAATTCAACAATTAATTTCAATAATCCACACTAACCAACATCAGATTTGCTCATGACACAATATTATAAAATTAGGAGGAAAACATGGCAAATTCAACAATTAATTAATTTCAATAATCCACACTAACCAACATCAGATTTGCACATGACACACAATACTATAAAATTTGCAGGAAAACATTGAATGCACTATACCAAAATACTAGTACTTAGTAAATAATAATCAATACAAATTATATTCAAATTGATGAAACTTTTGAAGACTGCATTGACAGCACAGTGGCACCTGCTTTTTTTCGTGGAGCACGACCAGAGATAAGCCCAAAAAACTGCTTGATATTGATTTGGTGACCTCTAAGAAAACAACTCTCTCTTGATGAAAATCCTCTGGTAGCTGATACTAAGCTCTAGAAAACACAAAAATTTGAGTCACATAAAGATTCAAAAGAACCAAAAACTAGATAAGGACCATAGTATTATAAAAAATGAAAAAAAAAATAAAGGAACAATATTTCAGCAACATCAACATAGATAAGTACCTTAATCTTAAAGAGACATAAGTGGGTAGACAATAATCTATGAGATGGATAAAGCATTGAAATTGTTCTTGTTGCCTTGAGGCTTTGAGTTGTTGTTGGGGTTGAGAGTGAACCACCACCCAACATCTGAGTGTGAGTGGGAAAACCAGTTCCAGAATGCTACTACCATAAAGAGAATGAAACTGAGATTTTTTTTGCTATAATATAAAATAATCTCTCATTTTTTATTTTGTTACTAGAAGAAGTTCAGTTCTGATATTAGCAACACAGGAAGAAGCAACGGTGAACTGCAGATGCTGATAGCAAGTGTTTCTTGATTGGCTGACATTGGTTGTGTTTGATGATAAAATAAAAGAAAATAAAATAAGAGTCCCCCAAGTTTGTGGACATAACTGAAACACACACCACAGGCCACAAAGGAAATCCTGTCAAAGTAAGATTTGTTATGTAGATGGGTTTTGGGCCCAGAGACAAACTCAACAGAAATCAAATCTGTTTTTTTTTTGTCAAAGAAATAAAATCTGTTGAACCAGTAACTCTTATTCTTATCCCTATTTCTGTGCAAGCCCAAGGAATGCACTTTGTGGGGCCCATGTATAAAATGCATGGTTGAGCTATGTTTTGTGGAAGAGGCCACCAAAGCAAATAGGGATTTGGTACATACACCCCACAGAAATAGATATACACCCCATATTAATGCTGAAATTCAAAAAATATCCTCTTTTTTGTATTTCAGAAATTCCATTTTCCGGAATACAAATTTGCATTCCGAAAACTCCAGTCAAATTTGTATTCCGGAAACTCCAGTCTCCATACAATTTGTATTCCGGCAGTTTCTGGAAATAACGCAAAATTACAGGGTATTTTTGAAATTTTCACATTAATGTGGGGTGTATGTCAAAAAGTCTGGGGTGTATTTACCAATTCCCAAGCAAATAAGGGACTCTGTTCTAGGCCCATGAAAACTTCCTTGGGTCACACTTACTGTTAAGCCTTATTCCTTTTTTTTTGGTGACCTTGGGTATTCTCTACAACCAGGTGCAACTGTGAAGATTAATCCTTCGAGATACTGAAATCCATTTAAGGAGTTGACTTTTTCTAACAAATGTTCTTCCATACACATAGCTTAGGGATCGAACCTCCAACGTCATACTTAAAAGACCCAAACATCTACTATATGTATCACATCTTGTTGGTATTAAGCCTTATTTTTTAAGCCTAAGTTTGTGCTCCCATATATTTATGCTTTACATTTTACACATCATTACTGAGTATTTCTCCTAAATTTAAAAGGAGGAAAAAAAAGCCACAATGGTAAAAACTAAAAATCCTTTTCATGTAATGAAATGAATGAAACGGGAACATCCTTTAAGCACGGTACAAACTAATGAATGATCAAAAAGACTTGTCAAATCTTATACATTGTTAAAATGTTTGAACATTTTATCTAATAAATTTTTGAAGTTTTTCAGGTCACTATTCAAATTAAAGACCATTTTGAAAAAGGGTTAAGGTAATACTGTCATTATATTATACATGATATAATTAAAATCCAACTATTAATGGATATGAGAGTTAAGACCAAAATGGATAAAAGTTAGAATGGGTAACAGCCAAGCCAATAGGAGTAGGTTAAAGGTGAAGAATTTGATAGGGACTTGATATTATGGGATGCCTAAGTCCCACATCGAGTAGTATGAGTCATTGGTGGATACTTAAGTGTTTGATTCTTCCCCATTAATATCTGACTTTTCAAGGAGGGTTCCCGAAATACTTGAATGCTTATCAATTGGTATCAAAGTATTAGAATTTGGCCAATTTACATTATTTTAATATATAGCCGGTAGTCACAAAATGCCATTCTGCTTTTTTTGTGCCTGTTGTGTGTGTGTGTGGACAACTTTGGGCTGTGGCGCACTTAACCAACCACAAGGTCATTTCCATTTTTCCAAGTAGCCACTCATAGTACTCTTTGGCACTAGGGTTTGCCACAACAACCAACCAACCAAGTGAAGTGAAGTGAAGTGAGTGACATGCAACCAAATATTGCATTTCCATGTGAAGCACAATCACAAGGCCCACACTCTCAACTCTTGATTGTAAGGATAATCTTAGTCATGGTATAACAAGACTTGTAACAACATATATATATCTTTTTGACCAAGAGAAAGAAAAAAAGCAACTCTATCCTATCCGACCAAAAGAGAAGTTTCTCTCCCCCGTACCTACCTTTTTATCTTAGTTTTCCAAATCAATAATGTAACGCATCACAATATTTTTTTGTATATCTAATGTCATTTTAATTAGTCTTTGATGTTGCATGATGGAATAAAAGGGAAAGCATGACTAGACATCAATATCTCTATCTCTCTCTCTTTCTCTAGTTGCCTTGCTTCTTCTATCCTGATTTAGTTGGTGTGAAGTTTTAAAATTTTCAAAATTTCATGTGGCATGATGTAGACCGGTGCATGCGTGCATATAACTTTTATGTAACTTAAATTTAAATGTTGAAAGTCTCACATCAACTAGTGATATGGTTAATGTAGTGTTTATAAGACATAATAGTCCTTACCTTTTTTTTTTGGTCAAGACAGTCCTCACCTTTTAAGTTGGTTTAATTTATGGGATTGAGTTAGGTTCTAAGCCCAAATTTTAAGATAGTATCAAAGTCTATCCTAACAATTTTGTAATTTTAGTATGACAAAAAGATTTGAACAATAACACGTGTTCTAGCCAATAACATGTTTTTCTTATATAGTGATTGATAATTAAGCATTGATATTATAAATATGTTTTACAAAGAAATTTACTCATATCACACAGAAATATACTGACCATATATATAAACATTCTTTCTCCCGCCTAAACTTATTCGATTAATGTAAGAATTCAAGGTCTATAAACGTATGGACAGATTGTTTCAAGGGAGTTTTATTTTCTAACCTCTGAACTAGACAGATTCCTCCAAGGAACAAAACAACAATGCAATCAAACTTTCAGATTCTTGTCTGTTGTTTCCTTCTTTTCAAATCTCCAATCCTAGCTAACTCAATGCTTCCTCCATGTGATGATAAAAACAACACCAACTTTTTAGGATCTTTGGAGGTCATAGAAGAGAATAATTAAGAGGAAAAAAAAATTATTTCATCCCTCCCTTAATGGCGCCAATCCATAAAAAAAAAAGTGATTGCTCTAAAATGAATAATTTACTTTGGAAAAAAAAAAAGACATCTCAATCATCAATTTCATCGGTAAAAAATCAATTATTGATATTTTAACACATTCATGATTTATTATATACGTGCATGTATTATAAACAGTTGAATTGTTTCCAATTGTCCTGTATAAAGTGAAAACTCACTTTATAAATTAGATCAAGTCTTATACCAAGTAATTCTAATGCAAAAAAAAAAAGAGAGCCAGAGTAGCAGCTTCAGGCTTGGCATGGTTTTTTGGGGCACTAACCTTTCCCATGGAATTTTCTATAGTAGAATCTAAATATAAAATAATCAAATTAAGAGTCAATAATTCTGCTTACCAAAAAATTAAGAAAATATGAGAGTCAGTCTGTGAAAGAAAAGAGTGCTCTTGTACCCTTGCATACAACCACTTTGTACCTGCTTTGATAATTAATGACACAATGAAGAATGAAAATGAAAGATATATTATTATTGTATATAGACTACTTTTGACACAATAATTGAGGAGGGTTTATAAAAGATTAAGGAAGAGAAAAGAGTAATTAATATAACTGTAAGCACCAGAATAACATGGGGATGAGGATATTGTTATAAATGAAGAGAGGGTATTGGATCTAGAGAAGATAAGCCATTGTCCCAAAAATGGAGAGATTCCTTTTGTCCTTTAAATATGCAATTTTAATGTTCTTATTTTAATCCTTGTTGGTGGGGAAGTCATACTCCGAATCTGATGCATTGAATGTGGGAGCTGAATTGGATTCAAACTTTTCTTTTATTTTTAAGAATCATGCTTCTTATATATTTTTCATTGTGTTCCTTGAGGAACCAACCTGTGGGATTCCCTCTCTTTTTGTAAATTATTAATTAATTGTTTCAAAAATAAGTTTTTTAGGTGGCCTTGTGTTGTCATGAACAATGTGTCACATCAGATTAGCGCAAAGAATTATTTGTCATTGAGATTTTAGACACTACAAAATCTAGATTTTTTTAGCTTTTGCTATTACAATCAAATTTGGGTTTTGAACTTTATGCGTAGGCACACATCAAACTTATATTTAAAGAGAACTAATGTCAAGGTTATTTTGGGGTCTTTGACAACATTCCAATACTCATTATATTCATCTAGTATAACTTGTTTCAGCACATCGAGTAATATATTATATTTTCTTGAAAATCATTCATGCTAATTACTTATAAGGTGTATAATGTATTTTTTTTTTAATTTGTCTTTGATATTTCAATAAGGAAGTGCATGGGCAGTTATTAATTTTTCCAAAATTTTAAACTTGTGTGGGGGCTTAAAATTAAATCTATTGTTTGATCAGGCTGTTGAATTTGATTATGTAAAGAATAGAATAATTTTTTCCAATGGTTAAACATCTTCCATTTTTTCACTGTTTTTATATAATTTTAAGCAATAATTTGATGATAACAGCCTATTCAAAGCACAACAAATTACAAAGGGACTAATTTTCATCAATCCAATGTGAAGGATGATAATGTAATTATGATAGTTTTGAACTGTAGATCTGGCTAGTAGGTCTTATCTCAGGAGTTGACAATTAAAATGTCCAAGGAGAAAAGTATTAGTAACACATTTTCTAAAATTCGTCACATATATAGATTTTTTCATTTCATGAATGAATTTTATAACTCACATAATTTAGTGGGATTAACATAAATTTCACTCAATAAAAAAGAGTGCATTAAAAAGTGTGTTATTTATATTAACAAAATCATATAGCCAAAATCAAATAAAAAAATGTCTCGATAATATTATTATATATATCTTCAAATGCAGGTATATGTAATTTATGAAAGAATGGATGCTGATTTCAAAGATGATAACGCTAACAGTTTTATTTAATGTATGCTATTGTTTTTTTTTTGGACTGAAAAGTGATACTTAATGTATGCTATTGTTCGCAGTACAGGTTGGCGTCATTTAAATTACTGTTATATGATATGATATGATATAATATAAAGTAGGTATGATGCTCATGGGATGCTCCTTCGGTGTGTTGTGATCAATCAAACGAGAAAAGAAAAAGAAAACTTTAATTTAGCGCATGCGTAACCACAAAGCTCAATAATCTATATAGAGTCAATTGCTTCTTTAATCAACCAACACCAACTAGAGGCCTAGAATTAATGAGGCCACATTAAAAAAATCTTAACTAATATAATCAATATATAATTGATCCCTAAACATGTCAAATCATGAAGTGAACATTAGATCTTCTGCACTAAGCTGGTTGGAAATTAGAAACATCATGATAAGAAGAGTTGTACCATGAACAATATATTGCATGGTTGGGTGAGTGACATATGTCACAACCCATAATTTTTTTGACCCCACATGACACACAAAATTTTCTGGCCATACCTTATCAACAAGAAGGCACCCATGTGAGTCAGTATGAACTTGTTATGAATTTGTGGATCAATGACGGCTAATGTGGTGAAGGGGACAAAGTTGATTTTTCAAACAATGGAGCCCACAAAATGTGCCTCTTGATAGTCAATATATATATATATATATATGCTTGATCTTGGATCCAATTGAAGATTTGTTGATCACGGGATTTTCTTATTGGATTGTGTACGCCTTTTGATTAGTTAAAACAGGGTGATATTCTTTTTTTTTAAATATATTTTTAGTCTCTATAAATAAAGAAATGTTTGCTTTTAGTTCCTCAAATTATTTTTGGCTATTTTTAGTCTCTTATTTATAGAAACGTGTTGCATATAGTCGTCGAGGTTATATTTTAAAATTAAAAAGTATTTTTAAGAAACTCATTTTTACCCTCCCAAAACTTTTTAATTGCAATTCCCACCCCAACACCCCCTAATTCTCCTTCTCTCTTCCCCTTCCCTGTAATTACAACCTCCTTCTGGGACATTGTTGAGGGGACCAAGCCACTTTTACCAGACACACAAGGGTCCCCCCACAACATAGTAGATGATAACTTCCTTTTTTCTGTGAACATTCATTCATCAGTTTATGCTTAAAAAAAAAGAAAAGAGATCAGAACAAAGGTATATATGACTCTTATCATGACTATATTGTAATTGTGGTGTGAGGGTCTACTTTCTTACGGCTTGTGCCTTTGTTAGGCTACAACGCGTGCCTTTTCCGACCCAATTATGAAGAAAGCCACTGCAACTGCAAGTTGAGGTTAATTTTTTACGACTATTAATTTTTTATTAATTTTTATTCATAGATTGTAACTTAAGTTTTTTTTCATAAATAAATGTTTGTATGTCCACCCCCAAACTACCAGTCACTAGAGCTGGTAAAATGGGTCAGACTTGTCGGATCGGGCCAAAAAAACCCAAAAAATAGAGGGTTTGGACATACAAATTTGAGTCTGTTTTCAATCCAGACCTTTTTGGCCCGACCCGACAAAGTCCGAACCCGGTAAAGCCTGAGCCCGAAGCGGACCCACCCGCAAAATATAGCCTAAAGCCCGAGCTCGAGCCCGAAAAGTGGAGGGCTCGGACACACAAATTCGAACCCGTTTTCAATATGGGTTTTTTGGCCCGGTCCGACAAAACTCGAACCCAATGCGGGCCAGCCCGAGCCCATCCCAAAAGCTCATTTTGCCAGCTCTACCAATCACCAAATCACTAGTAACTTCAGTTTTAAACACTTCAAATCCCACAAAAATAGACAGCAAATATAAATCCCACAAACAGGTACTTGGATCTGATTTTGACCATAAAAAACAAAGCAAATCACAATCCATGAAGGATCTAACAAAGCTACAAAAATCAATTGGCATTTATGATAGCTAGCTAGGATTAAGGGTGTTTGCGGATTAGATTTTATCGGTTTTGAGAAGAAAAATCACTCGATCCTTAATTATTTTGATTTTGCTCTTTGATCATCTGATTAATTTGATTTTAAAATCAAATCCGATTCGGTCCGATCCATTTTATTTCGCATTGAATTGGATTGGATTGCTTTTTAATTTTTTTTAAAAACTATAAACATGGACAAAAAAATTTGTTAAGAATTTATTCTTATTTCTCATTTCATAAACTAGTTACATATAAATAAATAAAATATATTAGCCATTAATACAGAATCATCACACTACACATCATATTATATAATATATTATCTTAAAATATAAAAATATAGAGGAGTAGTGTAATTTTGAAAATAATAGTATATGTATATAGAAGATTGATTTGAATTGGATTGGATCTATTTTTACTATGAGATCCGAAATCCAATATAATCCAATAAAAAACTTAGTTTTTTCAGTTTTTAGTTTTTTCAGTTTTCAGTTTGTTCGATTCTCGGTTATTCAATTCGATTACTACAATTTACATTAAATTAGATCAGTTATGAACACTCCAGCTAAGATGTTTAAAAACCGTCATGTGACGGTATAGAAACTCTGGTTTTAAATAAGTCAAGCTGGATAAATATTCTCAGCTTTGATTTTGACAATTATTATTTATGACTCTCTCCAATCACTCGGTGCTTATTGGTACACAATTTTCCTTAGAAAACGACAATATAATTAATCACGTAGGTAATAACATCATCCTCCGAGAAATAGGATAGTGATAGTATCTTTCTCAGGTTGTTGTTGGTGTTGTTTGTGTGCAAACAAGGCCACATATATGATTGTATCTCTCTGTGCTAGCTGTTTAATTAGGTGTTGTTGAAACCTTTAGGTCTATTTGGCATGTGGATGGTTCACGTGGCCAACCTAGACCCATCAAATTCTTAATGCTATGATATTATCAATTACTCGAGGCAATCTAATGATGCAACACATATTGTAATCCCAAGAAAGGGAGAATATGATTATAATAAAGGTTAACATAGTATACATTTATGTGTCAAATGAACTTGTTTAAAGAATCATATATAGTATAGGCCATCTTTTTTTATTCTAATAGTATAGGCCATCAAAACAGAGTTAACAGATACACAAATCCCTTAATCATAATACTTTTGGATTTGGTTTCAAGTAATAATTACTCTCTCCGGTCCTATATATAAAAAACATGGAACAAAAACACACAGACCAAGGAGTACATTGAAATGGGTAAATTTTCATTAATAATGTCTTAATTTGAACTTTTTTTCCAAAAATACCCTTCACATTAAAAGTGGGCATGGTATAATTAATGGCAACACATACATTGTATTCCACACAATAATTATTAACTTTGAAAATTACCAACATGTGCACAGCAGAGCAAGAGTTCCTCTACTCCACTAATTAAAATTCATACTCCAAGGATAAAAGAATTCTTATCAAATTATAGACAAATTTCACTTTCGCGGTTATTGTTAAAAAATTGGAAAACCAAACATGGCGGGCGCGAACAGAGGAAGAGAGAAAGGTTGAGGATTGGAAAAATTTGTCTGAGTATTTAAGTGTTTGAATAAAACAAAACTTGAATTAACAATTTCATGAGGATTGGAAAATGCCACTCAATATAGATTTGATTGTTGCCTTCAGCAACACTAGTGAAGCACCAGAACGTGAGCTGCACTTGCAGCTAGATTTAAACCAACCACCATGCCTCCATGTTGAAGATGACACAGGCCAGAGTCTTAAGCAGAATGAAATTCATATTGATTTAAACCAGCCCCCATGCCTCCATGATGCAAACCATATTGATGAGGATGAAGGTGAGATTGATTTAAACCAGCATCATTGCCTCCCTGTTCAAGATGAAGAAAACCATGTTGTGGAGAATGAAGATGAGTCCGAGGGGACCCATGTACCAAGCTCTTAAAGTTGTCTGTGTATCTGTGTAACGTGAGTCTTTTCATCTTAGTTGCATTGGAAATGGATTAACTCATTATTAAGTGGTGTGAGAATAAATATGGGTAAAATTGGAAATGGACAATTAATTTTGTTAAAAAAAAATGCTTTGTTTTTTATAAAAAGGACCATCAAAAAAATTCTCTTTGTTCCTTATATATAGGATCGGAGGGAGTATATGAAATAATTAACTTATACTTCTTAATATCCTCATCCTTCGAAAAAAAAATGGATGTCGATTCATTTTTTATGTCTTTTAATATTTATTAGAGTATCTTTCTATTCAATAGGTGAGAGACCAATCTCTAATCATAAAGAGATCAAGCGCCAAAGACAGAGATTATTGTTTTTGCCTATACACATAAATTTTTAAGGATTAAACTCAAAATCATATACACTTGCGAGATTGAAACATTTTATACTCAAACTTGTACAAGTTATAACCAATTTATAATATCTGCTATGGAATCAAAAATAAACTGACAAATTCAATGGAAAAATCTTCCATTTATTTAATTCAACTTTAAGATATTGAGAATCTAAGTATGAGAGGTAAAAAGAAAGTCAAGTTTCACATTAGTTAGGAAATGGCTAAATGAAGATCATATAAAAGACAAGATTCATATACTCACACTTTCAAGTTTTGGATGAAGATATGGTATTATATCAAATTGAGAACTCAATTGATCAAACAAACACAACTAATTAATGATATCATTTTAAATTTAATTTCAAGTCATGTTTGTGTTGTTTAAGTGTAATTCTCAAAGGTATTAGCGCTTATGAATATTATGTTTATCATTAAACTTGAATGTGTTGTGATATTATTTGATTGTGATCAATATTAGTTTATTATTTATAAAACTAAACAATATATTTTAATTATCACTTATTCACTATGATTGAATTAGGTCTGGATGAATAAATCATAAAATTAATATATTGACCTACTCAACAACGTGTCTGAATTGAAAACAATGGAAAAAATAGGCTTATTTAGGTGTAAAGAAAGGCATGTCTTAGGCCCTCAATTTTGCTTCAACAATTTCAGAAAAATCAACAAGCAAAAAGGGAAAAAAAACATAGAATCCACATATTGATGCACAAATGTACTAGAGCACGCGTGTGCATTGTTATGTGTGCAATTTGCATAAAGAAACACTCACTTTTGCGTGCTTAACCGAGCCTATGTGTACATATTATTTATTTTTATTTTTTTTAACACAAGTATCTAATAAGCACCCAACTCAATAATTCTAAAATTTTTACTAAATGGATCCCACCAATAACTTCACATCCAATTAAAACTCACAAATACATGTGAGACTCGTCGAGAAAGAAAAGAAAGAGAGTGATTGTGCAAGCACCACTCCCTATTAAACACCTACTGTTTTTTTTTACAATATAGGTACTTATTAAATATTGATTAAGCACTCCCATTAGAGATGCACTGAGCAATTGTAGTATTAGATCCTCTACAAGACTAGAGGGCAAAGCTCAACCAAGGGGTTTTGGATAGGAACTGAAAAGTAGACAGACTGGCATGTCCACATGTATGATGAAAGGAAATGTTTACATAGCAAAATCTATGCAACATTGCTTAATCCTCAGAAGCACAGAAGGATTGTGTGGCCCTTATTTTCCGGATCAGAATTTTGGAATCTTGAAAGCCCTTTTAGATTTTTGTTTTTTTTTTGTTTTAATTTTTAAGTCCTACTTTCTCCCTTCATCCTGTTGGAGGAAAATGATTGATTTGGGGTGGGGGAAGTTTCTTCTATTTCAATCTCGATCTTTTATGTTTCCTTCAAATAATCACTGACAACTCATTGAGAAAAACTTCAAGTTTCCATTCACTTTTGAAACTTATTATTTAAAGGCTTTCTTGGCATCCTCCCCTATTTTATTTTATTTTATTTTTATTGAACAAAATATGTGTCTAAGGAAAAGGGTAAGAGGGTAGCACCAAAATAAGGAATATGGGGACACATCTGACGTGGGAACATCCATTGGATGCACCAAAGACCATGCCTTCTTTTTTCTAGTTCATACATAAACATTCATTCCCTGAGCAAACACATAAAATTTATTGAAGTCTTTTTCATTTTCAATGGAAGTATTATTTTATATGTCTATGGACTTGACCTGTACTATAAAATAGGGATCTAAACGAAACCGATAGACAAAATAATTTTAGTTGGAAATAAAAAGAGTTAAACAGATAACGTGTGTCACGGCCTGAGTGATGACGCATATCACATTCTAGGAAGTAGGAACCGACTTTCTTATATTGTAATTGATTCTTCAAGAGGAAATTCTAAACAATAGGTTGAAACTCAGAACTTCATTCAAGGTTGATACAAGATTTTCTTTTCCAGAAGAACAAATTTGGATTGCCATATAGCAGAGTCGACAGAAAGGTCCTTTTTTTTTTTTCCATTTATGAGACAATAATGAGAAGGATCCTTTCATCTGAAGTAAAGGAAAGGAAAAGTTTATTATTGAAAATTCTTGTCAATTCTTATTTTTCTATACAGTTTGAGATGAAGCATATGCATGATCCTTGATCCTCTCAAACAGAATTTTAGAGTATGTGTATGAAAATGGAAGCAGTCATTATCAATTTCAAATCCCAAGCCATTGGAATTTACTACTACCAAGAGAAAATTTCACTATATGGAAGAATCCCAATAAGCACCTGAAAAATTATTAGTACACTGGTGAAAAATCTCAAACACAAACAGATGACTAGATATTGTTCTGCATGTACGGAAAGAATAATCAAATCTCAATCGTTGAATATCCAAAAACAAGAAAGAAAAAATTGAAGAGAAAGAGAGAGAGATGGTAGGTCCTACAAAAAGAAAGAAGCACTAACTTTCATTGATCATGCATATCTTGATTAAGTCCTGGCAAGACTTTGTCTGGAATATCTTGTTCACTGGCCTACATTGGCTCATGTTTAGGAGTGTCATTTGTTTTTATTATTATATGCAACTTTTGTGGTCCCCTCTCTCCAATCCTTTCCCACATTACAGTGAAGCATACAAATATACAAAACACAATAAATTAAAGTATATGTTACAAATACAAAATATATATTCATAGTATACACAGCCCTATTCGGCACAAGTGGTTAATGTGCTTCATCTAAGGAGACGGACTCGGCTAATATCCGTGTTCCATCCTTGGTGATGGAACAATCCGTGGCCAAACTTTACTTACCTCTCGGCCGAACATAAATTAGTCCAGGGACCCCTTTCCCCTTGGGATGCTGTAGGTGTAAACCAAAAATGTATATTATAACACACCTCTCTCTCTCTCTCTCTCTCTCTTACAATATCATCACACAGGCACTCACACATATACAGACACATTGCTTCTCCAGCTTTTTGCCTTGCCTCCTTCCTTCACAGCCTGTCAAACCTGAATTATTAACACCCCATGATTCCAGTTTTTAAAAATTTGAGCTGGTTGCTTTGTTGTTGTTGTTTCTAAGTATAAGGAGGGGTTTTGATGCTGTCTATGAGCTTTCTCCAAGTTCCACAGGTGGTGCAGTGCTTAGATTGATCCGTCCCTTTTGTTTTTCCAACCATGATTCAAGAAGAATCATAAAGAGAATATAGGGCCCCTTGTTATATATATATATATTAGTATTAGTATTGGTTTTATTAATAGGACTGGCCTATGGATAAAAATGCTGGCATGAGGAAGGAAGATGTTCAATGAACTTCATCACAGAAAGCTGCTGCAATTTTGGTACTTCTTACAACAGGTGATCTTTTTACATTCAACTTTAAAGCAGACATCAAGTACTAATGATAACATTTTACCTTTTTTTTTTTCTTCTTCTTCTTCTTCTTTTGTGGTCTCTCCAAACAAATAACATGAAAGGTGTTGTTGGCAGTTCTCAGATTTAATGCTTCTTAAGTACTTCATCAACTTGAGAAAGTTTGCCACTTTCTGATATAGTTTTGGTTGCTCTGGAATTGATGATTGTCATGTCCATCCATGGTGTGATGCATCAAAAAGTTGAAAGAATAACATAAAAAAGAATAATTTTGTTTACTTGCATATGTCCTTGACATTTAAAGTCCTGTGTCTGTGTGAAGGGTGTATTTAGCCTTTTAATTTTCCTGCATCTCAATTTGAACTTCTTCACTCATCAGGTGTATATATAGAGTTTAGTTTGTTGTTTTTAGAAAAGCAAAACAGAAAAAAAAAAAACTTCAAAACTTTTTTCTTTTCAATGAGACTAGCTTTATAAGGAACACAAGTAGTTTCTAGTAATAGTGGATGAAAACCACTGTTATGGACCTGCTGTTATGGCTTAGTGATGCTTTAATCCCATACAGACAGACCCACATGAATGCCTACATCTAATGTTCACCAATTCATGATTCATCAAAGTGCTGGCAATGTTTGGTTACACTTTTGAACCTTCCAATGTCAAATTGTCTGACTCCTCCTTCTACTACTTTTTTGGTTAGCAAAAGTTTCCCCTGTTTTGACAAATTTACTCAAACAACAAATTAGTAGAGTCTAGTATAGTTGCTATATATATGGCCTGAATGTATGCACCAAAAAAGGCTACAACAAAATCTTGCAAGATAATATTAGGCATATGATATCTTTATGTGATTGCTTTAATTTATTCACTTGCAATGTAGTTGATTATGGTATGAATACCTGTTGGTTGTGGTCAAAACATTACTGTTTCCATTACTATTTGGTGTTTACATATTAAATCTAATTCACATTGTTTATTTAGAGATTATAACTCCATTAATTGACATTAGGAACAGAAGAAAAAATATGGTTTCATTCATTATTTCTCTCAAGCATATAAGCATAAGTAAAGGCATTTATTTTCCAGTTGCTGATGCATTACTCAACACTCAACAACACTCATAACCATAAGTATTTATTTCTTTCCAGGCATGGGAACCAAAATTGAATACTCCATAAATCCTCTAGCATCCTCAGTAGACAGCAACAACTTCACTGTGGGTGGTGTGGATATCTGGGAGCATTATAAGAACAAAGGAATGGCTAACAATCATTGCAGTATTGGAGCCAATAAATTACAAGATCCCATGGATAGGATGCTAGACAGAAACAATATAGAATCCATCAAAAAGACAATGCAGATGCATGAGGACATCTTCAAACACCAGGTATCATGTTAGTGTTGTATGCTCTATCTAACTTTAGATGCTACCGAGAATCGGGAGGGGGGTAAAAGATCGTAACTCGGATAGTAAGATCCTACCTAAAATGCAAAATTAAATTTACACATATACATATGCATAAAAAATAACATAGATAAGGAAAATAACTTCTAAATCACAAACATTAAACTAACTTAAATTGAAAATTCATAACACATAAGATCCAAATTCCAATACAACTACATAACATAAGTTCCTAACACATAAGTTCATAATCAATCCAAGTCTAGAATCTACAATTCTAGATATCTAGTCACTAGTCTAGGAGATCTTTCAGTCCCCAATCAGGATAGTCATCCTCCATATGATCTTCATCCTCATCAAAATGGCATCTCCACCTTCATCATCATCAGCATTAGGAACCTACAAATCATCGTAAACCACTAAAACCGCAACTACCACTATCATCTTCTTCTCCAACTGGAACCAAGATGTCTTCACTAGGAGCATCCAAATCCAAATCTGAATTTTGATCATTCTCCACAATCCAATCATCATCAGAAGAAAGATCCTCAAAGTCATTTGCTTTCCAATCTTGCTTCTTCTTGGTCAATCTTGAATTAGCCATCACAAATACCACATCATTCATGGCCTTTTGCTTTAAACGGTTTCTTTTCTTGGTGTGGACCTAAACAATTATAAAATCAATTAACACGTAATAGGTACTAGGTAATTTTAAGAATGAAATACAATTCATTTCATAAACTGGAAATCTTACCATCTCAAAGGCACTCCCATTACGCCCACATCCCCTTGAACTACATGTCAAACTCGATACTTGAATAGCAAACCTTTGCAGTTCTGGATGTTCAGCACCATAAGATTCCCACCATTGTGCTGGAGTTTTGGTTTTAAGGGCAAGTGTAGCTACTTGCCTACCGAAAAACTTAGATCTACTCTTGAAATCCTCAAGCTGGACATCAATCTTACCTACTTCTTTAATGTCTCCTACCATCCTTTCTAAGCAGTCATATAGTCCACGCTTAACTTTAAAATCAGATTTAAATTCAGGACTATAATGCAAAATAGGATTAAGGTAATAGCCCGCAGCATGCAAAGGCCTATGCAGTTGGTTGTCCCACCTTTCATCAATGATTTCCCATAGGGGCTCGTAACTAAAAATGGAAGAAAAAAAATGGAATTAGTTTCCAAACGAAGTCTATAAATTATAATGTTGAACAAGTGGAAGATAATTATAAGACTATACCTTCTTTTGTTCCCCTTGAAGGCATTTTGTATTTTCTCTTTAACCTGGTCCATTTCTTTGTAAATGAACCCCATGGCTGGCCTCTCATCTGACTCCACCAAGCGCAACACTCTAATTAGGGGATAAGCACTCCTGAGGCAGTTCAAAATACTTGTCCAAAACTTCTTATCTATAATTAGATTTTCAACAGACACCCAATCTCTAGTCTTTGCAAGTTGACTAGATTTCCATGCCTTGGATGTGAACATTCTTATTAGTGCTCCCTTATTGTCATTCAAACATCCCAGAGTCAAGTAAGAAGTGGCAAAACGAGTTGCGGCAGGTCTAATCAAATCTTTACCTTTAGTAAAGTGATGCAATAAAGAAACAAGACCGGACCTTGAATAGATGTAAGTTGTAATCTTTTTACCACTTGCAATCGTCTCTTTATGGAGCGGTATCTTCTTCTCGAAATCCTCCAACATCAACTCGATGCAATGAGCCGCGCAAGGCGTCCAATACAACTTCTTCCTCTTCTGCATCAACAAATCCCCAGCCGCCTTGTAACTCTCTGCATTCTCCTTGACAACTTGGACAACATTTTCTTCCCCGACCTCCTCAACAACGCCGTCCATCACCTTGAAAATTTCCTCAGCCGTCTCAGATATGCCAGAAGCATCAACAGACTTAAAAAAAAAAACAGTTCCCTTAGAACTATTCACCAAAAGCTTCAACACACCGCTCTTCCTCCTACCGGTCCACCCTTCGATCATTATGGTGCACCCCGATTTCTTCCAAACATCTCTATGTTCCTCCAAACTCTCCCTAGTCCTTTCAACTTGTTGCTTCAAATACTTCCCCCTAATCTCATGATACGATGGCGGCTTAAATCCTACACCATGCCGGGTAACCAATTCGCACATTTTCAAAAACTCTTCACTCTTTGCAACATGAAAAGGTATGCCATTGTTGTAAAAGAAAGAAGCAATGGCTAGGCATGCTTCCTCCCTCAAATTGCTCTTATCATAAACGCTTTCGATATCATCTTTCCCACGACGACGAGATTCCCTTTTCTTGATGATTTTAAGATTCCCTCCTCCACCAGCAGCAGCAGCAGCAGCAGTCTCATCATCAAGCCTTTTCCTTTTTCTAAAATCTAACTCCATCCATTGATGATTCAGCAGTATATTCCTCCTCCTCCTCCTCAGCTCCTCCTTCACACTCTCCATATTCAACAACGTTCCACATTTCTTTCCGAACACAACTTCTGCAAACAACAACATCATCATCATCACCACCATGGTTCCATGCCACGTCAGCACTTGCACTGGCCTCAGCGCCGCCACTACTAACACCAGCATTTGAAGTCATTTTCTTTTCTTTCTTGTGAGGTCAGAAACAGAGGGATTGTGATTAGGGTTCAAGGAGGCACAGAACAGAATAGGTTGATAAAAATGGGGTGAAGGGATATTAGGGTTTGTTTTATAAACTGGGTCATTCGCGACCCCGGAAAAAAAAATCCACTTTATTTCTTCTTCAGGATCGCTCTGAATCGGCGATTCTACGATTCTGCGAGTAAGATCGGCGATTTCAGCAGCGATCCAGCACGGATTCGTGGGATCGTGCGATTTTACGTGCAAGATCGCCATTTTGACAACAAAACACTTGTTCACTCGATATCTTTTTTTCTTCTTACCTTTTTTAACAAAAACAAAATTCAGGTTGCCAGAGAAGTTGTTTGTTACACCAGATTATTATATGAAAAATAAGTCATAGGGTGGGTGGATCATATGTCTTATTAGGATTCTTTAATTAGTTGTAAATAAATTCATTATCACCATATTGAATGTGTTGGTTGGAATACGATTTTCTTTAGAGTGACTTAGAGTTTATTTATTGATGCAATCACTTGTTAGAGTGTTTAAGAAAGTTTATAAAAATAGCTTATGACTTATTCATAAGTTATTTTGGGTTTATTTTCATAAGATCTCTAGAATAGCTTATCAAAACAACTTACAACTTATATGAAATCAATTTCACCACATTCTCTAGAATAACTTATCAAAACAACTTATAACTTACGACTTATATAAAATCAAAACATTTTGGGTTTATTATTATTATTTGTTTACGATTCCCATCAGACACGGTATTGTAAAAAACAAAATTATTTATTTTTTGGGCCAATTTTGCTAGAACCTCTTATCATTTACCAATGATATTTCTATTTGTTGTTGCATGATGAGAAATGACATTATGGTTGACATTTTGTAGGTAAGGGAACTACACAGGGTATACAGTGTGCAAAAGATGCTGATGGATGAGCTCAAAAAGGAAATCAAACAAAACAAATTTTGGAATCCCATGAATGGCATTGGTATAAAAAACCATCCTTATTTCCTTCAACAACAACAGCAGCAGCAGCAAGCAGGAACACAAATTTCATTTGGGCATGATTTCAATGTCCATGTTCACCAGTGTTTGAAAGAGGATCATCTATACATAAAGGAAAGGAGTGGAAGCTGTTCTGCAGAAACCATCAAAAGGCAAAGGGATTTTGATCTTGAAAGGTGTGATGATCAAGGTGAGGCAGGAGCAGGACCTAGCTCCTATGCTGAAGCATTTCAGAGTTGTAAAATAAGCAATGATGATATTGGCTCTGATGAAGACATGGAAGTGGATTTGACTCTATGTATAGGAAGCAGCAACAAGAAGAAGATGAAAAAGAAGAAAAAGTCTTATATGCTTCCCTTAGGATGCAAAGACTCACCTAATAATAAAACAAGGGAATTCAATTCTTCTGTGTCTTTCCAATCAGATAGAGTGGGGGATTGCAGTGACCCCACCACACCAATGAGCAGCTCTAGTGTGACATTTGATCAAGAGAAAAAGGGTGGGCCACATTGGCTTATTCCTCAAGGCTTAAGGCTGAAATAGGAGTTTGACTTGTTTTGATTGTATTGTGTGATCCTCCTCCCTCTCTTTACTCTACATGGACCACTGAATTTATATATGGTTCATGTGTTGAGATTCCTAGATGAGTTTCCACTTTATTCCAATAATAAATGGATATAACTTATACGGCCCAATTCTGAGTGTCCCTTTCTGTAAATGGGTAGTTTTAGTATGACTATGAAGTGCTTCTTAAATTACTTTCATGTCCAACATCACATGTTGTTTTCAAACCTAATAAATGCTATATTGTAAAGGCTGAACCTAGTACCACTTGATGCTTTATGCGAATTTTAGGTATATAAGGAAAGGGTTTAGTAAAAAAAAAGTATACAAGGAAAGTGTGAAAGTCTATGTTGTCAAAAGACTATCAAATCAAAAAGCTTAATATTCCTTCTTGGCCCAAATTCTTATTTTGAATATGTTGTTATTACCTTATTTTGGACAAAAAAGAAGAACACAACACCACCAAGTAGGATGAGTGCATCACATGGCAACGTCTCATAAATGGCTATCAATATCATTGTTTTGCAGAATATTTCTTTTGCAAACAGAATTGTCACAAAATGCAGGTGGATTCTTTGTAACAAAAAAAAATGCAGGTGGATTCTCTGATTTATGCCCTGAACTTTTGTATCTTTAAAATGATAAAGCGGCTCTTATTTCTGATTTAATTCCGCAATCTTAATGCAAGTTATTTGAGTTTAATATTAAATTCCTTTCTGAGCAAAAGGTTTTGAGCACTTGCTAAGTGGATTGGACTATAGTGACTAACGTCTGGCACAGTGGAGGACTTTTTTTAATTTTGAATCTGTTAGAGACCAAAATGATACCGTCTGCCACTCTCAGAAACTAAAGTAGTTGTTTACTCATAAAAAAAGGGTAAACTTACTATAGAGACGAGAATGTTACCATGAATGAGTGAACACAAAAGACATCTATGATTAGGCATGATTCAGGTGCAACGTGCTTGATTAAAGTGCATACAGAGCTGGGGTATATAAGCATATCTGAGTTTTCAGTCACTTTTGAAAATGAAATGGTTTCACAATCACTTATAGAGTTATAGTCCTTTCAAGGCCAATGGTAAATGAATTATTAATAGAGCCTTTCTTCTTGGACATTGGGCTAGTTTTTATCATAACTAAATGCAAAGAAAACAAAATGCTGAACCAACAGAAGCGCCTATCTGTGCTGAACCAAGAATGCAAATGTTATGATTGAATTTGCATCTTTATGCTATTTAAGTTACTGATGTGTAGTTAAACAAATTTTTTAGTTTCACTTCAATAGATATTATCAGTGTTTTTGGAACTGCGTTAGTGAGAACTTTGTTTTGCAAGAAAAATAATTATCAAATTATAATGTCTAAGTTATGGTTTAGATATTGTTAATTTGTTGATTTATTAGGATAATGTAGTTAATATCAATGGATAATCATCTAAATAACTTTGTTTCTTCTGTTGAAACTTTAGATTGAACCTTATGCGTTCACACCTCATTTGTGAAATTTCCCACGATTGTGATTTTTTATGTTGAAACTTCGAATTGAACTTAGAGTTTTCACAACCGGGTTGTAAAATTTTCTACTGCAATAACCGTAAAAGCTTTGAATTGAAACTAACGTTTTCACACTCAGGTGCACAAATTTTTGTATCTGTGATTAGGGATGGAAATCTGAAATAGGCTGAGCCGAGCTAAGCTTTGGCTAAATAGGCCTTGCCTATTTAAAAATCTTGATGTCTAAGCATGGCATGTGACCTGTTAGAGACTTTTTTTAGGCATAGTCTGACCTTTTTTAAAGTCTGACATGACCTGTTAGCCTATTTAAAAGTCTGATTCCTATCAAGATATTCAAATTGGTCATATAATCCTAAATAGAGTAATGGGTTAATAGGCTAGCAAAAAAAAACTCTATGTACAACAAATTATAAGCTACAAAAATTAAAACTACTACTACTCAAGGTGCATGAGATATAAGGATAGGTTAGATTTTATAAGAGTAATTAAAGTCTTACTTATTGATAAGGCATAAACTTTTTTTAAAAGTCTATTATAAATTATAAGATATAATCTTCATGATAACTTATTTAAAAGTCTATATTTTTGCAATAAGGCATCTATATAGGCTATAACTTTATCCTTAAATAATATTTATAGGCTTTAATATTTATGTAAGTCAACATGTTTAAATATTTGAAAAGGTAAACAAGTATGAGTTTAACATATTATAAAAAATATAATATAATAATAATGCTACAAAATAAAATTATTATTTGTGTTCACTTAAATAGACCGGCCTGATAGGCCTAAAAGACTTTTCAGATAGCCTAAACATGACTTTTTCAGCTAAATAGACTTTTATAAAAGTATTGACCTGATTTATTTCATAAAAATTAAAAACCTAACTTGACCTGAGCCTAATGTAGGCTAGGCCAAAGACCCTTGTCGAGCCGTCACACCCATTTTGATCCCTAGCTGTGATTAGTTCTGTCATAGCTGATAGCGCATTAGAAGTTGCAAACAAGTCAAACGCATTCACACTCAGGCTGTGAAATTTTCCAGTTGTGACTTCTAGTTCCGTTGAAGCTTTGCATTAAACCTGATGCTTTCATGGTGTGGAAATACTCACAGCTGTGATTAGTTCTGTCATAGCTCATTAGAAGTTGTAAACAAGTTAGACGTATTCACCCTTTTGATGTGAAATTTCTCAGTTATGATTTTATATGTTGAAGCTTCAAATTGAATCCGACGCTTTCATATCCCGGTTGTGAAAATCCCAATATCTGTGTCGTAGCGAATTAGAAGTTAGAAGTTGTAAACAAGTATGATGCCTTCACACCCAGTGTGTGAAAGTATCCACAACTGTAATCTCCTCTGTTGAAACTTCAAATTGAACCTGACGCTATCACACCCTCGGTGTGAAAATTCCACATCTGTAAGTTCTTATGTTTGAAGCTGTGAATTGAACCTAATGCTTTCAATATACAACTGATTTCAAGCTCTAATATGTTCTCTATAATGTGTCTTATTAATGCATATTCACTTATATGTGCAGTAGAAGATCCATAAAGCCAAAATTTCATTGGATTTATATAGTAATAATTTCAACAAGCAACATGCTATAATCAGTAAATTATTTCCAAGTCAGTCTATGAGAAAAGTCTTTATACGGTTATGGTATTTTAAGAATTATGACTTCTATCTTTGGGATTATAAATTGAAAACCAAACACATTTAGTTATTCCAAAAGATTTAAAAAAAAATCAAAGGAATTAATAGCATTAACCAAACATTTTTTTTTAAAAATACCCAAGAATAGGATTCCTGTAATTATATTCTTGGAGAGTTATGCTTGGGAATAAATTTTGTTACCCCAAAACAAACATCTCCTAAGGGATCGAATTCTTGTTGTAGTTGTTGAATTTATGTAAAATGATTATGTAATTAAAGTGGAATTTATATATAGGTCACACAATGTAACTATTTCAGAACTTGTCACATTAGCTTAAGGCATTTGGATAAACTTGCAATAAATTATTTTTTAATTTGGAATAAAAAATATTCTTCACAAAAAGTACAAAATTATATTGAGTATATAGATTTTATAGTGTTTGTTTAATTTTTTTAAGATAGAGTATAATACGGGCATTGATAACACAAAGTGTACAAATTAATTAATCGCTGTATAAAAGATTGGATATGTGCTAGTTGTCATCCTTGCAAATTACTCCCGGAGATGGCTTAAGACACATATTATATATATTTTTTTGGTAATCTTAGAATGGCACCAAATTAACGCTTCTCTTACACACAAACGAGTCCATAATCTTCTTTGCTTAGCTAGTTTGCGGTTTAAAATAGATTGCTTACTTATACTACTGGTTCATTAATTGTTCAATTGAACCAAGCCGTAATTCAATTTCTTTTTCACAATGCTGCAAATATAAGTCTAGAATAGATCAAAGGAAAAAATAAACCTCACCTTTCAAAAATTCAATGTTTGTTTGCGTTAGAATATAAAAACCAACTGAGTTGAGTACGTAAAGTAGAATTGCAAGTAAATCTTTCAATTACAATGCACATGCATAGGAGTAGTACACATCTGATAGAACTCCAATAATTAAATTCAACAATGAATTATTAAATATACAAATTCACATGTGAAACAAAAATATATAAAAAAAAGTAAATAATTTCATCTCATATCTTCACAATTTTCACCATTTTATGTCAACTCGCGCGTGTATGCTTAGATTTCAGTTTAGAAGGCTTAAAAGTTTGAGCCAATCCACTAAGAATATATAGATTGACTTAAACCTACATTTGAGGGCGTGTTTGAATTATCATTGCCGGCGAAAGATTTATCTTTCCGAGACACAAAATGCAAAATGAAATTTCTTCGTTCTGCGTTTTGCACTCTAGGAAGATAAATCTTCCATTCACAATAATAAACCAAACACATACTGGGTTGTTCCAAACTGAAATCCAAACACACCCTTAGTCTCGATCAACTTTTATTTTCACACTTTCCACCCTCCTCATTCCTTCTATTTCACTTTGGTATGAGGTAAACATTATTCTAAAGTAAAATATCATTAATTATTAATATTCTTTCCTAGCTAGTTCACCCTGTTGCAATCAAACCTTATTTCACCTTGATTTCCAGTTTTAACACCTACCCTCCCCAACTTAGTAATGGCATCAACAAAAGCACTTTGGAAAGCTTGTTCACTTGATGCAAACAAGTTGACTGTGTCCCTTGATCTTTCATCTATGGCCAGAACCTGATCTGAATTGAAGAGACCCTTTCCTTGTTGCAAGTTCTTGAAATATTGATTGTCAAACCTTTGGGGTGTGACAGGGTCCATGTCTATAGCAATGTTTGGATCAACTCTCAGAGGGCAGGCTTGTCTAAGCTGAAAGGCATATTGTAAGTTTAGTGTTGGGTCAATTGTGTTTCTTGGGCTGAAGTTGTAGATTCTTTTCGAGAAGCGGTTGCAGTGAGAGAATCCAATTGTATGTGCACCTAACACAAAACACATCATCTTTAGGCTTCTCAACAAAAAAAACTATAAATTAACCATTGGCGACACTGTAGGGAGTTCCAGGGCAACCCAGAAACAGAGGATATGCTAATGGGCTAAGCAGCACAAAACGAGTTAAGCCTTAACACCACATTTACTACTAACTCCTAGTTAATGTGAGACTAACTCATATTTGGATTCCTAACAGACATTTAATTTATAATACACCAATTTCGGGCAATATTAGTCAATATTGTGCACTCGTGAAATTTTTTAGTTTTATAAATACTAATAGTAAATAATTTTTTACTAGTAGGCCTACCTAAAACAAGAGCTTGACTGTCTTACCCATGAGTCAACCCTAAATACACCCATAGTTTAACTGTTGGATTGGATTCATTAAATAATATAAATAAAATTCCTAACTAACGGTTAAAACTACGGGTGTATCAGTGTATTATTTAAAAACTAGTGCACCGTAAGTGTTCCCTGGTTTGGTAGAAAGTAACTTGATTGATGAAATAACAGAACCTTATCTACCATTTTCTGCTGGTGTAAGTTACCTGATAATGCAATCATATCTGTCTGGGAGAGGCCATTGAGGCTAAACATTGAGTTGAGCTGATCCAAATTGAAACCAGGCTGAGGAAGACGGCGTTGAACACTTGCAATGGTTGATATTCTGCCATCACGCCTTCCCAATTCAACTTCATAGAATGGTCCCCCAGCCTACATCATTATGCAATTATTATAGTAGAGGATTCATTTATTAATAGCATGTATATATACATTGAATAACATAAGAGCTTTAATCATGGAAAGCATTGTAAAATATCTGTGTTTAGTTGTTTATCAATAAGATTAAGGGCATATAGAATTTTTTTTCCCTTTTGTTTCATTTTGCAGTGTCTGCTATATCAAGAGCAATAATGCTTAATAAAATGCAATGTTGGTATTGTCTTCAGAATTTGGATTAGGATAATACATGGTACAAAATGCATTTTATATCTTCAATCAATCAATTACTATTACTATATAAGAAAAGTATGTCTTGTCCTCCCAGACTGTAATACGTGTCACTTCTCAGACTATGATACATGTCACCTTCTCTAACTCTCTTTATTTTTAACTAAAATTGTTTTTTTATTTGACATTTTTACTATCTTTGTTAGAAAAATATCTGTATTTTATACGAGCCGAGTCCGTAGACTAGTTTATACTTAAAGAAATCTTATTTTTTCTCTCTCTTCACACATTCACATCAGTGACTCCACATGGCAAATCAAAATAATGAAAAAGGGAAAGCATACCAAATTTACTACATCCCTAGTAGCAAGAGCAAGTATATCAGCACAAGAGACTTTGTTTCTGCACTGTGGATCACTATCAACAGCTGCCTTGGCTCTAACAACCGTGTCAAAGCCATCCCCAGCTAGTGAAATGTCATCAGGATGATTTTTCTCTGCTTGATTATTTGGAGATGCAAGAAAAATCGAAGCATCACAACCCTGTACAGCAAAATAAAAATCCAAAATCAACCACAATTTCAAAGCCTTATAAATTTTAAAAAAAATGAATCATTAAATGATTGATGAATGATACTTACACAAACTTTGCACACATTGTATAAATGCTCCTTTGGGAGTTCAATATAAGAAAAAGGGTTTTGATTAATCTTGCACTTTCAAACTTACACCAACCTATATAATTTTGTATAGATTGTGTGAATGCAAAAATGTGAAGGAGAGTAAACGCCCATTTATTTGAGAAAACATTTTCTGTTTTGATTTCCTGTTTGTTTAATTACAAAACTGTCATCTTGTTGTATTCAAAAATTAACAATGGAAACAAAAGTAAACGGACCCTTAATGTAACGATTGAAGTTGCTGCTCATGTGACTAGAAAGAAAGTATAGTACATGTGCGATAATCATTGCGGAAAACATCATTGAAATACAAAACCTGGTTAAGCCTTTATATAAGTAAAGTATGGTTGCTTACACACCCTCACAAAGCAGTCATGGAAGAAGAGTCGGAGAGTGGCAGGAGCTGTCACAAAGGTCTGCTGGAACTTCTGCTCGACGGCAGAGCGAACCAAGTGTTCCACATTGGGGCATGTATTGCTGTAGAAGCCGCGAGTGAGTTGAGCTGAGCTTGTCTCTGTGCAAACTAGGAGAAGCAGAAAGTTTGATAAGAGTAAGACCACAATGAAGCCAGGAGCTTCCATTACTAGTTGTTCTGTTTTTTGTGTTTGATGCTATGAATTGTTTCCAATGCCACAAAATTGTAAGGTCTATATATATATGATAAATGTAAATGTACATATATAGTTCACGTGTGATGATAAGATATGGGTTGAATAAGGTTTATAAATTGGAGAATAGTTGATGAGAATAAGAACAAGGGTCAGTTTCATGGACAGTCTGGCCAGACATCAATGTGTTATTTGATAGAGGTAGAAAACTTATGGTGTGTTTGTTTCAGATTTTGAAACACACGTTTGAGGGCCAAAATCGTGTTTGATGATTTTGGCCAAAAGTGGGTGTGTTTATTTACTCAAACGTGAAAATTCAAAACGTAATTTTGGGATCCATAATCAATTCTGGTGAAAGGAGGTCCTGGGTTGTTTTTCCGTTTGCAAAACCACGTTTGGGTGTGGGACCCACAAAATTCTTTATATTTACACATCAAAAGTGATTCTACTTGTAGCATCCAAACACAATCAATTTTTTTGAATACACTTTTAAAATATCATTACCAAATACAAATCAATTATTTTCAACGCAATTTTTTTAAAATCAATTCTTCAAACACAATTCTATCAAACACAATTTTACCAAAATCTAAAACAAAGGACACTTAGAAGGAGGCATGATTGAAGCTTAAATGACTTAAAAAAATATGCACTAGTGTCTAGCTACTAATAGTATGTTTTCAAAGTTGCGTGAAGCATTCTAGCTGCATTGAGAAAAATATGGTGAGGTATGAATGGGCATCAAAAAAATTTGTTATTTGTTATATATTATAAAAAGATACTAATGATGTGTTGAGAAGCAAGCATATGCTAAGTGACGTAATAAATTGAATACATGAGCCGCAAGTATTCTTTCCATATGAATCTTAATATATATTCTCACTTTTTTGAGAAGTATTCTGGCGAGTTACAACTTTAAATTTGTTAATGTACTCTTAAATGTGTAACTAGTATACTCTTAGAAAACATATGGGAATGGATGATCTAAATTAAAAGTGATATGACTTTTTGAAATGGATTAGGGTTCTGGTCAAAGATCAGAATTGTTTGATGGAGATCAGATGACTTACATTTCAAATACGTGTTTTAAATTCATTTGAATAAAAAAAATATATGAATTATTCGATCTCCATCCAACTGTTCTGATTTTGTGACTGCATTAAATGCGTTCAAATCATTTTGAAATGGTAATGTGTGTGAGAGAGAGAATGTCAAGCTGGACAATTTAAACTCTCTGTACAAGATTGTCAACTCAATTGCTTGTTTCTATCTCCTAAGTACTCAACTACGGCCTACTTCAGCATTTATGTCATCAAAGAAGAAAAAAAATACATTTATATTATCAACTTCACATGACACCTAGTATTAGTTTTCTCAATCCTAGTCACCCAAATGTACATACACGAAATCCTATCATGTGGCAATTTGAGGAGGATCAAATACCAGGTCAAAGACTCAAATGCCTCCATATTTGATTGCGAGATTCAAGTAATTAGATTCAAGTTGTATTGAGTTATTATTTATTTATTGTCTAGATGAAAGATGATTTAATTGTGCTATTATTTATGGTATATATTTTTTTTTCAGTGCTCACGGGAAAGAAACAAAAAGTACTAACGAGAATACTTTTGCAACAAGGAAGCAATGGCTTAGAACATGTTATTGCCAATAATATATAATGCATAATGCATCTATTATATAGTTTTGTTCCTTCTATGGTTATATCATATTAATAATCAATACATTTTTCGCGGTAGAAGTAACCAGTTTGAGTCGATCGCTAGATCAACGCACGAATATCTCTTTTTAAATCATCACAAGTTGGAAAGGTAGGCGTATAGCAAATAAGACCAATCCTTCTTAATTTTCGGGATATATGACTTGCAGGTCATGATTTCCCAAGAAGCAATGGTTTCTATATATATTACATCTTGATTTTAACAGTTAGTTATTTTGTATATACTCTTGATCTAATCCAAGTCGAGTCAGATGAACTCATATAAGAGGCAAATATCTTTCAGCTCCAATTTTTCTATTCACAATACTTGAACTAGATACCCTGTTGGGAAATCAAGCTTATTATAAATGATTAGTTAAATGATATGTTCAGTTCATTACCTGATGACCAAAGACTAGTTAAGGAAGCTATTTTTGAAATATTGATTATAAGATTAATTATAAGAGTAATAACATTAGTTAATGAGTCCGCAAGCAAGCAATATTTTATATATCAAGGGCACTTGTCAACCCCTCATCTCTAACATTAGAGCGCTTGTCAACCAGGGAGGAAGAATTATTTGGAAGCATGTGTTTCGGGAAGCAAACCAAGTTGCCGATGCCCTTGCAAAGAATGGCTTCTCTCCCCCATCGTTCATCTCATTGATGCTTCTTGCAGATGCTGCTGCTGTTTACTTTCCTAGGAACTTCTAGTTGTGCTTTTGGTTTGGTCTTTTAGCCCCCTTTGTCACGAAAAAAAATCTATCAAGGACGAGCATTTCAGGATAATATATGGGCATCAAGGATCGTGAGAGCAAGGTAACAATAGTACAAGCTACTCCATCATATCAATTATTATTATAAGAATTGGTATTACATGTGTCACCTCTTAAGTTGGGACACATATCATTTCCTAAGTTTTCTTATTTCTCGCCCTGAGAGTGTGTTTGGAAAGAGATTTTTGGAGGAGAAAGTTTTACAAGACTTATATTAATGTTTTAGTTTTATAAATAGATGAGGAAGAGATGAAAAATATTTTAAAGCCCTCAAAACCCTTTCCCTAATACAATTTTTTAGTTTCTCCAATTTATGTACTAAGGAGAGGGCTTTGGAGGATTTTGAAAGGTTTTAAAATATTTTTTACAAATTATAAAACCAAGATGTTGGTATAAATCCTCCAAAACCCTCCCCTCCAAAAATCATATCTCAAACACACCCTAAATGTCATAATTTTCAATAAAAGCTTTATATACTGATTCCTTAATTAATACCCTTAACAAGACCCTAGAAGTAAAGCAACACAAAAAAGTGGTATATTTTAATTACACTAAAAAAAGAGCAAAACTAAAGAAAACATAACATATCGATCCATTCCATTCTATCCGTGTCCCAAACACTACCTTAAAACAAATAATTCCCCCTCCAAAAAAATTAAACAACAAAACAAGACAAAAATGAAAATAAAAGCCTTGTCAGATGACTGAAAGTGATACCAAAGAAATCGGCTCCTAATCTTATCAGGTATAGAACATTACTATATCGACAAAAAAAAAAAATTATGAACAACATTGGCTGGAAAAATGTGTTTAAACTGTAAACTAGAAAAGTAGAATAAGTTGGCAAAATAGGATCATATAACAAAATAACCCAGAAATATGTAATATAACTTTTCAACCATTCCGTTATACATTCCTTTTATATTATAGAATATTCTTTAAGGATGTATTCATTAACCAACCACATTTAGTATCAAACAATTTATAGGGATTTAAGAATCCAAACTACTACGTGGATTCAAAAAGAATTCCTCTGGGTCTGGGCCATTCAACCCAACGTGAAAATCTGTTGAATTGTAGGCTGTAATTTCGATCTTCCATGGCAACAACTGTGGACTCTTCTGCTTATATGCTTTGTTCAGTTTTGTTATGACCACACTAGTCATCCATTACAGGGAAAAGAAACCAAAGTTCAATAAAATCCTATCCAACATGAGTTCATCCGTCCAACACAGACTTAAATGGAACATGTAGGAGCAAAATTACTTAAAAACTTTCCTTTTATCATCCATAAATGTTGCAACAGGCTACCTGCAGATAAATCATTCAAAAAGATTAGTGAGACATTTAAATGGATCAACATATATGTATGAAGGACAACGGAAAAATCTGATGAAGGCCAGAACTAAAGAAAGATTCTTCAATCACTGACCAATCATATACTCCCTCCAGTCCAAATTATCCCTCTGTTTGTTACAAGAGAAATAGGTGAAAGAGAGTTAAAAAAGAGAGAAAGAGAAGAGAAACAACCAATCTCTCTCGTTTGGTCTGAAGAGAAATAGGGGAGAGAGAACAAAAAATGGTGGGACCCATATCTTTTTACAATCTCCCCTAAAGTGCAAAGAAAGGGAAGGAGAGAAGCTATTTTTTGCCTTATTCCATTTATACCCTTCCTTAGCTTTCCGTTTACGGGCTGTGCTTGTGTGTATCATGTATTCATGTGTTTCCCCACCGCCCTTGTGCATCATGTCATCATGTGTTTTCCTTTTTTTTTTTGTCTATCATGTGTTACCCTTTTAAGTTTAGCTTGAAATGGATGGATTGGTGTTTTGAACCCATTAAATGTTTTTTTTAAAAAAAATCAGATAACTTAAATAAATAAAAACATAATTGACCAAAAATTTGTAATTAACATTATAAAAATAAATACAATTAATTAAAAAAACAAATTTAAAATGTAAAAAAAATTAACTATTAAACATTATTTTCAAATAAATAGGTAGTTTTCTAATCAAGGCCCAAGGGTATTTTTGTCTATACAAAAGATAGTATATTTTCTTTCTTTTCTATTTCTTTTCTTTTTCTCTCATACCAAACAATATCCAAAATCTACTCTATTTCTCATCTCTTTCTCTCTTCTCTCTCTCTTTCTCATCTATTTCTCTCTTCACACTTTCTCTTCTCAACCAAAGAAAGGCACTTTTTTTTTGTCCAAAATATAAGCAACATTCATCAATTTTCAAATAAATTAAATGTTAGTTTTCCAATTATACCCTTATTTATAACAATATTCATATTTATGAGACACCAAAAGGGATATTTTAGGGGGGGGAATTTGAAACTGAGTATTAATTGAGATTACCCATTTCAAAGCATTCATTAGTCTGTGTGTTTTTGTATTATGTTGCTTATAATATAGACCGGAGGAAGTATTAAATATCAAAACAGGGGAATCAAACTTTAAAAGCATGTATTTGTTTAGTAACATTACAAAATTTCGAAGTCAGGAGCTACAAGTCAAAAATGCATAATCTTAAGCAATAATATGCGTAATCTGGTGAGAGTAACTAATTCAAAACTGCAATGAAAATACACAAACATTTAGATTTTTTTTTTAATCCTGCTCTGCAGTTTCACGGTACAAAATAAAGAAGAATGCCACACTTAAAAAATGTAGAATATTTTCAACTTTTTAGTATCCAAAATTTAAGGTAGAATAATGCAAGTCAAGGCTAATATGTCTTTCTTTTCTACGATAATATTAAAAGACAGTTGAAATATATCAATTTGCAGTTATACCTGTACAGGACACAGAACACAATAATGAACTTTCAGCTGCCCTGAAGAACTCTCTGGGGATCAAGCTGCCCACTACAATAACTAGAGGGAACAGCTGAAAGCTCTAGTCTTCCTTTCCATTCTTCTCCAGGTTTCAAAGTGATAGGCTTTTCAATAGCAGCAGCCTCTACACAAAGCATATGCTTATATTCATCATCACCAAAATCAGCCATAGCCTTTGCTTTCTTATCCCAAGGATTCCACACCACTGGATAGATAAATAATAAATATTTAAAAAAGGTTAGTCTGGCGGCCACTTAAATGTGATAACTTAGAAGTTAAAACTGAATTGTAATACAAGGCTTATAATCTACTTGATTGAGAGTTGTGTTATGTTTGTGTCCAATATATCAATTTCGTGCTTCTGATTCTCCTGAAGTTCATTAGTACTGGCTTTATAAAACCCACACAACTATATTATAACCCAAGCTCAAACATCCCCAATTAAGACATCCAAAGGTATTCAAGTGAGACTTGGAAAATGCCATTGCTAGCTCAAGACAGAGTTGCTGAAAGATTAGTTTTTTTTTTGGTGGGCAAGATTAGTCACTTCCACCATATTGTTACTTGGTATGTCTTACAGAAAATATTAGACATGGAAAGTAAAACAGACATGTAATTTATGCTGCGCTCCACCAGGAAATCTGACTTTCCACTCTACCTCATCTGTTCTTGTATATTACACATCTATGAAGTACAAATTGAGTAAGATGAGCGTGATAATACTCACCAGCATCAGGAAGGCCATCCTTACGCAAAACAAATGTCCTCTTTTTTTCATGATCAATAATTGCAATCTTTGTTGGAGTGCTCAGATATATCTTGTCAACCTATCAAATCAAGAAAAAGAGAAGGATCAGTTTATACTCAAAAACTAGTCTATAGACCCGACCTATACAAAGTATGGGTCTTTCTCAACAAAAATAGTAAAAAAAAAACCAACAATCAAAACAACTTTAGCTGAATAAAAAGAGTTCGGGAGATGACTCGTGTGACAACCTAGGAAATGACACAGGTCCCACCCAACAATCAAAATCTCGTTTCTCATATATTAATAGATAATAGAAGCCTGTGAAACATTGGTACATCATAATTGGCTACATACATGTTAACAGAATGAGTCAGGTAATGCAATCCAGGTCAGACACATGTTTGTGTTTCTTTCACTCTTTCCTTTTTTCAGTTTTACTTTTAGTGAAACTATGTTTCTTTCAAATATGGGTTGGGTCCAACCAATGCCCAGATGTGGCATAGGATCAACAATCACATGCTAGGCAACAGCCACCCCTCTAACAGCAAAAGTATAGAACAAAAGGTTGAAAAAATAGATTAAACCAGTAGTTAGTATCTTACAATTCAAGTGATTCTTGAATTGATACAAATCCAACAGAAATCGATACAAATCGCGGATTGAATCATTTACAGCACTGAATCACACCCTGTATCATATGTACATTCAAATCATTCGTGAATCGAATCTGAATCACACAATTTTGATATTGCAGGTTTCGCACAGTACAGGCCGATCACACGACCCAGTTCTGAATAAGTGCACTTTTTGGGGTTTATTGCAAACAGCCAAAATATATCTATCCAATAAACCCAAGAGAGATTATCAAATAATACAGCCCTAGCTTTTGGTCCCCACTCTCTACCTTCATGCACAGGTTTTTTATGCCTCAACTTGGTCCCCTCTTGTCCTGTTTGACACAGTACGCTCTCTTTGGTATCAGAGGATGAGGATGAACTAAGTGACATTGATCTTGGGGATGGGGAATGAGACCAGATGTAGTTAGATTACGTATTAGGATCTAAACATAGGAAGTAGGAAAGGGTAATAAGCATTTTGCTTTTTTGAGGGGTTGAACACTTGAACTTTGTGCAACCAGCCACTACTTCATCATTTTGATTTTTTGACTTAGATCTTCAATTATTTTGAAGTTCATATATGATATATAAGCTTATGTTTTTTTTGCTTGTCACTTGTTTTTTACTTAAAAATGCCATATTTATTATTGATCATGTATCTTATGATTCATAGAATGGTTTGATTCATGATTTGGAGAATAGGTCTTCCGATTCATGATTCGAATCTCAATTCGACAACCTTGGATTAAACACCAGAAACTAAAGCAAGAAAAGACAGGAAAAAGAAAATGGCTGAGGATGGGGAAGAAGCAGCTGTTTAATTGTTTCTGTAAATGAGAACTAGTAACCAGCACACACTTTTACATCTCTTCATCCTTCCATGCACGCAGACATGCACACACACAGTGAAACTGTGAAATGGAAAACATTGTTTGGCATAAATATTTGCAGTTCACTTTTCGCATGAATTCCACCACAGCAAAAATAAATTTTATAAAAAAATAAAAATTCTTCAGGAACTGTAAATTGTTCCAATATTATATATATTATATATTATATTCTAATTCTAATTCTAATATATAACAAGTGATTCTCAGTCTTTTGTTAATTAAAAAACTGACTTTTTATTTTAATTCAAAACATTTATTTGGATGAAAAGTAAAGACACGTTTAATTTATTTCAGACAAAATAATTTACTGAAATAAATCCATATTCTACACTTAATACCAGACTTACTTCTGATTCAAACGTTAAAGCATCCCCCTGTTCAGTAAAGCGCTCCTTGTTCTGCAAGTTGTCAAGATAATCCAGGGTCTCTAATCCCTCTACCCGTACTTCACTGAACAAATGCAAATAAGAACAACAGAAAACAATTTTACAAAAAGTTAGCTAAAAGGACAATCAGAAAAATCAAGTCATTATTAGCAGATAAAACAAAGAAAAACGAAACATATGTGGACAAGTACAACACAGTTTCTAATTCAACCAACTGAAAGTTGAGAAATTTAACCAAACTTAAAATATTTCACCACAGTGCCAAACACAAGATTACGAAATTTAACTGGACAAAGTAAAAGTATTTGCAAGCTGTGAATTTCATTCAATAAATTACAGTAGCATATTGCTTCTACATCAGCACACTTCGAATATTTGCTTATCCACACTCTTGCACCTATTGAAAGCCAAAAACCCACAGTAGTTTTTCAAAGTTCCAACCCAATTTTCACATTCTGACATAACTAAAACTTCCAACATAACAAGCAAAAGATTCACATTTTAGTATGTCCGGGAATAAGCTAATACCAAATTGCTAACATGGTATATTTCTGTTTAGTTGTTCACTACAAGCATCTTGAACTGGATCTCAACCAAAAGGTACAACAACTAAACCTTATCCCACTATGTGGGGCTTGACTAAATGTGGACCAAATAATGCCATTGAGCTCTATAAAAAAAATGAATTTCAGATAAAACAATTTAAAGCAATGTCTTTTGATGGTTTATCCTATAGTTTTCTTATGCCTTCCTCTATCCCTTTTAAGGAATCCAAAGCTATTAACTCCCTCCTACCCATGCACCAAATTAAAAGCTCCTACAATAATGCTTCTATTATAAATTCACCTGTTGTTGTAACAACCAATCGTTACAACTTCGGTTATAGGATTCACCAATTAATAGTATACTATCGCTGAAAGTAGACTAACCATGGTTGCAACCAAACAGGCAGCAATTTGCTAAATGTGACGACAGTTTAATTTATAAATAAAAACCAGTTAAGATTAAATTGTGATATTGAACTGTGAGACAAACATATTCCAAGCACTTACCTTATGTCTGATACAGAGAAATATGTATGATAAGCAAAGGTGAATGAAAATGGCTTCCCATCACTGTTTGTGTTCCTAATCCGAGATGTCAACATCAGATCTCCTCCTGGTCCCAAAGCTACCCTAAGACGGAACTCAAAACTACATACAAAACAAAAGGCATATAAGAGCAGAAAGAAACATAATATAAACAACTTTAACTATGAAATAAAGATATTAAACAAGCTAGTGAGAAAATAACAGTACACATTGGTAACAAAATGCTGAATGTCTTCTATTAGTACCTATGAGGCCAAATCTTCATGTCATCTTCAGAGGGTTTAAGAATCAAATCAACAAAGGATTTGTTCAAGGTATTTGTTGGAAAAGGAGGAGGGTCATCATCAACGGTCCACAGCTGATTTCTAGCAAATCCATGTGACTCAAGGGTGCCATGGCTACCAAACTGCAAACAGCAGATTCCCTCACCATGTCATCGGGAATGCAATGAATATGATAATAACAAACACAGTTTTTGGAAGTCCATTTAGAAATTGTAATGATATTCAGAAATAGATCATATAATTTTCAATTACATTATTTTAATTTCTATTGGTTTAGTTGTTATTTAGACCTCAGTATAATTCCAGATTTGGTTTGATCAAGACAGCAGTAAAATCTAGAAGGAAAATCCTTAAAAGCAAATTCTCATTAGTTTGGTTTTCTTATGAGCAGCAATGATGCTAAAAATTCAACGCAATATAAGATCATAATTGTTTAGGGTGACTGTCTTAGAAAGTTGTTACTTTAGCATATGTTATATTTATAGCTTGAAGGGTATTTTTTAAGCACATTGTCGTTAGGGGTTTGAGGGTAGGAATTCATTCATTTGTGTCTATGTATGAGATTTTCTTTTGTTATTTGTCTTTGTTATAATATATGGAAATATATTATAATAGTTTTTACTGATTTGGACTGTTAATTATTCTTATTCTTATTCTTATTAGAGGCTGGTTATTTAACTTGGACCGTAAGCTGTTAACTAATTCCCCAACTTTTTGACTAGTCTAACTGTCTAAGTGATGTAATATGCTCAGCTCTCAAAAAGAGAAGAATGATTGTCTATGAATTGTGGCAGCAAGTTGCTATCTTCACAGGGTTGTGCGATGCAACGCAATCAAATCAAGGCATCAAAATCAAATGATGCCTCTTTTTTGTTTCATTTGTCTTCTCATCTTCTACTCTATTATGGTTAGTTATCCACATTGCCCTGACCTTCCTCAATAAAAAAAATAAAAATAAAAACTAACACCACTGAAAATTTCATTGCTCCTTTGAACTTGTCCTAAAATCAATCAAACCAAAGACAAATTTACTGTTTGTAGACGCCAAGCAGCCACTAAAATAAATCTGAACCCCTCCTTAACATACACACAATGAAGTGAATGAACTTTCAAGTTTCAATCTGTAATATTCCTTGAGACTTGATATTGATTTTAATTTTCTGGCAGGAATGTGATAAGCTTAGATTTATCTTCACAGCGATAAAATTTTACGATCGTTGGAGCTTAGAGTTTTAAGAATACATAAACCATTAACACTTTCACCACTCATCTCTCTTCCCCCTTCTTCTCCACCTTTTACCTCTTCTTCCCAAAGAGCATTATCATGCTGAAAGAAATCATGGAAAACAGAAATAGTTCAGAAGTACATACTTGTGGAAAGCATATCGGAATCCCTCCACGAATGGCCTTCGGAGGCTTAAAAGTAGCCTGCACAAGGAACAGGATAACAATAAAACAAGATGGATCACAGATTATACAATCAACATGAAAGCTGGAGTTGAAAATTTTCAGAACCATAGTAATTTTAGCTAATAATCCAGATTTACTGCTATTGAAGCACAGTTTAAATTAATACAAGGAATTCATACATTTAACATCTTATATATTATTTTAAAAGGAAGTTAGAAACTCATGCATTTCCGAGCCAATTTCAATTCAGTCCTCTCCAGTAAGAAGATAAAGTTCGATATTAATGTTCTTTAAAAGCAAATCTAGATCTCGAACTACCTAAAGATCCTACAGTTATTCGAAATCAAGTTCTGTCTTCTTCTGATCACTCAATGTATGAATTATTCACAGCAAACCGAACTTTGCAAACTAATTGAGGTGTAAAGTATAAAATTATTGAAAACAAACTTGGAAGCGTAACAAAAGGAAATGAGCTAACTAAATTAATACACTAACACTGAGAAATGAAATACAAAACAAACACGTTTCAAACCACGCACACACCTTACTACTGAGGAAAAGCAATTCCTCGCCGTGGTCGTTCTTCCAAGAAGTCACGTGACCACCGTACAGATACACCTGCAGATCACGATGCAAACAAACGAACGAAAAATGCCGTCAGAATGAATCAGACAGAGACGCAACCGAATATTTCTTTTCAACGGTTTATTTCAGTTAGATCGATCGAGCATATCCTCCGTTAATTACTTAACCGCGATCAATATTACGGAGAAGCAAAATTAACAATAAATAAATAAATCCGGATCACAATAAACTAACTCTTCACGAGATCTCAGAACCTCAACAAAAAAAAAAAACCAAAATCGGTGTTGAGAAACGTGAAATCTAAAACGGCGAAAGTGAATCGGAGAGGTGAATTACAACACATGGAAGCAGATCAAGCACCAAAACGAACGAACAGATGCAAACAAGAAATTCATCAAAAAAAAAGATGCAAACAAGAATGGAAAAAACGAGAAAGCGAGAAGAAGAAGATGATGATTGTGACCTCTGCGGAGGAACCACGAGACTCGCGAAGAAGAACCTTGTCGAGGCCATTGAGGCCCTTGCATAAGGCAAAGGAAGGTGAAGGTGAAGGTGAAGGTGCAGAGGAAGGAGCGGTTTTCTCCTTTTCGCTATTCATCATAATGAATAGTGAATAATACCTAATGGCTAGCTATCTATTACTCTAGTGAGTAGTGAGTGAGTGAGTGAGTGAGAGAGAGTCTCGCTCCTTCTTTATAGATTGTGAATTTGTGTTGATATATGATCATAAAAACTCTCTCTCTTGTTATTGTTCGCTATTCGGATATTATTCTCAACTTCACCGCCGCATCCGCTAAGGCTTAATTTCTTTTTCTTTACACGGACAGAGACACTCACTCCCCCAGGTCCTCACTCTCCCCAACTGGCCTGCACCTTCCATCCTTGTCTTTTTCCTTTTTCTTTTATTTTTTTCATAAAATAATACTCAGCCTAAATATCCACCAAAAATTAAAATTATTTTTTTCTTAAAGTAATACTCAGCCTAGATATCCACATTATCAAGCCTAAATATCCATAAAAATTATAGAAAAAAATAAATTGATCTTTTATGTTTATTTATTTTTTAATTTGGTCTTTCATTAAATTTTTTTAATAATAAGGTCGTTTATTTATTTTTTAGTTTGATAATTTTTTTTCATTTATTGGTCTCAAGTGATAATGGTATTTAGTAAATCAAAAATAGACATGTCATTAGTAAATAAAGAAAAAATCAAATTAAAAAATAAATAAACATAAACGATTTTGTTGTTAAAAAATTTTATTAAAAGACCAAATTAAAAATATAAATAAATATAAGAGATCAATTTACTAATTTTGCCAAAATTGTAAGTTAAAAACTTTTTTTCCCTTTAATTTGACTTATTTTTCTTTAACTGTTATGTGCGATTTATTTTCAATGGCAGAGCATTTCGCGGGATGCTTTTGTCCAGTGCAAATAAATTAATAAAAAGAGATTTTTTTTTGACGAAAGAAAAAGAGATTTCTAAAACACTAATATCTATTTAAAATGAAAAATATTTTAAGAAAATATTTTACACGTGTCTTGGAATGAGGAAAAAAATCCCTGTCTTGGAATGGATTCTACATGTGTCGATTTCTCCTTAAACAATGATTAAGTAGACAATTTTTGTCTAATATTTATTCTAAAATTTATTCTAATTGCAAACCAAAAATAAAAATTAATTTATCTTATTTCTCCAATTGGGTCATAATTTACTTAAAATTTATTCTAAAGGCTAATAGAAAATAAAAATTGGGTGAATCTCTTTTAATTCAAAACAAAATCTACAAATTTTGATTTAATCAAATATTATTGTGTCTAAATTAATATTAAATCTAAATTTAAAAATAGAATCAGAAAATTATTGTGTTTTTATTTCTCTCATTTGTATATTTATTTTGTTTTCTTTCCCACCACTTTACTTCTTTAATTTTAAATACATTCAATCAGTATTTCTACTGATCCACCCTCTCAATCTGCCATTGTTAGTGGCTAATCTCAATATACCGTCTTACATAGACCTAACCGTCATTTTTCTTTTTGAAATCTAGAGTCAAGTTTGGCTCTAAAAGTTATCAGTTAAAATTTAAAATCACGTGGGACGGCGACTTCTAGGGTGAGGGACCCTCGCAAGTCCCTCACCATGAGAGATCCCTATCCACTGTTAGATTTATTATTATTATTTAATTGAACAGTTAAGATTACAACAGTTTAAAAATTACATGTAGACCCACATATTTTTACTCCTTCACTTTCTTGCCTCCATCTGCAATCGAAATTCATAAAAAATTTGAAGTATATCTTTAGCACATATTAGACCTTTATCAAGAGTTTATTTGGATGCAAAAGCTCTAGTTTTTGACTTATAGAAAAGTTAGTTTTATTTTGCATCTTATTTTTCTCATATATGTACACACAAAAAAGTTGTTAAATAGTCATTTATAAATAGATAGATACTTTTGAAGAAGTTAAAAAATATAACCTTCAAAAATTAATTTTAACTTATGTGAAAAGTTATTAATTAAAAAATACATACTAAAAGTGCTTATGAAGAAATTTATCCAAACTGAACAAATTTAACGTCCTCTCTACAAGTTCATGGTCTTTTGTGCTTGTAGAGCTTCCAGACCAAGTAAAGACAGCAGGCCCATTATGAAGTATGTAACAATAAGAAGAATTCAAGGAAGACGCAACCTATCTCCAGTGGTATAGCTCATGTGGTAAAAGATTTTTTTTGTAAAAAAAAAAAAGAGTTACATGGCCAGTATAGATAGGTATTTTTTTGTTATAAGTTAACACAATATTAGGATCCCACTAACCTTAAAAACAATGAAGGTTTGAAGGATAGAATGAAATTGAATTGGTTCATTGCCTTCATATATACGAGCTTATAGTCAGACATGAACAATATCAGCATGGAGACAAAAATAAGCATAAATAATATTTCAACAAAGTGCCGAAAACCCAATTTCAAGAAAAATTACCTGGGAAGCAAGAAACTTCATTGACTCAACCATTTTGCTTGCTAGTGAATTAGCGAAGCTCTTTCTTCCTATTTTCACCTAAAAGAGCTTGTGAATAATGCAGGCAATAGATTCACAATACTCCAAATGCAAATATATAGCAAGACTGAATTCAAGGATGTCGTGGATAGTGTGCGTTCTCTACATGAGGATGTTTCTGAATTTGGCTCCATTAAAATCCAACTTACGGTGTGGATTTTGTAAGGCGGCAAGTTAACGTGGTGGCCTACTCCCTATCTAGTGTAGCCACAAATTGGTCTAGTCCCCAAGTTTTTTATCATTTATTACCATCTTGTATTTCAGTTGCTAATGGAATAATATGAGTTTATTTCCCTAAAAAAAAAAAAGACTGAATTCAAGGCAACACACCCTTGACATTTACTCCTTGACGTTTCAGAAGTGCTACAAAGTACAAAATCATAAACAAGGGGAAAAAATTGGGATGATACAATGACTATATGATCAATGATGCTATGACAAAACTTTAATGTTAGTTAAATTAATTGGAAGGCTTCGGACTTTGCATTGAACATAGAAATTGTTTGTCCCACCCCAGTCTATAAATAGAGACCTTTATTCAAGAGAAAGGGTTCCAAAAATTATCACTAAGAGTGAGAGTGGGAAAGATAAAGAGAAAATAGCTCAAACTTGTTGGCAGTGCTCATTCGAAGCACACCAAAGCATCATGACGACTCCTCTTCCTTCTCTCGGTGGCAGCGCCACCACTCAGCACCCACCCAGCAGTCGGAGTAGGACAACTTTCCTTGTTACCTGGTCACGAAGTGCGCTTTTATATAGGTAACTAATGCATGCATCACTTTCTTGTTTTTTCAAAGTTGCCCAGAAAACTCACAGCTTGAGAGAGAGTGAGAGGGGGAGCTTTTAATCAACGCTGACTCTTACAAAAAGGCTCCATTCCATGGCTATTTTGGGTAGTGGGCTAGTCGTTGACAAACCAGCTAGTAATCGGAGTCGAACAACCTTCATTATCACCTCGCTGCGAAGTTAGCTGGTTCGAAGAAGCACACCTTGTAACACCCACATTTTTAGATCCGTAGTTAATTCTATACCGCTGAGTGAGTAGATCAAATTACATATTAGAAGATGATATTAGAGAATGAAATGTCTTGATTATAGTTACCCATAGTAAAACAACTAGGACTTTGAGTTAGAATTGGGAATTTCAACAGAAAAACGATTCTCGTTATAGACGACAAAATAAGATTATACAGATCGGATGGCCAAGATAAGACTATCACGAGGAATTAAAGAGACAAATAACATTTTTATATTATTTAAGAATTTTAAAATTTTAGTTTGGAATTTTCTAATATTAGGATAAAGATGTTACAGTTTTGGTCCCTGTAGAATGGACTACGTGACACATAATAGATAATTTCCTGATGACTAAAAAATGATCAAAATGGAAAGTTAGGAATATCATTAGTGTTTTTAGATTATTTATGATTTTTAGATGGGTAGGTAGTGGCCAAATTCGAAAAACAGAAATTTGACGGAAACCGTATCTCGGTTTTAATACGGTGAGGTTGTATATTTTTTCGGAGACCATTTTTATGTCAAAATAATATTTTAACGAAACCAATGTTATTTTTTTAATACTTCAGGGTGGCTTCTAGCATGAGGGGTCTTGCAAGGCCCTCATGGGTGAGGGGCTGAAATGACCCGCTGTTGCAGGTAACGCGGGGTCTGGTCCGTAATTTTAAAATTTGTAGTCCCAAAAATGTAAAAAATAATGAAATTGCAAACCAGTCCATCTAGTTGTTCAGAAAACGCAAAACGCAGTCTCCAATCGAATTGACAAACTGGTTCTGATTGCAAAGGTTGAAGAAAGAAGAAGGGACGTTGTCGTTTTGTGTCCGTGTCCAGATTTTTAAACTGCACTCAATCACTCATCATCAACCATCCCTGGTCATCCAACACTCCACTCCACTCCAACGTCTCACTCCCTCTACAGTTTTCACTCGCATTTCTCACAATAGAAGAAAAAAATTTAAAAAAAAAGAGAGGAAAATGTGTGAACCAGAAACCAACGTGCCTCAGCCTCAAGCACCTTCACCCTCACATGCAGCACCTCGATTTCAACTTCAGCCAAGTACCCGTGAAATCTCCACCTGCTATGCTTCAAATCCAAACCTTGTGAAGTGAATGCAAGAATCTAGCTGCTAATGATGTCACAAAAAAAGGACACAGGCCGCCTTGGTATTATTGGCCACTAAACTCCCCCCAACAACAACAACAACAACAAGGGTATGCCACTAACTGCAACACCCTTTCTCCAAAAAGGATATTACACCATAGTAACCAAGATTTTCGTAAAAATTTTCTAAGTAACTTTGATTTAAAACAAGTTTAGTTCCCAAAAATGCGGATAAAATTTTTGCCTTTTTAAAAGATGAGAAGAATGGGGAGTCCATTCATTCCTTTTCTATCACGTGGTGAAATAAGAACAGTATTGGTAGAAACACTGAATAAAAACAACCTCCTCAAGTGTATATATATATATATATCAAAAGAGCTTGCATCAGTACAAGCCAAGAGTTTTAAAACTACTATACATCAAAAAGCAGTAAAAACTCTAAAATAAACTAAAAAGAAAATGACTGAAATGAAAGCTACTAAGTAATATAAAAGCTGGGTTCAATCTCTAACAGCTACCCAGATCATAGTAAGATATAGGTGGTGCGTCAATGGCGGGAACATCTCTCCCTCTGTCTCCAGGGGTCGGACGCTAAAACTTCGTCTCAGACTCGAGTCCCTCCGTGGGTCGGTCATCTACTCAACCATATATGAAAAACATGGAAAGTAGGCAGGGTGAAAAACTTCCTCAAGTTAAGAATGTTAGTTTCAAATAATATACATACAATACTTATACAGTATATTTTCAGAGTCTTACCACCCAAATCACACTTAGGAATAAAACACTGTAAAACTAAGAAACAATCAAGAATAGATCCCCAATCACAGAAGTAACGTCAATCACAGATAAACATCAATCACAGATAAATTGTCAATCACAGATAAAACATCAATCATAGATAAATTGTCAATCACAGATATATTTATGCATGATACTTCAATCTCTCTCATAATACACCGGTGTGCTGCTCCAAGGAGACTTTTCCCACCAAACTCCATTGAGCGATAGGTCTGCGACAAGTCTTAACAGAACAACCAGGTAATCCCTCTCAGACCCCCTGGCAGTCATTCCGAAATGCGCATTCACATCCATATCATGAAATAGGTCCGCCAGTCATATTTATCCAAGCCGGGTATACGACTCGTCTCAGCTCAAGGGTATTCACCATGCAAGGCTATTCAGACATTCGAAACCTAGATAATCCCAGAAGGCAATTGTAGCCCAACGCAACTCTATTCTCAACCCTCTCTGGGTTGTACTGCTCAAAAACCTTTATGCAAATGATCACTCAAACATTACATAATATCACTTTGGTTTCTCTTGTAAAACCTTCTCTGTTTTACTGTATTAAATCTCTTAGTACAAAACCACACAAAATACACTTATTCTATCACCACAGAAATACTCTTGAAAACTTAACCATTTTATTACTCTTTTCGGCTGTACTTATTTATTTTAATAATAATTACACTGTGATAGAGTCAAACGCGGTAACGAACTTAACAAGAATAATATTAATGAGAATTATTACTCAAGTTCATTCTTTTTGGGAAAGCCCTTTGGAAGCTAATCAAGTAATCTTTGCTACGTATATACAAACTTATTAAGATAGAAAAAATAGCGCACTGGTATGGTTCCCAGGATAGATCTTGGTGAGCTTTTGGGCTCCTTCAAAGACCTTTGTCTTTCCTAGACAGATTCATACAAATGAACTATCTTAACCCATCATCAGTTTGTATATAAACAACAAAAATCACAAGTTTTATATATTTTTGAAAAGAACATGGAAATGGAAGAAAAATATCGGTTTAGGAATTTTTAGTGTATTTAGTCACTTGCTCTCGTTCCAATGGCGTAATAGAGATACGGCCCCTGAGCCCGACCGTATGAGTACACCGAAGATGTATTCTTACGCCTGACCAAAGCACCCCATCCATATCCGTCAAAAGAACTATAGAGGTTCAATTTTACAATTTCTTAAATTTGTTGATCACGGAGGCATAGCCCACTGGGTGATCAAGCCTTTATCGATAAAATTTCACCAGCGTAACGGTACAATTATTAAACTTTATAAATAAATTGGGCATTATAACTTTACTATTTGAAAAATCATATTTTAAAATAAAAATAAGGCATAGTATAATTTTAAAACAATTTTACAAATAAATAACAATTTATTTAAAGCATAAACACCCAAAACTTAAAAACTCAACAAAATAAAGATCAAACTAACTTGGAAAGAAATTCCCCATACCTAAGCCTTATGAAGGTGGAAGAACAAGCTAAGAATAATAAGAACAACACAAGAAAAGCTTGATTAGAAAATAAAGGAAACTTAAAGGAAAACAAAGGAAAAGAAAAGAATTTTGGAGTGAATTTTGGGAGGAATTCTTCAAGTGAGTTTGTGATGAAAATGAAGAGCACCCCCCTCCCCCCTCTATTTATAGCTAAAATTCCGTGCAAGGGGGTGGGGTTAAGACCAACCATGGTTTGGTTTAATTTAACCATGATTTAATTAAAGAAAAAACCAAAATTAATTATTTAAAAACCCATTGGCCAACTTCTATGACTCATATGCAACTAGGACCACTTGGACTTCCCACTTGCATGGTTGAGGCGGCCAGAATCAAGGCTGGGAGGGGAGAATGTGATTTTCCAAAAATACCCCTAGGGTTTGGATGAAAACAAGGGTATTTTGGTCTTTTTATAAATCAAAAATTGAAATAATTAGTTAAAAATGATGAGAACCAATGAGAATGCTAGAAAATGCCACAAGGAGTTCAAATAATTTCGTGGTACTCATTTTTGAAATTTATAGATAGTACAAACTCTTCGGTTTTCATCGTTTCGTAGATATAACCCCGAAAAATGTAGAAAAATAGGGTTTTCAAAACTTGCACAGAAATAATTTTAAAAATCATAAAATAAATAATTAAAAATAAAATATAACTTGGTTATGGACCTTTGTCACGAAAATTATACCTATTAAACAAGGTTTTTGTGTTAAAACGTCCCCGGGTAGCGTAGTTTTCGGTATTTTTTGAAAGTTTTTCAAAAATTCCAGAAAATCTAAAATAATAAAATAACCAACTTTTGTGAAGGAAGTTTATTTATTGAGTTGGTTTAACACACTCAAGCTATTTAAATCACTTTCTGTCAGTTAGACGTAAACCGTTTTCTGTAAAAAGACCCGATTTTGACTGAAAAACTACCGTTTCAGAAGTATTTCGGAATACATGTATTTTATTACTAATTTTAAGCCAAAAATAAATCACACATCATTTATGAAACAAAATTTCATATAAAACAGAAAAAGGACGGAAAACGCAAAGAAACGAACGTTGTAACTAGACCTAACAGAAGCTGTAAATCAACCATTTTCAGAAGTATTCTTAAACATGTATATTTAACTACTATTTTTAAGCTAAAAATAAATCTCAAAACAATTATATCGCAAAAATTCAAATAAGACAAAAATAAATAGTTAGTCAAAACAACGGATGTTACACTAACCCCTTCATGTTTCAAACTTTTGTGATTCCCATTTTTCATTTTCCTTTTTTTTTTTAAAAAAAATTATGTCGACACGATGTAAAGATTTTGTTAGATGGTACGATGATCCCATCGAGGAGAGTGATTTACAATTCTACTACTACTGACGCCGACAACCACAGAAAGTTTGGAGCTTGACTTGGGAAAGAGTGTTACTTTGCTTCTTGGGTGAATTTCTGCGACTTCGGTGGTGGTGATTGGCGGAACGAGGTGCCAAGGGTTGAGGTGGAGGTCAACATGTTGTTGTTTGTGTAGATGGCGATAGTAACAGACTACAAGGAAAAAGAGAGTTGCAATGGAGAGTCGTCTCTGTTTCGCTGTCCAGTTTCTCCCTCGGAGGAACAAAAGCGTGATAGGTTTTTCTGGATTATGTATGACATGCTTCTCTATCTTTACTATTTCTTTGTAATAATCGTTAAATGTTGGGCTTATTTCACATTTTCCTATAAACTTGTTTTTGGAAGTTATTGCCCGGATAATTGGATCAATCTCATTCATTGATTTAAATAATAATATATCTAACGGACAAAATCACCCCCTCACCAGTGAGGGCCTTGTAAGGCCCCTCACCTTAGAAGCCACCGTATTTCAGATTTTTGGAAATTTTTCTAGAGTTTTTCATAAATTTTTTATTTTTAGCTGCGTTTGGCACGTTACGAGTAACCGTAGCGCAATCGGGGTATCAGAAAATGATCAAAAATCAAGTTTTGAGATTCTAAATTTTATTATATTAATAATGGGTCATAAAAGTGATTTTTCCATTAATTACTTATTTAGTTTGTATTTATTTCAAAAGGGATTAAATAATTAAGCATTTTTCTTAATTTTGAACAACCAAACAAGCCCTAACTTGTGAGATCTTTTTTCTCCCACTTGGCCAGCTGCCTTGTACGAAATTTCCATCAGCCCAAAAGCACTTTTGACCCATGTGCTTTGCCTTGAAAGTCCTTAGTTCAACCAATGGGAAAATTCCTTTAATTTCCTAATTAAACTACAAGATAATACCTAATTAATTAAGCTTATCTTGGACTTATCTTTGCCCTTCTTGGCCGTGTAAATGAGGAGAGGGAGGAGAGAAAAACTTCATCTTCTTCATTTCATCTTATTTCCAAGAGCAAATACTCCATTTTTCTCTCTAAACCCAAGCTTTTCATCCTTAAGCTTTCTTTGAGTTTTTTTATGCTTTGATCCTTCAAGCTTCACAAAAAAAAAGTTGGTTGATGATTTTAAACCATAAACCATCCATATATTTCCATGATCTTCATTTCTTAATTTTCTTGGTCATGTGTTCTTCATTTTTATTGAAGAAAAGATTTGTTTTGTCTTTAGGTTTGTATTCTTTGAACCAAGAAGCTTGAAACACATTTTTCTTCAAGGTCTTGAGTAAGTGATCACTCTCTCAAGTTTTTTATCTTAGGGTTTGGTTATTTTTCATGAAGAGGATGCTTTTATGCTTATGTTTATATAATGTTATGAAAGGTTTGGTTACTAGCTTGGATTAAGCTAAGAAAAGTGATTTTTGTGATTCAAGCTTCTCGTCAAGAGGTAAGGGGATTTTCTTTTCAAAGTTATGATTTTTATATGATTGTGTGTTGTACGATTTGTGTGGCTTGATTACAACTCAAAGGTTTTGAGTTTCATCTTTGTGTAGAATGATTTAAATCATTTTTGATGTGTTAAATCACTAAGTTAAGCTTTTAGCTCTATGGATTTTGTATGAGTATCACCATGTGTTTAGCTTTAGGAAAATAATTCTAAAGTTGTTTTGTGCAAAATGAAAGGTTAAGAAAATTTACTAAGCAATGAAAAGGTGTTTGTATGCTTGATTAGCCTAAAATGCCATTTTAAGCATGTGTTGCTTCTATGGTATTTCTGTGGTATAAATTTTATGTCATGATGTATGATTTGGCTTCTTGATTTGTATTGAAGTATTTTATGGCTCATTATGATTTGGTGTGATTGTTTTACTTGTGCTTTATTTAATTCATTTGGATGATTGTATTATTTAAAGTAAATTTATGCTTTATTTATTATGATCATGGTGATATTTGTTGTGATTAAGTAAGCTTAACTAAGATGAAAATAAAACAAGTGACCCAAGCATCATGGAAGATGAAGTAGAGGACTTTGTAGTAAAACCATTTTTCTAAAGGCAAATTTGATTAATTTAGTGTTCAAGCCAAAGCTTGATTTATGTATTAATCACTTAAATTTTTTATAAGTCTTCAATGGACTTTAATTGGATTTTTCTTAAAACAAGAGAGTTTGAAATTTAATTTAAATGAATCGCAAGTGATTAAATCTTTTATCAACTAATTATAGTTTAATTGACAAGAGGAAATAAAGTAGAGAAATGTTCTTTTTAGAAAATTTAACTTAACTAGTTAAATAGGATTTTTATATTAATTATTTAAAGTGGAGTTTTAAAGTGAAAATACTAATCTTTTGAAAATAAGGGTTTTATAGGAAAATTCTTATTTTGTGGTTAAACCGTTGGAAATATTTTTCGGTACTAAGTAGTGAAGAAAAAGGAAATTTTTAAGACTATTATAGTATTTTGGAAAATAATTACAATAAGAGGTATTTTATTTTTCAAAGGAGTTCTATTATAAGCATAGGCTTAAGAAAATGATTTAGAGAAAAATAAAGGAATTTTTCTCTTATAAAAACTTTGTACAAATAAGGAAGGATCTTACACGTTGTTGTGAAAGGGTTAACATGTGGCGATGTTAATTAAAATTTTACACATTGTTGTGAAAGGGTCAACACGTGGCGAAGTTAAATAAAATTTTACACGTTGAAAAAGGGTCAACACATAAATAAAGTAGTAAATAAAGTTTTCAAATGATATCTGTTTATTTTTGAAGTATAAGAAGTGGTATTTCCTTGTACTATATATATTTCGTGAGATAACTTTTGAGAAAAAACTCACCCTTGTCTATATGTTTTGTGGTCTTTAGAACATGATTCATATAGATGGATTAATAGCTGGGTGGACTAGTCAGAACTCGAAGAATGAGACAGGCAATGCAGACATGTCAACAAAATGGAAGGATGTGAGAGTCTTAGTTTTGTTGGGTTTTCTTATCGGAGCTTCTTGCAGAAGTTCGTAGTGTTTGACCGGCATAGAGAGTCTGTACTGATTTGGGAAAGAGATTTCTTGTGTATGGTATGCTCTATTATAAATAAATGAATTTTATTTCCTATGTTATTTTCTGATTGGTGTTTTATCCACATAAGTATCTCATTTAAAAAGAAAAAAAATGGCAGAGAAAATCTATTTGTGAAAATTAAATAAATTGTCAGCATTTTCCGAAAGAAGAACCAGAAGAAAGATTTTAATTTCGCATTAGAGGTTCCGTTACGAAGTGCAATGCCTCTTGAGAAAGGGGTGTTACACACCTACCATTAAGAGGACTCCTATTCCTTCTCTCGGTTGCAACGCCACCTCTCAAGACCCAACCAGCAGTTGATCAAGCACACCTAGCATCATGACGACTCCTCCTCCTTCTCTTAGCGGCAGCTCCACCGCTTTGGACCCAGCCAGCAGTCGAAGTCGGACAACTTTCATTGTCACCTGGCTGCGAAGCCTGGTTCGAAAAAGCACACCTAGCATCATGATGACTCCTTTTCCTTCTCTCGGTGGCAGCGCCACTGCTCAGCACCCAGCCAGTAGTTGGAGTCAGACAACCTTCCTTGTCACCTGCCTACGAAGCGCATTTTTATATAGGTAACTAATGCATGCATCACTTTCTTGTTTCTTCAAAGTTGCCCAGGAAACTCAGCTTGAGAGAGAGAGAGTCAGAGGGGGAGCTTGTAGTCGACCCTGACTCTTACAAAAAGGCTCCATTCCATGGCTATTTTGGGTAGTGAGCTAATCATTGACAAACCAGGCAAGGAAAGGAGAACAATGGAAAAAAGGAACTGAGAGGTTGGGGGTAGGTTGAGGGAGGGGGAGAATGATGCACAGAGGGGGAGCTGAGTGAGGGGGGAGAGAGAAGAATGAGAACAGTTTTTTTGTAAACAAAAATGAGAATGGAATTGAATTGGAGACAAGAGTTTTCTTTTTACAGATGTTTCTAGACCATGTCTCGTTTTTATTTTATCTTATTTAAAGTAACTCATTTATTTTCCTCTCTTAAATTTTTGCATGTGTGTTTTAGTAGTGAAATTTAATTTTTATGCAATGAAGTTATGAATTAGTTTTTGTATAATAATTTTATATATTATATTAAAAATCAAAATAATAATATTTAATTATTATCTAGTTCAATCACAGTTGAACAACTAAGCCTTGAACTGGTACCTTTACCGATTCAATGACTGGTCCGATTTTAACTAATTGCATATACTCATTCACATAGAAAATATATATATACTATTACTTAATGATATACTTGTGCTTAGTATTAGATTCTCTTTTTTATTGAATATTTAGCTTATAAAAAATATGACATGGTGCATGTGGTAGGAGAGACTTGTGCAGCTTTGTAGATTCTACACTTCAATTGTGTGTCCATTTGAATTTGGATTCATCCATCATATGACGGGTTTTCTTGAGGTGGCCTACATTATCACAAATATTGTTTTTGCCGGGGACATTTTTTGACATTCTTTGTTCCCTATTTTGACAAGAACACATATCAGCTTGTGGTTAAACGACACTCATCGCTAGGAGATATGCCAAGTCATCTTTCAATACCGCAAATCATCAAGAACACACTCATTGCTCCAAGCAGTCGATTGGAGCAACAAATGCTTATCATTTGTAGTATTGAAAGACGGCTTGGCATATCTCCTAGCAATGAGTGTCGGTTCAACCACAACCTGATATGTGTTTTTGTCAAGATAGAAAACAAAGAATGTTAGAAAAATGTCCACAACAAAAACAACATTCACGATAATGTCGGCCACCAGAAGAAAACCCGTTGTATGACGGATGAATCCAAATTCAAACGGACACACAATTGAAGTGTAGAATGTACAAAGCAGCACAAGCCTCTCCCCGCCACTTGCACCATATCATTTTTTTATAAGCTAAATATTCAATAAAAAAGAGAATCTAATACTAAGCACATGTATATCATTAAGTGTGTGTGTGTATAATATGTGGATGAATATATGCAAGTAGTTAAAACTGGACTAGTCATTGAACCGAAAAAAAGTACCGGCTCAAGGTTTACCGTTGAACTGGATAATAATTAAATATTATTATTTTGATTTTTAATATAATATATAAAATTATTAAACACAAACTAATACAACTTTCATAACTTCATTGTACAAATTTATTTGGCAGTGGCAGGGGCCTGAAAGAATTCGAATTCTCTTGTGGAAATTGTCTCTTGAGGCCGTGGTTACTAATAGCTTCAGATTTAGTAGGGGTTTGACTCCTTCTTCGTGGTGTCCTATTTGCAATCTTCATGAGGAAACTACGATCCACATGGCCCGTGACTGTCAACTGGCGACCCAAGTGTGGAAGATCCTATCCGAGAATTCTATTCCGAGTGGTTTCTTTGACAGAGACATTCATGAGTGGATGGCATCCAACCTGAAGAGCAAGTTTGTTATTAGGGGTGTTTACTGGCGTGTCTTATTTGGGGCTGCCATGAGTTGTATTTGGTAGGCTAGGAATGATAAAGTTTTCCATGGGCTTGCTTCCAACGCAAAGGATGTGAGTGTGAAGGCGTTCTACCAGGCTCTTGCCTTCCAACAAAGTTCCTTTGACAATAAACAAATTAATTATCCAATGGCCAGGGACTTGCATGAGAATTGCGCTTGGAGCGCCCCTACCTTGGTACTATTAAGCTAAATTGTGATGGTGTTGTTGGCTGTCATGGTGAGATTTCTGCTGCTGGGGGAGTCATGCGTGATCATAGAGGCAATTTTATATGTGGTTTTGCTTCTGCGTTAGAATCTTGTTCTGTTGTGGAAGCTGAGCTTCGGGCTTTACAGATTGGTATTCTCCTAGCTAGGTTGAAGAGATTTCGGAAGGTGTCCATTGAGACTGATTCCTTATCTGCTGTTCGGTTAATCAAGGAGGGTTGCTCCTCCCTCCATCTGCTTTTCAACCTGATTAGTGAAATACAGTGTCTGTTAGAGCTGGAAACTGACTTTTCTGTTAACCACATTTTTCGTGAAGCTAATCTTGTAGTTGATTGCTTTGCTAAAAGTGGGATGAGTTTGGATAGTTGTAGTAAGCTATTTTGTAGCATTCCTGATTTTGCTGTTAATGCCTTAATGGCTGACTTGTCTGGGACTGCTATGCCTGGGTTTCTGTAACCGTTTCTTGGCTGTTGGGGGTTTTTCCTCCAAGCCTTCATCAAAAAAAAAATTCCACTAGTAAAAACACATGCAAAAATTAAAGAGAGGAAAGTAAATGGGTTGCTTTAAACAAGATAAAAAAAAAAGACATGGTCTAGAAACATCTGTTAAAAAAAATCTTCTCTCCAATTAACCCCATTCTCATTTTTGTTTAAAAAAACCGTTCTCATTCTTCTCTCCCCCCCCCCACCCACCCCACACCACACTCAGCTCCCCTCTGTGCATCATTCTCCCCCAACCTACCCCCAACCTATCAGTTTCTCTTTTTCATTGTTCACCTTTCCTTGCCTGGTTTGTTAACGATTAGCTCGCTACCCAAAATAGCCATGGAATGGAGCCTTTTTGTAAGAGTCAATGTCGATTAAAAGCTCCCTCTCACTCTCTCTCTCAAGCTAAGGGGCAACTTTGAAGAAACAAGAAAGTGATGCATGCATTAGATACCTATATAAAAGTGCGCTTCACAGCCAAGTGACAAGGAAGGTTGTCTGACTCCGACTGCCGGCTGGGTGCTAAGCAGTGGCGCTGCAGCCGAGAGAAGGAAAATGAATCCTCATGATGCTAGGTGTGCTTCTTCAAACCAGGCTTCGCAGCACGGTGACAATTAAGGTTGTCCGACTCCTATTGCTGGCTAGGTCCTAAGCGGTGGAGCTGTCGCTAAGAGAAGGAAGAGGAGTCGTCATGATGCTAGGTGTGCTTGTCCAACTGCTAGTTGGGTCTTGAGAGGTGGTGTTGCAGCCGAGAGAAGGAAGAGGAGTCCTCATAATGCTAGGTGTGCTTCTTCGAACTAGCTAACTTCGCAGCGATGTGATAATGAAGGTTGTTTGACTCCGAGTACTAGCTAGGTCTAGCCATTCCAGCTCAAACATTTCAATCACCAAGCTTTGATCTCATTATAGCTTCATTAAGAGTATGAGTCTAAGTCTTATGAACACTCATTCCATTATGAATGATCATTTATGAGTGACAATTACCTTATATATTAATTTCTTAAAGATTATTTTTCAACTATTCTCTGGAGTTTTTAGATTAAGTATTATCGTTGTTTTTCATTTTAATCTTTACTTATCTTCAAGTCGTATATACCCTCTTCATTTTTATCTTAATATGTCATTTATATGAATATTAACTTAAGTTCGAAGGTTGCCTAAGTTTTCTTAAGTTTTATGTAAAGGAGCGCTAATCACAGTTGTGGAAAACTCCACACCAGTGATGTAGAAGCGTCAGAAATAAATTCGTTTTCCGAGCAGACGATTCACAGGTATAAACATAGTAACACCGGGGGTGTGAACGCGTCTGACTCAATTTTAAATGTTGATATTTTACCAACATAAGTCTTCTTTAAGGCTTTGTTCAACTACTAACCTAATAGTCTAAGATAGATTATACCTTCATATAATTTCTTAAGTCCTTAAATCTTAAGTGAATCTATATATTTACCTTTAAGGTTATTAAACTTGCTCTTAGTCCTTGATTAAAATTTACCAAAATCACATTTTCTCTTAGATATCTCCTTAGTCATACTTCAAGGTCAAAAAGTCCATGTCCTTCTCCAAAATTGAGGTTGGTTAATCCTCATAAAGTTCAAGGTCAAGGTCAATATGTACAAATCCATATCTTTTACTTGTGGTTCACTTGTCACATGGTCTTTGTAAGTTGTTTGACTTAAAGTCTTCTCCTTTTAAGTTTGATTTATTAAGCATTCGCATGTCTTAACAAAATACGGGCAAGATCATAACTTCACCACTAAATAAGATAATATAAATCATAAAAAGCATTACTTTAAAGATAGCACAAGCTAGATCATCAAGACATCAACTTTAACATGTAAAATCATGCCAACACACTTCATGAACCTTAAATCATGTTCAAACCAATCAATACACATTTTAGAACATCATTCTCATACCACTCTTAATCATACTCAAAAATCACATAAATATTTAGGGAAGAAAATACATTTTCCAAACAAGATTCAAATTTGATAACATCCCACAACCAAGAACACAACAAGCATTTTAAGTAACAACCCTAACAGGGTCTTTCCGACACAATATACATGCCTATCATGATCTCTAAAGCTTGGGAGTTCATCTTCTCTTACCTCTTGTAGACCTCCAAAAGCTCAAAGCTTGCTCACAACACCAAAGCTTCAAACTTTTCAACCAAAAGAGATTCCAAGCTTCAAACTCCAACCAAGAAAAACCAACCACCACAAAAACAAAGAGAAAGAAGTGAGCTCTTGGTCACACGAGAGGAAAACCGAATGAGTAGGATGAAGGAGAAGAGAATGGAAAATGAGCTCACTTTTCTTACATCTCTAAGAATCCAAGAAGAAGATCTAGTGCACCAAGGTAGCTTCTTGAATCTCCAACAAAGGATGAAACTTGAAACAACTAACTTTGGCTCTTGCTCTTCAAAGATGGAAGAGCAAGAGATGGTGTGGGGATGAAGAGAAGGGAGATGTGTAAGAGGAGGAAGAAGAATAGATGAATGCTTAAGTTGTGCAAAGTGGATGAATGACCCCATGAAGCCTTTATGTAGGCCATTCACTAAGGTGGAATTTTTTAAATTCCTAGGGAGAAAATAAGGCCTCTTGGCCGTGGAGGTATAAGGGTGAAAAGGAGGAAATTAAAGTTGGCTTCTTCCCAGAATTTAGCTTAAAAAGACCACACAAGAGAAAGGGAGAGAAAAGGGAGGAGGAATCATTTCTATTTTGATGAGTGTGTACTTGACATTGTGTAAGAAGGAAGGCTAAAAGGGCATTTGATAAAATTTCAAATCCTATGCTTATCTCATGCACCCCTTGCCCTGGGTCTCTGCGATGACTCTTATCATGAATAACGTGTACTCTGGTATGAATAAAATAATAATATTTTTATCTAAAAAGATTGAACTCTCACTCAAATCTCCCCAAAGTTTAAGTATGATTAGTTACCACTAATCACACTTAGCCGACATGTAAAACAAGGTCTTTCACTTACAGAAGCCAATGTGGCCTCAAACTAACTGTGAAGAACGTAGTCCAGATTAAGTTGAATCAAAACCCAACCTTAAACTTAAAGTCAATATTACATTCTGATCATATCAAAACATTCCAAAACATTATTAGTTGGATGTTTCCCATCTAGTTAGGCCAAGGTTTCCTTATTCTAGTACAAATCCTACACTGACATTCTAAATGCAGATCGGGTTTCAGTAAAATCTAAAGCAAAAACTTGAAATGTTATTTCTATTAATATTCTAAATTCAATTTTTGAGGCTTGTTTCCTATTTATCATACACCTTATAATAAAGAAAATACTAATAAAATACCTAAAAATTCAGGATATTACAAAGTTTGGTTCTAAAAGTTACCCAATTAAAATTTAAAATCACGTGCGAAACAAATACAATTCATTCTAACTCGTGCCATTAACATCTCTAGTTTAGCTTATGCTTACAAAGACTTCCAAACCAGTCGCTTGTTGGGTTCAGTTTCGTGCGATTCTACTCTCCGTTCAGTTTGAAGCATATAGTTTAAATATTTGATGGCCTTTAACTTATTTTACAAGAATGTTGAGAGTCTCAAATCAACTAGAAATATGACCAATATAGTCTTTATAAGGCATTAGACAGTCCTCACCTTACAAGCTGATTTTATGAGATTGAGTTATACCTTAAGCGCAGATTCTAAGAAAGGACACAACAGAGTTGTCTAGCCGACCCTTTTGCGTGCTTGGACATTGCAGAGAACAACAAAGAATCACACTTTATTTCCAAAACAAATATCGAGTTGACTGGTTTTTACACTACTGTACACACTTCATCCTCGACAATATCGATACAACCTAAGAAGACCGCATTTGCAACCACAATGGCTTTACCAAAACAATTTTAAATTAAAAAATAAAACGAAGACTAATATGAAAACCCAAAATAATAAATACAAAAGAAAAGCAAGCTCACAAACAACCCTTTCCCTATAAAATTAATGCCACGCAGCTAACTCAACAAATAAATAAAACTAAACATTCAAACCACTGCAAAGAGAAAAAGAGAGGTGGAAAATCTCTAGTTTCTCTTCATGAAAAGTTTCCTGGGAGCAGATACAGTTATGCTAAAAAAAACACTGATGCTGTCCCTTTTACTTCCATCTATTCAGTTCCTCGCTGCAAAACAGAGAAGCTCCATGGCTTTAAAACGAGCAACTAGAAAAAGTAAACATAGCAATGTCAAGGAAAAGTAGTATATACTTTATTGATAAAAATTTCTGCTACCTGCAACCCAACTGCAGGGAGCTGACAAAAGGCTAAGTAAACCTTAAAGAATCAGAATAACTGAATAGCCATTTTGAGTTTGTTTTGTTTCCATTTGGGCAACTTGTAAAAAGCATCCTTGGACATCCCAAATTTCTCTTTGAACTCCGCAGATGATAGATAAGTCTGTATGCATCAGGCTCAAACAAATCAAAACTAAATGAACAAAAGCCTGGGGGAAACAACAAAAAAGATGAAAAGGAAGTGGAGAAGATGATATTATATAGCATAGATAGTCCATTTTACCTCTCGTTTAGTCACATCAATGCCTGTTACGGGATCTGTAGATGTTATTTTAAGGCGTTCATATGGGTAAATCGAGAGACCTTCCTCATCTTCAGCTTCACCCTCTTTCACATCTTCCTGTATGGTAAGAGATTCTACTTTGCTGCTCACAGAATTCTCCTTGTCATTTTTCTCAGGGTTTGATTTGGGGGTAACTGGACTCACTTCACATTATAACAACCCAGAAAAGAGAGCAAATTGCATCAAAAATGAATTATATTGCTGAGTTACTCAAACCATTACTCTAAAGAGGGAGGGGAGGGGGGTGGAATTATGTCACCTACTGTTTACCTTTAAGTGACCGAGGTATCATACTTTCTCGTGCTGAAGGTGGCTGGTCAAATGTAGAAGTAAGTGCAGCTATGGCTGCAGATTTTGGTGCCAGTATTGCAGAATCTGGCGTCACGGATTTCGGATACAGCTTTCTAACTACTGGAGGTGGAGTTGAAAGGTTCCTAGCATTGGGGTTCTCAAAAGTAGCTGCGAGTGCATTAAAGGCTGGAGACCTGCCCCTCACTCGAACACGGTCAGGACTAACAGACATGCTGCGGGAGGAACGCTGAGATTTATCAGGAACACTACTAGACCTTCCTCCATAAGACACAGGTGTTCGCCGTTTGGGTTTCTGATAATGTATCAGGCATTTTGACAACCAAGCAGAATAAATGTAAATACAAAGAAAATATGTCTAGACAAGCAAATCAGAGCAAATTAGAAGATGAAGTACATTACAATGATCTGAGAAACACTTCAGTTAAAGTCTAAAAACAAAGGCTACGGCTACATCTACATCAACATCAACATGTAATTAAATCTAACACCAACTCAGGCCCATATCCACTCTCTATCAAGGATCAGCAAGCTAGAGCACATCCTGAACTCAATAGCATACAAAAATTGTCTTTTCAAAAAGAGTATGTAGTTCAATTGTCACAGTAATAGAGTATTACCTAACCAAACCTCTCTCAGCCAGCAGGTTTCTGGTTCTAAAAGATAAGTTGAGAGTTGTTGACAAGGCAGTAGTGACGAAGACCTCTTGCATTTGAGGGGAAAGTAATAGAGTATGTAATACTCTAGAATAGTTTTCTATTCGGGATGTAGTGGCAAAAGACCTCTTGCATTTGAGGGGAAAGTAATAGAGTATGTAATACTCTAGAATAGTTTTCTATTCTGGTTTAGTTGGTTTCCTATTAATTAACCACTGCTAAGTCAGCAGTGGCAGCTTGTTATAAATACTGAAAACCGAAATGTAATTTGGTTACCTTTCATTTTAATCAAATAACAGAAAACAGATTCAGAGCCTTTCCTCTCTCTCTCTCTCTCAGTTTACATTTTTCTATTATAATAGAGTATGTAATACTCTAGACTATTCTAGAGTATTACATACTCTATTACACAGGTCTTCAAAATTTGGGTGTGATATTGATGTCAAACGTTTTATAGCCTGTTTGTATTAAATTATTCTCACCGCAAACGGAAATAAAACCATGTCCAAGGCAATTTTCATGAAAGCAACAAATGTATAGCTTTGGTCAAACACGTGTTCAAAGGCTCGGGACGCTAAAACAAATTGGCTATTAATAAACACAAATTTATTAACAACATTTGGAAAGCATGTTTACAGGTTTCTTGAATCTATAAATAAGATTAGGCAATAATTAATTACATAAAAGAAGCAGTTTATCTTGCGTTTTTTATTATTAATGAAAAATTACTTTCTAAATTCAAAACAATTTCTTGTAATTACAAATTCTTTTATCTTTCCAAAATTAAAATAAATTAATCCAGAGTTTTTTTAAGAATAATATGGCTCTGAGTTCTTGGTTACATTAGGGAACAACAAAGTAGGAGACTTTCTTGTTCACACGCAATTCAGTCTTGTTAATTATATTTATTTTTTCTTGTTTCTTTCACATACTACTATATATAAAATGAGACTATCACATACTAATAAATGATAAATTTATATATATAATTGCATGTAAACAATATTATTTAGTAAGCATTAGGAATAATTTATTAAAACTTATTTTATTATATAAACATTTATCTTTGTATTTAAATATATTTATATATTTAGAGAAATAAATTATAATATGTTTTTAAATTTTCAATTTATTTTAATAAAGTTATTAAAATAATTTATAATTTATCATATCCCGTTTTTTACTCAAGGGTTTTTATATCTTTTTGTAAATATATCTCTCTCCTCTCACTTTCTACTCAATCAAACAAAGGAAGAGAAACCTTTTATTTTCCTTTCTTTTCACTTTCTCTCACAAAAACAACTAAAAAATATCTCATTACTTTCTTTCCTTCCTTTCACTTTCTTTTCTTTTACTTTCTTTCCTTCTACTTTCCTTTGTTAACCAAACACAGTGTAAATCTACAAAAGGAAGATGAAGAATGGAACCGATGATACATTAAATGCCAAGTCAGAACAAACATTTTTCATCTCACAAAGGCTCTGATTTTGAAACTTACAAATATCAAAAGACATGAAAAACAGTTAATGAGTTAACGGAACAACATTCTCTTAAGTGCATTCACTCTGTTCATTTACTTCTTCATTAACTATCTTACTCTGATTGTACTTATTCCTCACTTGTGTGAGTTAGATATCTCCAAAAACTCTTAAGCATTCATGGTATTTATCCTCACTCTTTGTAAGTTTACAAATGTAAACATTTCTCTGTAGAATTTGTTACAAAGCCTTGAGAGGCTAGCTGAAAGAATACTTAGTTTGAGAAAGGAAACCCTTCAGACAAAAGGACTAGACGTAGCTCTTGCTTTGAAAGTAAACCAGGGTAAATCTCAGTGTTCTCTTATCTCTCTCATCTTTTAATTTCTACTTAAATAATTTTAACTGTTAGTTCTCACATGGGGATTAAGTTTGGTTATCTTAAACAAGTCTTATGAAAACGTTTGTCTTATAAGACGCAAATTAAACTGCGTCTTATTCTTGTAAACCAATATCTTAAGCCGAGAAGACAAAGACTTCTCTGTCCTATCCACTTAAGAGTTAAGAAAACACAATTCAATCTCCCTTCTTGTGTTTTCACCTATTTCTGGTTGCAGTTATCATGAATCCTTAATTAAAATTTTACCTACTATTTGTATCTACAATAATTTGCATTAAAAATTTGGTTAAAAAAAATCCTTATATGTCGACATAGCATTTCTTTCGCTAAAGTGCTAAAAAAAAGTTGAAAACTTGACTCCAAAAGTGAGTTTGAATGAATATTCATAGACAACAAAGGGAACATTTCATTAGCAGTTGCAAAGGAAGCTAAGAAAATCAAACGCCTTACATCCAAAAGTGCAGTACCCCCATTTTTAACGATTTTAAGCTTCCTTTGAAATGAGTTTCCCAACATCTGCAAAGTTAAAATGGAATTGTCAATAGTCATGTCATGATGTTAAAACATTCATAAGTCATATGATTATGCCATTCTGTTGATAAACTTACTGCAGATTTTGCAGACTCCCATTTAAAGAAACGTGTGAAGAAAGGTGGCTCACTCCCTTCCATGACAACATATAATGGAGCCACACGAGATAATTTTTCCAACAGAAAATCATGCTCAAGAAATTTCTGTTCAATTCACAAGAACGAGTCAATAAATCTACAGCTGACTTTAGAATCTAGTAGATGTTCACTTTTGCCTTTCAAAAGAAAGAATCTAGTAGATGTTAAATCAATGGTGTAAAAGACATGAAAATGCTCAAGTTAAAATCTCTCAGTTTCCTAATGATATAGGGATATTATAGGACTCAAATAAGCATTAAGTTAATAAAGACATACACAAAGTCTTCAAAATACTAGCCACTAAATTATGCTAGTAACAAAACTAGTTTTACCTCACCAATTGTTAGAGCCTGCATTCTACTCGTCGGGTCAACCTGCTGACCAACCCAGACAAAGATTTCTGATTGACAATCCAAGATGAAAATGTCTTCTGTCATTAAATCATCCTGGGAGAAGTTGTATACCTCTGTCACCTGAAAATATTGTTCCAGATTAATGCATTGCTGCAGAAATAAATTCGAGTATTTGTATTGTCATAAGCAGCGTAGCACATAGGAGTGAGTAATTTCACCCTTAAGATTTCATAAATGTTCCTTTAGTATGAACTGAGGTATAAAAAAAGTGATCTCATAGCACAGTGGTCCGACTTAACTGTCAGCATTCTTCGCTGAAAGTCAGTCTTTAAAAGAAGCTGTGATAGTCATGACAACCTTCAAGTGATTAATCATGCCCTAACATGTTATATTATATTGATCAGGTAAACTGTATTTTGTTGTATTTTGCAGCTCTTTACACGGCTAGCAATGAAGTTTGGTTTTGAATAACCTTTTTAAAATCAATCGATTGAGTAATCTTCCTATGTAATACTGAATGCCATTATAAAGAACTTAATCAACACCTAATATGAGGGGGAAGAGGTTGGGGAGGATAGGTAACCAGGATGGAAGTTAGGGGTGGCTTAGGCCTTGGTACAAAGATAGCTCACTGCTCTGATATTTGCTCTTTTTGTTTTTTCCATACTTGTCTACATTTTCTTCTGTTTCTACCATTAACTGGAGCAATGCTCCCAGTTTTTCATACGGATTCCATTGTTAATACCAGTACCTATCGTTTTCCTGCCTCAAACAGTAAAACTCGTGTTGGATTATTTGTTTTCCAAAACTGTATTTCATCCCTGTCCTGTAGCTTTTCATTGACCATCGTTCTTAAGTACTGGGATTTATTATGTTTTCCCAACAGTATCAGGTTGATCAAACCAGCTTCTGTTTAAATCTTATTAATCATAATCATATATCGCTAGTGCTTAAAATGAATTGTGTCCTCGAGATTTTCTTTATATGACAAGCAACTTAACACATTACAAATGAAATATTGTTGAAAGCAAGGAGCCAGGGACTGCTTTAATACGCCCTCATACCATTGCATCTCCATAAATTCCAAAAGTACATATACTGCAACAACAGCTAATAGATCAGTGGGTGTACTCACCTTTAAATTTCCTGCTCATTGTTCAATTAGGCGGCGGAAGAAAACCATCACAAGCAAGTCAGCTGTTTGCCTTCAAAAGGGGGAGGGAAATAGGATAAATTTCCAGCAAGGAAGAAAATGATCCCTTACCTTTCGAGAAGTTGCAACAAAATAAGTGAGGATCACTTTCAGCTTCCCTATTAATCTTTTGACTGGGATATTCCGATTTTCCTCCTAACAAATCCCAAAATTGTTCGGATTCTGTACCTTCCCTTTGTGGTTTGGTTTGTAAATTTGGCTGCAGAAAATTAGCAAGCATATGAAAACCAGATAATCAGGGAAACCTGACTAAACAAATATATTCAATAATAATCTCTTTGAACATTTGAAAGTTTAAAAACATGAAATTGATGACTTCTTACACATGAGGCTATGAAATTGCATATATGCTTTAATTAATATAATGTATAATTTTTTTAAGTGTAATTTTTTTCATATCAGTATAATTTCCTGGCTGAGAAATAGGGACTGGGGAACATGCACCTGGCTAGCATCATAACCAAAACCCCTATGACAACAGAGGCAATCCTAGCGTCATTGGGCTATGGCCAAAATGGCAATAACCATATATTTAACCATTTTCAACATGAAAGCATATAAACCTTCACACGTATAGCTGCTTGTCCAACACAATTATTTGACCTTAAAACAAAAGCTAACTTCTTGGTGTTTTTTAGCTCATAAATTTTTTTGAAGTATATCTTTAGCACATATTAGACCTTTATCAAATCCAGCATCCTCTCTACAAGTTCCTGGTCTTCTGTGCTTGTAGAGCTACCGGACCAAGTAAAGACAGCATGCCCATTATGAAGTATGTAACAATAAGCGGAATTCAAGGAAGACGCAACCTGGATGACACAACAACATAAAAGAAATTTTGATTAAATAAATAGAATCAGTGAATTCAAAAGTGTGTTGCCCAATACAAAATGAGTGGATAGACAAATGACCACTACAAAGAGGAAATAGAGCAGACCGGTTCAACTTGTATAGCTTGCATATTGTCTGGTCCAGAACCCTGGATGCGGAATAATGCAACACCATCCTCATTGTATGTCTCGTCTGGAATTTCTTTTTCCGCAATGTAGGTCTTGTATCCATCACTAAGCCCGCCCTGATTAAAAAAAATGGACAAAAAACAGATTTTTTTTTTAAAAGTTACATGGCCAGTAATAGATAGATAGTTTTTTTTTTGTTATAAGTTAACACAATATTAGGATCCGACTAACCTTAAAAACAATGAAGGTTTGAAGGATAGAATGAAAATGAATTGGCTCATTGCCTTCATATATACGAGCCTATAGTCAGTTACACATGAATATATCAGTAAGGAGATAAAAGCATAAATAATATTTCAACGAATAATTCTAAATCCTCCTACCTTTTATTTCTACAAATCCTCCTAATTACTAAATTGAGAAACTATTAAATGCTTTTTATGTTTTCAAGATATTAAATGCATTTACTTTTTCATTTAATATTTACTTTATAAAGTAGTAGAAGGATATTTAGGAGGACATAGCATTACTCTATTTCAACAAAGTGCCAAAAACACAATTTCAAGAAAAATTACCTGGGAAGCCAGAAACTTCATTGACTCAACCATTTTGCTTGCCAGTGAATTAGCTGAAGCTCTTTCTTCCTATTTTCAACTAAAAGAGCTTGTTAATAATGCAGGCAATAGATTCACAATACTCCAAATGCAAATTTATAGCAAGAATGAAATAAATTCTGTTTTGCAGTTATTTAACACTTTCTGGTCCCAAAACAGTTGCCAGCACTGAACATAGTGCAATACATAAGGAGACAAATAATTGCCTTATATAGGTTAAATTAATCTGCAGGTACCTATACATTTTAGGAAATTTTTAATAGGTCCCTGTCAAGCACCAACTCTCCTAAAAGTTTAAGCTGTTTACATCTCTAATAGTCTCTATAGTTTAAATTATATTACTTTTGATTAGTAATTATGATTATAATTACGAATATATTTTTAATTGAGTTTTTTTTTCACTTTTGAGTATTTATATGTGTAATATAAATTATCTAACATTTATCTAAATTTTCAGTGTAGCAGTCATCCCACTATCTGCTATCCCACTATAGTAGTTTTGGGGATGGCCGCTACACGCTAATGCTCTTCAAGATCGATAACTATGCACAAAACATACAGGGACTTGCAGATTAATACAACCATCAACACATTTATAATCTACAGGTGAACATTTTGCTGTCAGATTATTTGTTTATTTGATATTAAAATCACATGTGCAACTAGAAGTAGAATTAAACTAAATCTTTCACCTCAACACTACTCTTTCCAATCCATGTTCCAACGAGACAATCTTCCTTATCCTCTCCAGGATATGAATACTGAAAGATGTAACAATCTCCACTATAAAATTTTGATTGATCAGAAGCTGGAAGAAGAATCTTTTCCTGACCATTCACACGCCAAACCTGTGCAGTTAGAGTAAGGCTGTTGTTAACAACACAAACAAAATAGCAATGTCGGAATTGAACAACAACAAACCATAACAACTACACCCGGATATCTTCTGAATTACCAAGGAATACTAATTATCAAATGACTGCAAAGCAACACAAAACAACTGCTAATATATCAACCGCAACCATGAATAAAACTTTTTAAACTGTACCTTTGATGTAAATTACAACATGTTTTCCTTTGAATATTGAAATCCTAACAATGTAATGAGGTGAAATTCTTGGGCACGATAAAGCAATAGGAAAATATCCAAAATATTTATTAAGCCTGATATAAGGTTTTAATATATTATGATTTATAGACATGATTACGGCACAGATAAAAAATGACTTAATAGGAAAGCACATATTATTGCTGCATATTAAATGACTTAAACATACAGCTTTCTACATATGCTTCTCCTTCCTCTATCTCGACAAGTCTGGTATTTATACATTTTAATTTCTATAGGAAGTGACATGCTGCCCATTCTGCTAAATCCTTTTCATAATTCTAAATTCATTTCTTGTTCTTGCAAAGTAGGGGTGGACAAGATTCGTTTACCCGACCGGTACCCGACAAATCCAACAAAAAAAGTCAATAAACGGGCAGTCAAATCGGTTTATCGGGTCAACGGGTGAAGGACTCGATTTCATGAGTTGAAACGAGCGGAATCGGTTTTCGAAATTAAAATCCATTGAAATCCATAACCGACCAAGATTGATGACCGACCAAGATATAAGATGGATGGCTGAGATTTTACTACATTTCACTAGGATCAGTGACGTGTACACAATTTAATGGCTAAGATCACGCATTTTGTGTTTCTTCACAGACTCCCAACCCACTCACTACTCAGTATCTCTAGAATTTTCCTAACCCCCACATTCCCCGTTCTCACTCTCCCCCTACCCCCCATTTTCTCGCCTCATTTTCACTTTATGTTTCTCTCTCTTATTCTCTCCTATTCTCTTTTTACTCCATGGCTCCCCCACCCCACCGCCTCCTTTCACCCCCATTTCCGGCCACCATAAACATCCAAACACAAAACCCTATTAGAGTATTAGAATAAGCTTTATGTTAAAGCTCTTGACTTGTATCACGGTTCACGGTTGAACTAACTGCTGAGTCAGCAGTTAGTTACAACCAAACTCTATAAATTCAGTTTTCAGTTGTAAAACCTCAGGTTCAGTTTTATGAATACAAGATTCAGAATTATATTCCTTTCTCTCTCTCTCTGTTCTTCATTTTCTACATAGAGTTCTCAAAATCTTTCATGGTATCATTCGCTTCTCGGTTCCGATCCAATCATGTCTTCCGCGCATAACTCCTCTGATCATGAAACCTCACCGCCTAGCTCACCGGAGCGGCGATCTCCCTCGCCAGATCGGCGATCGCAACGCCAGAACGATCGGAATTTTGGTCTGAAGGTTCCAGATCGAGCTCCTTTCACCTTCTCGCAGCATGTTTCGCTCAAGCTCGACGCGAAGAACTTCCTATCTTGGAAGCAACAGGTAGAAGGAATAATTCGTGGTCACAAATTGCAAAGGTTCCTGGTCAATCCAACGATTCCAGTGAGGTATCTCACTACCAGAGATCGTGACACAGACTCTCTGAATCCGGCGTTTATAGAGTGGGAACAGCAAGATTCCTTGCTGTTCACATGGCTGTTATCCACACTCTCTGAAACAGTTCTTCCTAGGGTTGTACGCTGTGTTCATTCCTATCAGGTATGGGATGAGATTCACAAATACTTCCAAGCTCAGACAAATGCGCGTTCTAGGCAACTGCGATCTGAACTCAAATCGATTTCCAAAGGAAATCATTCCATCTCTGAATACCTTAGTCGAATTCAAACTATTGTTGATGTTCTTCAGTCAATTGGTGATCCAGTTACTCACCGTGATCACTTGGACGCCATTGTTGAAGGACTTCCAGAGGAGTATGAAGCTCTTTCTGCGATAATTCAATATCGGACTGGTTTGTGTGACATCATTGATGCAGAATCGATGCTTCTCTCACATGAAGCCAAGCTTGAGAAGCAAAAGAAGCATGTTCTCTCTGAGCCTCTCTCGATCAACGTTGCTCAAGCTCAGCACCCTCAGAATTTTCAAATCTCTAACCCTACCTTTCCGATACAGCAGTCTAATCCTAATTTCTCTCAATCTCAGCCTAATTCGACCTATGTTCAGCAACAAAATTCCCAGATTCAGCAAAATGTTGATGATTACAGTGGCTCTCGTTCAAATGGTGATGATTCTAGTGGCGGTCGTGGTCATCACGGTGGCCGCGGTGGCCGCGGCGGTGGTCGCGAAAGCGGTGGTGGTGGTCGCGACGGCGGAGGCGGCCGCTCCGGTGGCCGAAACAGGGTTCAATGTCAGATCTGCCAGAAGTATGGGCATGATGCTTCCATCTGCTATCACAGGAATGCGAACATGGGCCAGAGCAACTGGAATGGGCCACAGTCTCAGTGGGCTGGGCCGTCTCAGACAAATGGGCCAGCTAATCCTCCGAATCAGTGGTTTGGACCTGCTAACCCTCAGAGTCAGTGGTTTGGTCCACCTCACCCTATGGCACCTACTTGGTTTGGGCCGAATTGGACTGGGCCTAATCATTGGGCTGGTCAGCCGTGGGTCAACCCTCCACCTAATAACTGGGCCTCCCCTGCTCATGGGTCGGTCAACACTGTAAACACATGGTATCCTGCAAATTGGAGTGGTCCTCATAGCTCATGGGATGTCTCCAGTCAGTCTTCTGGATCCATGGCCCAAATGTATAGGCCTTATGCCTTGCCAAGTCCTTCGCCCAGTGCCTCAAGTAATGTCTCCCATGCTAACCGAAGTTCTGATATCTCAAGAGCTTCACCACAAGCTTATCTCACAGGAACATCTACCCAGTCCAGCAACAGTAACAGTCAGACATGGTTCCCAGATTCAGGGGCCACTCATCACGTGACTAACAGTGCTTCCAATCTTCTGGATAGCATCTCATTGTCTGGCTCAGATCAGGTCCTCATGGGAAATGGCCAAGGTTTGCCTATTGTCTCTATTGGATCTTCTCAACTCACCTCACCTTTCCATCCACACACCTCACTTACACTCAAGAACTTGCTTTTGGTTCCTGGGATCACTAAGAATCTGATCAGTGTGTCTCAGTTTGCCAAGGATAATCACGTCTACTTTGAATTTCACCCCACATTTTGTGTTGTCAAATCGCAGGCCACCTCTGAAGTGTTACTAAGAGGAGTTCTTGGTCAAGATGGGTTATACAGCTTTGGTAACATCTTTTCTGATTCTCCAACTAATACGTCTGTGACTGATTCTGCAACTGATGCACCTAGTGTTCTTTCCACTGTTTGTAATTCTCCCGTTTCATCCAATAATACACACACCACTACTACTTTAGGACCTACTTCATACACACTATGGCATTATAGGACAGGGCATCCTCATCATGAGTCCCTCAAGGCCATTTTATCTCTATGTAGAGTACCATTGCCTAATAAAACGAGTATTGATTTTTGTACTGCGTGTTGCATGGGAAAGGTTCATCGCTTACCTTCTCACTCTTCAGCCACAGTCTACAAATCACCTTTTGACATTATTTTCTGCGATCTGTGGGGACCAGCTCCAATGACCTCCTCTTGTAACTACAAATACCTACTAACATGTGTGGATGGGTGCACAAGGTACACATGGACTTTCCCTTTGAAGCTAAAGTCCGACACTGCTGCTGTATTCAAGCAGTTTAAAATGTTGGCTGAAGTGCAGTTCAGCACTAAAATAAAGTCAGTACAAACTGATGGTGGAGGAGAATTCAAGGTTCTCACTCCTTATTTTGCTGAATGTGGGATTAATCACAGGCTGGCCTGTCCTCATACCCATCACCAGAATGGGTCGGTGGAACGCAAGCACAGACATGTAGTGGAAACGGGATTAACGTTGCTTGCTCAGGCTGGTCTTCCATTTCATTTCTGGGATCATGCATTCCTTACAGCCACATACTTAATCAATCGCATGCCTACTGCAGTCCTTAAAATGCAGTCTCCCTTCTCTGTTTTATACAATCAGCAACCTGACTACAGATTTCTCAAAGTTTTTGGCTGTGCATGTTATCCTCATCTTCGTCCTTACAACACACACAAGTTGGATTTTCATACCAAGGAATGTGTGTTTCTTGGGTATTCAAGTTCTCATAAAGGCTATAAGTGCCTTGCTCCTGATGGCCGTATCTTCATTTCAAAGGATGTAGTCTTTAATGAAAATAAATTCCCTTATCTGCACTCATTCTCTGAGGTTGGTGCCACTCAAAAGTCTGCTCAAGAGGATCCCTCCACATATGTTCCAACTCCCTTTCCTATGGAGCTCACACCAAGCTTTCATCAATCCTTATCACCAAACTCCAGTTCAGCTCCCACACATTCTGCAGTAGAGTCGGTCTCTACAAATAATTCAGGTGCTGCAGACGTTACTGCTGTTTGCTCTGATGCAAGTGTTCCCACTGCAGCTTCACCCGGAGCACCTTCCTCTATCTCTTCACCTACACATGACACATCAAACTCTCCTGACACTCAGTCCCGTCACTCTGATTCGAGTTCTGCAGAAGCTGAACTCTCTCCTCCACTCATTTACATTCACCCTGAAAACATCCATCCCATGAGAACTCGAGCAAAGGATGGGATTGTTATGCCCAGACTGCAACCCACAGTTCTCTTAACAGAAACTGAACCTACCAATTATAAACATGCCCTGGTTGATCCCAAGTGGCATCAAGCTATGACTGATGAGTATGAGGCCCTCCTTAGGAACAATACTTGGTCTTTGGTCTCACTCCCACGTCATAGGAAAGCGATTGGCTGCAGGTGGGTCTTCCGGATCAAGCAAAATCCGGATGGCTCTATCCAAAAATACAAGGCAAGGCTTGTTGCCAAGGGTTTTCACCAAGTTCATGGTTTTGACTTTCAAGAGACTTTCTCTCCGGTTGTCAAACCAGTGACTGTACGAACAGTCTTGTCCTTAGCTATTTCAAGAGGGTGGTACATCAAGCAACTTGATGTCAATAACGCATTTCTCAATGGAATTTTGGAGGAGGAGGTTTATATGCAACAGCCACCTGGGTTTGAATCCTCAGAAAAAGGTATGGTCTGCAAACTACACAAGGCTATCTATGGTCTGAAACAGGCTCCAAGAGCCTGGTTTGAGCGACTGGGTTCTGCATTGCTGCAACTTGGTTTTATTTCTAGTAAATGTGATCCTTCCCTCTTCACACTCACAAGTGAAAGTCATCATGTTATTATGCTTGTCTACGTTGATGATATCATAATAACTGGTGATCACTTACCTTTGATCCAAGAACTCACTACCAAGCTCAATGACCAGTTTGCACTGAAACAGCTTGGAGACTTGGAGTATTTTCTCGGTATTGAAGTACAAAGGTTCACAAATGGTTCCCTCCTCCTATCTCAAACAAAATACATTAGGGATCTACTTACCAAGGCAAACATGCTTGAGGCCAAACCTATTAGTACACCTATGGTTGCGAATCTTAGACTCAGCAAACATGGCAATGACCTTCTTGAGGATCCTTCTTTCTATCGATCAATAGTGGGGGCCCTGCAGTATGCCACTATTACCAGACCTGAAATCAGTTTCTTTGTAAATAAGGCTTGTCAATTCCTATCTCAGCCTCTAGACAGTCATTGGAAGGCGGTCAAGAGGATACTTAGATACCTGAATGGCACTTTATCACATGGTTTACTACTGCAACCTGCTCCTATGCACACTCCCCTAAAACTCACTGGCTTTTCTGACGCAGATTGGGGGTCTGACCCTGACGACAGGAAGTCTACTTCAGGGTCTTGTATTTACATAGGACCGAATCTAGTATCCTGGTGGTCGAAAAAGCAAAACTTAGTGGCTCGGTCCAGCACAGAAGCTGAGTATCGAAGCCTTGCGAATACTGCAGCAGAAGTATTATGGATTCAGTCATTGTTACAGGAGCTGAAAATCCCCTTTCAAACGCCTGTTTTGTACTGCGATAATCTAAGCACAGTTGCTTTGTCTCACAACCCAGTTTTACATGCTAAAACCAAACATATGGAGTTGGATATTTTCTTCCTAAGGGAAAAGGTTTTAAACAAAGCTCTTGTGGTTCAGCACTTGCCTGCCCTAGATCAAGTAGCTGATCTTCTCACAAAGCCTTTGGCTGCAAACAGATTTCTTACTCTCAAACAACAGATGAGAGTTGTAGACAGAACAGCAGCTGCAGCAGCACCAACTGCAATGCACTCCCGTTAGGCTTGAAGGGGAAATATTAGAGTATTAGAATAAGCTTTATGTTAAAGCTCTTGACTTGTATCACGGTTCACGGTTGAACTAACTGCTGAGTCAGCAGTTAGTTACAACCAAACTCTATAAATTCAGTTTTCAGTTGTAAAACCTCAGGTTCAGTTTTATGAATACAAGATTCAGAATTATATTCCTTTCTCTCTCTCTCTGTTCTTCATTTTCTACATAGAGTTCTCAAAATCTTTCAAACCCAATCGATTAAAACCTTCCTTTCCTTAAGATCTACAAAAGCCCTCAAAAAACCCTAACTCCATCAACGGCGACCAAAACCCACCAAGCATCGTTGGGAACCGTTACCGGCAACGTGGACAGAGAAGGAGAAGGAGGGGTTGCCAAGCACGAGTTCTTCAGGCTTGCTGCTCTAGGTTCTTCAGCCTTAAGTCACGACCTCACCGTAACCGTCCGATTAGGCTGGTGGATGACTTCAACGTGGGAGGAACCGCGAAGCACAGAATGAGTTCAGAGGTGCAGGAGTTCACGTCTCTCTTGCGGGTGTTGGGGAGTTACCCTATGGACATGACACCCTGGATTCTTTTCCGGGGAGATTGGCAATGCCTTCAAATTTTTCTCTACCACTCAAAAATATTTCAAAACGTGTATGAACTTTTGATTATTTTTATTTTTATTATCTTTTACCCAATAGGTGCTTTTGATTTCTGTTCTTGCATTTTATTTATTTGTTTATTTATTTAGTTTATTGAATTGAATTTGGGTAATTTTGGTTAGATTTAAGATAGTTTTATACATTGTAGTACATAGAAGGCTTTAGAATTAGATACATGTTGGGGGCTGTTTTATATCTTGTCTTGTATAAAAAAAGCTGATGCCTTTCTTCTAATATAGGTTCACTAGAACGGTGGAATATGCTTGAACGGTGGTGATATTTCTAAAAGAAGCAAAAATAGCAAGCACAGTGGTGGTGAAGGCCTTTAGTTCTGGATGTTTAAGTTTTTTGCATTTTCAAATTTTGATTGAAGTTAGCTGAGATGATTGGCAGAATAAGTTTGCATTATTAACTGAAAATTGAAATTACACAGCTATATGAAGCTAATTCATCAATTTAATGAATCTCTACAATTCATTTTCCAGAACAGAAAACAATAATAATCAATGGAATTGGGTATTACAACTTAAAATCTAAAATGACCCTATGTATGGCTCAAGGCCCAACTTGAAATTTGTTCAAGCCCAAATAAATGCTCAAAATTGAATTTGTTCATGACCAGAAATAAAAAAATCTGCTCAAAAATTGTTCAGGCCCAATTGTTCAGGCCCAAATAAATGCTCAAAATTGAATTTGTTCATGACCAGAAATAAAAAAAATCTGCTCAAAAATTGTTCAGGCCCAAAAAAACTAGTTCAGCCCAATATGGACCCATACCCGCATCAACCCACCCAGTCCAATCCGTCACCCGAAAAAACCATCACCAGACCAACCCGTTGACAGTTGTGGACGGAAATGGGCCTTATAATCATTTGGTTGGTTATTCTCGGATTGGGCTGTTTGGGCCCAAATCCGACCGAACCCAACCACTGTCCAAGCCTTTTGCAAAGGATATTAAGAAGCTACTCAATTAGTTCAAAATGAATATAAAGCAGTCAAAGTTTCATATATCCAAAATATATGATAGAATACAGCTCTTATGTACTACAGGACTATTCTGCTTCTCATTCTGGTGGCTGTCTTTAGGACGGAAGAGAGTAAGAGTTTAAAGGGTTCTGTGATGATTCTAAAAGATTCTCTCATCAGAAGAAATCAATTACATAGGGTATATAATGAACAATAAGAAAACTGATAAAAGTGAAACCAAGAAAAGTTGCATCAAGAAATATCGGTCTTGATGGGTGATTGTGACTAGTAGAGTACCTGCAAATGTCCTGTGCAATCAATGTAGGGTTGAGGTTCTTCTTTTACTGGATCAGCTTTCAACAGACCCTTGACATTTACTCCTTGACGTTTTAGAAGTGCTACAAAGTACAAATCATAAACAAGAGAAAAAAAATTGGGATGATATAATGACTATATGATCAATGCTACTATGACAAAAATCCCACGTCAGAAAAATCTATTCAGGTCACAATAACAACTATGAAATTATTCAACACTTACCTGCTACCTTTCCACGACCATCTTCAGATACTGTTATATCATTGGTCTGAGGCCAAGAATCAAACTTGGACTTAAACAATACTGTTTCAAATCCTTCAATTACACGAATTATTTGGGGTTTCAGTTGATCAATGCCACTGGCTAACTCCTGTTTATTGGTCAACAGCAATTTAACAGCAATTAAAACTTGAAGCAAAATTAAAACTTACAGCAAAATGCTAAACAATTCAAAAAGCAATGAGGCGTTACATCAGCAACTCCACTCGCACTTTTTCTATCATCAAGAGAGGTGTTTCTTCCCATCCAGACAAACACTTCCAACCCACAATCCAGAATATAGCATTTATTTGTGTCTAATAATTCCCTTTTCAAAGAATCAGTCTCAACAGGTTCTGCCTGTCCCTTTTCAACACTGCAACATTGATTATTTCATTATAACTAGAGCATTATTAAATCCAACATTTCAGTACAACAAATGAATTTCGTTAATCTATTCTCAAAATAATTTACTTTCAAAATTTAAGTATTATCAACTAATGCAACTTTAGGCTAAAAGAATCATGAATTTGTAAGAGTCTCACATTTATAAACACAAGTTTGACAGCTAGACGGGAATAAAAACACGGGTAAATTACAGTTTACACCCTTCAACTTCGGGCAATGTGCAGATAAACATTAAAATAAAAAATATGCAAATGACCTCCCAAACTTTACACTATATGCAAAACCCCTTTCATCATGCAAACCATTAAATAACTATTGGAAATCAGGAGATGTATAACTTACATGTAACACCAAACACGTTCTAACATCAAATAATAGCATGTAAACTGAAAACTAACCAGGCTTTTTCTTTTCAACTGTGTTAATTTTCATTTAATTTGTTTTTTCACTTAATTATTGCATTACTAGAGTGGCGAAGGCCCATAAAAGCATTGGTAAGTTGGGTTGCCCAGATAGAGGATAGTCAATTAGTCAGAGGTAGAGAGAGAGACCAAAGCTATAGGCCAAACTATTAAGAGAGATTAGAAGTAAATGATCTATCTATGGACTTAACTCAATACAAATTATCACGCCATTTCTGGATCTATGTATCTGACCCCACCTAGAGGGAAAAGACTTGGTTGTTGTTTTATTGCATTACTTGAGGTTAAAACATGTTTTAGTGTATCCCCAGCAAGTCATACTTCTGCTAATCTTAAAACAGTTTCTTTGACATAAGGGGAGTTTATTTGACATAAGGGGGGTTTAGAATTCTACACTGAAAAGTGTGAAGCTGGGTGGGGTGTCATTTGCACCTTTTCAAACCCTAAGATCTAATCCACACACAGCCCAAAATTAAAGCATAAGCAACAGTTTACCTAAAAAACAATAGGTGAAAGAAGATTATAAAACACGTAAACATTGATAAATTTGATCCATATATCATTTCATCAAGAAAGGAATACATTGGTACTTTGGTAGTGCAACCAGAAACAAAAATACCAGAGGGAAAACTGTGAAATAGCAAATTACCAAAGCAGTTTTGGAGGGCGACAATCAGCAGGCTTATCATCATCACTGACTGTTTTTCGTGGGAGAGGAGCAAATCCGCCAAAGAAACCCCAGAATTCCCCAGTTTCAGGATCAGCCATCAACTTTCCATCCTCTGCTTAGAAGTTCAAGTATAGAAATTCAATTCATAACAATCATCAATCACGTTTCAAACTTCAAAATATACTTGTCCACTTACCAATAGCAGCTACCTCACATTTCCCCTCATGGTAGGTATCCTTAATATACTGTACAACTTCCAAAGCTTTAGCCCTTTCTTGAATAGATGAATTGGAACCATTAAATTGGAAGATTTTTGACTCAGTATCAAGAACAAAAATATCATCATGGTTGAGTGAAGATCGAGCAAAAGGAACCTATAACCAAAACAAGTGGCTACTCAACAGGCAGAAAACAATGTTTTTGTGTGTGTCTGATGACTGGTGTGCACAATAATGACATGCAATACTCAAACCTCACTGGAAGATGAATATTGTCAAACTTGCCTCTTTGACATGTACAACATGTTTCCCTCTGCATACAAACAACCGTATCTTATGTTTTTCAGCCTCGGCATGTTTAAAACCAGAAGCAACCCCACCTTCTTGGGGTATAATACAAGGTTTGAAATAAGACAGGAACTTTTCAGTTTCATGGCCCTGTACTTCACGATACTGAACAGCACGTCCTCCAAGAGCTGCATCCAGCTCAACTGTTTTGATGGCTGCGGCACCAGCTTCATCCTGTTTTTAAGTTACAGTCATTTGGTAGCAAGTATACAGCAAATACAACTGACATTAAACCATAATAGTCGGGAAAATAAATTTATAAAAAACCTACAAATATATAACCAAAATAATACTAATAATAATAACTTTACCTGACTGGTGTCTTTACCAAGCCAGTAATGGATGTCATGACGCAGAGCACCACTTTTTGATGCAGTTGTCTACAAGGAACGGATCAGAAATGAAAAGCATTCATACTAAAAAAACTTGGCTTCATATATGATGCATTTTGCAAAAGCAGCATAATAAAAAGAAAAAACAGCGGGGTTAGCAATTATGGCCAAAAATCAAAAGGAAACGAGAAAAATGCAGATCAAGCCAAAATAAGCGGCTGCTACTGATGAATATACTGAGACTTGTATCAAAGACCTCATAAACTATATTTGTCTCTAAGGTGAATCAAAGCTCATGGGGAAAGAAGCGAACAATGTCCTATAGTTGAAGTCATGCTCACATATGATTATGAGAAAATAATGTCTCTTGTAAAAATGAACAAAACTGAGAAGACAACAATGCCCTTTAGCAAAACACGTGTTCCTATAGGACTGTGAGAGAATAATGTTTTTGTAAATACAGACATCATTAATTAATTTAATTTTAGGACACACTCTGTACCCAAACTGAAAAATGTACAGAAGTTACATATAGAATGTTTCCCAAAGAAAAATGAAAACTGGAATCAATTTCACAAGCCATTACATACAAATATTGTGATTGTCATGCAGGGAACATCAATTGTTTCTAAGTTACAATGTACATGCAATACAATTATAAACAGAAATAAAAGCTTCCTGAAAAAGCAGATACCAATTTGAGGCTAGCATTGTATGAAACTATGAATGAATAATCACTTGGAAAACATGGTTTACCTTTAAGACCACATAGGAGTCCCCAGTGAAAAACTTGCCATAAGAGGACTTCGGGACAGGAATTGGATTAAAATTCTCAATACGCCATATTTCAAGTCCACTATTTATGGTTAAGGAGCACTGGGAACAGATCAAAGCATGGGAATTGAATTATGGATTTAACAGAACCAATTGATGCAGAAACCTAGAAAGAAACTTGTAAAAATTGAAAATCTGGTAAATAGTAAACAACACAATATGTTAACTAGATGCAGGATACGCCTTTTGTCCAGCTCCCTGGAAAGCTGGATCCAAATCTCTCATGGAAACAGCCATAATAATATTCCACTATTTGGTCCTTCACAACCTAGCTTAAATATAGCAAATAATACCCTGAAAGGCAACCATATATGATATAATGAATGAATAGAAAAGCAAGATCAAAGTTTACTGAAGCTTCCAAAATAGAGGGTGAAAAAGGAAATGCAAATGCTTCAACCAACAGTTTCAACTAAGAAATTCTGCTCTGGCTTGGAAATAATTAACTTTGTTTGGAAAATGAGAAATTTATCAGGAGATGCCATAGATTACACTTAAGGTTAGTATCATTAATTGATCATTTGGCAAAGGCAACATAAAATAAAATAGCAAGCAGGGCAAAGTGTGGCTGTTATTAGGCTACAAGTAAATGAACTCATGTTCCCTGAATTACAGTAAAGTTCACTACTAACTGAAAATACTCCCAGTTATGTTCAGCTCTTCAATGCAGTAAGAATATTCTGGATACAAACCCAGCTGATGTCAATGGTCATATATGCTGAAGTAAGGGTCCTATATCCTTCACAAACACTCATATAACCTTTTCAGTTTCACCTTTAGAGATCATCTAGCATTGAAAATTTCAAGTGAATCAAGAACTTAATTACATATATTGATGTTCCTTATGTTAAGACAGATGTATCACTGGCTGCAACAAAGAATAGGAATGTTAAGCATGTCATTATCAGCACCTGCATTACTCACTCATTGCTGCTCAAAAACATTGAACACACAAATAATTTGCATTTTCAGTAAGCATACAAGCCTTGTCATTGAATTTGGCTTAAAATATGACAAGAACCCAAAGGCAGAAAAAGAAAAATGCATCAGCTGTCAACCTGTCTGTTCTGCATACCTACTAGAGCTAAATAATTTTGGTAGCCACCATTCGACATAAGTTTAAGCTATATGGTACTAGTACAAGAAGAACACACACACACATATTCACACATTTGCATGCAACAAAGGCTTTGCACTGCCCTGTGCAGAATTTCAATTATGCAAGGAGAGTTGCCATTTGAGAGGAAGCCTATTAAATAGCTATTCTACTATTCTACAAAAATTGCCTAATAATATCAAATCAGTAAACATATATGTGGATTTAGTATTGACCATTTAATCTTTACATGGATGGTCAAGATTAAATTTAAGTAAAACCAATATTGACCACCATCCATGTAAGATCCGCCAGAATTCTCCATGTACATGACACACCCCCAATGCATCCACATGCAATGAAACGCTCAGACAACAAATTACCACTATTGGGAAAACCCAAGTCCCACATCGACTAGAGATAAAGTCATAAAAGAGTATATAATGCAAGACACCTTTCATCTTACAAACCTGTTTGTGGGTTGAGTTAGGCTCACTAAATTTAAGACTATCACAAAAACTAAGAACCACATTTTGCAAATACCAACGAACAACGATACAATTACAGCAATGGAGCTACCCCATATACCGAGGCAGATGACACGTATGCGCGTACACAATAACAAAAACACATGACAAGCCACAAACACTAAAGCTGATCTCGAAAACCCAACATGCTAAATAAAAACAAACAAAACTCTTGCCAAGGAAATGTTCCATTTTCCAAAGTTCCCAACCTCAACATCATCTAATTTTTCAACATAAAATATATTTTAAATTTCAACATCCGAAAAACAAGAAAAAACGCATTGTTCGATTCAAGTCAACCAAATTTCAATCACCTGCCATAGTATCAATAGGGAACCGGATCGAAATTCGAACAAAACACTTAAACACATACAGCTTCAGAAGAAAAAAAAAACGAAAACAGATTCCAAGTCTCACTCCATACCTGGAAAAGAAGCAGAGTGACAGCAGTAATCGATTTTTGTCTATATCGGAATCAGCACCAGAACAAAACACTGTAAAGAACAGAAAACAGAAAATCCAAGAAACGAAGAAGAAAACAAGAACCACGACCTCGCAGCTGAGAAAACCGGAATCGAAATTCCAAACTCCAAACCAAAAAAACTAAGTAATAAATAAATAAAGTTGAGGAATCGAAGTGAATAGCAGCAAGCAGCAGATCCAATCAGGGGAACAAAATTGGCGAAAATCGGAGGGTTTTTTAGGGGAGGCGCAGAAAATGGGAAGAAAAAAAGAAGAAGAAGAAAGCGGAAAGTGAGAGAAAGAAAGAGAGAAGAGAAAAGTGAGGACTGAAGAAAAAAGAAGAAGAAGAATTAAAATTTTAGAGAGAGAAAGAAGAAAGAATATTAAGGGGAATAATCATATCATAATAAGAAAAGAAGAAGGGAAGAAAAAAAGTTGAGGGTAGTGAGTGAGGTGAGAGAGAGAAAGGGAGGGAAGAATGATGAAATGCCAGGCGTGCTTATCACTAACGGCAACAAAATACCCAACCCCACACTACACCTCACACATGAACTGTAAAACTGCAATTTTAATATTTCTTTTTTCTTTTTTAAGTCTCCTCTCAAATAATTAAAATAATGTTAATTTCTTTTTTTCTTCTTTGTTTTGTTGTGTTTTCCTCGTGACTCGTCACACATGCAAGTTGGATTATTCCTTTCTGGAGAGCGTGGGGCACAGCAATGGTGAAAACTCTCTCAAGTGGTAGTAATTGAGATTATACAGTTTGAGTTTTCTATTTTTATGGTGCGACAGTGACGATAACTTTCTCTCTAACCAACGTCCATTGGTGTAATTGCGATTGGTCCTCATTTCAAGGTTTTATGTTTGAGTCTTGAGTTTGATAAAAAAATGACGCTAGGAGGAATAATTTTAATGTAGTCAATGTCTCGAGGGAGATTAGTCTTTGCATCAGTAGCTAGGGGATACTCCTATCAATGTCATAGTAATCAAAAACTTTCTCTCTATTTTTATGGCGCGAAATTCATAACCTTTCTTATCTAATCTTTTCTTCTTTTTTCAGTTTTTTCTCTCATAAAAACACTAAAATTATGGAGATTTCTCTACTATAAAGATAGAGAATCCATTTCTGTTGCTAGCTCAATCTACTTTAGGTTTTGCTTTGTCGCAATTTATTGTTCTTTTTATTTTGATCAAGTTGCAACAATTTCTGGTTTTGGAGTTTAATGTTCTAGGTTAGTGTAGTATGTAATGATAGGGTACTATTGTTGGTCAAGATTTAATTAAATGCAATTAATTGGGTTTTGGATGGATTGAAGTGTGGTACCAATTTTGTATATCAAAAAAAGAAGTATGGTACCAATTCAGACACGGAAGAAAACCAAAAAGGCATGGAAGGGGAAAGGGAAACGGTAACAAGCAGTCAAAGTAAAGTAGCATCTTTTTACCAAGATGGACATGAGGTGGGAAGTCCGTTATTTCTTCTTCCAGTTTTTTAGTCGGGTAGGTGAACACGATGAATATGCATGAATGATTCCGGTTTTTTTTTTATACGTGACTCGGTTGATAATACATACGGAGTTTGTGGGTAGAAGAACAAATGTTCAATTATCATAAAATACACTATTGGAGAAAGATAAATAGCATTTGTTCTCGACGGAATTTAGCCAGAGTCCAACCCTAGTACTCAGTGAGAGCTATTAAAATCAGTCTCTGGCCTCCAGCGATTTTTGCAACATGCCCTTCTAGGGTTGGTTACTCTCATATTTAAATTTGCCCCCCGCCCCAATTAATGCTGGGAGAAAATTGTGATGATGTATTTTCCCTTTTGGGACAGTCTATGCATGATTGATGGATGTGATTGAGAGAAGAATATTTGGCACGTAATCTTAGGGGATTGATGCAGAATTCCCATTCTTGGCTCTGGCTAAGGGGATCAAGCGGTGTGATCACTGAGTTGCGTCGTGGGAGCCGAGAAGGGGCCACAGTGGGCGTCCATGGTTGGTGGGCCTCCTCGGCCAGAAGGACAGCCAGGTCGGCAGGACGACACACAGTCCCCTGAGCGCCGAGTTTGAAAGGCAATGGCGATCGATTGTGGGCATAAGTTTGAGGGCATAGGTTGGAATGCTCAACCCTTTTCGGCTGAAGATGCGACCAAGTCAGCCGCACGACACAACTTTAAATGTGATTATGTCCAAACTCCGAACCGAAGATTAGTCTCATAGTCGGCCCAAATGGTCGAAACCATGGGAATACCTTGTCCGGCCAAACAAAAAACATAGAGTGCGTTTGGATTATCATAGCTTATACGAAAACAATTTATTCACATTTTTCTTTAATTATAAAAACAACCTATACATAACTGTAGATATAATAAGCACTTCTTCAATAAGTGCCTAATTAAACTATTTACCCCAAAAGTGCCCTTAATATTCAAACTTAACATATCACTCTTAAATACAACCAATCAAATTAATGTAAGATTTTAAAATGATAATAAAAGAAAACAAGAGATAAATTTCTCAAAAAATTAGAAGCATCATGACTCATATTTCTTCTAACTTACTTAACACTAGCTTAATAACCCGTGTCGTGCATGAGATATTATATATATTTATTTTATACAATTTTTTTTAAATCAAAATTTTTTAATTTTAATATAGTATTATTTGATATAATTTTTAAATGACAAATTATATATTATTAAATTGAATTAATTAATTAGTAAATTAGTAGAAAAATCTTTTTTAATTTTAAATTTTGAGACAATCTTATACTTTAGCGTAGGTTAAATCAAACTTTTCATGAATGAGATAATTTTATATTAAAATACTTTTTGGGTAAACCCAGATATATACTCTTCCATACACATGACTTGGAGATTGAACCCTCCGACATCATGTTTGAGAAACCCAAATATCTATAATTCATGCCACACCATGCTATTATTATTATTCACATTGATTAGATTAGAATAACCTTCTAAATATAATTTTATTGGATACAATTTTATATTAATACTTAGTAAATTAAATTTAGATATTCCTTTGTTTGGCTAGATAATATTAATAATAGTATTTAATTAAGATATTTTATTTTATATTAATAATATTAATAATAGTAATTGTATTTTTAATTATCATTCATTGAATTGCATATTTTTTTTATGAAAATGAACATTCATTGAATTGTTATTTAGTTTTTCAAATATTTATTGTAAAGATGAATTATATAGTTTTTTCATAAATGCTAATATTTGAATTCAAATCTACACTAAAAATAGTTTAATGTGAAACTTAATGTAAAAAAATAATACACCCTTAATGTGAAACTTAATACACCCTTAATAATCTCATGTAGTGTCATAATTTCATATGAAAACTTAATGTAAAATTCTATTTGGTTTTATATTGATTTCGGTGTTTATCAATGACATGTTAGATAAATAAATTCATTGAATTCATTTGATATATTGAAAATGACCCTATTATATGTTATAAAAATATGAACCTACTTACATATATGATATAACAAATCAAATAGTCTTCTGGTAAAAAAAACAAATCGAAAGGTAAAAAATTATAAGAAAAAAGCATAAAAATACGTTAAATGGCTAAATTGATAGAGATATAAAATCAATTGAGCCATAGGAAAATAAAATTTAAAAATGGCATGAAAAAGTTGGTGGCACGACATAAGATTGTAAAGGTGGAGCCACTATGTAAACATGTAATATCAAATTAAAGATGAAAGAATCACAATTTATTTAAACACCACGTTGATTTCACTTGCTGCCCAATCACAATCATCATTCATAGCACTCATGTCCACTTAAACCCAATACCAAGCCATATATAGTAATGTCAATCGATAAAAAAATATAGACGCATGAAATTGATCTGTCTCTTTTAAAATATACCGATAAGAAGAAGATGAATATAATAATAAAAAAATAAATATATAAAAAAAAAAAAATCTTTCATACTTTTAAGATAACATTTATGCTCGAATTGATTTATTGAATTGTATTCATCAAATAAATGCTAAACCAAGAGAAGAAAGAAGAAATAAAAAGATAGAAGAACATATCAATGCAGCCACTACAATCATCAAATGTATCAAATCCTATTGTCTTGTCAAGATCCTATTATAACCATCGTCAACGCACCATTTCAAAGTTAATTACATGTAAGTTGGCAATAGCGATATGATTGGATCGAACAGTAGAGAGTGGAACCAAGAGGGTGCATAAAAAAATGTAGAAGATGAATATTAGGTTGGGGATAGAGATTTCACCCTAATATAATATTTTGCTTATAATAATAACTAAGATATTGAATCAATTATTGTTAAAATCCATTACAATATTACCTTATTGTCAAAATTATTTAAAATATGTCATAAATGAGATGTTACAATCAATCAATCACTGATGTCAATATTATTCATATATAGCACCATGTTCTAACTATATTTAAATAAAAATAATAATTGAATTTCTCTTTATTATTCATATTTTGACATTATTTACTATCAATATCAATCTATATACACTGTGAATAGAATATTCATTCAATTATTCTTTGTCAAAACAAAAAAAATTCATTCATTCACATTCTATACCAAAACACCTCGAGTGACTTGTTTTATAACACAACAACAATATTATAAATTAAAATATATGAATTTTAAAAAACATAGAATCAAATAAAAAATATTTAAAAAAATAATTTGTATAATGATAACAAAAAATATTTAACAAAAAAATTGATATGAAGGCATCAACACTAAAAAGAAAGTAATAAATAACAATGATTAATTACACAATAGAGAAAAAGCTTTTATCATATAAGAAGTCAGTATAAAAAATAGAATAATAACATTAATAGTGAGACGCATAATAACAAAAAAATAGCAATATATTAAGATTTATATTACAAAAATAGATTGATAATCATAAAATAGAAAAATGATGTATAAAATAAAATAGAAAAATGATCAATTGTCATCAATTAAAAAGAAAGTAATAAATAACAATGATCAATTACACAATAGAGAAAAATATTTTATCATATAAGAAGTCAATATAAAAAATAAAATAATAACGATAATAGTGAGACACATAATAATAAAAAAATATCAATATATTAAGATTTATATTACAAAAATAGATTGATAATCATAAAATAGAAAAATGTTGTCTAGCATAAAATACAAAAATGATCAATTGTCATCAATTAATTAATTTGAAATTTAAAATTAAATATGAGTAATAAATGGTTATTGATGACTTATAATTAGCTCTAATTAAAAACATTAAAAATATGGTTAATAAATTAATTACCATAAAATAATAAATAAAAATAAAATAAAAATTACTTTTGAAGGAAAACTATATGATTGTGGTGTTGACATGTGGCATTATCCTATGTGGCATAACCTTGCTTTATAATAATAATAATAATAGATAGATAATAGATTTCTCTCTCTTTTCTTTACTCGCGATTCTTAATTCTCATTTTTTCACCGAATTAACACTATTACCTTATTGTGGGAAAAAAATTAGACACATTGTCTATTTTAAAGACATGAATTATAATAAGACATAAAACAACAATTTTACGAGCTATTGTCAGTCAAAACTCTATAACTGAAATTATAATAATATAAAAGAAAAAACACAAAGCAAAATTAATGGTCGATGTGTATGAAACTTCGTGTGTTTTTTTTTATCAAAACTTCGTGTGTGTTTGAATATGCAATAGCAAAAATTGATTTTAACTAAATTGATTTCTGTTCAAATTGAGTTTGGAGTAAATTAAAGTGATTTATATCTGGAATTTTTTTACTGTGAAAGCAAATTTGAGATAAAACTTAGTGTAAAATTTTTAACTCAACACAAAAGTTACAAATTTTAGCTGCAACTAGAATCAATTATGGACAACAAAATTGCTTTTACTACCAAATTTCAAACACATTTATATAAAAGGCAAATAACATTTAACTCCAACAAACTTGAGTTTACCTCCTCCACGCGTGTTACCAAATATGCACTTCAAACGTATTGAGGGCAACAAACATGTTCAGGGTTTCCCTATTAACCTCAATGTCATCAGTTGTAATGGCAAATTGAAGTCCATATGAAGCCCATGCTTCTCCTTTTGGAGCTTAGATCAATCACAATGATGGAAAAGTGAGATAGAAAATGTCGAGTAAAAAAAAAGAAGAAGAAATATCAGTGACTTATTTCTTTTTTAGAATTTTACCTCTTGTTTTCTTTTATTATTTTAATATGCTGCCATACCAAAATCACTCAAGATGTTTTTATCAATGTATTATTACGGTTAAATATGCATGTCAACCTCTTGCTTTTTCTTTTATTTTAACATGCATGTCAACAAGATGTTTTTATCAATGTATTATTACAGTTAAATCACAAATATAAAATTAATTACATAATAAATCATTTTATATCACTAATACACACACATATCATGTTTATTGAATTTATTTTAAAAATTTAATTTTACATATGTATATATATATATATATGAAAAAGCATGATAATGTTCGGTGTTTTTAATACCTAAACAATATTCAATGCATTGACTAATTAAATAAAGTTTAATACATATTTGTAGGTATATATAGGTTCATTGTACTAAAATGAAATACACATTCAATGTAACAAAAAAATTATTATTTTACTAAATTATTAGGTATGTCTGTAATTTTAAAAAATTATTAATTTATAATATTGATGGTATTATAGATTTGATAAGGCTCTTGTTAAAAATTATTATTAATCTATTAATTTATCAAAATCTCTAATTTTGTAAACTAGCTTAAGTTGGGGTAAAAAATATTATTTTAATTAATTTATCGAATATTGATTTATAGAAGTTTAATTAACTGTATTATTATTATTTGTCAAATTATATTTATAAATTTTGGTTTCTTAGGCTAGAAGTTGTTTTTTTTATAATGGAATGCATTTTTTCAAGTGGGTCTCTGATTTGAAGGGAAAATGACATAAAAGGAAGAGGATTGGTCCGAGAAAGACTTGAGGTTGGCAATGGAGCAGTATGACCTATATGCCTTGCAAGATTTGGAATTTGGGAAAGGTCGGTCACCGGCTAATACTATTGTTATTGGTGTAAATTGTCATAAAGCGTAATGGTGGGCCTCCTTGCTTGCTACTAACTTTAATAGAAGAAAAAGGATCATGCCCGTTCATCTTTTTCCCATCTTTCCTATCTTTTGAAAACAAACAAATTAGAATATTTTCTACTTGTGAGTAATACTGCAAGTCTTAAAACTTAGAGATAGAACTGGCAAAACGGGCTTTTAGAGTCGATTCGGGTTGACCTGCATCGGGTTTGGGTTTTATTGGGCCGGGCCAAAAAAAGCCCGGATTAAAAACGGACTCGAATTTGTGTGTCCGAACCCTCCACTTTCGGGCTCGGGCTTTAGGCTATATTTTGCGAACGGCCCGCTTCGGGCTCAGGCTTTACCAGGTTTGGGCTTTGTCGGGCCGGGTCAAAAAAGCCCAGATTGAAAACGGACTCAAATTTGTACGTCCAAGCTCTCTATTTTTTGGGCTTTTTTGGTCCGGCCCTGCAAGTCTAACCCATTTTGCCAGCTCTGGATAGAGACCCTACAAATATAGCAGTCTAAAACTTGCTTGATAAAACATTGTCGCCCTAGCAAATTTTACTCGACTAGAAGGAATTAGTTCTTGCAACTATAAAGAGGATATTGTGTCTTAAACAAAAAATTATGTAGCTTCCTATTTAATGTTGAAGCATAGTTGTGCACAACGAAAAATTAAAAAAAAAAAAGTGAAACATGGTCATTAATGAAATTGTTTCAGCTAATAAAGTTATAAATTTTTCGTTTTGAAAAGTTCGGGTTTAATCTTTAGTATTAGTATTTCATTTGCAAGTAATTTTCAATAGACAAATAAGGCATGATGGGATAGCTCCCCCCAAAAAAACAACTTTGGTTTACTGAAGATAAAATAATAAACCGGAATGAACAAAGGATTATTCCGATATTTAACACCGAAGAAAGATGAATTTGTTTGTTTCCTATATGTTGCAGAATGCAGATTCACAAGGAACAAAATTTTCTCGTGTGATGGGTGGTGATGCTTACAGTTCCACTGGTTAACTGGGTTTTCTACTTTCAATGTTAAAAAAGTTACTCTGTGGACCCAAAAAGATGTTTCGTTTGAATTACATTTATTTTTGTATTGATTGTAATTAAAAATCCCCATTAACTTTTCATAAATTCTTATTACTTAAGTTGCACAAAAACAATGTACAATGTTAGGAGTGTTAGGTTATTTTGTTTTTATAATTATTTTCAGTTTATCTATTTTCATTAATATTTCATAAATACTATATTATTTTTTAAATTATTATTTATGAAATAAATTATTAAAACTACTGATATTGCTTGCTTCGTTTTTAAGTTATGGAGGATATATAAAAACACTTTCCAGTACATATTATCTCTTTATTTGACGTAGAAAAAATAGTATAAGAAATATTTTCTACACAATAAAAAATAAAATTCAATTCAATTCATTCATATTTATTAAATTTTAAGTTCCATTTTTTTACAACATTAAATTTTAAGTTCTTTTACTTTAGAGTTGTTTACATTCTTATTTTACTACCTTTATGAACGAAATATATCATTTTTAATTTTTTTTGAAATTTTAAACTATCTTCCTATTTAACTATCATAACGCATACTTTTTAGAGATTAATTATGTATTGAAAGTGTAAAAATGTTTTACATAAATACTTAATCATATCTTTCTATCCTGTCATCTCATAATATTATTTTTTAAAATACTACATGCACAAAGATTTACATGGTAATTATTTTGTGTAAAAAAAAATTTACACTTTCAGTACATAAAAATCAAATCCTATTTTTTATTTATAATATTTTATCTCTTTGTACATGCTCTACCATATTGTAGTAGATTTAAAAAAAAATGAGTCAAGGTGCATTTGGAAACTAGTTACCGCGGGTTTACAAAACTAGAGTTGGATTACTAGTAACAATTTTTTGTTTTGAAAAAAAATAGAATTTATATTAAGAAGGGTAAACTTAAGTTTACAACTAAAATCCAAACATAGTCTTAATATATTATACTGAGGATCATACTCAATTCATTGACCATGAAACAAATATAAAAGAGTTAGACGTAGTGACAAGTAATGCGCTTTCAGAGAAATAAAGATAATTCAATTTCAAATCCTAAAAAATAGAATCTATGAAAAATGCTTAACCGTAACATTATGTGTCTGAATGGATTGGTCTCATACAGTGGGGAAACAGGCCAAGTTTGGTAGGCTAGCCCCGCGTTCTTTGGCAGGCCGGGTAGATATTTTCAACCCATGGCCCTCCACCTCAGCGGATTGATGGCGGTTTGGCTCACTGGGTCAATTTTTTTGTAAAAATTAAATAATTTCTTTCTATTTTTTAATTATTTTGGTCGATCGATTCGTTTTTGTTTGCCAATTTACCCTTAAATGAGGTGAGATGTATTTTTTAGTTCATTTTTCTCGACAAATTGGCCCCTTTTGCCATTCCTCAAATAATTTTGCATGTAAGGTTCGTAATATCCTATGAACCTTTTCAAAAATATTACTAATTATTCCTTGCAACTTAATTAAGTGTAGATATACGATAAATTTCGGTTATTTTACTTTTTAAAAAATAAAATAATTAACTTTCCTTTAGATGCACCCACGACCAATAAAATATGCTGTGTGTAGTTTATAAAATAAGGTCAAATAAATTGATTTCATTATGTACAAAATAATAAAAAATTTCGTTGATGTACAAAATAATAATTTAAATTGAAAAGAAATGCATTATTTTCATTGGTTATCTGTAAAGTAAGACGAAAGGAACCGGCCCACCGCCAAGCGCACTCATCGCAGCCATTCCCTTAGTTGGCTGCTTCTTCTGCCGGACAATGATGTCTTCGAGGAAATTTACTTAACTTAGATACAATTAGATACAAATACTTCATATATTTTAGAATTTAATTATTATATACAGATATAGATTTCTAATAATATTTTACTATGTATGGAGATATAGTCGGACACTTCTAGCGAAAGGGACTATACCGGCACAATATATAATGAATCATAGTTCAAAATATGATAATGTGCCGGTTTAGTCTCTTTTGTTAAATCTAACCATTGATTTATTATATTGAGACATAATTAGATTTTCTGTGCATTGCTATTAAACTTTATATTTTAAGGGTGTCAGTAAATATATTTCACTTTTTTTCTATTTATCAACTTTAAAACTTTTACATATGAAATCTCAAAATTATCTCTTTTTAATATGACGTTTTGACACTTCAGATCCCAAAATAGTATATTTCACAAAAACTCGAGTTTTTGGAACCGATTTTTGGAATATATATATTTTTATTTCAGAAATTTGAATTTTTGAAATATATAAAAGTTCAATTTTTTGCATATATTTTAAAAATTTGAGTTTTCAGAATACAATAAAAATGCTATTTCGAAATCTCAAGTAGCAAAATACAATATTAAAAATAGATGATTTTGAAATTTTCAATATAAAAATATTAAAATAAAATGGATAACAAATTTTGTAAAGTATATTTATCGGGCACCCTATTTTAATACAAGATTCACCTTTTTTTGGGTCAAAAATACAAGATTGACCCAAGTTTTGGCTCATAATAACATCGTGCTACTCTTAATGTTTTTTTTTTGGGTCTGAGTGCTACTCTTAAGGTACGCGTACACATTTTGTCATCATGTTGACATGTTCAATTGCAACAGTGATTAAGTTCAAATTTTGATAAGAGTTAAGCTCTGCATGACATAATAGCTTATTCTATAATTTATAGTATAAATTATATAAATTATTTTTATAATTAAAGAAAAAATATGGTAAAATTTATTTCATATAAGCTATAAGATGTTTTGATAAGCTATACTCGATAGTTTATAAAAAATGAGTCCAAAATAGCTTATGAACCAGTCATAAGTTATGTTCATAAGCTCTACATAAACCAATCCAAATAAGCCCTTAGTATTTGCAGCATTGCTTTGCCTAAGAGATATATTTTTTTGTGTGTAAACAATATGGTTATTTTATACCCTGAATTGAAAATATGTAGTCTAATTTTTAATAAAAGTACAATTAAGCCTTATATTTATTCAAATTGGTACACAAAAGTGTAATTTTTACTAAATTTTGTACACAGTATATATGGTTATTTCACAATATGTCGTCTAATTTTTAACACTTGGAGCTTATATGGCATACGTGGAGACTTATTTCACACCAAATCGGGGTACCTTGACATTGAGTCGAGACATCTTGACATTGATGATATGACAAAGACTTTTACGAATAAGAAATTTTAAGCAACATATATCGCATCATGTGTTATCCAACTTGTTTTTTAAAAAAATTTAGTTACCTACATCATGTTAAGGTGACCCAATTTAGTGTAAATCAATCCCCACGTGTGCCACATAGACTCCAAGTGTTAAAAATTAGACAACATAGTGATAAGAGACTTAATTGTAACAATTAGGATAATTGAGGGTATCAATTCCCTCAATTGAAAATCGAGAGACCAAAATTGCACAATTGCGATGATTGGGGGACTAAAAGTACAATTAAGCGTAAATTTAATAATTGAGATTTAATTTTAAAAACTGAGTAAAACGACATTTTAGTTCTCTATTTTGTAATTCGCTTAGAAACTGGTCATCTACTTTAAGAAATAGACAAATAAATCTTCCAATTTAAAAATTGTCGGTCACGTTAGTCCCCACGTTAATTTGGATAGGGTAACTTTAACCGGTTTAGTGACGTGGCACATTAAGTGCCACTTGTCACGCACGTGTACAGACACAAGTGATCCCACTTAGCAGGGACGAATTTGACAGCAAACATATGCAATATCTTCTTCCTCCTGGAGCTTGGTTCTTTTCTCACCGTCTTCTTCCTCCCTTAAGGTGGTTTTTGGTTTCTCTTCCAAATGACTTCCACCTGTAATTCTTCACTTCTTTTTTCCCTTTCTACACTACACTATCCTTTCCATTCCCAACACAAATATGTATAATCTATGAACAAAATTGGTTCCAAATTCAAACCGATTATATAATCAAAGAACAAAAGAAAGGTATAAATAACTTTGTACCATTTTTCTCATACCAATTTTCACATGGAACTTCTAAAGCAATCTACACCCAGACCAAAAAATAGAGACTAAAGAAGATGAGAGTAAGACCCCCCAAAAAAACCAAAAATTAAATATAAAAAAAAGAATAAAGGACACCATGACTATCAAGAAACAAAGATATCCTTATCCAAATGGGAGGCAAAGACCCAATTGATGAATCAAATAGGGAAAGCCACCGCAATTAATCTGAATCATTGATGCTTGTGTGTGTTAATTCTTCACACTAGCCATGGGCCTCAACCATCCCCACACTCGTGATGCTCCCAAAATGCACAACCGCATAACAAGTGAATCTTATCCACGCACTCATGACAACAATCGGCTTCATAAAACACACATCCCTCACAATCAGGCTTGTCCTTGCTCTCACGGTTGTGACCCAAGAGAGACTCTGTTTTTGCTCTCCTTAATTCTTGAAATTGGGTCTGTTTGGATAAGTACTCATTTTCCCTGGTTTTGAAGGCTTGTTCTCAAGTGGGTCTGTTGAAAGAAGGGATGCAAGTTCATGGGTAGTTGTGTAAAATGGATATTGGGATTTGGGTCTGATGTGTTTTTAATTTGTAGAATTGCTTGGTGGGGTTGTTTGTGAGATGTGGGCATGTTGAGCTTGCCCAACAAGTGTTTGAAAGAATGAAGCATGGGGAACAATGGAACAAAAGAACAGATTCCATGATTCAGTTGATTTCATTCGAGGAGGAGACACCCAGAACCACGCCGGAGGAGGAAGAAGACTGACTTGTAGAGGTTTGCCAATTCATAGTCAATTTCGTCCCAGTACACGTGTATGCCGGCGTGGCACTTAACGTGCCAGATCACCAACTCTGTTACTGTTAATAAACCCAGATTGATGTGGGGACTAAAGTTACCGATGATTTTCAAATTAGAGGACTTATTTGCCTATTTCTTAAAGTAGAGGACCAGTTCCTAAGCAAGTTACACAATGGAGGACTAAAATGTCGTTTTACACTTTAAAAAATGCTAAGATTATTATCCATTTTCTTAATTAAGTTACCAAAATCATATCAATGATGAAGAATTCAAGTACTTAAGATGGTATTGCAAGTTTAATTTGAATTGTTATCAATATATCAAAAATATTATGCACACAAGAGACAGAGAGATATCTTAAATTACTAGCCAAGATTATTTCTTTTTTTTTTATACTAAGGGAAAGGAAAAACAAACAGCAAAGCAAACTAAGCTACAAGCCGCGCGGTGCAAAAGGCCGCATTATCAAAAAGCAACAAATAACACAGCAAGGGAGGAGCTGAATCCAACAACGTCCAGCTAAACGGGGTCCCATGACCAAGGTTAGCAAGGAAATCCGCACACCGATTAGCTTCTCCAAAGGTGTGAACAACGAAGGTCTTCCAGTTGGGCAGTCTCAACAGGGAGAGGACTTCATCCAGGATCGGTTGTAGAGCAGGGGCCGCGAGTAGCCACTCTTGACGGCTTGGACAATAGATAAGGAATCCAACTCGAAAATCACCTCAGGGAGAGCCATGGACCGCGCTAACCGAACACCCAAAAGCAGAGCCCACATCTCAGCCCAAAACAGATTAGAGGACCCAATGTTGCAATACAAGCCTTTGATGAAGTTGCCATCCAAATTACGGACAAAACCCCCACAAGCGGTGGTGCCATGGTCAGGATAATGAGAACCATCCACATTAACTTTGTGCACATTGCAGGGCGGGGGGTTTCCACCTAACATGCACCTCACGTTTCTCATGCGGACCATAAGAGGGAGGCTGTGTCTTGAGCTCATGGTCAACAAACCTGACGTACCCACAGATGTCATGGACGAGAGTGAGACCCAACTTAGAGGATTTATTGAACACCCAAGAATTTCTATCATTCCACAACATGGAGCATGCAACACCGAAAAATAATGACCAATCCCAAGGTATATTGCCCACATTAGGAGTAGACAAATTCCAATCTATCCAAGCAGAGACCCAAGGAGAAAAATCTTCTATAATGGTCAGGATGGATAATCTTAGTCCACAACTCACGGACATCATCACAGTCTCGGATGCAGTGAGTAATGGTTTCATCAAATTATAGACAACGACTGCAAGTAGCCTCGCTGCACATATGCCTTCGTTGTCTCTCATCGTTGGTGAGGAGCCGGCCATGAGCGAGCTTCCAAAGAAACGATTTAATCCGTTGCGGTCCTCCCCATTTCCAAATTTTGACAAACAAAGGATCCGGGCCAGGGGGTTCTTCTTCAGTGTGCTGCAAAACATTATATGCCGACTTTATCGTGAAAGTTCCATCCGAGGAGGGACACCAAGTCATCGTGTCCATAATCCCCGCCTGAGGTGGTTTAATGGAAGCAATGAAGTTGCAAGTATGAGCAGGAAGGAGGCGTTGAAGGGTGTCCCACTTCCACTCCGAATTGCTAACATAGGAACTCACAGTAAAATTTTTCTCGCCAAGGGGAATAATATTTGGAAAAACAGATTCCAATTCGCGCAGGCCAAGAATCCAAACATCCTTCCAAAACCGCACATGCTCGCCATTATTCACAACCCAACTTATATTGTGAGAGACCGTGGGCCACACCTGACAAATGGCACGCCATGTAGGGGAAGAGCGGGTGCAAGACTTCACCTCCGACATTTGGTATGGACCAGCTTTATACTTCTTTTTCATAACTTGGACCCATATTTTATCTTGGTTGGCCATAAGTTGCCAGGCGATTTCCATCATGTAGGCTTCATTTAGGACACGCAGGTTCCTAAAACCAAGTCCTCCCTCATCCTTAGGCTTACACAGTTGGCTCCAAGAAATCAAGTGACACTTTCTAGCAGACGGAGAGCTACCCCAAATAAAATCTCTACAGATACGCTTCGCCTCCTCAATAACCGAGACCGGAAAGGGGGTAGTTTGCATAGTATACCCCGGGATGCTTGCAAGGGAAGATTGGGCAAGTGTGACCCATCTGGCAAAAGAGAGCGAGGCGGCCTTCCAGGATGAGAGCTTTCCTATCATTTTCTCCAAAATGAAAGCATACATATTTTTTATATTCGTTGATGCAGGAGGGGGACACCCAGATATTTGCCCAAATCATCAGTTTTCGCAATCCCCAGGCTATCACTAAGAGAGGTGGCATCAACGTCATTAATATTTCCCGAGAAGAAGACTTAGGATTTACTCAGATTAACTTTTTGTCCCGACGCCATACAAAACTCGTTCAGCGTGTTCTTGATCAAATCTACCTGGCCCCTAGAAGCCTCTGCAATCAAAATAAGGTCATCAGCGAAAAACAAATGAGAGAGTTTAGGACTATTACCTCGGCCAAACGTCAAGGACGACCAAGCACCATTATCCACAACATCAAGAATACGGTGGCCCAGCCTCTCCATGCTAAGGACGAACAAATAAGGGGATAGAGGATCTCCTTGCTTAAGCCCTCTAGAGGAGTTAAACTGAGGAGTAGGGGTACCATTCCAGTTCACACTCATAGACGCCGTTGAGACACAAGCCATAATGACTTGGGTGATCTGAGGTGGGATGCCAAACTGATGTAGAGTAGTCTGAGGCGATCATAAGCTTTTTCCGAATCCAGCTTCACCACCATATATCGCTTTTTACAATTCATCAAGGACATGGAATGTATGGTCTCTTGAAGGAGGATAATATTATCGACGATACTACGCCCCGGAATAAAGTTGCTTTTGTTGATGGCGCACCATATAGGCAAGAGTTGACCGAAGACGATTGGCAATCAGCTTCGCCACAATTTTGTAAATAACGTTGCAAAGAGCTATAGGACGAAATTGAGCAATAATGGATGGGTAGTCCTTCTTGGGAATGAGGGATATAAGGGTATGATTCACCACCTAGATTCTACTGGGCATGGCGAAGACCCGCTACACAAACTCAAAAATCAAAGGACCCGGACTTGGGCCAGGGGCAAAGGGAAAATATGAGGCTTGTGGCATGGACTTCGAAATCTTTGACTTTAAATGAAAATGGATTAACGGAAAGAATAAAAAAGGCTTTAATATTAATTTGGTCTCTATAATATATGGGGTTTTTGATTTAGGTCCCTATAAAAAAGGTTAAACTTTTTTCATCCTTGTTTTATTTATTTTTTTAAATTTAGTCCTCGTTTTATTTTATTTTTTGAATTTAGTCCCTCACTAGCGTTGACCGCTGATATGGCACTAGGAGGTCCCTATAAAATTCCTACGTGGCACCAGCGTGGCTTACACGTCACCTGACACATACTTATACAAATATTAGGTTTTGAATTTAGTTCCTATAAAAAATATGTGTTTTGAATTTAGTCCTTATAAAAAATACGTGTTTTGAATTTAGTCCCCATAAAAAATACGCATTTTGAATTTAGTCCATCTTCTTCTCCACCTCCTTCACCACCACCACCACCCCCATCCCCACCTCCATCACCCCCACCTCCTTCTCCTCTCTCCTCCACCACCACCCCCACCCCTACCTCCACCACCACCCCTCTTCCACCACCCCCACGTCCAGCACCTCCTTCTCCACCCTCACCACCAAATGGAAACAACAACAACAATAAAAATCTGCAGATACAACAACAACAACGAAGATCTGCAGATACAACAACATCATCAACAACAACAACAAGAACATCAACAACGAAAATCGTAGAGCAACAACAACAACGAAATGGGGATATGTTTTCGATTTCGAAATTGGGGATCTATTGGGGGGACGGGAGTGAGGCGAATGGGGAGAGAAGGTGGGGGGCGAGAGTGAGGTGAATGGGGGGGACAGTGGAGGTGAGGGGGAAGGTGGGGAGGGAAAGGGGAGAGAGAGGGGTTGTTGTTGTTGTTGTATGGAGGAGGAGGGTGGAGGATGAAGGATGGAGGAGGAGGAGGAGGAGGTTGTAGTGGTGGTGGCCCGAGGAGAGAGAAGGGTGGGGAAGGGTAAGGGGAAAAAGAAGGACTAAAATCAAAATATAAATTTTAAGGGATTATATTCAAAACGTTTTTTTTAGAGGGACTAAATTCAAAATGTAATATGTTTATAGGGATGTATATGGTAATGTGTCATTTATACAAGCCACGTCAGCCAGGCCACATCAGCAGTTTTTGCCACGTAAGCGGTCAACTCACTCCAGGGACTAAAATCAAAAAATAAAATAAAAGGAGGACAAAAAAAGTTTGACTATTTTTATAGGGACTAAATTCAAAATCAGTGATATTATAGGGACTAAATTAATATTAAAGCCAATAAAAAATTAGTTGCAATGAGTAAAGGGGGTTTAATATTCTTAGAATAAATGACAGCAATACACTAGTTAATAAATATTTTTCAACATATATACTCTTTAATTATTATTAGAGAATTCATATAGAACCTGTTAATTTGGGTGCCTCACTATTTTTTTTGAAACTCTAATTGTTGTATTGCATTTGCCCATGATGAAAAAAATGATAAAGGGGGTATATCCAGAAGTACAACAGATGAGAATCTTATTATCAGGTATTTTTTTTTTTAAAAATGTTTGGCAAACAGTTGTAACATTCTTAGGTATAGAGATAGTTATAGGAATTAAAAAAAAAAGAACTTCTATGGTGTATTTGATAAAGTGTCTGTCTATTTTAGATTTTGGTAAAATTGTGTTTGAAGAATTGATTTTAAAAAATTATGTTGAGAAGAATTGATTTGTATTTGGTAATGATATTTTAAAAGTGTATTCAGAAGAATTGATTGTGTTTGGATGATAAAAGTAAAATCACTTTTGATATGTAAATATAAAGAATTTTGTGGGTCCCACATCCAGAATTGATTTTGTTCAACGTAAAAACTAATAGATTTTTACTTCCATTAAAATCAATTATACCCACCCAAAATCAATTCCCACTTTTTCATGTTGGGTAACCAAACACTCCAATTTTTTCCCCACTCAAACATGATTTTGGGTGCCAAACGTGTGTTTAAGAATCTCAAACAAACAGGTACAAAACAATTACTAACCAATGATAAATTAGAGTTATGTCACGTCAGATTATTTTTTTAAGAACTGCAATTCTTATATATTATATTATAGTCCCTAGTCTCTTTCATTTGATGGCTATTCCCTCTTGTTTTTACATTGCTTTATTCACTTACCCAATATAGGCTACTAAGACGTTCTACACTTTGTATTGAAATCAAATGCTCTTCATTACCCATAATTTTAAATTTTAAATAAAATAATTATAATTTTAAATAAAAAATTGAAAATAAAATTTAATATTTAGAGACTTAACTGCAAAATTTAGTTACAAAACTAACGATATCGAAACGGTTACTTTCATAACAGGACCGTAGAAATTGCCTTAAAAAAATGCATATAATATTTTATTCTCATCTCATGAGAATATTTTTCTCAACCCCTCCAATAAAAGCAAAAACAATGAAAAGTTAAAAGTTACGAGATACTTGGGAATCTTTGATACTCATAAATAAATTGTCTAAGAACATGTTAATACACATTTCTTACTCGTACATTTTCAGGAATGTATTTAGAATACTTCAAACAAACACACCCTAAATACTAATACATGAGGTGGCCTAACTATACGAAGCAGACAGGTTCGACAACTTCAGAGTTGAGAGGTATGGCATGATATTATTCAATAAATAATCAAGAACTAACATATTTTTAAAGTTATGGCTTGGATAAATACTAAAGATCTTCCAGATTATAATTAAAAATGTGTCATACATGACCTTTTTTTTTAATCTATCATATATTGATTTTGTGAAAACATTGATTTTATTAAGGGGGTTTCTACGGTCCCGTTGATAAAACAACGGTTTTGGAACCGTTGTTTTATTTAACTAATGATAAGCAAAAATTTTGCCACGTTAAATTATTATTTTTAAGGACTATAATTTTTTATATTATATTATAGTTCTTAATCTTTTTTATTTTACAAATTTGTCCGTATGGAAAAGACCTATGTTGTAGGTGAAAGTCCTATTTTTTCCTCTCCTGTTTCAGTTTTACGATCGGTGATCCTCCATGCCTGATATTCTGTTCCTTATGGCCTCCGATCAACCACCGACGAAGGTTGCCCTCTCCACCGCCGATCTGGTCTTCGATGATGACTGCTCCATCGCCGCCGACTCGTGGTCCATCAAGACTGAGTACGACAGTACTCTCGACAACGACCAACGCCGTGCTCCGTGCTCCGAGAGAGAGGTGGGTTTCGTGAGAGAGAATACGAGAATCTGTCAGTTTACCCGTAATTTTAAAATAAAATTTGAAATAAAAATAAATCTAAAATTTAAGAACTAAATTGCAAAATATTTTCATCAACGGGACCAAAACCGTTGTTTTTACAACGGGACCATAGAAATTGCCTTTTATTAATCTCTGTTTTTTTACAGATAAAAACTCCCTTATTTTATTCATTTCTAAAATCCTTCAGTGCAAAATGGCAACATCACCTTTTGGGTAAGTTGTCGACTTCCAAAAACTGGCATATAAGACCTGTAATTGGAAGTTCTCAGCATGCATGATTTGATTTTGGAATGTACTCCTTCAGTAGTTGATCTTATTATGAGTTATTCATGATATATGCATGACCAATCCATACTTAACTTAACTTGCATTGGTGAATGATTAATTTACCAAAGGAAAATACTACTAGAAAAAATGACCTTTTAGATATCAAGTCATTAATGTGAAAATATGGCAGTCGTGAATTCATGATCCAAGAGCCTTTATCACCTAAACTGCATTAAGCTAAAATACAAACCATATCTTTGTAGGATCGAAGAAAACATGAAATAATGGCTTTCTAATTGTCGCAAAAGATTGAGGTAACTATGCTTTAATATGTGAACTACTGAACTTCCAAAGAACAAAATATAGGAAATAAAAAAATTGATTAATGAGGTCAAGGGGTGCTAGTTCAGTTGATAGCGCATAGCATTTATAACCCCTGACACCAGAATTCAGACCTCCCTCCTCCAATAAAAAAAATGAATAATGATACATTCATGTCTAGCACCATAAACATCAACAGAGCTATCCTGGAAAAGGTGGCAATGCTTAGTAAGACAGCAGCCAATTTTGCTACATTGAAGGAGTGTTGGGCCATTAACAAACCAATTAAATAGGTGAAGATTGCTGAAGTAGATGACAGTAGTGTGATATTTGCAACAATCATTCATGAAACGACAATGTTTGATAGACTCAAAGAGGTACACAAAAAAAAATTGAATAACACAATTACAATTCCAATATTTTCTCACCATAGCAGCGACTATGGTGCTATGGTAGGAGACTTGTATCATTGAACTTATCTGAAATGATCTTGACATCCCTGCCATGAAGGGAGGCTTTGGTCCTTCCTAAATACAAAATGGAGATATCAGTGTGGAGTTAATTTTGTAGAAACAAAAGGTAGAAATTAATTTTGTTGCAAGTTATTTATAGAATTTTAGCACCCTATATTGTAGAGAATGACTTTGCATAAAATTTTTAAAAGAAATTACTACTATTCTTAACTTAATGAAGGTATCTATTTATTTTCTGTAAGAGTCCATTACCTGATCATAAGCATTCATCACCTTTGGTGCTCCATTGATCATAAGTCATGCTCATTTATATATTCGAACTAAAGGTAACAACACGATATTTCTGTAGGTAAGACCATGTTGGTGTGCTCACAGAACCCTGTACCATGTGCAGAAATTTTATTAGAAAATATGAATGCAAGCTGCTCCAATGATGCATGATTGCACACTTAATCCAAAAGGAAGATCTTTAACATACCATTCAATAATCAATAGCAGTACGAATGTTTAAATCAGAAAAATTATATACAAAATGAGGATAGATCAAGGTAAACAAACCAGAATTGAGTATATTAAAATTACATTGTCAATATAACAAATTATTTGAAATGAGAAAAAGTCTATGACAGCTTTCAAAATATATTTTAATTGTGAAATCTTTGTAACCAAACTTTGGGATTTTTGGGAAAACAGTAAGATCGTTACCTTTGAGGGTCTTTAAAGAGTGTCAAATACCTCACGATACACAACATTTTTGGTTGACTTACACACTCTTTGTTCTTCATCAAGAATTTTAGACCCTTTCTTGACTTCACTCGAGACACTGCAACATACAATTGTCCATGAGTGAAAACTGGCCTTGGAAGATAGATGCCAACATGAGAAAGAGATTGACCTTGGCTTTTATTTATTGTCATGGCAAAACAAAGGGCCAATGGGAATTTTCTCCTCTGGAATTTAAACGGTAATCCATGATCACTTAAATCATATTCAACCTTGGAACCAGAATTTTGTCCCCAATATTCGTACCTGTTATCATCGTTGCACCTATTACATTCTTCCCCAGCTCATTTACCAGTAGTCTGGTTCGATTGCATAAGCCAGCTGCTTGATCAACATTCCTCATCAGCAATACAGGGACTCCAACTTTTAGTCTTAGTTTATGGTTTGGAACTCCTGAACATTTAATTTCATTCAGAAACTCTGGTGTGAACCATTTACCTTGAACCTTGCTATTTTCATCCGATTGACAAACAGAGTCATAACTTAAATACTCTCTTTCATCACCAGGAATTAATGAGATGACAAAATCATTAACTTGTTCAACAGATTCTAGAGATGGTGCAAGAATTCCTCGCTCCTCAAAATATTTTGAGTTGTTCATATCCTGCAATAATGCGGGATAGGCAAACTCAACCAATAACTTCAACAGATGTGAACATTCTGGAATTAATAGGTCCTCTGGAATGTCAATGTCGCTCTCACCATGTTCATTTGAATTGTTATCTCCGTCTCCAATCCGAAGAATCCATTATGCAAATTGTCTTATTTCTTCCTGGTCTACATCCCCGACTGAAGTAGTCAGCCTCATGTTTGCTGTAAGTTTCAATACTTTGCAGTTTTCCCAAATCTTAGATGAATTAATTGCAGCTTTGACAATTTCTTGCCTTGATCCTTTCCTAATCACAGGTAATATTTGCCTAAAATCACCACCCAAAACAACCACCTTCCCACCAAATGGTTTTTTAAGGTTATCCTTGTTATCAGATGCCATTATATCTCACAAGGTGCGGTCGAGAGATTCAATGCAAAACCTATTCATCATCGGTGCCTCATCCCAAATAATTAGTTTTGCATGCAACAGGAGTTTTGCCCTAGCACTCCCTTAGTTAGTATTGCAAGTTGACTCATTATTGATAATCAATGGAATGGCAAATGTAGAATGAGCAGTTCGACCTCCAGGCAACAACAAAGAGGCAATGCCACTAGAAGCCACATTTAGTACAATTAGTCCTTGCGAACGAATACTGGCAGATAGAGCCTTCCATAAAAATGTCTTTCCTGTACCCCCATATCCATAAAGGAAGAAAAAACCACCTGATCTAGACATAACAGATTTCATAATTTCTTCATAGACACCCTTTTGTTCTACAGTCAAAAACTTCATGAAAGAGGAGTGTGTTCTTGACATCTCGATTCTGTCATAGCTAAGTTCATCGACAATCAATTTATTTTGGAAGTCATGCATATCCGATAAATTAGGGAATGGCATAGAAGAATAATCTTTAAGAGATCTCTCATTTGATCGAAGTAACTTCTTCAGTTCAATCAGACAAAGATTTTTCAACTCATCTTCACCGACCTGTAGTCCTGCAAAAGAATTCACATTGATAACAAAAGATATATTACATAAACATTACTAAAAAATAGTAAATACAAGCATACCTTGAATATTTATATCCCTCCTCCTATCATAGCCAATCCCATCAGACAATAGCTTCCATGTGAACTTCCATACCACACATGGCTTTGTGATTGTATTCAATGCTAACAATGTAACAAATAACTTTCTCAACTGATTACCAGAAGCCAAATGACTTGCTTCAGTGATTGCATCTATGAACTCTATATCATCGGCTAGTAACCCCATTGCATAACATGCTTCTTGAAAAGTTTTGTATGTTATTCCGTTAACTGTCCTAAGACAATCATATCCAATGCAACCATTTTGAACCGTCAGCAAAATTCTCATATAATATAGTTCACCAACTCCTGGAGGTATGTAATTAAGCCTTCCGATACTTTGACCTTGCTTCCTTGGTTGCCACAATTTTAGATCATTGTGATACACAAACCTTGTAGGGAACTCTGCATATGTAAGACCCCTGCCATCAACGTAAATTTTGTTGGCATCAAACCATGCAAGAAACATTGTGTCCAATCCTTCAGACTTTTTCACAACTTTTTCAATTTCATCATGGTCATTGAAATAAACCGGCTGTTGATTATGAAGATGGAACATTAATCTCTGCACCGATGGCCACTTATGATGGATATCAAAGGCAAATATTCTCCAAATAGCCTCACAAGATGAAACATATCTACAATCATAATATTGTTTGATTTCGTCAACAGGTTTATTAATGTCACCATTTTCTTGTCCATTACATATTTGTAATGTAGCTCTATCAGGACCTCTGTTGACGTGTTTAAACAGATATTTTATGGAGTTTGACTTGTTACAATACTCGACATTGATATGTCCTCCATACCTCATTAGAAGTTTAGGATTGTATGAAACAACACTCCTATTATCCAACTTAGCTCCTAGTTTCTCAATAAAGATGCCAGATACCTCAGATAACCTTCCTCATCAATTATAGTGGTTGATTGAAAAGTTTTTGGATAATACTTCGAGCACCTTCTCTTTTTCATGCATGGAGACCTTGGGTTAGCAACTCCACAGGGACCATGAATCATGTAGTTGGATACTGCAACAGATAATGACGGATAGAGTGCTGGATCAGGCAATTCAGCAGAAATTACATTGTCAATATCTGTTCCAGTCTTCAACTTATTTGTAGCACTTAGCCATAAAAGTATATGAGCATGGGGTAGACCTCTCTTTTGGAACTCCACAGTATACGTCACTAAAAAAATGAGAAATATTAAAAACTAAACATGACCAAAATAGTGTCATTTATTAAAAAGTAAAAGTGTCATGAGAACTTGCCTGCATCAACTTTTCCAAATATCTCGTCTTTCCTCAAATCATTCATCATTTGATCCAATTTCATCTTGAAGACTCTACAAACAATATCTGGTCTATCAGATGGTGTGAGTTTCCTAATTGAAACAAAGTCTTTTATTTCCCTCCAATTTGAGTTGCAAGTAAATGTTATGAAGAGATCTGGATATCCAAAACGCTTGTAGAGGGCCATTGCATCTTGGCAATTGTTAAGCATGTATCTCATGCCACCTGTGAATGATGGTGGCAAGATAACACGTCTCCCAACAAAAGATGGGTCTATTTCTCCTCTACTTAGTGCATCTTGCAAACCATTTAGGATGTCACATCTTATAGCCTTTTGATTCGCCCTGATGAAGGAAAGTCTCTGATACTCTATCATGGTATAACAATCGACTACAAACTGTTGAAATAACCTCTTTGAGTTGACAATATTACCAAACTCAACATCTCTCTCTTGAATTCTGAATGCAAAAAACTCTCTCATGGATACCCTTGTCCTTTTACGATGTTGGCTTTCATCCTCAGAACCCTTGTATGGAATGTCTTCTTGATATTCGTCTTCACCATAAGGGAACAACAATGGATATTGAAGGGGAAGGAATGCAGTATGCGTCTCATGAAGTCTGCACAAATCACCAGATAGTTTTTTAACAATGATGTCTCTCCCAAATTCCATATTGTTTAAATCACCCACTACCAATGCTGCGACTTCATTTGAGGTGGGTAGATTGTTCGTCCTTGCATCTGTTGAACGATTTCTGAATAGTCTAAGATAGAAGTTTGATGTTTCATCTTGATCAACAAATTCCCTAACTCTTCGAAAGGACTGAGCCAATGGATTGTGGTCATCAATCATTTTTGTCAAATCTCGGACCAAGGAAGTATCAAATCCTTGGGAGGTGTTCTGTGATCTACAAATAAACATTTATTCCAAGTGAGAGTTTATTTATATAGTTTAGTGCTAAAACTAAGGTAATCAATAAACATGTTTAAACACATACCTAAAATGGTTAACTCTATTCAAAAGTTCAGTACTTGTATCATATATATATAGTTGGGCAAATTTTGGTGTACACCCTCTTTGAGGCAACAAACTTCCATACGATGGAAGTTTTGCCCACTGAGAATGAATTGCAGTGGACCACCCCCATCACATATGGAAGTTTCTATCTTGCCTCCAATTGAAGTAAATGAAAACATACTATTATATGCTCGTATATTGTCCTTGAAGTGAGTACTTCTATGATCTTTTCCATTTGTTAGATTGAACAATAAGTCTGGTGGCCTTTGAAGGAATGGAAGTTGTACAATTCCCTTCATACAACACAAAGAAAATTCAACATTATATGGCTCCCTGTTCTTTTCGGATCTTTCCCCATACCACATTTGAGCCTTACAATGATCACAGTAAAATGAGGGATCCTCAAGGTCCAAACACGCTGCAAAAGAAGATGGGAATAGATTATTATGTTGGAATTGAATGTTTGAAATCCAATAAACAAAAAGGTTTAGTATAGGCATAGGAAACCACTAAACTTACATTCACTCTCAGCTTTCTCAAAGATGTGTGAACGGAGTTGAGGAGCCTTTTCATTGTCAAATAGGCCTAAAATAAAACAATGACACAAATAATAGTGTAACAAAAACCACACAGAGAAAATACAGACAGAACAATTTGATTATTTCAGTCTTAGTATATATGAACATACCCATAGAAGAACCCAAAGCAGAATTCACATTATTGTCTAAGTCAATGTCAAAATCGAGCCTTGTAGGTCCAATTGACCCCATTGCATCTCTGGAATGTAGGAGACCTTTTTGTGTCACCTTGGGTAAATTAGAATTCAATACCTCCGATAGTAGTGCATTGTCATTATGACTGAAAGGTGGATGAAGCACTGCTTATAATAGAAGAAATCAAGAGCAACACAATTTATTAGATGACCATGCATCAATAAAGAAGTACCACGAAGAATATATTTTGAGCATACAAATAAATGTATTATAAAGATGCATCTTGACCTGAATCTATTGTAGTTGAGGAAGAATCTTTGTAGGCTTGAGGAGTAGTAAATTCCAGACTTGACGATCTATGCTCTCGCGTTAGCACAACATTTTCTGTGAATTTGATCCGTTGTGGTGTGCAAATAATGACATGTAGATGTATAAGTCATTCTATTATGCATAGTATTTAATGTACAACACTATTGAGTTTGTTTAAAAAACCTGGTTCAACCCTTTTTTTCATGTTTCTTTTATGAGTCAGTATCTTCATCCTCCTTGATCGGGCTCTACGATACTCAAGTGTTGCCATGTTCAACTTGTTAGATTGATGGGTTATTGTACCCACGTTTTGAACAAAATCAACCACAGGAGTGTTTCCTTTGTTCAAAGTAAAAAAGGTATATTAGACACATTGTAGTATGCACATGAAACACTACCAAGTTAAATTGAAAATGCATCAAATACTATGAAAAAATACCAAATGTCAATGGTGACAGATGCGTCGACTTCAAATTGACGATTGGCAAATAACGAAGCTGAGTTCTGTCAGCTGAAAAAATGGATGCACCAAGGAGATCAAACATTGTATGACTAAAACAAAAAAAATCTATGCTAGTAGATTTATGAATTGCACCTATAATTTTATACTACAAACCTGATTCGGGTCTATTTTGGATGAGAGATTTTTGGTATATAATCTTCCTCCTTCTGGCTCGAGCATTTGCAGAATCATTAGCATCCATGTTTAAGACATTTGCTTTGAAGGTTGCCCTATGTGTCCAAATTATTGATTTAATTAAATTTCATTACGCATTTGATCAAATTAATGTCCTATATATAAAATTTAAGTTCTTGGCTCTAAATAGTGTAAATGGAAAAAAAGTTCCACCCATAAGCAAATTTCATTATTTTGACAAACTAGTAACGGTAAATAATCAGAATGATTTTGCATGAAATAAGTTCAAACTACTTAAATCATAAAAAACATAGGCTGTCATTTATTGTCACCCCTCCAAAACTTCTTAAATATTAACGAATTATTATTTTAAATTAGCATAAGATGTCATCATTTCTCATAGGGGTAGATCAGATGCCCCTCAGCATGGAATGGAACTTTGGGTCCATGGTGCACCCATATCCTGAACTTGGTATAATAGGTTTTGTGTATTTACACTTTTCCCCAAAATTTCATGAAAATCTTATTTGTGCCTCTCTCTTCATTGGTTTTGTTTTTCAGTCTATGGGATGACCCAACGTCGACTGTGATTAGTCTTTCACAATTCACAATAAGTAACATACCTCACCCTAAATGGTGCCATACCATAGACCCAAAGTTGTACTCCCTCCTCACTCAATTACAAGCAAAAAAACAAAAAAAAAAAACTCAAATGTGGTAGTCTAAAATATAAGTAAATCATAAATAATTTTACTTTATTAAATAAAATCTTTTTTATAAAACACATTTCATTTAATTTAGATTTTAATTTTAATGACTCTTTTATTAATAATAATTTAAAGAATAAAGTTTATTTCTTTGATAAAATCAATCAAATTTTATGATGTTAATTAATTTTCTTAATTAGCATGAGTTAATTTTATTTGGTTATATATACAAGTCTAGACACACTAGATTGATGTAAGGGAGATAGGAGATGGGTGGATTATGTAAACTAAACTTTTTTACTCTCTAAAGTTGCTTGATGTTCTGAATTAACTGTTTTTCTAATTAAAATTTTAGTTTATCCAATATCCAATATATATATATGGTTCTATGCTAAGGGCATCTTTAGTGAGAGTTCTTATTGGCTTCTTAGTGTGTGTTTGTATAAGATTCTGGTTGACTCAAACGAAAAAATTGTCTTTCGTGAGGCACTTTAAACAAAAGGACCAAAGGACCTCTTTTTAGTGAACATCTGTTTAAGTTGCTTAGAAATCTAAAATAAGCAGGCTATTAATGGGTTCTAATAAATATCTCCAAGGGAGAGAAATTAAAATGAGTGCTTAATAGGGAGAGACGCTTGTATAAACACTCTCTCTCTTTTCTCTTGACGGATTTCATATGTATTTGCGGATTTTAATTGGATGTAAAATTATGGATGAGACGTATTTAGTAAATTTTTGAAATTACTGAATTGGAAGAATTTGATACCTATTAAATATTTGGGATAAAAAAATATACTCCCTCTGTTCTTTTTATATGTCGTTTAAGGTTATTTTGTTATAACCAATGAATCAATTAATTGATAATTTTTTTTATTATACTCTTATTTATTCACTATATTATTTTATCTCTCTACATTAATGTGTCACGTCATTTTAAATATTTTTATCCCCTTTTTTGAATTATAGTGAAACAATTAGTGTTAGTAATAAATTTATATTATTGGAAAGTAAAATAATTTTTGGGAATAGATGTATTATTTAATTAGTTTTTGAACTTCTCAACTACTATATTAATCAAACAATTAATTGGACTAAGGGTATATTTATCAAAATGTAATCTTAAATTATCAAAACGACAAATAAAAAAGAACAATTTTTCTTAAAAACCGACAGATAAAAAGAAACTGAGAAAGTAAAAATTAGTGATGTGTTGTAAGATTCATTTAGGCTATGTTTGGACGAGAGTTTTTGGAGGGGAGGAGAGAGAAGAAGAAGGAAAAATTTATAATCCTCAATTATCTTATTTAGGAGTTTTTAAAATTAAAAAAAAGTTTTATATCTTAATATCTACTACCTTCTAAAATAATATTTCTTTTATTCTATTAAAATCAAATAAAATAATTAAAAATTATAAATCCTCCCCTCTTTTTTCTTTTTCTCTCTTTTCCTTCAAAAACTTCGGTCCAAACATAACTTAAGGAGTCAAAAGTAGATACTTTACTCAAGATGACCCGCCGGTAGACCATCATTACTGCGGGTGAAATATGAAAGACAATTCAGCTAGCTGTTAGTGAAAAGATAGACAAGACTTATCTGTCTTGCAAGTAAGCTAGCCTCTGCATGCAAGAAAAATGATTACAAACCCAATTTATTTATTTAATTAAAATTCATTAATTAATAAAATGTTATGGGAAATAGACCTGCATTTGGGGAGAATCAAACGGAAACAACAATTTTCCAGATTTTATGAATAACACCACACACACACGAACATAAAGGACATTCAGAGTTCTTGACCCATATATGAAGCCATAATGATGCATCACTTACGAAATTTGAAACTTAAGTTACATGGGATCACAAAACACCATTTCAAGCCATAAAATTAAATTAACAAATCACAATTAAACAAACAAACAAACAAAGTACTCTCTCCGATTCTATTTATAAAAACATAATTTTAAAATTATACAGATCAAAAAATACATTAAAATATGTTATTTTTTATTAATAATATTATAATTTTAATTTTTTTTAAAAATATCCTTACATTAAATAAAAAATAGATAAATTCTTGATAAGTGGTGTGATAATTAATGAAAGTAAAATTGAAAAAAAATAATTTTGTTAAAAATAAAATATTATTTTTTATAAAAAAATCAAATAAAAATTATATTTTATTTCTTATGAATAAGATTGGAGCAAGAATAAACAAACAAAGTAACAGAGAATTTTCTAATTTTGCATATATATCTACCAAACGAGTTTAAAAGTTCACAAATTTTCACACATGCAGAATTTTCACCATCTTCACAACATGGTGAGGCAAAAAACAGAGGCTCTTGGAGCCACAAAACCGCGACCAAAATACTCAGAAAAATATATAGGGGAACAAAAATCATTCAAAACACTTCATGATCATGATCGAGCTCATAAAAAAAAGACATCATTTGACACGTTTTAACATCAAACAGTATCTCATAAATATTCCTAAGGTGAAAGAACCAAAATTTTGCAACTTTTCAAGCAACAAATCAAAGCTTCGACAAAGAGATGTAGTGATAGAAAACATACCTGGCCCCTTGTGGTTTTTTTTTTTTGGGAATTATGGCCCCTTGTGGTTGGATTCAATTTCTTCCTTTTTTTTCCTCAAAAATAGGGGAAATGGAATAATTAAATTTAAATCACCATTTTAACAAGATAAATAAAAACAACATAAAATAAAGTGCTAGAACACTAACAAATAGATCAGTAGATCACTAGGTTCTTGAGCTTAGGGGAGCCCCATAACCAAGTGGTTTAGTATTTATAAAACACACATACATATCTATCATATATATATAATATAGCCTTGCATTGCATATATGCATGTTGAAGATTAGATGATTTGAGTGAGTTTCTTCTTCCCTTACCTTTGATCTCCACTATTGGTATCTTAAAAACCTTCTTGCTCAAAGCTTTTCAAATAAAATGGAAACGGTTAGTGAATATGAGAAGGGAAATGAAAACCAAAGAAGGAATGAGAGAGAGAGAGAGGTGAAGAGGAAGAATAGAAGGTGTTGATCACAAGTTTGGAAAGAGAGAGCTAAGGAAACAAAGGAAAAGAGACTCACCTTCATGGTGAGGAGAGCTACAGTAGCGCTCTCTCTTATGACTTATGAGGGAGGAAGAGAGAGCATTAGTTCAAAAGAGTCATAATTACGCTTATTACCAAGTACAAGAAAAAGGGTGAAATAATATTTGAATCTTTTAAAAGAAGGAATCAAATACATTTACACTTTCTTTGGTTAGTAAAAGAAAATAAAAAAAAAGATAAAAAAAAAGAAGGTGAAAGGAAAAAAAAGAGAAAAAAATGAAATAATTTTTTAGTTGTTTGGTATGATAAAAAGTAAAAGAAAATAAAGGTTAAAGTTTTTTTTTTCTTGTTTGATTAATTAAAAAGTGAGAAAAAAATAATGAAATATATTTAATAAATGACAAATATTCCTTTATAATGTAATAAAAAGAATAAAATATAAAATATATCTTTACCTATACAAAAATAGAAAATAATTAAATATTTAATCACAACCTAAAGTAAATTAAAAAGTATTAAACAAATTAAAAAATTATTTTATATCCCAAAAATATTTATTTATATAATAAATAATAAATCCATTAATTTAACAATGAAATAAATACAAGGAGATTTTTGACCTTTTACTTAAAATGGCTTCTGGATGCCATTTTCTTCCCAGATCAGGGAGGAAACAAATTCTCGTGGGTCCCACAATAAATGCTTCTTTCCATCTCGTGTTTCAGCTGAACCAAACGGTGAAGTAATCGTCAAGCTTTCTTTCCGCGCTCTTTACCCTCAACCAAACCGATCGTTAGTAATCATGAATCAAAATGACAACGTAAGAAAAAAAAATTCTCATGGAAGTGAAATATATTAAGAGATTTGTATGAAATTGAACAAATATAATCAAAATTAACAAGAATTTGAATGAGATTTATTTTTTAAAAAATAATTGGATAATTAGAAATTGAAACGTAGTTACAAAAATAAAAAAGAAACCATTATGGATTCGTTTGTTTTAAATTTTGGTAAAATTGTGTTTGATAGAATTGTGTTTAAAGAATTAATTTTAAAAAAAAATTGTGTTGAAAAGAATTGATTTGTATTTGGTAATAATATTTTAAAAGTGTGTTCAGAAGAATTGATTGTGTTTGAATGATAAGGGTAGAATCACTTTTGATAGGTAAATATAAAGAATTGTGTGGGTCCTACACCCAGAATTAATTTTTGCAAATAGAAAAGCAAGTAGGTTCTTGCTTCCATTAAAATCAATTCTACTCACCCAGAATCAATTCTAGATTTTCCCTTTGAGTAACCAAACAGCTCTGATTTTTGTCAAAATCGAGTTTGATGACTTGTCAAACTCAATTTTGGTGGCCAACGTCCGTTGCAAAATCTTAACCAAACGGGCACTATATTGGTGTATATTTAATTTTATTATTTACATGAGAAAAGACAATGATTTATATAAATAATAAATATAAATTTTTATATGAATAGTAATCACCAAATTTTTATATTAGGAAACATAGTAACTAAGGCTCTGTTCGCCAAAAATAGCTGATAAGCTAGCTTATAGTTGATGAGGTAACTAATAGCTTATAAGCTAGCTTATAACTGATGAGGTAACTGATAGTTTATAACTAAAAAGCTAGCTGGGATTTAAAATGTTCAAAAAAATTAGTTGATGAATAAGCTGATAAATATAAAATGACATAAAAGAATATGTTTATACATTTCTTATATTTATTATTTATTTAAAAATTGTAATCACTAATTTATTTCATATTATTTACCCTCTTTAAATTGAAATATTAATTTATTTTAATCTTATTATTAATTTTAAATATTTTTATTAGACAAAATGAAATAATATAAATAAAATCAATTTTAAACAAAATTGATGTAAGATTTTTTTATAACTACACACGTAGAGTTTTTTATATTTTTTAAAAAAGAGTTTCACTTATATAGGAAGAGTGGTTAAGGAATTTTTTTTTTAAAAAAATAAGAGATAGAAAAGGGGGAATAAGAATAAAAGAGTGAGGGTAAAAATGAGAAAAAAACAATAAGTTATAAGCAATAAGTTTCATGAGATAGCTTCTCAAAAAAACTATAAGCTAAAATGAAATAAATTTATTTACTGAACACTGCTATTGTGATCAAATAAGCTTATAAACTAGTCAAATAAACTATAAATTAGCTTATTCACCTTATCAAACAGAGCCTAAATATTATCGCATATAATGGGAACATTTAAGAATTGTAACCAAGATAGAAATCGATTCAGTTAGAACAGGTGAGGTTAGTTTTATCTTAAATTGGAATATTAGACTTTTTCCTAGACCTAATCTCTTAGGTGGATTTTACAATGTACAATCAAATCTTTTTGTGCACATGCACAAATGCTCTAAAAGCCATTGATTTTTGTACTTTTAAATCTGACGGTCAAGATTAGGGAAAGGCAACCTGTTTAAATAGTAATGTGAAAGTTTGTTAAAGATATGCTGATTGGTGTCTAGAGAAGGCATTAATTACCAAAAAGGCTTAAATTTTTTAAAATTAAAATTTTGACCACATTTTTGAGAAAAAAAAATCATTTTTTGCCTACATTTTTAAAAAATTATATTTATTGCCAAGGAAATTTCTACTAACTTACCCTATTTATTACCCTAATTAATGCTATTACCGCTTGTGCTCTCTCTCTCCCCTCTCCCTCTTGCTATCTTTCTCACTCTCTCTCTCTCTTGCTCTCTCTCTCGCTCTCCCCTGCTCTCTAAAAACCTCTCCCTCTCTTTCTCTCTCAATCTCTTTCTCGCTCTATGAAAAATCTCTCCCTATCCCTATCCCTCTCCCACTCTCTTGCTCGTTATGTCGCTCCCTCCCTCTCCCTCTCCCCCACTCTCTAAAAACCTCTCCCTCTCCCTCTCTTTCTCCCTCAATCTCTTTCTCGCTCTATGAAAAACCTCTCCCTATCCCTATCCCTCCCTCTCCCACTCTCTTGCTCGTTATGTCGCTCCCTCCCTCTCATTCCCTCTCTAGGGGGAGAAAGAGAGGGAGAGAGAGGGAGAGGGAGAGTGAGAGAGAGGAGAGAAAGAGCGATAGAGAGAGGGAGAGGGGGAGAGAGCAAGAGAGAAAGGGGGAGAGAGCGAGAGAGAGAGAGAGGGAAAGAGGGGGAGATGGGGAGAGAGAAGGAATGAGAGAGGTGAGAGAGAGAGCGAGAAAGAGGGAGTAAGAGGGGTGGAAAGGGAACGAGAGAAAAGGGAGAGAGAGAGTGGAAGTGAGAGAGAGCGAAGGAGAGAGAGGGTGGAGAGCGAGAGAGAGAGGGAGCGAGAAAGGGGGAGAAACCTTGAGAGAAAGGGGGAGAGAGGGAGCGAGAGAGGGGGGAGAGGGAGTGAGAGAGGGAGAGAGGGGACCAAAATATGAACATTAGAATATCTGAGAAAAACTCTACGTGTTATTCGTTCTCTGGGGATCGAGAGAAGATTTCGATTTCTATTGTGGGGTCAAAATATTAATGAATGAAAGGTTGGGCCACATAATTAGATTACTAGTTGTTTTGTAGGGGAATATTGAAATATATGAACAACTAGAGTTGTAATCTGGGGTCAAAATTAATAAATTAAATATTGGGCCAATAAATAGATTATTACTTCTTTTGTGGGTCAAAATTGAAATATATACAAAACCTATCAAACTGCCAATTACCAATTTCTGGTCCACTTGTGCACATGCACAAAAAGAGTTGTTTGTGCATTGTAAAATCCACCAATCTTTTAAGGTATAACTTGGCTAGGGATGTAAATAGGGCGGGGCAGGCATGGGTAGTAGCTACCCGCTACCCGCCTCGTTGGGTACCCCGCCCCATACCCGTACGGGTACCCGCTATCCAGGCTTTAGCGGGTACCCGCGATACCCACAGATATCCACGAGTATTTTAAAAAAATAGAAAAAACTAAATTTTTTTTTCATACAACATTGTCCATAATAAAAATCATTATAAGTATAGCATGAGAATTAATACAAATACATCAATAATACATATTTACGGATATCCACAGGTATTTAAAAAAATCTAAACAAATTTAGAAAAAACTAAACAAAAAAGTTTTTTTTTCCGTACAACATTGTTCATAATAAAAATCATATAATAAAAGTCATTATAAGTATAGCATGAGAATTAATACAAATACATCAATAATACATATTTAGTAGCCACTTGTTTAATACTAAAACAAAGAAAGACAAAAACTAAAAATTACATCACTCTACGACACTTGTATTGACCACTTTAGGAATATATCTATATATATATAAAATAAATGTAGTTAATTATCTTAGCGGGTATAGGTACCCACGAGTACGGATATCTCACTATCCGTCTCCGTCCCCATTTATTAATAGGTACTTCAAATACTCATTTACTTTACCCATAAATACCTGTTAAAATACCCAACTCGTACCCACACGGATACAGATTTTTTTGTCATCCCTAAACTTGACTCTTTTTTGAAAGCATGTTATGGTTTGACTTGAAAGTCTTTTTTTTTTGTCAGCCCCGAAAGTCTAATTGAATAATTACTTTTTCATAAGATTCTTCAATAATCTAATAGTCCGGGCCTTTATTAGTGCTAATAAATCTAACACTCTCTCTATCCCATAAAAATAGTATTTTAATTTTTTTTACACAGATTAACAAATATAATAAATTAATAAGTGAAAATAATAATTTTATCAAAATAATTTTATTATTTATATTGTTCAAAAATCAATGCAATACTCTTAAAAGTATTACTACTTCCGTCCCTAAATATAAAAACACGAGTGTATTCACCCGTGCTATGCATAGGATATATAATGTGTATTATTTGATTAGTTCTGAATTTTAATGTAGATTACAGTAAAAAAAATATTAATTATGGTTAAAATAGTAAAATAATTTAAATAATTGTTGTGAGTAGACATGTCAAAAATACAAATGAGAATGAACTCACCCGAACTGACTCAAAGTTTGACGGGGACAAGCTACTTTGACGGGTTTAGTGGTCGAGTTTGAGTTTATACTATTTTTCAAAGACAGACATTGGTGGGGTGTTGAATTGCCCTCAAACCCACCTTGATATTTAAAATATTAAAGTAAAAAATAATAAAATTGTGGGACTTGATTTATGTTCTTAGATTGGTTATAGAAGTTTGCACCTTTAGGAAATTATTGTTGAGCTTGATTTTTAAATTATTTCTAATTGGATTCTCATGAGTCAAGTTCTTTTTTATTTAACAATTTTAGAACGAGCTTATTCTTCCTTTAGTTTGATGCTTATAGATGATGTAGTGTGTGTTTGGTTCCCGTGGTGTTTTTGTTAGTCTATATTATCTTTCGATATAAACGGAAACAAAAACACAAAACAGAATACTACCTAACTAAACGGGATGTACTACATCTGATCATGGCATCCTCGGCTACATACAACATGAGAAAATTAAATGAGGAATATCCTCAAACTTTCATCCAATCATAAGACGTAGGATATCCACGAAAAGCAAGAGCAAGTGCAACAATTATTTTAATGTAGATATAGATAAGTTTTCATGTAAAATATTCATCTTAGTGTGTTATATTTTAACTTAGTTTGCATATTTTTATCTTTAATTACTTGTATATCTTAGTTATTTTTTATTTTTTACTCTAATCTTAATACATATCCATACAAATTTTTTATCTCCCCACGTATATTAATAAGGGTTTTTATTTATAATGTATTTCCATGTTACCTAAAAATTATACCCTTCCAAGGATTAATATTTTTTTTTGGTAACATTCCAACGATTAGTATAAAAATAAGAAAAAAAAACTTTATAGTACATCGACCCGTGTTATACATGACATTTATTAAAATATTCATTCAACCAAAAAAATAAATTATTTATTAAAATATTCACTTTAATGTGCATTTTATATTAAAAGATTTACGCATAAGTAATTTATTTTCATATAAAAAAGCTTTTATATCTTTAATCTATATTTGTACTCATATATAAATGTTTTCTTATATTTTTATCAAATTTTTTGTCTTATATTTGTAGTTTTAATTCCCGTAAGATAATACACACCAATATAAATATTTAGTGTTTTGATATTAGTGACCCTTTCATATAGATATTAGTGTTTAAATTTTTTTTAATTTGTTTATATAAAATAAAATCCACAATAAATTAAGTGAAAAAAAATAATAAATAAGATAGAAACTAAATATAAATTTTATCTATGTATTATATTTTTATATGATTTCTTTACTAATCAATTTACACATGATATTAACATTCAAAAGAAAAATCTAGTTTGTTTACACGTGTTTTTAATAAGTTTGTTGATAGTAAATAAGATATGAATTAAATCTATATTTTTCGAAAATGTATTTTTGTTAGTCCCTGTACCTATATAGATTGACATTTAAAACAAATTTCAACTTGCTAGCCGTAATAATGAACCACTTATTTTTTAAACCAATCTAATGTAATAATAATTTTGCATAAAATACTTTTACATGAACTTTTTTTTTTGGATACAATTTTACATAAACTATCGTTTTGTTTGTTTGGTTGTGCTGAAGCTTGTGCTTTTCTTAAATATTTAGTTTTTTCCTTTTTTATTGCTGAATAGATAATTTAGTTAGATCCTTGATTTTTTTTGTCAAATAGTTAAATACTTGGTTATCATCATTTTATACTTATTACCTTATTGGTGTTATGTTATGATAGAAATAGGTTGGATATTATTCTGCTCTTATTCTCATGTTATGTCAATTGTCAATCATTCTATTCCAGTGATATGGTTACCATCAAACTAAATATCTATACTTGAAAAATGTATTTCATAAGGGACTTGCGATATTAATTTTATTATTATTATTATTATTACCATAGTAGGAATAAAAATATAACCGGCGAACCTAATTTAAATCGTTTTTTGTTAATTAACAAATTGTGGAAATGATAACCAATATTAAATTATTATTATTACCATAGCAAAAAATCTATCATACAATGTAATCAATTTAAATTTAAATAATTTATTATTATTACCATAGTTAGAAACCAATATTAACGTGCAAATCAAATTTAAACCGATTTTGATAATTAATAAATTAGAAGAAAAAAATCAATATTAATTGATTATTACTACTACTAAGGGAAACCATATTGTACAATGTAATCAATTTAAAATGTGGTATACCAATCATTAATATTCTTAAAATCTGATATTGATCGAGTTTGTTGGTATGTGTGAGTTGTATATGATTGTGAAAATATTGATTAAAAACTATGTATTCTCATTTATTGTGTTTTCTACATATTTTTTACGATAATCAATTTATTTATAGGTATTAAAAAGAAAATAATCAAATTCTCTAAGACAAAAGAAAAGATTTAATGAATAAATTAGTTAGGTAAAAACACTAAATGACAAATAAATAATGATAACAATATTGATTAATATAAAATAAATATTTTTTGTTTTTTATTAAATATTCCTAAATATTAAAAACTTAAAATTCATATTCATACCGATGATATCAAAGTTGAACTAACATAAAAATAAACTCTTTTATTTATTATGTAATCTCGAGAAAAATAAATTTTAAATTAAGATCAAATAAAATTATTTCCTAAATTTGAACATTAAATTCAAATCAAGATAGAATAGATTAATATTGAAGAGATATTTCTTTCAAAAAAATATTAAAGATATTTTTTTATTTATTTCGTCTAATATTAACTATTACAATAAAATGTTTTAAAATTTTAACATTTTCCCAAAGCCTAATAAAGATAAAATTCAAACACATCTAAAAAAAATTGCCACATAAATTCAAATCCGCAAAATTTAAATAAAAAAAATAAAATAAAAGACAACACATATCTACCATTATTATTATGCAATCATATCAAAGAAATTAATATTTTTTTTCATTGTTCCATACATAATTTCTTAAAAAATATTGAGAATAATACGCTACTAAATTGCGTGTCATTCATGATACTTCTTATTTGAGAGAAAAAAAGAATGTATCTGCATAAAATAAAAAAATTACAAATTAGAAATATTGAGAAAAACAAGCTACTAAATTTTGTTTTATTCATGATGCTTATTGTTTGTATGACAAAAATGATATATCTGTTTAGAATTAAAAAAATAATCACAAATTAGAAATAAAGAACGAAAAACTTATCAACACAAAGTATAGAAACTTTAATTCTAAATAACTAAAAGTGATTAATAAAAAAATTTTAAAAAAAAGACTCGCCTTCGAGAAGAAGTTTAGGTTGATGAATAGAAAAGTAGTGATGATCTTCGATAGAAGAATCAAAATTAAAATAAAACAATATCAATAATTTGGAGACTATGAGAATATGATCAAAATATGGAGATCTCAAACATTGAAGAAATAACAACTAAAAATAATTAATAATAAAATAAAAAAACTTACTTTAGATGAGAAGTCAATGTTGATGATTAGAAGAATAACAACCATACAAATAATAGAATAAAATAAACAAATAAAATATATCAATAAATGAAATTATTTTCATTTATTACAATTTAAGATTAAAAATACAAAAACTAACATGTAAACGAGAGAGAGAAAAGACTAAAAGGAAAACAAAAACTAACCTTCCATCGAAAGTCTTTGAGTGATAGTCATCACAATGTAAGAGTAGAACCAAGAAGAAAATATATATGAAAAGAGAGAACCAAAAAGAGAGAAAAAATCATACCAGTGAATGAATAGTTAAAGAGACATGAAATTTTGGACAGACACGAAAGGCTAAAAGGGTTTCGCTATGACTTTGAGGCTATTGTGCATGTCATGGATGCTAATCAAATGTTGTATTATGCTCATATAAATTTTGTTAAATAAAATCGATGATCGATCATAAGCATTTTAGGAGGAGGTAAAATAGGACAATAACATTTAAAAAGCAAAATCACAAAAATTAATCCTATTATCTGAATTGAGATGAGCAACTTCAACCCAATGAGAGGATTAATGGCCACTAACTATGGCAGAGTGAGAGGACGGATCGGTAGAGACACTGATTAGATGTATTTGTTGAAAATGAAGGGCAGAATGATGGGAAAGAAAATCAAATAAATGGACATATGAGATAAAGCAAAACACAATAATCTTATGATTTTGTTTTCAAGTTTACATTTAATGTTGATTCGGGTGTAATAATATTTAATTAATCATGATTTGTATATTCTATTTTGAATTAAAAGAGAATCATTCGATTTCCATTTTTCTTAGCCTTTAGAATAAATGCTAAATAAAATTTCCTCAAATTGAACGTATTATTGACACGTGTAAAATTTCCTTTTTAAAAGCATTTTGCTTTATTATATATATAGATTTTAACTAATTCACACCCTTTAAGAAAATTGGTTAAGTTGGTTAATAGCAATAAATTTGTCAATGATTTACTATATTTTTCCAAAACTAGCCCTAACACTTATTGCTATCTCTCTTCCCCCCTCTCTCTCATCACTTAATTAATGCATTGGAAAAGGTAGAGTGGTTGGATGATTTGTTTTTATTCACCAATCTTTATTGGAGAGAGAAATAATATACAATAAATATATAGCATTTATGGTTTATTGAGTAAACAAGATTGTACAATAAATAAGGGCGTTTTAGTCAAAAAATAATTAATGTATCTGATTTTTTGGAAATATTCTTATATAAAGGGACTTTCATTTTTTTGTAAAAATTCCTATATCTAGGGATGGAGGTAGTATTAGAGATAAAGTTGAAAAAATAATTAATATTTCATTGAAAAGTAAAATGGCAATTATTTTATGACATCTTTACATTTCTAAAAAAAACTATTTTTATGAAACGGAGGGAGTGTAGAACTAAAGGAAGGAAGGAGCTAGTAAATTTCTTACTCTGACAAAATCAAATTGAACTCTTCTTTTTTCTTTGACCAAAACTCTTCTTTGACATAAGAGATAATCATTATTAATTTTCTCAATAGGGAGTACTTTAAATAGGCTAACAAGGGGTCGGCAAAAAATCAATTCTTAAAGTGTCATTAATCTTGACCGTACAGCCCCATACATAAATGAACAATATTGTTTTACTCAAAATATAATCTTAATTATCATAATTCCATTATTATGATTGTATAGATCTCAGTAGAAACACAAAAAACAAAAAGCGAAGAGATTGATCGAATTGTAAGGTAATTGGAAAAAGATAAGACAACAATACTACCCGCCCTCCTTCCATTTTGTTTGTTGTTTTAGTAAAAAAAAAATTTAAATAAGTTTTTGGTCCTTTCAAATTTATGCGTTTTGAAATTAGTCCCTACAAAAAAAGTCAAATTTTTTAAGTCCTACAAATATTTTTTTTATTTTAGTCTTTTTGGTGATTTGGCAATGTTTTGGGGTGATGTGGCACGGTGATGTCATGTTATTAATCATACGTGGCAGCTGACACATCATTTAAAAATTTGTAGGGACTGACACGTGGCCCTAATTTTTTCTTTCCCTTTTCCTCTTTTCCCTTTCTTCTTTCCCTTTCCCCACCGCCACCGCCACCGCCACCCCCATCCTTCTCCCCCCTCCTCCTCCGCCGCCACCACCACCATCCCCCAATCTCCTCTCCCTCTCCACCACCATCCAATATCAGATTCAACAATTTTTTTTTCCATTTTTGTTTTTTCCTCAGCAACATCAAACATGTTTCAACAGAAGAAGAGCAGAGGCAGAACGACAACAGCAACAACAACACCACCACTGCCCCCAAATTTGGGATTGAAGAGCAGAGGTAGAAGACAACAGCAACAACAACAACATCATCGCCCCCAAATCTGGGATTGAAGAGTAGAGGCAGAACACAACAGCAACAACAACAACAACACCACCGAAACAATGTAGAACCAGAACGAAATCGAAACACCCCGAAATCGAATCAGAACAAAACACCACCAGAGGCAGAATAACAACAACAACAGCACCGAACACCACCAAAACGACAACACCACCACCACCACCGAAACGACAACACCACCACCATAATACGCAGAGCAAGCTTACAGCGAAAATGCAAAAAAATGCAGAGCCCTTAGTGTTGGCAGTGGAGGATGAGGAGGTGGTGGTGATGGAATCGTCGTGGTGGTTAGGGACGACGAGGACGCTTGATTGGGAAAAGTGCGATGCCATTAAATCTCCCAATGCCATCCAAATCGGAAACCCTCAACGATCAATCATCCGATAGGGGAGGGTTTTTGGTGGAGACGGAACCCTAGGTTTTCTACGATGGAGAATATGAAGGTGTAGGTGAAGAATATGAGGGTGAGAGTGGGGGTGGTGGTGGTGATAACGACGATGGTGATGATGGAGGCACATAGAACAGTGCGCGACAGGGGACTTATTTGGTTTTGTGGGGCTTTATTTTCTTGTGATTTATGGTGGTCTGTGTGGCTATAGGGTCGATTTGGTCGTGGGCCCGGGAGGTGGCTGTGGGGTGGGGTTGAGGGTGGCAATGGAGGTGGAAGAAGAAGAAGGAAGGGAAGCAGCTGCCGAGAAGCTGAGAAAGGGAAAGAGGGGAAGAGGGAAGAAGGAAAAGGGAAAGAAAAAAAAATAGAGCCACGTGTCGGTCCCTATAAATTTTTAAATGACATGTCAGCTGCCACATCACCCCAAAACATTGCCAAATCACCAAAAGGACTAAAAAAAAAAATTTGTATGACTTTAAAAGTTTGACTTTTTTTGTAGGGACTAATTTCAAAACACGTAAATTTAGAAGGACCAAAAACTTATTTAAGCTAAAAAAAATTGTTCAATAAAGTATTTAAATTTTTTCTCTATTATACCCTTAAAGCAAATATAGGTTTATGTGAGGGAGAGGGAGTAACTGATTGTCAATTATTATGAGAGAGAGAGTAACAAATGACATATTAGAAAAGACTAAAATTATTTTTATGAATTCTGAGTTATTTTAGTTCTTGTGCCACAACTTTAAACAACAAACACTCCCTCTGGTCCTTTCTATAAGAAACAAAAAGAGTCATTTTATTGGTCCTTTTTATAAGTAACAATGTCTTGTTTTCAATAATATTAATTGTTCATTTCTAACTTTACTCTTATTTATTATGAGACCCATAAAAAGAATATGAAAAGACACTAATCCCATAAAAGGTACTTTTAGAAAATTATAACATCATTAATTATAATTAACTCATTTCAATGCACTTCTTTGATCTTGATAATTTTGTCATATATTTCTTATAAAAAGAATCGGAGGGAGTAGTAGGGAAGAGTATTTAGGTTCATAATTTTTTTTTATAAACATGGGCATGCAAAGGCATCACAATAACAACTACGATCCCAACTAGGTTGGCACCCTAGCCATCATCTATCAATTGCAGCACACCCTAAATATTATTAATAAAAGAAAAAGAATACAAAGAAAGCTTGGGGGGACCAAACCATAACCCAAGGAAAAATTATTTAAATCTGAAACTAGGAAGACCAAACCTATTACGGTAAAAGTCTACACCAATAAATGTAGGAACTAAGTTCCACCACAAGGAACCAACTATAGTAAAATGGATCCACAAAATGGAACAATAACCTCATCAGGTATCCAAGGTGAATAGCCTCTGGTCGATGGAACAATGTAGGCAAGGGAAGTCGGCAAAATGGATCTGTAACCTCGGTAAAAGGTTCATAATCAATCGTTTGATGGGTCAAACAATAGAGTTTTACACTTTGTAGTTTCCAAAATGTTTTACACTATGCAGTTTTCCAAAACGTTTTACATTTTGTACATAATTGAATAAAAGACCACACAAAAACTATTGACCCTCAACCACGTGAGTTGTGCCATTTCTTAGCACACATTTCTAAAATTTTCACCATAACAAATCTTTTCATAATTTGTTATACAGTAAACAATCACTTAGTATCTAAAAATGGTAGGCACTATTACAACGCTTACTTGAAGTAAAGAAATTAAAAAGATCAAAATCATTTATTGTGTCATATGTTAGTCTATTAAGTCTCTAATGCCAAATGCTTCAATGATGAAACTATCCCCTTCCATCGCCTTCTGCTTGCGGTGTTGAACCTTGCAGAAACTTTCAAGGTCTATTTCAAACAGCAATGTGCGTCTATCACTCCTACCAGGGAAATATCTTGGCTTCAAAGGGATCAGGATGGCTGTATCCTCAATGTGGGTGGCAGTTGCATGGGAAATCCAGGCCCTGCTGGCTTTGGGGGTCTCGTCAGAAATTCTGAGGGGGGCTGGGTGTTTGGGTTCAGTGGCCATATTGGCCACTCGGATGTGCTCAAAGCGGAGCTTTGCGGTCTACTCAACGAGCTCAAGCTTGCTTGGGAATGCCGTTATAGACATCTCTCTTGCTACACAGATTCGATGAATGCCAAAATCCCATTCAAGATCATAGCATTGACTTCCATAAATATGCCACAATTGTGCAAGAAATTAGAGATTTGCTGGACTTACCTTGGTGTGTCGTTTTGATGCATACTCTTCCAGAAGGCAACATGTGTGCGGACCACCTTGCTAAATTGGGAGCAACTGGGCACGAGAAGCTTCGGCTGTTTGAAACCCCTCCTCTAGATTTGCAAGTCTTGCTGGCTTGGGAGGTTGTTGGTGTCACCCTTCCAAGGGGATACCCTCGCTAATCTATCCTTTTAGTTTTCCCCTATGTGGGGGTTTTTTTTTCTGTCTTTTTCTGTTTCTTTTCACCTGTTCCAAAAAAAAATAACGCCAGTAAAGTCATTTAACTCAGTTTGAGGTGCTGATTTGGCACGTTTACTACCACTTAAGACACCACATGTCACTCCATGTGTGTATGCCTCGTCATGGGATACCAGCGCTTGTGATAAGGCATGCATTTAGACTGACACTCGGTGTCATAAGTGACGGTAGATGTGAAAAATCAACACCTTAAACAGAGTTAAATGACTACAATGCATTAGAGACTTAACTAACAAATGACACAAAAATGATGTTTTTTTAATTTTATTACTTTTTAAGAACCGTTATACTTTCAGGAACTAAAGTAATGGTTTACTCCAATATCTTTGCTTCTTAGGTTTTTAAAAAAAAATATATATATTAACAACATTCTCTAATACTCTCTTTTCAGTACATACAATTTTCTGTTGGTCAAAATTTATGTGGATTTTACTATTTTGACCACAGGTCCCACCAAATAGGACATAGACCAATGCGATTTAATAGAACCCTAATGATCAATCAATAACAAAGAGCAAATAGTCTTGGAGAGTATCTTTCTTTCTGTAAATGAATATGTTTTATTGCTAGCTGTAATAGTTTTCTTTGACTCTTGTCTACGATTCAACCCTAAAGGTTTTTTTTTTAAAAAAAAACCCTAAAGTTAAAAATTATGATATTTTCATTGATATAGAAATGAAAGATGAGCCTTGAGCTTCAAAATCTTTGTAGTTCGGTTTCTACCCAAAAACTCATTTTTATTCAACATTATAGGTTTCTATATTCTCTTATATACGAATATAAGTTTATTCAACCCTTACCTTTATTGGTTAACTATCAAGGGAGTGTTTGTTTTAGATTTTTGTTTGGCGAAAAATGCCTCCCGAGGCACGTTTTTTGGAAGCAATATACTGGGTGTTTTTGCTCAAAACGGGACTTCGAACGGAACTTTTGGGAGTGAAAATCTGAAACAAACATGCACTAAGTCATTTGTCAACCATTGTCATTCCAATTTTGGTGTTTTCTTGGAGATTGCTTCTGAACAGACTGCCAACAAGGGAACAGTTGTTGAGGAGAAATATCATTCTTGCAAATTTGTGGACTTCATGTGTTTTCTATTTTGGCTCATTTGGAAACAGCGAACCATCTATTTCTCTCCTGCTGTCTAGTGTAAATATGGACAACAATATATCAATAGCTAGGTGTAACATTGGTGCTCCCCAACACAGCCTAATTAAATCATTTAATTTACACAACATATATGCATGGCTCGCTATATAGAGGAAAGAAACTTAGAAAATTCAAGCATCTAATATGGCACCTAGTAACTTGGTCAATATGATTACTCAAAAATAAGAGATATGTTTAAGTTGATTTCTGTGGGGTGCTTAATTTGATTAAAATCCGCTCTTGGAACTGGTTCCTAGTAGCAAAGGAGCATCGACATTAGTTACTTATTCTCTGACTGATGTTTAAGTCTAATAGCATTTTTTTATCAGAAAACTAAAGGTAGGACAGTGAATTTTGCAGCAGCACTTCTTATAAAATTATGCAGGCGCAGCTCTGTAACGTTGGGAGGGAGGCATGGGATTGCATGATCAATCTTAGGTAGAAACTTTTGGGTACATATATAGCATCCGACAGGGTTTATTTTTTTTCGGTTGCATTTGTACAGCGGTCTTCTATTTGAATATGTTTACTTTTGTTACAACTAGACAATTAACCCGTGAGAATGCATAGGTTGCATTGATTTTTACATATAACTTGATATATGATATGATTCTCTAAATTTATAACAATTTTATATAATTAATGACAATGTGTATTTTAGTTAAATATACAAACTCCATAGTATAAGCAATCAATAATTGCTTTTGGATATAGATTAAAATGAATTCCAACTCAGATAAAAAATATATTATGGAAACATGTAAGCAAATATCGTTTTATTTATCAAAAGAATTATGATTTTACAATGTAAAAAATTACCAAAACAAAAAAATGAAAGAAACCGATAAACAAACATCATTTTTTTTATACAAAGGAATAAAGGAAAACAGCAACAACAGTCTAATGAACTTATTTAAGGGAAGTAAACCCTCTAACATCAGCATCTAGAACTAAGGAGAGGCGGGCAGGAGGATTATCCAAAATGGTCCATTGGAAAGTGCCTTGATGACCCATAGCAGCAAGAGTATCAGCACAGAAGTTGGCCTCATGAAACACATGGTTAATCAAATAGCTCCAATCCTCCGCATCTAACAGGGCTAGCACCTCCGAAAGAAGAGGACGAAGGTGGGAGCAATGTGTTTGACGCTGCCCAATCATGTTCACCACAACTTTGGAGTCAAGCTCCACAATCAAGGAAGAGATGCCCAGGTCCTTAGCCAAACACAGACCAAGAGTGATGCCCCACAACTCTGCATGAACGGAAGAAGCAGTCCCAAGATTGGAATAAAAACCTTTGATGAAGCGCCCCTGCTCATTGCGAATTAAGCCGCCACACGCAGCCATTCCCTTATGATGAGAGCCATCTGTGTTCAGTTTGTAAGTACCGGAAGATGGAGGATTCCAACGCACTGGGACCTCAATACTGGCTTCAATGAAGGAGGGGGCTGGACGAAGGAGATGGGCCTCCATGGCAGCAACTTGACCAAGAACCTTGGGAAGGAAGAGGTCTGGAAAAGTCGACTTGCCTGAGAAAACATAGTGGTTCCGATCAATCCAAATCATGTGGATCATACAAGCAAACAGAAAAGCCCAGTTCCAAGGAATAGCTCCCATGGAAGACCTTTGAATATTAAACTCAAGCCACCGATCAAGGCTTAAGCTCGCAAATAAGTGCCACACATCAGGCTCCACAAGTTGCTCCCATAACTCCAAAACGCACTCACAATCACGTAACAAGTACAGAATAGATTCAGGATGAGTGTCACATCTGGGACATAAATTAGAGTCAAAGATACCACGGGTATGACGTTCGCAATTTGTCATGAGACGTTGGTGCACAACCTTCCACAAAAAGGTGTTCACACGAGGCGGAGTACGCAACTGCCAAATCAACTTGAAGGGGAAATCAAAGGAGGGGATCCCCGAGTCCTCATGCAGCAAGAGGTATGCAGACTTTATAGTAAAAAGGCCATCGGCAGAGTGGGCCCAAATCGGGATATCATCAGGGCCAAGAGAAGGAACGCGAATACTGCCAATACTAGAGCAAACTACATCAGGCAAATAATGCCTTAAAGTGGCCCAGTCCTAGCAACCATTAATAGCATAATCAGCAACAGATTTATTCCAATCAGCCTCCAAAACCTCAACAGTGGCGTGTTCCTTGAGAATGCCCACACCAGGAACCCAAGGGTCCTGCCAAAAGCGAGCTCCCTGACCATTGTTTATATTCCAAAAAATTCCTTGTTCCACACGAGACCAAATATTGCATATTCCGCGCCAAAGGTGAGAGGCCTGTGAACCACACTTCATAGTAGGGATGTTCAAGTTTCCACACGCATACTTGAAGCATAAAACTTGAACCCAGAGTGCCTCTCTGTTAAGCATAATGTTCCAACCTAACTTCATAAGGAACGCAGAATTAACCATGCGAAGGTTCCTAAAACTGAGACCGCCATATTCCTTAGGAGAGCAGATTGTAGTCCAAGAGATGAGGTGATGTTTACGAACCTCGGGGGTAGAGCCCCAAATAAAATCTCGGCACAACTGCTCAATTTCGTCACAAATAGAAGCTGGGATCTTAGTCGTCTGCATAACATAGGAAGGAACACTCATAACACAGCTTTGAGCAAGGGATATGCGTCCGGCTTGTGAGAGAGTAGAGGATTTCCACCCGGCTAACTTGCTTTGGATATGATCAACCAGAAAAGAAAAGTCTGCTTTGCCTTTTCGTCCACAAATTATGGGGAAACCAAGATATCATCCGAGCTGGGATGTCATATCGATGCCCAACTATGCACTGATTGCATGAGCAACGTGTGAAGGGGTGTTGGGCGAAAAGAAAATGCAAGACTTAGACTTGTTCACAGTATATCCAGAGCACGCAGCAAAATTGCCCAGAATATCATAGATGGTTTGAGCATTTGAAGGTGTAGCTTGAGCCACAAGGAGGATGTCGTCTGCAAAGAGGAGGTGGGAAATCACCGGACCTCCCCTTCCAAACTTAAGAGCAGCCCATGAGCCGTTGTTGATCGCGTCCTGAATACAATGGCTCAATCTCTCCATGGCGATGACGAAAAGCAAGGGAGACAAAGGGTCTCCTTGCCTAAGGCTGCGTGAAGGAAATAACGTTTGAGAAGAGCGCCCCTGCCAATTTATAGAAAAAGAGGAATACGACATGCACTCGCTGATGAGGTTGATAATAGTCTAAGGGAAATGCAAACACTCCAAAGCATCCTTGATGAAGCTCTACTCCATCTTGTCGTACGCTTTGGCTAAATCAAGCTTGACGACCATGAACCTCTTCTTTCCCGACATAAGATTCATGGAATGTACCACTTCCTGCAAGATAATCGCATTATCAATAGTAGAACGTCCAGAAATAAAACTAGATTGGTTAGACGAAATAACAAAAGGCAGAAAAGACTTAATACGGTTAGCAAGAATTTTCGTGACAATTTTATAGACAACGTTACAAAGGGAAATGGGTCTAAAGTCAGCAGGCTTAGACGGATCATGAACCTTAGGAATTAAAGTCAAGAGAGTTTGGTTAATATCACCTATTTTGGAAGGGTCATCGAACACCTGTTGAACAAAATGATACATAGAAATCCCTACCACATCCCATTTGGCTTTAAAAAATAAGGGATGTAACCCATCAGGTCCAGGAGCTTTATAATTGCCCATGGAGAAAAGGGCATTTTTAACCTCCTCAAACTCCACAGGGGAATTGAGTCTACATCATTTTATTTTTCAAACATAAAATAAAAAAAATAAATTTACTACTTAAAAATTTATTAGAAAAAAATGAATAAAACCAATAAGAAAACTCTATTTTATTTATTAAAAAATTAAAAGAAAATAATTTTACAACCTTCAAATTTTACAGGAACACAAAAAGTAAAAAACATAAATGAAACCAATAAATAAACACTATTATATATTTTTTTCAAAAGTAAAATTAAAAATAATAATTCTGCTACATTAAAATTTTACAAACAAAATGAATAATATACCTGTAAGCGAACAACATACTATCTATCGAAAATAAAATTAAAATTAAAAGTAAAATAATTTTGCATATAAGAACAAAAACACAAATGAAATTCGTAAGCAAATATTATTTTGTTTATCAAAAATAAAATTAAGATAAAATAATTTTACCTGAAAATTTACATGGAAAAAATGAATGAAACCGATAAACAATTATTATTTTATTTATCCAGAGTAAAATTAAAAAAAATTATAACTTAAAAATTTACATGAACAAAAAAATATTAATAAAACCGATAAATAAACACTATCTTATTTGTCAAAAATGATATTATAAAATTAATTTGACAACCTGATAAATTACCAGAATTAAAAAAACTTTGTGCTCTATTCCTCGGTGCTTAGTGTTTCATTAATCAAGATTGAAAGAAAAAATCAATAATACAAATCAATAATATAAATATCTTTTTTAAATAAAATTTGTTTGATAGACATGCTTATGTATCACTTCTAAGTTTTATTATGGCTTAAATATATTTTTAGTCTTTCATTTTTTACTCATGTTTGTTTTTCATTTAAACCTTTAATAGTAAAAAATGCATAAAAAAAAAAACTTCAATCTAGCCCATCAAACCCATCGAATAGGACCAAAATGACCCAATTTTTTTGAACTTATAATTAACGAATCCAATGTAACCTAAACTCGAGTCCATCGGGTTAAGTAGTTGAATTGGACCAAAATTGACATATCTAATAATGATAAAGGAAAATTAGATGAAAATAAATTAGGAATTAAGAATTAAGAAGGGTCAAAGTAACTTTTTTTTTAAATAATTTTTAAATTTTGAAAAGAAAAACATGAACTAAAAATGATATATTTTTAAAAAAAAAGAGTAAAAAGAGACAATTTTAAAAAAAAACTATAAACACATTAATCTATTTATTAACAAAAAAAAAAACCATTGTCAATCCAAATCTTCATTTCTCGATGTTCTCCAAATTATATGAACTAGTAATTGCATAGCAAAAGAAAGGGCAACCATTACATAAACTAGTAGTAATTTCACATAACCAACATAAACAACATGACGGTTTAATTATACAGTCATCCAGTCTAGGGAATTAACTAGTAGAAAATGTAACATAGTAGCAACATAGTCCAAACAAACAAAACATGAAACACACTGGTGGGGATTTATATGTAAACAGACACAATTATTAATCCCTTTCATAACAAAACAAACAAACATCTAATTAAGGTTAGAAGCTGAGCCATTAAAACACACTCCTACATGGGTCCGTCCAATATTGCAGCTATGATGTGAGGGGGCAGAACCATGGTAACACAAACATCAGGGGAGAAAGTCTCAGAGAGAATGTGTTCTGGATTCTCAGGATTATACTCCTTGATAGTCGCAGGTCCAATGAATGTGAACCTCCCAGTTCCAGGATCAATTTCACACTCACCATTTTCATAATCCAAATACAACTTCGTACCAATTATCGGCAAATCCTCCGAATCCATTGCCTACAGTTAGAGAGCAAGAATATATGAAGTAAGCACACATATATTCAGATCTTTGGTAATCAGAGTATAAGAATCTCAATTATACAGATTTAGGGATTAGGATTTAAGAAAATTCCTCACCGGTGAAGACCCAAAAATAACCATAAAATATATATATTAATAAACAATTTCAATAGCCGAGATATCTAGTCACTTAAATCAATTTTAGTCATTGAAATTGTTTATTGTTTATCTATTATCTATAACATATTATAATAACGATACCCAACTTTGGTTAAGCCTTTTTTTTTTACTAAATTGCCCTCTAACTACTCCTTGATCATATTATCTAATAACTTGATAACCACTACTTCGCTAGACTTTTTAATAACTTCTACATAAAAAAATGTATAAATAAAATAAACTATGGTGGGTGGATGCAGGCATCCGTGTCTGCTCCCCACTAGTTAATATAATGCGAGACTTCCTAAGCTCTCACCTACTCACCTTAGAATATAGATGCAACTATATCCATATGTCATTATGCATATATATACTATGCATATGCATACTTAGCAATGCATGCCGAAATGGCAATGCATCAACTTTTGCATCACATACAACTTCAGACATCAACTAAGGACACACACTGACACATTAGGCTACAAACCATAAATAATTATGGTCTACTTGTCCATTATTAATATATTTATTCAAAATTCAATTATGTAGCTCTTACATTTGTCTTTCTTACCAACACTAGGGGCCATAAATTCTTCCAAATATTGGTAAATTCAACTTTTGTACTTATACACAAGGACAAGTGTATTTTTTTTTTTATCAATGACAAGGACAAGCGTACTACGCGTTAACATCAAGCCTTTCTGAACAAAACGAATTTGTTTGGGATCCGGTAAGTATAGATTCACCTAAACTCTTAATTAATCGAACATTAGTCAAATGATTGATCCCATCAATTCCAATTTATTCGTGCTACACCTCATCCAAAAAGGAATATATAACTTCATTAGGCAGACCATATGTTCATATGATTATTTAATGAAATAGTTAGGGCTTTGTTGAAAAACTTTACATGATTAAATTATATATTTAAATATATAAAGACAAATAAATATATGCAACAAAAATATAAATATATACCGCCTCATTGTCGAAAAAGAATTTAACACGAATCAATGACATTATTTCACAAAAAGAAATAAGAGAAACATGGATAATTAAAGATATACAAGAAAATATTTCAGATTTTAAATTATAATCAAGTGACATTTATTTTAATAGTTTTATTAGACTTGAAATAAATTTATAAATAAGTTCATAAATTATAAAATATAAATTATGAGTTATAAGTTATCATAAACATTTGGATGATGTAAGTTAACTTAGTTAACTTCAGAAACATAGAGTACGACCCCATAAGGAAATTCTCATTATTTCAAACGAACTAGTAAAGGTGGTAACTTTTCATAAAATAAGCTCTAATTATTTAAAAATTTAAATAATTTTAATTTTATCCTATAACATAAAGAGTTTTTTTCAGTTTTAACCAAATAGATAAAATTTTGCTATTAGTACTTATTTTAATTTTAATTTCAATACATATCATTTTTATCAATATAAAAGTTTACTCTTATAATATGTAAACTATATTCATATCTATTTTAGTCTTCGAATAGAAATAACATAAATATCAATAAATACTATAAAACTGTAACCAGATTGACAAGTACAAAAAATAATTTCAATATTTTCATAAATAAAATTTTCAATATTTCAAAAAAGTACTTATAATTTATCCAGATCCTAATTGATTATTCAAAACCGTCGGCTGTCATTTCTTGTGTCAAAGATATTTTCACTGCTCCAAACTCCTAACGTCATCATCATTAAAATACAATTTATCAAATTAAATTGAAATATTTTATTAAACAATTACACGTTTTTTTTATTGCAAGCAAGTCTAATATTATATGTATAATAAATGAAATATGAAATAATATAATAATATATATATATATATATATAATATATCAATAAACGATGATAATATAATATCACAGAAATATTATTTTAAATTAATTAATTAATTAATATAAGACAAGATAAGATCACATTTTATCTCATAGTTATCTCGTAAGCCGGCGTAGACCATCATTATAGCCAGTGAAATCTGAAAGACATTTCAGCCCGTAAAATGGGTGGCTTCTAGTATGGGGAACCCCTTAAATGGGTCTATGTCGCCATGTGGGGAAGTTTTGCACATTTACCTAAAGTAGCAAGTTCTTTTGTCTTTTTGTGATTTACGAATTTGACCCAAAAGTTTATACAGTGTTGTTGTGGACTTCTTGTGGACTTCAAATTTTATACTCCCTCCAGTCCAAAATAAATCAGATACATGAGTTATTCAATAAATCAAAAAATAATTTATTGTTTATATTTTAAACCGAATAGAGTATATTAATGCTATATACCCCGAATTGCATTTACGTGAAAACAAAATATTCTGTACAAGAGACTAGAGTAGGGCAATAAATGAGATAATTTTGAGATTACACACATTAACTCCAGATATGACTTTCAGACTTAAATAGACAGCACAAAATTGCTTAGCCTCTTCCAATAATGGCAAATCACACTATAAAAAGACGACTGGACAAACTTTCCTTAGCAACTATCTATTCTATTTTAATATAAATCTTCTCAGATTATTTTTTATATTCAAATTATTAATCTTTCAGTAAACTACAATTATATAAACTAATTCATCTATTAAATATAAAAACCTTTTAACTAATTCACACTCTTTAAAATGTTAGTCCAAGTGACTTCTAACAAGGTGAATCCTAGAGCGGGGGTGAATAGGATTCAGTGTATTTTCAAAAACTTTATGAACTTGAAAACAGATTAACAGAGATGCAGTAAATATGTCAGTTCACAAAATGCAAAGAGTTAAAGGATAAAAAAAATGAACACACAAATTTATCCTGGTTCGGTCACTCAAAGACCTACGTCCAGTCCCCAACTTGTTTCCAAATTGAGATTTCAAACAACTTATATTACGGGTTCGATTACAACACAGAATCGGTTTTACAAGAAGATACCCCACTCCAAAACCCACAACAAATTAGAGATACCCCACTCTAATTCTCAACAACTAGATGATGCCTCACCTCTATAAACAACCACTGCAAATTAGAGATACCCCACTCTAATTCTGCACAACTAGAGGATGTCTCACCTCTATAAACAAACACTCAAATAAATATGAGTTTTGAGTTTACCAGAAATTTATCACACGTTCTGTGATGGATTGATACAATGAAAGAGCAGCAATTTATCACTAACTTTGATTGATATGCAAGTTGAAGTTCTCAGTTCTTGTTTTTCTCTGCTTCACAGTGTATTTAAATTGTTTTCTTCTCTGTGTTCTTCCTTTTATTTTCTTATCTCTTCAACTTCAGATTTTTCTCTTCTTATATTCCAGCTTCAGCCTTCATGACCATTTTCTAATAGCATTAAATGCTATTTTCCCGTTGCTCTGAGGAGATCTACTTCAGTAGGCATGTCTGCGTTTCTTTCTCCTTAATCAGAAGCAACCTGTACTCAAAGTCTCAATTGTACAGTGGTTAATAGTAATATCTTATTGAGACAGAGAATACACTGTGTAAAGCAGAAAGATGTGTTCAGAGATATAAGAGTTAATTCTCTCTCTTAGTACACTTTCCACAGTGCTTTATGCTTTTCAAATGTACGTTCAAAAACGTTGACAATGGTTGTACAGAAAAGCATTGTTTATTGGACTCTCAGCAGTCAATTTGTTCACTTGGATTTATTGGACGCAACACTGTCTTGTTCATTCTTTGTACATACAATGGACACAGCACAGTTCTTTTAACATTGGACGCAGAACTCAGCTTTGAACATTGGACGCAGAACTTAGTATTCAGTTTTGGATATTGGACGCAGAACTTCAGTCTTCAGTCTTGGACATTGGACGCAGAACTTCAGCTTTGAACATTGGACGCAGAGCTTCAGCTTTGAACATTGGACGCAGAACTTCAGTCTTTGTCTTGTGCTTATCATTGGACGCACAACATTGCTTGCCTTTGTGCTGAAACATTGGACGCACAACAGTGCTTGCCTTTATGCTGAAACATTGGACGCACAACAGTAATCCTTCTGCTCAAACATTGGACGCAGCAGAACTTCAATGCCTTCTGCTCAAACATTAGACGCAGAATTTCAATGTCTTCTGCTCAAACATTGGACGCAGCTTTCTACTGAGCCATTGGACGCAGACTTTCTGAACCATTGGACTTATACAACTGTAATGCCTTCAGTTTGTAATATTGGACGCAGAAGTCTGTGAAGTCTTGCTTGAGACATTGGACGCACAGCATTGCCTTGTGTTGAAAACATTGGACGTAGCGAGTCATTGTTCTGCTTCTTTGGAAAACATTGGACGCAGAACTGAATTTCCTTATACTTCAACATTGGACTCTTAACTGCATTCCTTGATACTCAATCATTTGACTCATGATCATTGGACGATGAACAGTGTTCCATTACTTCCATCATTGGACGATGCACTCCAACTTTGTGTATATTTATTACTGTCATATTAAACTCGTTATTGGACGCATAGCTTCTCAACTAATTGTTATCTAGCATTGGACGATGGACTTTACCATTGTTGTACCTACAAGAACTTGTTAGCAGACTTTGTACAATTTTTGATAAACATGATTTGACTTTGTAAAAACCTTAATAAACTTTGTTATCATCAAAATCATAAAATCACTTGGGGAATTTTTCCATTAGAAAATCTTTTAACCAACTTTGTTTCAACATAAAAAAATTGATTAAATTAGTTAATAGCAATGAATTTATCAGTGATTTACTATACTTTTCTAAAACTATCTCTAATACTTATTATTATCTCTCTTCCTCTTTCTCTCTCTCTCATCATTTAATTAATGCATTGAAAAAAATAAAATAATTGAATGATTTTTTTATTCACCAATCTTTACAAGAGAGATAAATAATATACAATAAATATATAACGTTTATAGTTTATTGAATAAACAAAATTATATAATAAATAAAGACGCTTTAGTCAAAAAATAATTAATGCAACTAATTTTTTGAAAAAATTCTTATATAAAAAGACTTACAATTTTTTTTATAAAGATTCAGAGACAGAAGTAGTAATAATCAATCACAAGTTCAGTACAAGGTTCAGTTCAAGTATAAACTTGTCAGATTAATAAAACGTGTAGCATTTAAGAGATTTCCACAAGTTTACAAAAGCTCGTGTAATTATAAAGAACTTCATAGGTCAAAATGTAAATATCATAAAAATATTAAGCCAACCTACTACATAGGTAGCCCCCAACACATCCTGACCATTGAATATTTTTATATTGAATCAATGGTATATAAGTGAATTTCCCCACATGGACCCATTTAAGGGGTTCCCCAAGCCACCCGTAAAAAGATAGAGAAGACTGATATAGCTTATCTTACAAGTTAGCTGGCCTCTGGAACAAAAGTTATTACTACCCATATTTATTTATTTAATTAAAATTTATTAATTAATAATAATATAATTAATAATTAATAATAATAATAAAATATCACGGGAAATACTTCAAAATGCATTTGTGGCCAATAAAAAAGATGAAACAAAAAAATCTTTCGGGATTGTATGAAAAAAACACAAGAACACAAACATCCAGAGAGATTTTGATCACGTAGTCTAATATTAACCCCATCAAGCCAAAATCAACGCTTATGAAATTTGAAACTTAAGTTACACAGGCATCATCATTTCAAGCAATAAAATTAACACATCACAAGCTTAGCATCCCGGAATTAAACCAACAAAATAACAGAGAAAACAATAATAGCATTCAGCCCCCATATTCAACATTAAAAAAAAAGAGGCTTTTAGAGCCACCAAACCGTGACCAAAGTACCAAGAAGAACTGGGGAACAAAATCATACACAACATTTCATCATGATCTAGCTCATTAAGCATGAGCTCTTGGCACCTTAAGTACTCGATCCATTTTTATGACACCATACATGAACTTTTTCCAAATAAAAACAAAAGGCATAATCTTTTACATGATTTTAAGACCAAAACAGTATTATCATTCCAAAGGTGATCGCTGAACAAAAATTTAGAACATTTTTCAAGCAAAAAAATCAAAACTTTAAAAGAGAAGGAGTACATAGAAAACATACCTGGCCCCTTGTGGTTGGATTCAAGGGGTTCTTCCATTTTTTTCCCTACTCTTACCAAAGCACAAAAATAGGGGAAAGGGGGAAGGGGGGGGATGGGACGATGATTAAATTTTAAAACACCATTTTGATCAAAAAATGAAGCCTAGAACACTAACAAGTAACAACTATTACACTAGGTTCTTGAGTACCATAACCAAAAGTGGTTTAGTCTTAAAAAGCACACAAGCACAACAATCATAGCCTTGAGAGGGAGTTTCTTCCACCCCCCCCCCCCCCAATCCTCACCTTAGTGTTGGTCAAGAGTTCGTTCCTTATGCTTGATCTTCACTGTTTGGGGTCTTCTCAAACTCTTCTTGCTCAAAGCTTCAAATACAATGGGAAAAGTTAAGTGACTTTAAGAACGGAAGAAGATTAGAAGATGAAAATCAAAGAAGGAATGAGAGAGAGAAAGAGTGAGGCCAGAAGTTTGGAGAGAGAGAGAGAGAGCGCGCTAAGGAGAGAAAGGGTAAGAGACTCACCTGCCTTTCTGGTGATTTGAGCTGCCGGGAGCTCTCTTTTATAGGGAAAAAAAGGGAGGAATGAAAGATAGAAGGAAGAAAAACAGAGGAAAAACAAAGTTTTCCATCATTTGGTTTAATGTTGAAAATGAAGGAAAAGGAAAATTATTGTGGGTCCCACAGAAAAAGCTTTGAATTTAATTACTATGCACTATCAGTATAAGAACTAACTAGTTCACCTATGCTTTTGCACGGGTTGCATCAATTTTTATAAATGGCATAAAGTAGGAGTATATAAAAATAAAAAATGCTAACAATATACTCTCTAACACACTATTTTCAACACATTTTATATGACTGGTTAAAATATATGTGGGTCCCACAACTTTGAAAATGAGTCTCACTAAATATGATATGGGATACACATGATTTAATGGGACCCACATACATTTTAATCAATCACAAATAGAGTGTTAAAAAAATACGTTAGAGAATGTGTTGTTAATCTTTCTCATCATTCCAATACATTTGTGTGTATTTTAGGGCTGTTATTTTTTATTTTATTATTTTATGATGATTGGTTGTGAGCAAGAATGAGGTGTTAGGTGTGTAATTATGCAAAAGTTTCTCATGTGGGCCAACCTGGTCTATAGTCCACGTCGGCTTGCATATAAATAACTGAGTCGATGCAATTTACAAAATTAATGGGTTCACATGTTGTGGTTTGATCTGCCTCGCATAATTTGCTGGTTAAACGAGTCGGCCCGTGGGCCTACTAAAGAGTACAAAATAATTAATTTTTTTAAAATAAAATAAAATTAACATTATAACTTTAAAAATTAAGTAAAAATATTGGATTTCAAAAAAAAAATTTGACTAGCTTGGCCAACATGCGTACCATACCCACTTCGCCCGCGAATTAAACGGAATGGGTTAAAAAACACATTTAGACAGATATATATTTAGGTGACCCGTAACCTGTTTAGGCTGTGGGTTAAACCAGCCATCCGCAAGTCAAGACCCATATACCCAGCTCCACTTGAAGTTGGGTTGATTTAATTAGTTAAAATAAAGTAAAATCAAATGATGATTTAATTAATTAAATCAATTGATTAAATAAATTAGAGTTAAATATATTTTTGATCTATATAAAATTGGCCAAATTTTACTTTAATTCCTATAAATAAAATTTTAAAACATTTTTAATCCCTAAAAAGTATAAAAGATGTGTGCTTTTAGTTCGAGTGAAAGACTAAAAATACACTATTTGTCAAATAAATTGGAAAGAAGTGAGGACAAATTGGTATTTTTATTGAAGTTAATCCCTTTGGTTTGAGTTTCCCGCGCTGATGGGAGGGAGGGGAAAGGCTTTTTTTTTTGCGTGGGATCTACCATAATTTCCCTTTCCCTTCGTTTTCAACTTTGAACCAAATGATGGAAGACTTTGTTTTTTCTTTCCTCCATCTTTCATTTCTCCCTTTTCCTTCCATACCAAACAAGGTGTAAAACTTTCCTTTTTTAATTTTATTTTTGATAAATAAAATTGTATTTATTTGCCAATTTTATTCATTTTTTGTTCTTGTGAATTTTCATATAGCAAACTTTTAATTTTTTTTAAATAAAATAATATTTACTCAATGGTTTTATTCGTTTTTTTTTGACAAACAACCACTTTGTTCATAAGAGTGTCATGTGATATCACTTTAATCATGATAGATGCGAAATTTAAAAAAAGTCATCAACTGTCAACCGTTAGTCACTATGATCTCTAAAAGTGATTACTTATTGTCACTTTGGTCCTCATCCGGTGTCACTTTTAGTGATCAAAGTGACTAACAACTGATAGTTGATGACTTTTTTAATTTCGCATCTGTCAGGGACCAAAGTGGCACCACCTGACACTCTCAGGAACCAAAATGGTTGTTTACTCTATTTTTTGTTCATGCAAAATTTTCTCTTTTATTTTTTAAATAAAATAATTATTTTATAAAATAAATTTAGATTAGGGGAGGTACACCCCATAGTTAATATGAGCAAAAAGTCTGACTATCTGTGTAAACTCTCGTTTGCTTTTATGTTTTATTCATTTTTTTTACTATTAAATATAACTTATTACTATAGACTGAATAATTATTTTATTTATTCTCCTTTATTTATTTTATTTATTTTGGCCTTTATTTGTTGTGGTTATCTAAGAGGAATTGTTAGTTGCTTATAACATAAAATTTGTATATCTAACTACGATGTACAAAATCACGAAATCAACACTTATAAATTTTTATAGTGGAATGGTAGCAACATACTCCCTTCGTTCTTTTTTATCTGTCAGATTTTAAGAAAAAATTTGTTCTTTTTTATCTGTCGTTTTGATATTTAAGGTTATATTTTGACAATTATACCCTTAACCCTATTAATTGTTCTTTACATTTTTCATAAAATTGATTAATGCATAGTTGAGAGTTCAAAGATTAATTACTATTTCCAACAAATAGAGTAGTGAATAAATAAGGGTATAATATGAAACTTTTTATCAATTAATTGATTCCTTGGTTGTGGTGAAACAACCTTAAACGACAAATAAAAAGGAACAGAATGAGTACTCTGTAACACATTTTATTTAATACTCTATTTATGATTGGTTAAAGTACATGTGAGTCCCATTAAATTATGTGGCTATCCTCTTGGAATGATATGATTGGCTGTGTCTAAATCTTACGTGTTAAGTGTGTGACCATGAAAGAATTACTCGGCCCACATACATACCCATCTCTAATCTCAAGTAAAAAAAAAAAAATAAATCAACCCAACCTCTTGGTGCCTGTTTGGTTAGCAACGCAAATGGACGTTTGGAGCACTAGAATTGTGTTTGACTAGTCAAAATCAATTCTTGTTCAACTTGATGCGTTTGGGTACAAAAATACGCTAGATAAAATTGATTTGGGAGTAGGTAGGATTGATTTTGGTAAAAGTAAGAATTTTTAAATTTTACATTAAATAAAATTAATTTTGGGTATGAGATTTATAAATTTTTTTATATTTATTTTTGTCATTTAAACACAATTAATTTTTGTAAATATACTTTTAAAATATTATTATCAAATACAAATCAATTTTTCTCCACAAAAATTTTTTTTAAATAAATTCTTTAGGCATAATTCTAACAAAATCTAAGGCAGCTTCTATTGTGCACAACATTGTTAGGTGGTGTATGATACAAAAGGAAACAAAACATTTGTGATCCGTTAGATTCATCTATTCGTTGTGGTTTCACCGAATCAAATGGTGCACCCTCTACAACAAATCCCCCACCACTAAGTTTCTCCTTCGGCCCCAAGCGCATAATCGGCGACGGCAGGTTCGACTCCGTCCACCTAGGCCACCCCCGTGACAGGAGGCTCACCGCGGTGAAGCACCTCTATCGGCAGCACCAGGCCGCAGAGGCGTTCTCCACCTTCAACGGTGGGTCTTCATCGCCAAACGTGAACAAGTCGTCGCCGTAGGAATCCTGGTACTTGCAGACTTCTTACTGTTGCAGCCTGTGGAGTCCTGTGGTTGACAGGAAGGGGCGCCGCACAGATTCCAACGAAGTTTCGAGATTTGGTAGGGTCGAAAATGGAGATATGACGGAGCTGTTGAAACCCGACCCAGATCTGCGCGCGTGGGGCTGGTTCAGAGTTGGGGAGGTGAAACGGAACTCCGAGTGATGATGTTGTCGCACAGCGCCGGTGAACGATGAGCCAGCCGTTGAATCCGCCTTCCGACATGTTGGATTGAGGCGGGGGAGGGTGACTAGGGACTCCGGGGTGTCTCCGAGGAGGGCTTGGAGTGGTGGTTGGTGGCGGGGGACATGACGCTTTGGAGTGGTGGTTGCAGTACAAAGTTGAAGTCCTGGAAGAATCTTATGTGAGATGTCCTAACTAGATCCGGTGAACCCATTTGATCCAATGGCTAACTAACGTTGTGTACGCTACACAACCTACGAAAACTTATTTTTCACTCGTTTTGTATCGTACACTACCTAACGTTGTTGTGCACGGTAGCTTGAGCCAAAATCTAAAACAAACATAAACTTCTTCGTGTCTTCCAACTCGTTACTTACCTGGCCCTAGCCCTCCCCTTCCCCACCCCCATTCTTCTCAAGTCAAAGAGTATTAGCCTCCTCCCAACGTGTGACGACAATTTCTCCAAACTGCGTTGTGTTGTGTCGCATTCCCGAAAACCACTTCTCCACTGTTTCTCTCTTCGCTAATTCTCTCTTCGCCATTTCTGCTGTTGTAACAAACACAGCGTGCGTTCCAGTTCAAACACAGTCGTCTCAGCCCCCAAAACGCAAAACCTTCACCGGCGGCGTCACCAACCACCGTCGCGACCCCAAAACCATGAAGAAGACTCAAGCTGCTCCTCCCACTTCTAACTTGAAAAGGTAACAATACTAACAGTGGTTGGTTTCAATGCACACCTTTTCTGTCCTCGCCCCGTTTCACCATTGATTATTATTAATCACTATCAGTGTAAAAGCACTAAATAATATTCAAATACTCCTATTTCGTTCTTAACTCCATTCTGGCTGTGGCTTTTTTCTTGGCTTTCATACTGTTTATGTGTGTTTGTCAACTTTGAGCTACACCTACACTTGTCCATGATAATTTACTACTACCTTGTTTTAAATTATTAATAAATGTTTTTATCATGCTTATATAATCCTCTGTTTTAAAATTTGAATTGCTCTTCCCCTCTTTTTTTCAGGAAGAGGAAAGAAGGTAAAAGTAAGAAGAAAAAGAAAGAAGGTAGAAGGGAGGAAAAAGGGACAAATGCCGACGTCCCTAAATCTCATGGCTTGCTGAAGGATGACAGTGATGACGGCAGAGAAGGTTTGATTAAAGAGATTTTGAAATTACATGTTTATGTGGAATGCAAGAACTTTGATATGTGTAGTGAAGTTTTGCTTCTTAGGTTTTATGTCATTCATTTATGTTTTGTATGGGGTCATATGGGTTTATGATCAGGTTGATAATTAGATATTGTAGAAGTAATAGTGTAGGATTATGAATGAATGCGTTAGAGAGAAAGTTGGGGGTGGCTGTGGCACCCATTGTAGAGAAGATGGACGAGTCTCGTCTTAGGTGGTTTGAATATGTGTGGAGAAGACTAGTAGAGACACTGGTGCGGAGTGTGGACTAGATGGGGGGTGTTTCATTAGTGAGAGACAAAGAATAATTAAGGATAACCATATACCAAACCATTAAGAAAGTTTTGGACTTAAGTGGTCTATCTTTAGACATGATTCATGCTAGGATATTAAGGCATTAGGCGTTGTTTGATTCTGTCAAGATCCCACATGGACTACAGATATGACCAATGTAGTTCCTCTAAGGCTTGGGCAGTTCTCATCTTATAAGCCGGTTTTGTGGGGAGGGGGGGTTGAGTTAGGCCCTAAGCCCAAATTCTAAGAGATTCATTTAGCTGATTTCACCTAGTTCGAAAAGGCTTTAGTGGTGGGGGGTGGTTGTTGTTGTTTTAGAAGTCAGAGTAAATCCTTTTGTTTGGTCATGATTAATGTGCAGCCCCCCCCCCCCCTCATTTTCAATAGAATAAGATAATTATATAATCGTGGAATATCTTTTTGATGATTTTGTTATTCTTTACTGTTTTTAGGGTTTGACAATGAGTCTCCTAGAAGCAATGTTGTGGAAAGTATGCAGCAAGATCCTGATTACAATGATTCTGGATTGATAGAAGGTTCTGAGACTGAAGATGATGCTGAGTTTTCTCATTCAGATGAAGAGGATCCTGGAACAAATGGTCGAGCAACTTCTGAGGATTCAGTGCATTTGAGGTTTGTTAACATTAAATATCTTTTGTTTTCTCCTCTTTGGGATAGAAAAAATTTCATTCGAGAGAAGAACAACTAAAGTTGGGGGGATAAGTTATCCTTGGAAACATGAAATAGAAGGGTCCGTGTGTGTGTAAAGAGCTAAGTGGCCAAAAGATGCATCTGAGCTCTCCAATCTCTGTTCCAATTAGAAATGGAAACCCAGCTACTGTGTCTGTAAATTTTTTTTTGAATTTTTCATAACTGATTTCCGTGTTAAATACTTTTATAATTGTACCATTTATGATTATGACTTCTCTTGCATGTTTTTTGACTAGTTTTGTTATGAATCTGATTAGTAGTAACTAGTTAATAGATGGGGTTACTTATTGTATTACTTGGTCATTATCCATAACTCATTAGAATATTCTATTCTTTTTGCTTGCTTAATCGGACGTTGTTTCGTTCATGCAGCTCTTTTGATTTACATTTGCAACATAATTTATCAAAAGAAGAAATTGACAACCAAAAGAACTTGAAATTTAGCTGGGAGGTACCAGCTATTGGTATGTCAAATTGCAAATGGACAGGAACTGGTGACAATATCTTGGAGGTATATAATGTTATTATATTCATTTGGTATACGCAAGATTTCATGTCACAATGATCTCTTTTTGAAAGTTCAAAATATAGTACAATTTTGTATCCACATGCTGATCAATAGCCATTAAGGAATGGGGAATAGTTGGCCTTGACACACAGCAATGCAACTGCTTTTTTCTCCTCTCCATACAATGGTGCCCTAAAATGGATAATGTTATGTGTTGCAAGAGCGTGGTCAGCTTTGATGCGCTTTACCCATAGGTTTCAAAGTAAATAGGACTAGTTGTTGACCTTCTGTTTACATGATTACATCCTGATCATTCTTTTGTTGGATAACTTTTTAAGTTGATAATAGTAAATTGAGTCAATGCTGTGTTGTTTAATGTCTTTTTAGAGACTTCGATTAGTTGTTCTTGTAGTCAAAATAAAATATGCAGTGGTTTGTTTCAAATGGAATAAGCATCCTTTGATGAATAATACTTTAATGGTAGTTTTTCCCTTGTCCACCTAGTGGGAAAAAGACTTTGGTTGTTGTTAATTTTCCCCGTCATTAACACCCTCCCTGTCTTGGCTTTGTTGAAATTTTATATCATGTAAAATCCTAATCCTTATTCTCCAAAAAAAATAATTCGCAATCTTACATTGGCTTATAAAAGATGTTCTTCCTTCAATTTGCTCAAGGCCTCAAGTACATAGTACATTTTTCTCTCATTCTTTCTCTTTTAGGATTTGAATATCGATTCCTGTGCTGGCCTGAAGGCAAAGTTGTACGAGCATTGGATGGATGTCTACAAGACATCTGGAGGCAAGGATATTAATTCACCTAAACAGAAGATGTTTTTCTCCCTTTGTAAGTTGATTTGAAAATATAGTGCATCAATTGTGTTCTCAGCTTCATTCATTTGCATGTAGTAATAATCATCAAGAGCCAACATGTTTCTCATTAGTTTCCTTATATTTTTATCCTGAATGTTTGCTTCACTAAGGGTGTGTTTAAGATGCAGTTTCTTCAAATTTTCAGAAAAATTTCAAATTTATTCTATTTTCTGAAAAAAAAATTGGTTAACTATTGATGGTATTTGTACAATGCTCTTTATTGTTTTAGCAGGATTCATTGAGTTTGTGTTTTTTTGTATGTATTAATTTTTTTGGTTGTCTGCTGTTATAGGGGATGCATGGTTCAATATGCATTATGTTGCACATTTGTGTATGATATATTTCCAGCTTTAATATTTTTCAGTCATTTTATGTGCATTGACAGCTTCATGTTGACTTGGTTCTAGGCAGCAGCTACCGGGATATACTTCACTGTAACAAGAGACCATTCTATCTCAAAGGCCTTGAAGACACAAGCATCATGGATGCATATATAATGCATTCTGTAAGAAAATTTTCATTTTGTTCTATATAAATTTTGTGGATTGTGAACATATCTGACCTCATGGCTATTTTGCACAGCTCAATCATATTTTCAGAACTAGAGACTGTGTGAAAAAGCATGATGCCAAACTGAGTAGGCTTGTAGAGAGTGCTGATAGTGATAGATTTCGAGATCAAGGTTTTACTCGTCCTAAGGTAAAGGAGTCTTAAGATTTAACTGTTTCCTTATGATGGAATTTTTTTTATTATAATTGCACTTGCCACTTGGTATTCGCTTGAAATGAACTCTAAGGTAGAATTAAAATTAAAATTTTACTTAAGAAATGCTAAGCATACTTGAGAAATATTCTTGATCTTTTTCTGTTTTGTGCTGCAGGTTTTAATTTTATTGCCATTGGCAAGTACTGTGCACCGTGTTGTAAAGAGGCTTATACAGCTTACACCTTCAGCTTACAAGGTAATTTAGTGCTCTCTTTAATTTTTTAATGCAGTCCACGGAACCATGGTCTTGACTCTTGAACATGACATGAGTTTGTGGTCATTATAGGCGGAAATGATTGCACGTATCTTTCTGCTTAAGTTTGTGGTCATTGATTCATTGTTGCAAGTGTTGCTTATTAACATTATCTATCTTATTGTATTTCATTTTCGTAGATCAAGATAAACAATTTTGGAGGTCCTTTGCAACTGTATTATTTGTGTTTGTTTTCTCAGGTCAATGTTGAGCATATGGATCGTTTTTCCACTAAATTTGGAAGTGTAGAACATAAAGGCGAAGAGGAAATTGGCCAGGAGTTTGAAAATGCAAAACCTCAGAAGTCATCCAAACCGGCTGACTTTCAATTACTTTTTGGTGGCAATAATGAGGATGACTTTATGATTGGCATCAAATTTACTAGGTAATTACACTCCTATAGTGAATAGCGTTGTTTGTTCTCTTTCCTTTTCTAAGACATTGTGGAAGCTTGTAGAAGTCCACAATCAACAACTGTTATTGTGCTCATTATCCTTGCTATTTGTGGTTATTTTTGGTAAATGGATATTGCTGAGGGTTGGTGTAAGCATTGTTGGTTTTCTGAGGTCTAAATTATATCAACGAATGCTCTATTTTCATAACTTGGATTTTGTCACGTCCTTAATGTATGAAGAGAAGACCTAAAACAAATTCAACATCTCGGACGTGCCATTCCAGATATCCGGTTCAGTATCTTACACTACTGTAAAAACTACAATAAATAATGATCCTTAATGCAGCCTTGGGGCACTGTTTCATGCCAAAATCTAAGGGTCTGTTTGGTTTGAGAAAATGTTTTTCGTTTTCATTTCCTATTTCACTTTTAATTACAAAAATGCTGCATTGATTTTTCTTTATTTCCTGTTTTCAAATAAAGAAAATGCTGCATTCATAGCCTATTAGTGCTTTTATGCATTTAAAACATCTTTTTGTGTTAGTAGATTTTAGAAAAAAATGATTTTATAAAGAACTATGAACATTTTAAAAAGTTTATTCGGATGAAAAGGATTTACACTATTTCCTGTATTAGGACTGTTTAATTATGCATGGCATATTACTATACTATCTCGACCAATGGGAATTTGCTTTCTTCAAACACTGTATTTGTAGTAACATAATGCAATATGAATTGATTTTCTTATTTATAATATAGTTTTTATGCTTTGTTCTGTGCAGGAAGACAATCAAGTTGTTCAGTGATTTTTATACCTCAGACTTTATTATTGCTTCAGCACTTTGCTTGGTTAATGTAAGCAGTTTCTTTTTTCTCTTTTTAATTTACTTTTTGTTTCCTATTTGACTCTAGAGACTTCTGTGTGCTCCTTTCAGATTAGAGTTTTGTGTTTGATCCTTACAAGTTTCCCTTATATTTTGGTTGGACAGTTATTTAGTTTGCTTATTTATTAATGTTTTTGGGGGAAGAAAATATGTTAAAACAGACCACAAGTACCAAGGCAAGGATAAGACATTCTCTTAAAGAAACAAGGGAGAATAAAACTCCAAAAGTAGAGAAAGTCTTGTCAAGAAAGTGAAGCATAAATACATTTATATTTATTTATTTTATAACTTTGTGGTATATTTTGTTCCTCTATATGAATTTAAATGTTTTTTATTTGTTAATTTATTGATTTATTAATAATGCTTTCAAGCTTATGCAATTTAGATGAACCTTTTTTTTTAATATATTGCTTATATATTCTAACATCTGATTGTTCTGAATGTTAGAAAATTGAAGAGGCTGGGAACAATAAGGAAAAAGATGTAGATTTTCTTTCTTCCATAGAGGTAATTGCCCTACTCGTTATTGTTAGATCATACTTTATAATTCTATCTGGATAGGCAGTTAATATGGATCATATGGTATAAGTTGACAAAGTTTATGTTTTTTTTATAATAAGCAGGTTCTGATTATTGATCATGCAGATGTAATAGCAATGCAGGTTTGTAATGTTGTTTTCTTTAAATTATTATTATAACAAATTGATTTTATGCATGATTTGAACTACAATATGAATTTTGTTTCTCACTATTGTTGAAACTTGCCAGAATTGGTCTCATGTGCATACAGTTATTGAACACTTGAACCGCTTACCATCTAAGCAGCCTGGAACAGATGTTATGCGCATTAGACCATGGTACTTTCTATATTAGCTTCTCTGCATTGAAGCTGGGTTTTCTTGTGTTTCCCCCTCCCTCTAGATCAATATAAAATTTGTATGCTTTTTTTCCCCATCTCTTATTTCATTTCTTTTAATTTTGCATATGTGAAATTATTGTCACTTACTAAAATGGTATGGGGTCATTTGTTTTCTCCTTTTTTTTCTGATAACAGAATAAATTATATTATAGCTAAAAGTTCATATACTGGAGGAGGATAAGATAGAGAAGTTATGGGGGAGGAGGATAAGATATCCTTCTACATACAGAAACTAAAAGAAAAGCGTTAGGAACCCAAGGAAGAGAATTGAGAAATTTATAAAAACTATCAAAGGAAGTGAACAATACTAGCATTGATTTCACACTATCAAAATAATGCAATTGAATATTGGGAAAAATTTATTTTTATGCTGAAGCTGGGTTAGTCAAAGAGGTGGAGCTCATGCCTGTTATGCATGCTATTTGTATTCTCTCTATCATTTCTATTCAAAATTGGATGGCAAAGAAGGGACTGCCCTGCTTTTTTGTATAATTCATCATTTATTTGTTGCATGAACTGCGTGGTACACTCAGATTATTAGAGGTGAAGGGGTCAGAAGTGAAATATACTTTCTGGATTTTCTACACCAGAATTTTGAGATCCATAAGTTTGTATTTCTTGTTTAGGTATCTTGATGATTATGCCAGATTTTACAGGCAAACAATAATTCTGGGTCTTTATTCAAATCCAGGTAATGATCAAGTCTTTGAGAACAATTTCACATTTTTCTTGTCTTTTACTCCTTCATAGAAAGTCAGATGTAATCCGTTGAACTGAACATTGGTCTTTGCATTTTTCTTCCTTTTATTCTGTTTTATAAATGGGGCTGATGTAATGTAAGTATGCCTTAAGAATGAATATTTCTTTGCTTCACATGGTGACTCATCCTGCCTTTTGTGAGAATGTTTTCGTCGATTTTGAATTTACATTACACTCATTATGATAATCTGTTTCCAATTATAAAAAGGTTGTTGAAATTTTAGGGCCTCTTTGGTTTGGGAAAACATTTTGTTTTTATTTCATGTTTTCACTTCTAATTACAAAAATACCACTTTGTTTTCATTGCTTCTTGTTTTCAAAGATTTATATAGGAAAGATTTATATAGGAAATAGTCAAAACAATAAAATGTTATTTTCATTGTTTCCTATACAAATCTTTGAAAACAATAAACAAAGGGAAAATACGGTGACATTTTTTAAATTAAAAGTGAAGTGAAAATAGACAATAATTTATCAACATAAACAAGCCCTTATTTTTTGTACTTGCCTTTTCCGAAAGAGGATTGTTGGTTAACCTATGGTTTATTTCACCTACTTATATGGGAACTGATTTATAACTAGCTGTTCCTATTGAGTCCTTTTTTCTTGCATTATTGGAGCATGGTCTGGCATATTATAACGTCTACATTTCCTTGTTGTAGATATAAATGCCTCATTCAATCATCAGTGTTCTAATTATGAAGGGAAGGTATGTAACATACCAGGTTTCACTTTCTATGCTTTTTCATGGGTTCAAGGTTTGTGCTCACTTTCAATCATGGGGTGCTTAAAAATGTGTCATGGCTGAAAAGTTCTCACCACATCAAAATCTCTCGCTCTTTTATAGTCTTTTATTCTTACTCAACACAAGGGCATTGTTGATATGCCTTGCTATGAATAGAAAACTGCAATGAAGCATGTGGTTTCTTTGGCAATTATACCAATCAAAATAATTATGCTTTTGCTTTTTAAATCTTACTGTCATCAGTCTTTTTAATTGTTATTTGCAGGTGAAGCTGATCAGTGAATATAAAGGTGTTCTACACAAAGTGCTACCTGAAATTCGACAAGTATGCTTTTCTCAATATTGCTGGCTACTTGAATAAGTAATATGCATTTGGTCCTTTTGTACTATTGTGGCCAGTTAAGGTCTATTTCAAATAGGAAAGAAGCCAATTGGGTCTATGTGCATTGTAATATTCTTGTTGACAATTCTATTGCCCTTCAATTTCCTTGGATCTTATGTGTTATGTAAAATAATATCCGTTGTTGTATTATTACTAGATAGTAGTAGTACATTGAAAAAATAGGTGATTAATGATATTGATTTACTTTGAAATATTGTTTATTGTTATGCTAGATTTTCTGCTTGTAAATAGAATTTTTTTTTTCAGGATGGGTATTCTTAGTCTACAAATTAGTAGGTAGGGATTAAAAGAACTTAAGGTATAGAGAGAGAAAATAGAGAGAAGAGGTAGAAGAGGACTGGGAGGATTTTGGAGGGAAAATTTCTGATCTGAATTCTGAAACTTTTCATTGCTTTGATTCTGTTACAACTCTTGTATTTATGGACAGAAGATACAACAGGAAGATTTTAGAACTACTCCCTGCTATCTAACAGACTTTAAACTAACAAATAATTAATTTGGTTATTGCTGACTCAGCAACAACTGAAATGTCAAACTAAGTACAATACAAATACCAAATCCATAATATAATATAACGAAGCTCTATCATTAATAGGGATGACTGTACTATAGATGTTTGACAAATTAGCATATTTTCATGCATCCAATAACATGGAAAGCAATTTACTCATATATATAGATAGATGGGTAGAGAGACAAGAAGAAACTGCAATGGATATGGAGGATAAATAATCATTAACTAAGAGCATAAATTCATCCTGATAAATTGCACATAGCTTGTAGTTTTATTACGTATTGTTTATGACATGCTTGTTTAATCTGTATTCCATTCATAATGGAGGTCCGTTGAGGGTGCTTACAAGGTCTTTACATGTCCAAGGGAAATTAATTGGATTGTTGTTGTAGTTAGACCAGGCATATAGCTAAAAATGATTTTGCATTTTTATAAACTGTTTTATGCAATTATGCTATGTTGGCTCAATATTCATTCTTGTCATGATTAATTTGTTTAATATGCTAATGTTCCTTTATTATTTTTTCTTTATTATTGAGGTCAGGCTATTCATTTTCCTGTCTCCTGTTTTATAATATTTATTCAGATATATCTGTAGGTTTATTCCTTACTCCTTGTTGAGCTAATTCATTCTCTAAATCTTGAATCATGTAGATTTATGAACGGTTTAATGTAGACTCAATAGTAGATGCTGATGATGCCCGTTTTGATTATTTTATTAAGAAGGTATGTATTTTGGAATTGTGGTTTTGAATTTTTTTTTGGTTGAAGTGATTTTAGTTGTCCATTCTTTCTGGCAATTTAAAGTCATTGCTGGTCTTTGTTGAGTAATTCGGCTCAAGTCTGATGCAAATAAACATAATTTTGAAACATTCAAGACTTAAAATCTTTACTTAAATAGTTAAATATATAGTCAGCCTATATGGCGACCTTTCATCTGGATATCCATGATATTGAAATTGTGTGGGGGTCAATTTTGTAGTTGCATAGTTTATGATGGTATGCCGATACATTGTCCCAATGTGCTGTTTCTCTGTCCAAACTCCAATGAATAGTTTAAATACTATTACTAACATTAGGATTTAGGGGGCTTTCGCTTTCTTTCTGTTGAATGATAACAAGTTCACTCATTCTCGCTAAGTGCTACTATGCCTTTGATGCCGTCTTATTGGAGGTATTTTATGCCATTGAGCAAAAGTCTTTTACGTTTTATGCCATCATTGTACTTGTAAATTGTAAATTGATTACAATTTAGGATTAAATTGAGGTCAAAATAAGCAGACTACGTTGGATAAATCCTTAACAATAGCAATATTACTAATGGGCAATTGTGTTTGTTATTGGATTATAAAGTGTCTTGATACTGTTTTCTTAGGGATATATTTGGTGCAAAATATATTTGTTTTCCTTCTATTATTTTTGCCCCGCCACTTAACTGTTCTTATCTGTGTCTAATGACACATCCATGTCAATTGTCAAATACTCAAGCTCACCTTGGTAGATGTGAGAAAGTCTTGTCTATTTTATCTATCTTCATGCTGATTTATCTGCTTAGAAATTTTCAGCAAAATATTTCTGTTCAATTTCCTTAAATGCGCCTTAGGATGGTTCAAAAGGTTTAATGAATAATTATGTGCTCATTAGTTAAAATTTATGACACATTGAGTAATTTAGATATTATGTCAATCATTCTTGCAGGTTTTCCCAAGAATAAAAGATTCTGATCAGGTTAATTTTTTAATAAACTTTCATTTTTTTTTCTAGCATGTATGCTTGTGATAATTTAAATTTGTAAAAGATATATATTTTGTTCTTTTTTGATGACAACTTTGATGCAGGGAGGGACCATGCTATTTATCAATTCTTACTTTGAATTTATTCGAATCCGGAATTTTTTGAAGTCACAGAATGCCTCCTTCTGTCTACTTGGGGAGTAAGGAGCCATTGCCATTACTATGCCATTATCGTTCTAAATATATCAGTGTTAATTATTTGATCATAACTTCGTAGTGCATTTTTGCAAATTCTTACAATGGAGCTCTTATGTTGCTTTGTGATTTATGTGTGGGTCTTTTTTAATTTAGGTATACAACCCAGAAAGATATTTCTCGTGCACGCCTTTGGTTCTATGAAGGAAAAAGAAAAATCATGCTTTACACTGAGAGATCTCATTTTTACCACAGATATAAGGTTATGTACACTTCAATAATTTTTTTTCCACCTCCCTTTCTTTCCTGCAGTTATTTCCGCCAGTATTTAATATCTGTATGTTTTGGTAGTTTTGAAAAAAAAAATGTATAGACCTGCTTCCTGCTGGTCATTTGTCAATTTATGACATGGAGTACCATAAACGCTGAAGTTGATTCCATTTAGAATGGGAATTATATTACACAAAATAAACAGTTAGTTGAATTAACAGGACTATGTATACTCTAGTCTTGAGGGTCACAGGTTCAAATCTGGAAACAGCCTCTCCGCTTGCGGGGGTACGACTGTATGCGTCTACCCTTCCCAGACCCCACATGGTGGGAGCCTCGTGCACTGGGTCACCCTTTTATGTATACTCTAGTCCAAAGTGTTCATGATAGACCAAGGCAGAAAATTGTAGGTGTAGTATATGTTGCGAGGACTGAAATTGTGACTGTTGTGGGGTGTTTATATCCCCCTCTATTCTATTGGTATAATGATTCAAAACTAACAAATTTAGTTTATTTCTTGATGGCAGATTCGTGGGGTTCAGAATTTAATCATTTACTCGCTCCCTGAGAGGAAGGAGTTTTACCCTGAGGTAAGCAGGCTTATAGAATAGTATATTTTTCTCCTCTCTCAAATAATTCACTAAGGAAGGAGTATAAAACTGATGGAGTAGGAATCCTCAGGCGACAAAGAAATCAGAGGAAAGAAAAAAAAAATCATCTCTAAAGAGTTCTTGTAACGTTGAAAAACAAAAAAAATAAAGTCAGTGTGCAAAGACCCACGAGGGAGCTAAGACAAGGCTATCACAACGGTCTCCTCTTAGAAAGCACAACCATAAAGCACTTTATTAATTTATTATTCTTTTTGATCTGTTTCTATAGCCTATGAATTAAGAAAATTTAGTTCATGGCTTTTTTTAATGGTGATATAAATTTGCATTAGATTTTATTCCCATTTTGTCCTTATGAATGACACTGAAAACATAATCTAAAATCTTAAGTCTTGTTTTTTTTTTTAATTGCCGTCCCTCTTTTCCTCTTGCAGATTGTAAATATGCTTGATGGGTCCGACAACATGGCATGCACTGTCCTTTTTTCTTACCTTGACAAGTTTCGGGTAATACTTCACTCTCTTTGAGGTCCCTTTAGTATTATGATACTTGTAATGTAGTGTGTGGCTTTATATTACATATTTGAATGGAAAGGTGATTGATGCTAGAGAGGGAGAGATAAATAGAAAGCTTGAGATTTAAAGGCTTGGTATCTTATCCTTCACGATTTCTTTTCTTACTGCTACATTGTTAACTTGAGTAGCCTATATATATGTTTTTATACTACCACAACTCAATTGACTTTGTCTATTTAGAGCTATCCGATTCTCTTTTTAGGAAAAAAAACTTTTCATTGACTAACTCTGCTTATTTTTCTTAAACTCCACTTGTATAATTGCTTGGACCATCTGGATATTTTCGATCATACATGCCTATAGATTGTAGCGTTAATGGTGTGGTCGATGGTGTTTGTGAGTTTATAATATATGCAGGCCTTTGGAACATGGAAAGAGAACTAATATTGTAGACATTGTTAGTTTTGTTAAATTGATGGTTGTCTTAAATTGAGTGAGAAATTCTTAATTGGCCTTCCCAGTGATTGAGGATCTAGTCTTCTATTCTATTCTATCTATTACTATATAAGAAAATCATACCTCAGACTTTTAGGTTGTGACATGTGTCACATCCTAGAGTGTGACACGTGTCACCATCCAAGTTTTTTATTTTCACTTCGAATTATTTTATTTGTTGTATTTTTTTTTATTTTGTAATTTTGTTAGAAAAAGATCCATATCTTATACGGCCGGGTTCATAAACTAATTTGAGATAAATGGACAGCTATATCGAGTTTAATATTCTGTGTCAAAAGGCCTGAAGGGGGGTGGTATGCTGGGAATGCACATCGAGGTGGTAGCCAGTTTGTTTGTGTTTTCTGCTGGATAGTAGTAGTTTTTTGCAGTGCTTGATAATATATATATATATATACTGCAAGTCTTGTAATCTTATTTTCCTATTGCTTTTCTTACCTCATAAATTTTGACTGTATTGTACCTTTTCACATTTTGGGATTTACATTTTAGCTGGAAAGAATTGTTGGAACTACTGCCGTGAAGAGGATGGTGACTGCGGAGAAAGGTGTTTTTGTTTTTTGCCATTAGAATTTCTGCTCTATGTTAAGGCTGTATTTATATGCCTTTGACGCCAAGGAGGCTCTAGAAATGGGTGCTTTCACCGTGTTACCAAACACGCACAAAGTCAATTTGTTTTTTTTTTTCTGAGAATGCTTGATGGAAGAAATTACACTGCCTCTTACTGAGCAAAAATCATGGAGGAACTTTTTCCCTTTGGTTGGTTCGGTACTATTCTTGAGTTTTTTGTCCCCTGCGGTTTAATTCAGTGTAATCTAATGATAGAAATGTGAATTATATAGCACACATGTAGTAGTTTTTGAAAGGGGCTGCTTGAAAAATGTATTCTACCAAAATCCGTAAAAAAGAGCTTAACTGTAAATATCTCAATTATTCTATTAGAATTTTGCTCACTTTGAAGGATTAATTAAATTAAATATATTGACACTTGTGGTATTTCTTGACATTAGAATAGAGCAACTTTTCTTTCCCCGTAATTTGTCTCATTTATTAATGGAAAACGATTTATTAGAAATATTTAGAACTAGAAATAGATTAATTGTAATCTATTTAATCTATTTCGCATTCTTATTATTTTTAGTTTTATTTTAAAATGTTTCCAGATCAATATTTCATGGCAAATTAACTATGATATATAAATATTGGGACTAGATCAAGGACATCAAACGTCAAATTTTTACACTTATATCGATTAATAATTTTTTGTAAAATATAGAATTAACTTATGCAACTGTTAAATTGAAAATTCTTATAGAGTAGATTAAGTTTATGAAATTTGATGTGAATCAAAAATTATTTTGTATTTTATTGCACTACTTTCATTGTTAGATAATATACATATGAATATTCAAATTACTTGAAATTTAATATACATGTTCAAAATGATAATATTATATTATACAATGATTGGATCGATTAATTTTATATTTTACAAATTATTGATTGATGTACGTGTAAGAGTTTGACATTGAGTGTCATTTGATAATGTCCCATAAACATATAAATAAACTTCTACACACTGCGTATATGTTCTATGGCTTTGAGGTCAGAGAGGAAAGCTAACATATCATGTGTGGACAAATTGAAATGACGATTCCAATTTTGGGTTTATATTTTATGTTCAAAGAATATGAGAATCTTCATATGTTCCTATATTCTTTTAATTTTATTTTTATAAATAATATAATATTTCATTTAGTTTTTTAGTTTTCGTAAATTTTTAAGTTATAAATTTTAATTTTATTTTTGATAAATAAAATAGTATTTATTTATGAATTTTTTTTATTCCTGTAAATTTTTAAATTATAAAATTATTTGTGTTTTGATCTTATTTGTTTACAATTAAAATTAAAATATTATTTACTTATTGATTTCATTCTTTCTTTTATTGAAATTCATCGTTTTGCTTTGAGTTTTCCTTGCAGATGGGAGGGGAAAGGCTTTTTGGGTGGGACCCACAATAATTTTCTTTTTCCTTCATTTTCAACTTTGAACCAAATGATGGAAAACTTTGATTTTCTCCGTTTTTCTTTCCTCCATCTTTCATTCCTCCATTTTTTTCCCTATAAAAGAGTGCTCCCACCCAGCAGCTCCATAAACCAAAAAGGTGAGTCTCTTTCCCGTTGTTTCCTTGGCTCTCACCTTCTATTCTTTCTCTTCACTTCTCTTCTGGCCTCACTTTTCTTTCTTTTTGTGATTTTCATCTTCTTCCCTTCTTAAAGTCGCCAACTTTTTGTTGTTATTTTCCTTCTAATAAAAAAAAGTCACTAACTTTTTCCATTGTATTTTTTTTTTAAGCTTTGAGCAAGAAGGATTTGGAGACCCCAATAGTCTCTCCTCAGAGAACTCGTGACCAACACTAAGGTGAGGATGGAAGAAACTCCCTCTCAAGTCTAAGCTTCAACGTGCATATATGCAAGGCTATGAATGATTGTTGTGTTTGTGTGCTTTAAGAATTAAGACTAAACCACTTTGGTTGTGGCTCCCCATGAGCTCAAGAACCTAGTTGTTACTTGTTAGTGTTCCAGGCTTCATTTTTTTTTAATCAAAATGGTGTTGTAAAATTTAATTTAAGTCCCATACCCCTTTTCCTCCATTTTTGTGCTTTGGTAAGAGTAGGGGAAAAAAAAATAAAAGAACCCTTGAATCCTTTTCCCACAATGATGCCGGTGCCACCCCTCCGCTGCCTACTATCCACATTCTCTTTGCATCGCTATTTACGACGAAAAATGTTAAAGATCATAGAACATGTCTTACTCCATTCATGTGACGAAGCCACGGTAATATAAGTCTTAGAAACTATCTAACCCCTGACACAGTCGTGCTTTTATCAGTGAGACAAGGTTGGGTATCGGTGGGATCTTCTCTTTGACGGCTCACCTCATTCGTCTAAACAACTCCTACAAATAAAACGAGGAGCTATCAAAGAGATCTGTAGGAGCGGTTTAGATCAAAGAGATCTATAGGAGCTGTTTAGAGGAAAGAGGTGAGTTGTCAAAGAGCAGATGACAAGTTTCGTCCCATCGATACTCAATCTCATGCTATTGATAAAACCGCGACTAGTCGGATAGTTTTTTAAGATTTAGATTACCACAGTTTCGTCTCAGGAATGGAGTAAGACACGTTATCTTCAACATTTTTCGTCGTGAATAGTGGTGTAAAGAGAAGTTGGAGTGTAGGCAGCTGAGGGGTGGCATCGGCAGCATTGTCAGAAAGGAGAAGGTAGAGGATAGGCGGCAGAGGAGTGGCACGGCAGCGTTGTGGGAAAGGAGAAGGTGCTTTGGTATGTTTTCTATTACTCCTCTTATAAAGCTTTGATTTTTTGCTTGAAAAAAGATGCAAAATTTTTGTTGTCACCTTTGGAATGATAATACTGTTTTAGTGTTAAAATTGTGTCAAAAATTATGCCTTTTTTGTTATTTGAAAAAAGATATGGTGTCATAAAAATCAATCGAGTACTTAAGGTGCCAATTAGGGATGTCAAAACGAGTCGGCCTGACCCACGAGGAAAACGGGTCAGTTCGGCTCGTATTTAAAAGTGGGCCAAAAAAATACAACCTGACCTGTTTAAGGGAGGGATGACGGGTCAGCCCGTTTTGACTAGTCGACCGGCCAAAAACGGGTTGGCTCGTCAAAATAATAAAAAAATTATTAAAAATAAGAAAATTTCTTTTGTTGTTTTTTAAAAAATAAAAAGGGGCTAGTCCCCCGCACGTTTTCGGACCAATCCGTTTTGACCCTTTTTTCCGGGCCTAAATGGGCCAGGGCCCAAAAAATTCAAATCGACCTGTTTTACAGGCTAAGCGGGTCGGCCCATATTGCCACCTCTAGTGCCAATAGGTCATGCTTAATGAGCTAGATCGTGATGAAGTGTTGTGTATGATTTTTTTCTCCTGTTTTGGTGGTTCTAAGAGCTTCTCTTTTTGGCGTTGAATATGGGGGATGAATGCTACTACGTTTGTTTTCTCTGTTATATTTTGTTGGTTTAATTCCGAGATGCTTAGCTTGTGATGTGATTAATTTTATAGCTTGAAATGAAAATGACGTCAGTGTAACTTAAAGTTTCAAAAGTGATAATTTTGTCTAGATGGGTTAAAATTTTAGACTCTGTGATCAAGAACTTTATGAATGTTGTTCATATTTTTGTGTAGTTTTTTCATAAAATCTGCAAAAAACAATTGTTGTTTGATCCATTTTAAACATCCCAAATGCAGCTGGAAGTTTTTCGTAGGAAATGTTTCTTAAAATATTTTATTAATTAATGAATTTTAATTAATTAAATAAATTGGCCTGTGACAAATTTTCCTGCAGCGGCCACCTAACGGTCTTCTGACTTCTTAGATCTGACTCCTCTCCATCTTTTCACTGGCTCAATGTGTTTCAAATGTCACTAGCTATAACTAGCTGTAATTATGGTCTACTAAGTTTCAAAACAAATTTATGGTCTACCCCTATGAGATAATTATGATACGATTCTATATCTTATATATTATTTTAAAATAATGTTTTTGTTAAGTTATAATATAATATTTTTGTTACATTATATTATTATTATTATTATTATTATTATTATTATTATTATTATTATATATTATATTATTTTTTGGTAAGAATATTATATATTATATTATATATATATATAAATACAAATAATATATAATAAATAAATACAAATGTATGGTAGTCTTGTAATTGTTTTCTGTAGTTTTTTAATTTAGTATGATAATTTGTTTTTTTAACGATGACCTCATGATTTTGGAGCAGTGAAAATTACAAGAAATGGCAGTAAATAAGACTTCTATGAAAAGTTCAATACTTTTTTTGTTCAATTTTTTATGTGATAGGAAGAGTGACGAGTTTTGTCAAAAAAAAGGAAGAGTGACGTGAAATGAGCTTCTTATACCATTTCCAATGCGAGTTGTCATCTTTTACATTTTTTTCTATTTATTTTATTATAATATTTTTAAAAAAATATATGACATAAATATGATATATAAGAATTATGATATTTTTTATTTATTTTTTTTATTATTATATTTTTAGAAAAATAAATAAAATAAATGACATCTATTATGTCATTTATAACCATAATAATAAAAAAAATGAAGAGAAAAAAAAACAGAGGATTCGAACTCGATACATAAATAATAGAGTATTATTTATTTCATTTATTCTCTTAAAAATATAGTAATTGAAAAAATAAAAAGAAAAATAAATAAAGAGGATCCTAACTCTTCTAATGCAACAACCACTTTTGGATTCTTAACTTCCTTTTTGTAGGGTCAAAGTTGTCACATAGATTTTAAGAACCATGACCCATTTTTACTACGATGAAAGCATTATATTTTGGTTCTTAACTTATTTTGAACAAGTCCTACATTGGACACTTTATATTTATACTTTTTATTTATTTTAATTTTAACTTATAAATATTAACTCATTTTTTATTTTGATAAAGTAAATACAAAAATATTAAAAAATTTATAATTTTTTATTAATCACTGTTTTATTGAGTTAGTTAAACTAGTTTTAGTTAGTTAGAAAGTTTGTTAGCTTTCAGTTTAAGTTGTAGTTGTTTTTTCTTCTTTTTGCTCTAAGTATAAGCACAGTGACTTGTATGTAACTTAATTCATTCAATTCAGTTCGAGTTAAATAACACAGTTTATTTCGTGCACTCTTTTTTCATATTTTTACATATGAAAATTGGGAGAAAGAGAGCACGAAATAAACTAAGCTATTGTGCTCAAAACTAAATTGGATGAATGAATTAAGTTATGCACAAGTCATAGTACTTATACTTTGAGAAGAAAAAAGAAAAAAAAAAGTTAGAACTTAAACGATGAAAAACACATAACATTATTTTTTTTCGGTGAATCCAGGTAGGGGATTGAACCCCCGATATCATTCTCAAGGGACCCGAGTATTTACCACCCGTGTTACACCATGTTGGTACACATAACATTATATAAAAAGATAAAAAATACATCACGGTGAGAAATACATGACATTACATAAAAAATTTCGTTACTCTCTTGTCTGAAACGTTCCCAAAAATGCTCCTCTAAGTCTGCTTGAAGTTGCTGATGGTGTTGTCTTCCACAAAATGTGTTCTCCTTTGCATTTATGTTGCAAGATAGGGATGATGACCATTAGATACTTCAATTGTTGAGATGCTATCGTCTACGTGATCATAATCAAAATTACCATTATGTGTCATTTGTCTTCAACAATCATGTTTTGAAATATAAGGCTTGATTGTATTCATGTGCCAAACAAGTGTCGAACCACGTACAATTGTGAATCGAGATTGGAGGACTTCAAATGCTCGTTCCATATCCTTCCTTGTTGATTCTTATCGTTGAGCAAATAATTTTCTCTTTTCTCCTTGTGGCATTGGGATGATCTTCACAAATGTAGCCCATTCGGGATTCGAGATAAATACCATCGGCCAGATAGTATGCCATATTATATAAGGTTCTATTCACACAGTGGGAGCTTATCATTTCAAAACGTTGTTAAACACATTGGATGTGTTTAATATGTTAACGTCGTTGTTTGAACTTGCAATGCCAAAAATGCAGGCCAAATTTGTAACACCCTTTCTCCAAAAAGGATATTACACCATAGTAACTAAGATTTTTGAAATAACTTAGAAAATATTTATATGTAACTTTATTATTCCTTCTTCGAAAATGTGGGTAAAATTTTTGCCTTTTCTAAAAGATGAGAAGGATGGGGAGTACGTCCATTTAATTCTTTTCGAAGAGTTTTAAATGCAGAACTATAAACCAACAGTTTTGTGAAAGCAATCTCATCTAATATATGGAATCATCAGAGTTTACAAAAAGAACTCAATATTGTAAAATACTCAAAATATGTTTGCACAGTGAACACCTGAGCCAGTCAAGTCTCTAGACTTCTACCCAAACAAGACAGTAAAAGTAGATTCTTCTCGGAATCTTTGTCAATTCACGCAGCAACCTCCTTCAGATCCTCTCCAAAGACTTAGCTCACTCCTTAGGTAAAACGTCTACTCAACCACATATGAACAAAATATGGAAAATAGGCAAGGGTGAAAAACTTCACAAGTTAAGAATGATAGCACAAGAAATATAGTATTTATACAGTATACTTTTAGAATCTCGCAACACAGATATAAATATATCTTTTGCCACATAACACATCACCTTTATGTCAAGTACAGTCAACACAGAGCATATCACTTTAATAGAAGCACAGACAAACACAGAAGATATCACTTTTCAAAGAAGTACAGACAAACACAAAACATATCACTTTCAAAGAAGTACAAACAAACACAGATCATGACATGCACATTACAACTCAGTAGAATATCACTCAATCAGAAATGTTGATGCATGTCACTTCTATATCTCTCAAAACACACTGGTGTAATGCTCCAAGGAGACTTTACGAACCTCAACACCCTTGAGCAATCGGTTGTAGCAAACCTAACCGAATAACCAGACAGTCCCATCAGAACTTTCGGGAATTCTTCGGTAATACTAACATTTATTACTTAATACCAATTTATGAATAAGTCAACCAGTCAGATTTATCCAAGACGGGTATACGACTCGTCTCAGCTCGAGGGTATACTCAACTCGGCCATATAAGACTATCGAAACCTGGATAATCCCAGAAAGCAATTGTAGCCCAACCGTACTATATTCCCAACCTCACTACATCGGGTTCTAATGCTCAAAACTCTTTATGCAAATGATACAGAGAATAAATTACTTTATATTCAATGCAAACAAGACATAGAATAAATTATTTCTTATTCCATGCAAATTAAACTGAGAATCATTTACATTATATTTTCCTTCTCTCCACAATTAAAACAAATAGAAATACTCTTTTAATAAAAATCACATAGAATACTCTCATTTTATTAACACAGAAATAATTCTTGAAACTTATCTGTTTTATTACTCTTTTTGGCTTTACTTATTTATTTTAAGAGTAACCACACCGCGGCAGAGCCGAACTGCGGTGATTACTCGAAAATGAATCAATATAAAATAAAAGTGATCAAAGCAATAACAGAATATCAAAACGGGGCAGAGCCACCGGGATTGATAAAGAGAGAAGAGATTAACGATATTTAAACTCAGGTTCATTTTTAATCGGTAAGTGACTATTTCTCGTTTTTGGGAAAATTGCTGCGAAATAGCTACACGGCTGCAGAGCCAACTGCGGTAACTAACCATAACGGTAATAATATTGATAAAAATTATAACTTAAGCTTATTCTCTTTGGGAAAGCTCTTTGGAAGCTGATCAAGTAATTTTCGCCACGTATATACAAACTTTCTAAGATAGAAAAAATAGCGCATCTGTATGGTTCCCAGGAAAGATCAGGTGAGCTTTTAGGCCCCTTCAATGACCTTTGTCTTTCCTAGACAGATCTATACAAATGAACTACCTTAACCCAATTATCAGTCTGTATATAAACAGTAAAAATCACAAGTTTTTATATATAGCAGGACTCCAAAGCAGGAATTTCTACCAAATAACATAATAGTAGAGTTCATCGATAACCCATTACTATTAAATTATTTTACCCAGTTAGTCTGTATATATATATTTTCAAAAATAGAACATGGAAATGGAAGAAAACACTGGTTTAGAAATTTTAGCGTATTTAGTCACTTACTCATCGTACTAATGTCTAATAGAGATATGGCCCCTGAACCCGATGTGACAGTACACCGAAGATGTACTCTCATGCTTGACCAATCACAGTATTCCCTATTAGCCAAAAGAACTCCAGATGTTCAATTTTACAATTTCTTAGATTTATTGATCACGGAGACATAGCCCACTTAGTGATCAAGCCTTTATATTAAAATTTCGCCAGCGTAACGGTACAATTATTAAACTTTATATTATAACTTTACTATTTGAAAAATCACATTTTAAATAAAAATAAGACATAGTACAATTTTTAAAACAATTAAACAAATATATAACAATTTATTTAAAACTATAAACACCCAACACACAAATACTCATCAAAACAAATATCAAACTAACTTTAGAAGAATTTCCCCATACCTTGGTCTTATGAACAATGAAGAACACACCAAGAACACAAGAACAAAAACACAAAAGCTTGATTAGTAAAATAAAGAAAACTCAAAGGAAAACAAAGGAAAGAAAAAAGATTTTCTGAGTGATTTGCTTCAATTGAGGGATGAAGAAAATGAAGAGCACCCCCTCCCTATTTATAGCCAAAATTTCGTGCACGGCAAGTGGGGGAGGAAGAAAAGATCTTTGATTTTTCATTTTTGGAAAAATAATTAAAACCCTAATTACTAAAAATATCTAACAAAATATCTAGGCTCCTAGAACACTTGAGAAGCTTCAAGACCCTTCAAAACCATGTGAAGGTCAGCCAAAATGAGCTGGGAAGAAAGAGATGTGAGTTTACCAAAATACCCCTAGGGTTTGGATGAAAAAGTGAAAATCAAGGGTATCTTTGTCATTTCATAAATCAAAAATTGAAATAATTAATTAAAATCGATGAGAACCAATGAAAATGCTAGAAAATGCCACAAAAAGTCTAAATAATTTCGTGGCACTTATTTTTGAAATTTATTGACAGTGTAAACTCTTCGGTTTTTACCGTTTAGCAGGTATAACCCCGAAAAATACAGAAATTAAGGTTTTCAAAACTTACACAAAAATAATTTCTAAAATCATGAAATAAATAATTAAAAATAAAATATAAAATACTTATGGACCTTTGACACGAAAATAGCACTGTGAAATAAGCTTTTTACGCTATACGCCCACGGTTAGCGTAGTTTTTGGTAAATTTTTGAAAGTTTTCCAAAAATTCTAAAAAAATTTCAGAAAATCTAAAATATTAAAAGAACCAACTTTTGTGAAGGAAGTTTATTTATTGGATTTGTTTAACACACTCAAGCTATTTAAATCTCTTTCCGTCTGTTAGACGTAAACCGTTTTCTGTAAAAAGGCCCGATGTTGATTGAAAAACTACCGTTTTAGAAGTATTTCGGAATATATATATTTTATATTAAATTTAAGCTAAAAATAAATCACAAAACATTTATGACACAAAAATTCATATAAAACAGAAAAAGGACAGAAAACACAAAAAAATGGATGTTTGAAACTAGACCTGATTGAAGCTGTAAATCAATCATTTTTAGAAGTGTTCTTAAACATGTATATTTAAATCCTATTTTTAAGCTAAAAATAAATCTCAAAATATTTACATCGCAAAAATTCATATAAGACGAAATTAAACAGTTAGTAACAAAAACGGATGTTACAAAATTCACGAATCTTGGGACACCACTGCTTCAAGCATGATTGTGGGTTTGGCATAATCACCTTGACAAAATTGGCATTTCCATGCTATTGGACAATTTTTCCATTTATATCAATGGAACCGAACATACTTGGAAAGCCACGTGCTTTCTCCATTTGTAGCAGGCGTTGAACGTCTTCATTGTTAGGCCTTCTCAAGTATTCAGCTGCAAATGCTGCATATACACCTGTTATAAATCTCTCTAAGCATTCCACTGCAGTGCTTTCACCAATTTGAACATAGTCATCAACACTATCAGCAGATGATCAATATGCCAACATACCAGTAGCAACAGTACACTTCTGCAATGGAGAAAGACCCCTTCTACCAAGTGCATCAAACCTCGTCAGGAAGTACTCATAATGATCCATATTCCTTCGCATTCGAAACCTTCTTTGGAGTTGAGCCTCTGGGTATATAGAATTTTTAGAGAAGTAGTCACTGAACAATCGATTATGGCCTTCACGATTTCCATCTATCACTGTTCTTCTTTTTATGTGCCTAGTGGTGTTGTCGGCTTGTCGTTGCCTCTCAAGTATTGATGCTATGATGTCTTCTTTAGTGTTGTCCTCAAGGTCTTCATCTACGATTTGGTTTCAAAGTGTATCAAACTCGGTTGAATTGTTTGGATCCATTGTAAAAGATGAGAGAATGAGAGAAGAGTGTACAATGTTCTCATATATATGTTCAGAGTATATAACAACTAGTTTTTTGTAACGATTAGTTTTATAACTGTTAGTTTCATAATAATTATATAAAATCATTTCAATAATTATAATAAAATTAAAATATGTTATAATAAAATTACGACAATAGGCTAGTTTTGTAGCTTTCACATAATAAATAATAAATGGACAATACAATTCATGATCTTGTCGTTGACTCTCTAACATCTCGGATGTATCGTTCAAGATGATTTTATACAACTTCCAAATATTATCCTTTTGCTTTGTTGTAGCTTCTCTATTTGTGGCACTGTTTTTTCCTTCATAGCTTCTTGAATGCATGTTATATCGATGTTGTTTGAAGATGTTTCAATTACTTTTCCTTTGCTCTTCCTTTTTACCATCTTTTGTCCCACTGGGCGGACCAATGGCGATGTTGGCTTTGGTTCAAGACTTGTTGGCGTGTTTGGGTTCGGAGATGTTGAGTAACACTCGGAATCATAAATCTTTGTTCTTTTTGAAGAACTGTCAATGGAGTCATTTCTCCATTTAGGTTCATATTTCAAAAGTTGTCATGCATGCTCAAATTTAAATTGCTCACTTTCATCTTCAGAATAAATATTATGTGTCACCCATGATATCTTTCTTCGAGGTTATGCTTTTCGTTTTTAACAACTTGTTTGGAATACTCGACGAACTTTTGAACACCATCATTCAATCTATGTCATCGAGATTTTATTGGAGTTATTTCTCTTTTTTTGTAAATGTTCATGATAGTTATTGTAACTTTCTCTGACTCTTAACAAAAACTATCTACTTTTTAGTAAACACCCACAATGGCATCCCATGAATTGTTGAGTTTGGATTGAATAACAAGTGTATCCTCTGCAATCGTGAATCTGGCCTGTGAGTTTTTTCTACCAGAATTTCCTCCTCCATCAATCGTAATATTTTATGGACCAACTTGTGTGAAAAATTGTGGAACTTTAGACTCAAACATGGACCCAATCAGTGTTTGAGAAATTTCGTTGTTGAACTCCACACGATTATTACCAATTGGAGGCCTATAAAATATTGTGGGGTTAAGTGATGGTGATGGATATATGAAAAAATGGATGATTTTGAGCATTTTTACTACTAAGAGGGGGTTGACAATTTTGATTTTGCATATGATGTAGGTAAAAATTATATTGATTTAGTTCCATTTGACAAAAGAACAAAATAAATTAGAACTTATGTATGATAGCAATTTTTTAGAATGCTAGGTCTATTATATAGATATTTCCCAAACGTAATTGAACGGTCATCTTTTACTCATTAGAAAGATCAAACGGTCATCACCTTTTAACCAATGAAAAGATCCAACAATTATCTTTTAACCAGTCTTATCCAATTTCAACTTTGAATAATATCATTTCATTTCACTATTCCCATTTCAAAGTTAAAATTGGATGAGACTGGTTAAAAGGCAATCGTTGGATTTTTTCATTGGTTAAAAGGTGACTATTTGATCTTTTCAATAGGTAAAATGTGACCGTTTGATTACGTTGGGAAAGGATCTATATAATGGATCCAACATTCCCAAAAATTGCTATCGTCCCCAAGTTCTAATTTATTTTGTTCTTGCCAAATGGATCCAAATCATTATAATTTTTGCCTATATCATATGCAAAGGCAAAATTGTTAACCCCTACTAGTAGTAAAAATGCTCAAAATCATCTATTTTTTCATATATCAATCACCACCGATCAATCGCAACATGTTTTATAGGCCTCCAATTAGTAATAGTAGTGTGGAGGTCAACAATGAAATTACTCAAACACTGATTGGGTTCATGTTCGAGTTTGAAGTTCCACAATTTTTCACACAAGTCAGTCCAGAAAATATTATGATTGATGAAGGAGGAGGAAATTTTGGTAGAAAAAACTGTGAGTCAGATTCACGATTGCAGTGGATATACTTGTTATTCAATCGTAGCTCAACCACAATTGTGGGTGTTGACCAAAAAGCAGATTGTTTTTGGTTAATAGTCAAAGAAAGTTACAACAACTATTGTGGGCATTTACAAAATAAGAAGTGATAACTCCAATCAAATCTCGATGGCATAGGTTGAGTGATGGTGTTCAAAAGTTTGTCGGGTGTTTCAAACAAACTGTTCAAAGAAAGAAAAGCAAGACCTCGGAGAAAGACATCATTTGTTCTGAAGATGAAGGTGAGTAATTTAAATTTGAGCATGCATGGCGACTTCTGAAATATGAACCTAAATGAAGACCTCCATTGACAATTCTTCAAAAAGAACAAAGATTTATGATTCTGAGTGTTACTCAACATCTCCTAACCCAGTCACGCCAACAAGTTTCGAACCAGAGTTAGCATTGCCATTGGTCCGCCTAATGGGACAAAAGGCGGCAAAAAGGAATAGCAAAGGAAAAGTAACTGAAACATCTTCAAACAACAATCTAGTTGGAAGTTGTATGAAGGAAAGAAAACACTGCCACAAATAGAGTAGTTGTAGAGAAGGAGAATATTTGGAAGTTGTATGAAATCCTCTTTAAGGATACATCCGA